>OZ034800.1:90176616-90799116 GCA_964028335.1 Altica lythri | reverse complement strand
GAAAGTTGCAAGGATGGCCTTTAAGATTTTCACACATTTTCATACTGTCTACTATTTTCACAGCTTCAACTCATCTATACACTTTTTTTTACATTTACTCCATGTATGTAACAGTAAGTTCTCGAAATCAGCAAATAGGTGAGGTTTCTTAAAAATAGTGAAATAAGACTTTGTCGCACTAATATCTTGCAAGAAATCATATCCTCAAGTTTTAATTTTGTTATTTAGACCTTAATAGCCGACAGGCCTTGTTAACCGCGTCTACCTTATATGTAATATCACCAGAGAAGTGTGATTTATTATAGTTCATAGTCATAGGTGAGATTTCTTAAAAATAGTGAAAAAGGACTTTGTGGCATTAATTTCTGGGAAGGAACTCTTACCGTATGACTTCTATCACCCAGCCCCGGATCTACGATTTTTTTAGGCGGGGCAAAGATCGATAAATGCCGCCTCTGTCCATTTATGTTTATATTTAATTATAGGTTGGTTCAAAGTTATTTTTGATTTTTTTGCATTCACACTTCATGCCGACAAAAGATTTCCTTTCGCTCTTTAAAAACGTAGGGTTCCTGGCAGAATTCAACGGCGTTTAAATCACGCTCGTTTTTCAAGCCAGAAGCCAGATCTGCTCCATGCTTTTGCAGGTCTTCAATTGACATATTCATTATATTAGAACCATTAGAAAATGCAAAATTACAATTCAGCGTGGTAGCATAGTCAAACCTTTTTTTAATTTCTAATATAATTCGATCAAACACAATCATTATTTCTTTAGAAAAAAGCTGAACTAGGTTGAGTGTTTGTAATTCATCTTCACAGTTCTCATCGAAATGTTTTTTGCGTTTGTAGATTCTTTTCTTTTTTTTTGCAAAATGAGCTCAACACCAGATATTTTCGCAACTTGTTCAGCCTCATTTTTCCAATTTTCCATTGGATTTTGTCTCATTTTTTGCAAAGTTTTCAGCAGGCCATCCATTAGTGCGACAGAACGGGCAAGGATAATATCTTCTTTCTGAATTTCTATATTCACTCGATTTATTTTACGGAGAATAATCGCCCAAACAGTTAAATTAAGAATAAATTTAAAATTCCTTAGGTATATCAGTTAAAAGATGATCTGCCTCCTACTTAACTTTTGCTGCATGAGAAGTTTGCTTAACTTCTTCCAAGGCCTCCCCTACTTCTGGTGAATTAATTAACAGGGCAATCACAGCAACATGTTTCGCCGACCATCTAGTCTGACTGCTTCCTTTGAAATATTTTTTCATAATGTCCCACCAAGTAGTGGAGCCAACAAAAAAGCAATATACTTTTTGAATTAGTCCAAATAGGTTAATAGCTTCCTGGCATGATGAGACAGAATGAACACCTACAAGATTTAAGGAGTAAAGCGAAACATGGGACGAACTCTGTCAACTCATTCTTTTCTACAATCCTGGCTTGTACTCCTTTATAGTTGCTGGCCATATTGTACCCATTATCGTAAGATTAACCACGACATTGCCCGATATCTAAATCCCCAACTATCAATTTTTCTAAAATCTGTTGACAAATATCCTGTCCTGTCTTTCCTGCTACTTGTATGAAATCAATAAAACTTTTTTTATTTTGCACATATCACCAGTTTTTTTTTTCGAATTACTTGGCTCATTTGTTCTGTATGGGACACATCTGGAGCGCACATTATTGTGTAGTATTTGGCTTCTTTGATGTCATTTAAAATCTGATTTCTAACTGTTTTTGCCATCATGTTGATAATTTAATTCTGGATTGTTTTGAATAAATAAGATACTTGCTCATTTTTTAAGTGTTCTAATTGAAACTTAAGGGTGGCGTTAGGCGAGCAGGGAAATCAAGTTCAAAAAGATACCTTGACTCGGCTTAGGACATTGTGTGATGACATCCCTAGGAGTTTTGTAGGACCCACGAAACGAAAGGACAGTTTGTTGATAGATCAATAACAATACGCAGGATCTGTCTCCATTTTTCTTTTTCTGTGTGAATTACTCTCTTAATGTCTTGATCAATACCCTGGCATGATTTCATTTGTTATAACCGTGGTTTTTACTTGATTATATACTCATTGTGCATTTGAGTGGCCTCATTTTCGGTTAATCTCTCTGAAGCTTTTTTCAATTAGTAAACCCTGTATAACACAAGATATGGCAGCAGAAGACGGTTTCTGGTAAATCTTGCAGCACGCACAAAACATTGCATTTTTTGGTTTAGAATATATAATCCAAGATTTTTTAACCCTTTCGCAATTAGCTAAGTTCCTGTACAACATAGAAGATGTTAAATGCCTGCCATTGCGTTCAGTAGATCTAAATTCAATGTTTTCGGGGTGATTCTGTGCTAATATTACAGTTTGACTGCAAAATAAAGACCGCTGCTGGTCATTCATTTTTTCTACCCCCGGTCAGTTGCCTGGGTCCGACAATTCAAATTCAGTTTTTTGCAGTTCATCCGAATCCGAGTGCGGGGATTCAGATTACTCGTATTCTTGTTTTGTTAATTCAAGTTTCTCAGGTTGTTCTTCCCACATCAATAGAGATGGTTTCCACTTTGAAATCAGTACTTACAGACTGTTTGGTGACTGTAGGACCTTGGTCCGTTTGGTCATCCTCTAACTGAGTATCAATTTCAAAAGTTGCAGCAGATACTGACGAGTCACCTCCTCTACGGAGCCAATTTTTATCTTGTCTGCAATATGTTGTTTTCCCTGCAACTTCTTATATTTGGCCTTTTTTTAACTGTGTCGACTCGTCCCGCGAATAATAGTTTTTGAAATAATGATTTGTGCTTTCGTGTGCAAAGAATTTGCCGCCCTCTGAACTTGCCGCCCGGGACACAGGCCCCGGCTTGCCCCCCCCTAGATCCGGGGCTGCTATTACCCTGTATTGGTACTCATTCCATTTTTGTCTTAGCTGTGTAATGAGAATTTTGTATACCAAACGAACTCAATATTATCTTATCAGAT
The DNA here is from genome assembly GCA_964028335.1 of Altica lythri. Taxonomy (NCBI): domain Eukaryota; kingdom Metazoa; phylum Arthropoda; class Insecta; order Coleoptera; family Chrysomelidae; genus Altica; species Altica lythri. Next base: position 90,796,133 of record OZ034800.1, on the reverse strand, counting down.
TATTTTTACAGATAAACATAAACACTAACTACTTTTGCTGTCGTAAGAAAAATTTTGGAAAAAATCCAATAAATTTACCTACTAATGCAATCATTCAAAGTGTCGATGCACAAATTAGACTATGTACTCAAATAAAAATGATCATACGTCATTCTGTTAATCATTTTGTTTAAACAAGAATGAATAAAGTTTTTGAATTGTGAAAACAAATAATAAAAATCGCGATCGTTGACTCTTATTTATCATTAGATGTTAATCATTAACTATTTCTTCAGGAAACAGTTATGCGGACATTCATTTTATTTTATTTTGGAAAATCGATTATATTGCAATTAACCTAATCAGAAATGATCACAACAACATTACAACAAAGACGAAGCCAGATTTTATAAACATATTATATTATAAACATCTCGCTGATTGCAGTTTATTTTATTTTCTCTAAAAAATGTTGAGATTTTTTAATAATCTTTAGTTAACAACTTCTACAGAATACCTTTACGCCAGTAAAAATAGCCGTTTTTAAGGGTCAACTTTGCACTAAATTTCCGATTCAAAATTTTGTTTTTATAAGATTTGGGATCACCTACTGAGCATAAAATCACAAAATGCTGACAGATCCAGGTGACGCTAGAGGCGTTATCTTGAAAAAACGTTTTTGGCAAATATCTTGGAAACTAAGCACTTTAGAGCAAAAATCATACAAACCATTATTATAGAAAATAGAATTTCGAATCTTTTGTTTTTAGTAAACTTTTTTGTAAAACCTACAGTTTACGATTTATGGCCCATTTAATGAACCGGTTTTTCGATCGCGGCCAAAAACTCTTGAAATATTAGATTAATCAATAAAATGCATTAATTTATTTTTAAAGATCCGTTTATTCTCTACAACTTTTGTTTTAAACTTTTTTTTCTAATGTCCATACTTTTTGAGTTATAAGACGTTTAATGAAAAAATGTCGACGCTCGGCGGGTGACGCGGCAGCAAAATATAATTAAGTAAAATAAAAAAATGTTCGTTACTATTGCAGGTAAAGAATTGAACTATTATTTGTTAACTACATAAACAATCGGGATATTTTTTTAATTTATTTGTTGAATTTGTACTATGCGTATCTTGAAATTTTCAACTTTTTGCTCGGTATTCCAACATAAAACGTCCTATAACTCAAAAACTATGGACATTAGAAAAAAAAGTTTAAAACAAAAGTTGTAGAGAATAAACGGATCTTTAAAAACGGATTAATACATTTTATTGATTAATCTAATCTTTCAAGAGTTATTGGCTGTGATCGAAAAACCGGTTCATTAAATGGGCCATAAATCGTAAACAGTAAGTTTTACAAAAAAGTTTGCTGGAAACAAAAGATGCAAAATTTTATTTTCTATAATAATGGTCTATATGACTTTTGCTCTAAAGTGCATAGTTTCCGAGATATCGGCCGAAAACGTTTTTTCAAGATAGCGCCTCTAGCGTCACCTGGATCTGTCAGCATTTTGTGATTTTATACTCAGTAAGTTATCCGAAACCTTATAAAAAAAGAAATTTGGATCGGAAATTTAGTGCAAAGTTAAATGCTATTTTTACTGGCCTACTTAATTTCTGTGTTGTTTATCAGTTTGAAGATTAATTGAGTCTTGCTAATGACCATTATTTAATACCTTAATGATAGGTTTTTTTTACGTTAATTTCTATATAAATATAATAAAAATTTCAACGCGTTTAGATAATTATAGACCATTTAAATGGTGACTTGTTTAGTTGTTAACTAAATAGTTTATATATTGATATCAACTTTGTTTTTTCTACAACAATGAGTATAAAAGATTCAACAAAGCTATGAGAAGTGAAAAAATTTATGAACTATACAAATATTTATAATATGTATTATAATCAAAGAGGTCATTTGATATGACTATGTTTACAGAATGGCAACCACCAAAGGCTGCAAAATACAGAAAGCCCTTGTATTTCGACTTGTACGACAGCGACGAATTTGTCTTCCCTTGGGGAATTCCAGTCAAACACCACCATAAATCAACAAGAAAAAATGAATAAAGAAAATAATTTACGTATTGTAATTCAAGAAATTGAACCATTACAGACGAAACAAGATGTTGAAACAGAAATTGAAATTACTTGGACCGAAACTCAACCTCTGGTGTTATATTTTAAAACACAGGTAAGAATTTAATTTTTGGAAATTTTATAACTGTATTAAATATTTATTAATTGATATAAATATTTATATCAATATTTTTCTTTTTATTTATTAACATATTGCAGAAGATTTTGGAATTTGCCCTATTTATTTATTATAATTACAGATAAAAACATAAAAATATCTTCTATATACGTCATGGATGAAAAATTATAAGTTATTAGTGTAAAAATTTTCTTTTGCATTGTTAACAATTAAATTAACTAAGACAAATTTTGGTTTGTATAAACGAAACGTAAAAAAAGATTATTTGAAACTTTAAATCAGGTAAATTCTGTTCTCATAATTCTAGAGAAAAGGTAATATGAGGGTTGTCCTTTTAGTTTTGCATACAGCCATAAAGACAAAAAATATGCAGGTTTAAAGTACTTTATTGCTTTTCAAAATATGTCCTATCTAGATCGATACACTTTTGCATACGTTCAAACCAATTGATAAAACAGTTATTCCAGTCTTCAGTTGACACAAAACCGCTCTTTTAAAGGCATCGATGGCTTCTCCTGGAGACTGGAATCGCTGCCCATACATTAAATTCTTGATCTTTGGGAACATGAAGAAGTCGTTGGGACTTAAGTCTGGACTGTACGGGGGATGGTTTTAAAGCTGCAAAAACTCGATTGCTTTTTGGGCAGTGTGAGCACTTGCAATGTCCTTATTTTGGCACAAAAATTGCGACCATTTTCTTTGACAAACTTCGAGAACGGATCAATTTTGATGGTTTTTCCTCATGGTGAAACACCTACACAGCGGATTGGCGTTTATTTTCCGGTTCGTAGAAGTAAATACAAGATTTATTCCTGTATCAATAGGAAGTAACCATTTTCAATCTTCTAAAACAATTGTTGTCACATGACTAGATTTTGACACAAAAGTTGCCACCATCTTCTTTGACACACTTCGAGAATGGATCAATTTTGTTGGGTGTTTCCTCATCGTGAAATACTCACACAGCGTATTGGCGTTTATTTTCCCGTTCGTTGGAGTAAATCAAAGATTTATCACCACTAGCAATCATTTTTTCGATCTTCTAAAGCGAAGGAGCAGGAATTTACAGCAGTGACGAAATCGTATGGTAGGTGCTGCTAATGCGGTCTACCTAAGGAAGAATAATGGTTCAAATCTTTTGTTAGAATGAAAAGAGTAACATAGATCATATATCAACCTCTTATGGTAAGCAAGTTCATAAATGAAAAGAATAACGATACCAAAGCATTGATAAACAAACACAATTTAAACTGGGAAGAATCAACGATAAACAACAACAACAAAAAGAATAAGCAAAATTTGTTTATGCCATAGGTACAAAGTAGCGTTGGATTTTAAGGTTAAATAAAATATATATTAAACAAATCCATAACAAAAATCAACAATTCCTAACAACAAACTGTATTAAACAGTATTGATTGGCAACAGCCAAATTTTTAATTTGGTTTTTATTTAATTTTGCAACTAATGCATAAACAAATAGTAACGATTTTTTTAAACCTACACGTTTTTATGTTATAGAATGCCTAATCTTTTCCAAATTTTTTTTACAAGTGAGATATATTTTTCAGTAATTTGACTGTATTAGAAACATTTTAGTTGTGCTAATTTGACGATTATAAATTTTATGTAAACCATTAGGATAGATAGTTATAGAAATTTGAACTTGACATTTAGAAATGGGATGATAGAATAATTAATTTAATTAGGTGAAATAAAAATAACCAAATATGCCTATTCTTATTTAGTAATTTGAAAACGATTGACGTGAAATAGTTTTGTAGGATCTATATCCAGACAGTTGCCAAAACTCGTACGTTATTCAAGCGACCCATTCATCATTGAACTTTAGTGTTTACTCTAACAAGAAACACAAAAAAACTTATATTTAATTGCAAATTAACTTTTAATATTAAGATATACACATTAGCACGTGAATGTTATTATTATTTACTTACAATAAACAGAATTTGATAAAGACGCTACGCAATCAATGTCGATAAAAGTGGTAAATAGAGGGGTCAGCTTATAAATCAGATGAACGAAATTTAATTTGTTTATTTAACTTCATCGTGTTTTGCCAATAGTTTATGATTCTTGCATTAACTAGTGCAAAAGCTAGATAGTTTGGCAAGGAATCAGTGATCATGAGAGTCTTAGTGCGTTCGGATACCCACGTTACTTTTGTTGTTCCTGACTCTGATCCCATACCAAAATGGACTTATACACAGGTATAATATTCTATTTTATTAAAATTTTTAATCATTTAAAATTTAATTTTTTAACTAAATATTTAAAAAATCTACATAAACTTCAAATACTTATAAAAACAAAAATTGTTAAAATAAACATCGGTTAACAAAAATAAACTCTCGTAGAATTTTTTTTAACAGTATTTGGAAGATTTCATCTATTAAACGAAAAATTGTAAAATATAGTATTGCGGCATAATTATTTTTCTCAAGAAAAAGGAGTTATAAGAAAATAACGACCTGAATCTTAGTCGCAAAAATCGCCTCTTTATCAACAACGTGTGGAATATTTTAAGATGGAAACTTTACCCTCAACTTCATAGGTCTTTGATCCCAAATCATTTTTACCGATAATTTGAAAATTTATAAGAGCTAGAAGCAATTTTTGAAATTTAGATGGAAACTTTAGCTAAATATCTAAACATTAAAATGCGGTTGGTCCTAAATCATTTTTATCGGTAATTTAAAAATTCGAAGAGCTTGAAGAAAGTTTTGAAATTTAGATGGAAACTTTAGCTGAACATCTTAACATTAATATGTCTTTGGTGCAAAATCTTTTTTACCGGTAATTTGGAAATTCCCAGAGCTAAAGGCATTTTTTTTTTAAATTTAAGTGAATACTTTGGCTAAACGTCTTGGCATTAATATGACTTTGACCCCAAATTATTTTTACCGGTAATCTGGAAATTCCGAAAGCTAAAAGCAAGTTTTGGAATTTACATGAAAACTTTAGCTGAACGTTTTAACATTAATACGAGGGTTGTCTTTTTAGTTTTGCCTATAGCCATACAGACAAAAAATATATAGTCTTAAAGTAGGTACTTTATTGATTTTCAAATTAAGTTCCACCAAGATCGATACACTTTTGCATACGTCCAAACCAATTGGTAAAACAGTTATTCCAGTCTTCAGTTGACACTTGCAAAATCGCTGTTTTAAAGCTATTGATGGCATCGTCTGGCGACTGGAATCGCTGCCCGCTCATTGAATTCATGATCTTTGGGAACGTGAAGAAGTCGTTAGGTCTTAAGTCAGGACTATATGGAGGATGGTCTAAACAATTCGATGTTTTGAAGCTCCAAAAACTCGATTGTTTTTTTGGGCAGTGTGAACACTTCCATTGTCCTGATATAGGATGATTATTGTGTCTTGCTTTGTCGGAGTTTCGTGATAACTTCTGGTAAACAAACGTTTATATACCAATCGGAAGTAACCGTTCTTCGATCTTCTAAAGCAATTGTTGCCACATGACCAGATTTTGATCATTTTCTTTGACAGACTTCGCGAACGTATCACTTTTTGTTTTTTTCTCATCGTGAATTGGCGGATTGGCGTTTATTTTCCGTTTCGTAGGAGTAAATCCAAGATCTATTGCCACTAACACCACTATAAATGTTTTTTTGAGCTTTCTTTATTGAACCGTTTTAATGTTTTTCGACAGCAATTGACGCCAACCGCTTTTACTCTTCGTGAACAAATGAGGGAAACAACGGGAAACCAACTTCGTAACACCCAGTTCTTTAAGTAGGATCTTTTGGATCGTGTTCTTTAAAATGCCCAAAGATGCCTCATCTCCCGGCTATAGGTTCGAATCCTATCGGATTTGGTAATTATTCGATTTCTCCTTTATTTCAGTTTTAATTTCTGTCTAACGTCTAAATTTTAAAAATCCCAAGAGAGGTGTTTCAAAAATAATGGTTAGCTAAAGGCAACTGTTGAAAATAGGTACTTCATATAGTTCAATTAGAACGAAAAGTGCATCTGTTACTGAATTAACTTGCTCTGACTCTATTTTCTATGCTCAGAAACTATATTTGTACCGGTTTTTATGTGGGTAATGTTACTGAGGAATAATACTTGTCTTAAAACCAATACATGGGTACTTCTGTGTATATAAAGACTTTCTTTTAAAGTAACCCTGGTAAAAATGATGATTATGGCATTTCAAGTTCGTTTTGAAAAAGAGTGCTAATATTTACGTCCTTAAACATTATCAATGGTCTATTTTAGCTACACTCTCTTTAAAATTACGAAATTTGTGTCTAAAGTTAGTTTTTTGGTTTGTTTTATTAAAATGAAAGATCCACTTTATACTAGTTATTGAACTTGAAAACTATAGAATGATAAAGAAATTGTGGGCAGACCACATTCCCAACAAGAATGATTAAGACCGGTGGGAACTGATAAAAAAATAATTTAATATAATATATAGTTAGGTACTTATTTCATACCTGTTGATGTCAAAAATGTGAGAAGTAACGCATATAGTCAGAAAATTACAAAAAATAACTTTCCATAAGCATAGTCCATCAATACATGAAGAAGAAGGTACCTTATTAAATTCAGCAATAAATTGTATAGATTTCAAACTGATTTTGCTATAATTCTATATGTGTGTTAAATTGTTCTTCACATTTTGATTCCTATACAAGTCAGACAAAGATAAAGAGGTTATCGGTTGTCCTAAATGTTAGCAAAACGTACAACAAGAATTAACATTGATTGCTTTATTTAACCCTTGTTCGAGCAAACCGATTTATTTATATACGCGGTTTATATAAAGCATATTAAATTTACTTTTTTAAGAATAAAAATATGTTAAAATGTTTGTAATTTATAACAAAATCTAAAAATAAAAACTTTTTCAACATTTTTCCGATTTTTTCTGTTTTTATAGATTTTTTTTCTGCTTTTTCAACAGTTTTGCCAGTTCTTTACATGACTTTTAAAATTTTCACTATTCGTTTTATGAATTTTGTTTTTTTACAGTGTTTCCACGTGTCTCCAGTTTTTCCAATGTTTCAACATTTTTCCTGTTTTTTCTGCTTTTTCAAAGATTTTTACAAAACATCACGAAATAAATATTAATATAAAAATGATAAAAAGTTAGATTTTTTAATACGGTACGATTTATTTTTCAGCTATTTGCAGCTATAGCTGTATCCTGGGTTTCCCTTATCATAGGTTATACAACAGCCTATACAGCTCCGGCCCAAATGTCACTAGAAAGAGATTTTCAATTCACAGATGCTCAAGTAAGTGTAATTTTATAATTTTTGTTTTTAAATATAGAAAATAATCAAATATAGACAAAATAAAAAATATTTTATTTATTATTTGATTATTACAAAATGTTGTGATAAATTTTTAAAGCCACATTTTTTGTAATATATTGACTTAATTGGTTTGAACACAATTTAAAAATGTGATCACCCAAACCGTTCTTAATCTTGTAATTTACAAAAAAAAATGTTTTATTTCAAGTACACTAATCTATTGTAAACAAATTATAACTTTTTGAAATTTAGAAATTAAACAAACAAGAAATTATTAAACTGACATTAAGGAGAAATTGAAAAAATGTCACATCCAGTGGGACTCGAACCCACCATCACTGCCTTATACGCAGGCACGCTTTAACCACTTAAGCTATTGGATGATCAAGTGGTTAGGAAGCGAAACGTTATAATGAATTCAAATCCCATCAGATATGACATTCACTCACTTCCTCCTTAAGCACATGTTACATGACGTTAATGAGAGAGAAGTTTTGTCAAATCGACAATTGATACTTCAAACTCTAAGTCACTTTATTTGTGCCCTGTCTTATATTTTTATGGTATATGTTCTTGGTTTTTCATTGGGTTTTGGACCTATACCTTGGTTAATGATGGGAGAAATTTTACCAGCACGTATTAGAGGTCCTGCTGCATCTTTAGCTACTGCGTTTAATTGGAGTTGTACGTTTGTTGTTACAAAAATGTTTCCATTACTCATTTTAGCTATAGGTGCTCATTTCACATTTTGGTTGTTTAATTGTATTGTGCTTAAGGAGGAAGTGAGTGAATGTCATATCTGATGGAATTTGAATTCATTATAACGTTTCGCTTCCTAACCACTTGATCATCCAATAGCTTAAGTGGTTAAAGCGTGCCTGCGTATAAGGCAGTGATGGTGGGTTCGAGTCCCACTGGATGTGACATTTTTTCAATTTCTCCTTAATGTCAGTTTAATAATTTCTTGTTTGTTTAATTTCTAAATTTCAAAAATACGTTGAGAGTTATCTCAAAAATAATAGTTTACTAAATTATAACTTAATCAGTAACTAAAGTTTGACACTTAAAATGTTTTATTTGTTGTGATTTACGAATTACATTAAAAGATAAAATATTTATTTATCGAGAAACACAAATAATATCCAAAAAATATTTCCTTCATTTGTTTTTTTTTGTCTGTGTCTGATTTAATTGCTTATACTTTAAATTCATGAATTGATTGAACTAATTCCTCTGTGAATCCCAGAAGGATTCGATCATTCAAACTGTCTCTAAAATTTTATAAATGGATTATTGGTTTTCGTTCACAAAAAAGCATAAAATGAATTAGGCCCTAATTTTGTAGTATATATTAATAATCTATTTTCCTGGCCAAACAAATTATTATTCCATACTTGCACATCATATAAACATTTAATTTCCAAAACGGTGCTTACTGTTTAATGCAGTTATCCGTTAAATTATGCATTTAAAAAAAAATTATTTGGTAATTGTAGATTCATCCATTTTTAATTTCAGATGTCTTGGATGTCTAGCTTTATGCCTCTGGGCGCTTTAATTGGAGGATTAGGTGGTGGTACATTGATTGAATACATCGGAAGAAAATGGACAATGCTGCTGACGAATATGCTTTTTCTTTTAGCATGGATAATATGTTTTTTTTCTCAAAATTACATTTACCTCTATAGTGCTAGAATACTTTCTGGAGTAAGTGTTGGTATAGCTTCATTAACAATTCCTGTATTTACTGCCGAAAGTCTTCAGCCAGAAGTGCGTGGAACATTAGGACTTTTATCAACAGCATTAGGAAATATTGGCATCTTGGTGTGCTTTACTTTTGGAATATTTTGTGAATGGAAAATGTTAGCATTATTAGGAATTCTTTTATGTTTACCGTTTTTATTGATGATCTGGTTCGTTCCTGAAACACCAAAATTCTTACTTGCTCAAGGAAAAGAACAAGCATCTCGTAAAGCACTTCAGTGGTTAAGAGGAGCTACGACAGATGTAGAAAAGGAATTTGTAGATCTTCAAAAGTTCCAAAAAGAATCAGATGATCAACATGAAAGTATTCAAGTACTATTCTCCAAGAAAAATTTAAAGCTACTCGGTATAGCCTTAGGTTTAATGTTTTTCCAACAATTCAGTGGTATAAATGCCGTTCTTTTTTATCAAACAAAAATTTTTAAAGAATCAGGTTCGTCATTAGATGAAAATATATGCACAATGATTGTAGGAATTGTTAATTTCGTAGCAACATTCATTGCCACCATTTTTATAGATAGGTTAGGTAGAAAAGTACTTTTATATATTTCTAGTGCTTCAATGATTCTATCCCTTTCAGTATTAGGTGTATATTTCTACTTAAAAGATGTTACTAAATTAGATCTCCATTCAGTAGGTTGGATACCTTTGATTATTTTTATGGTATATGTTCTTGGTTTTTCATTGGGTTTTGGACCTATACCTTGGTTAATGATGGGAGAAATCTTACCAGCACGTATTAGAGGTCCTGCTGCATCTTTAGCTACTGCGTTTAATTGGAGTTGTACGTTTGTTGTTACAAAAATGTTTCCATTACTCATTTCAGCTATAGGTGCTCATTTCACATTTTGGTTGTTTAATTGTATTGTGATAGCTTCACTTCTATTTGCTTACTTTATTGTACCAGAAACTAAAGGCATTACGTTAGCAGATATTGAAAGAAAACTTACCGGTGTCAAAGTAAGGAGGATAAGTTCGATAGCCAACTTCAAACCTACACCAAGTACACTTGGTTAAAAAGACAGTGTTTAACTTGTTAGTGTTTCCTATTTGAGATTTCTAGATTAATTATTATTTTTAACAAATAATACGAATAATATTTTACTGTCTTAATCATCTGTAAAGGTGGAATCAACATATCTACATATTTATGTCAAACCTTCCGTAACTTTATTTATAATTGAGAGTAAATAAATCATCACAGTTACATAAAAAATCTACATAATTTAACGTAACTAGAAGCATTTTGTAGGATTTTTTTTTCAGGAAGTCCGGAAAATGCGTTTTTTTTTTGGACAAGTAGACAAGATTCTAAACGAGCCGTAGGCGAGACCTGGATGTCTGCGAGTCCAAAAAACTGTTTTCGGACGTTTTGCGTACACTATTTTTTCGGCCACCATGTAGAATAACAAATTAATGAGACACATTTTTTTTTATTATATTTATTTGTACAATTAAATTTCGGACATTTTAATTAAATATTGAAATTCGAGCAGGAGATAGGTACTAACAGAAACATTCTAATTCTTATTTATATTAAAATTCGAGTAATTGCTAATATTAAAGGAATTCAATTTGTTTGAAATGCGTGGTATACTTAAATGCCTGATTTGTTTGCTTTATAACTAACATTCTTTTTATAACCAACATTCTCCTTTTTAAGAAATGTGATTACCTTTGGGAAAGTGGCTATATGTGTACATTTTTCTCTACTAAAATGGTACTCTTCAACATAGAGTAAGGCTCCACAAGGTAGAGGATTTGATAGTTTCAGATTTTTACGCCAAGTAAGCCATAATTACATCCTTTGTAATAGTTTTGCCTTTCTTCATATCCATCTATTTCGTGAAGAAGTTATAAGCGTTTTCGTACTTGGACTTTAATTTTGCAGGTACTAATTGTGCTATAGCAGTAGCTGCTGCATTGGTAATTTCGTAACTCATTATCGCTACTGCTTTTCATAGTTTATTGCGGCAATTGCGACCCAAAACCATGCATTTAATTACAGATTGTTTCATTGTTTCGTTGCTATGGTAAAGCTCAACTGCATTTATTTAAGTTATACCTACCATGATTTTCATATTCAAAATGACAACGACGATGTGATTTTTTCCGGCCTAGTCCTGGAAGTACATACTTCCCGGACTACTCCGAAAAATGCATCTTTCTCGAAGAAAAAGCGTAGTACGTACTTCCCGGACGGTTGCCGAAAATAGTATATTGTGTATCTAGTAGGAGAAACGATACATTCCCGGACGACAATGTAAATTGAAACATTGAAGTCCGAGAATGTGCTTTTACTGCGAGATACACATACTATTTTTTTCTGAAATCACATTAAATATAATCGTAAATTAAGAAAGTTTTATATATATGCATAACTGTTTTTGATTATCATCTTTTTTTTATGAATCCGTTTCGTTGACATTGTTTGTTTATCATTGTTTATTAGAGTTACAAAAGTGTCAGTTCGGTTAATTACATATTGCTTAAAATATTTTGAATTATATTTAAAATGGACAGTGAGGTGCAAAACGCCTCCAGAGTTACTAAACTCCGCTACTAATGTGGTTTTAAATGTATTGCCCAATAAATCCAAGGCAAAGTATGAATTTGCTTATAAACGTTTTATGGATTATTCCCGTACAGTACGGAGCACTTTTCCAGGCGATTTCAGAAAATAGTATATTGTGTGGCAAGGGGTGAAACAAGACGATTTCTGACGAGGGCGAGAGTTGCTGTCATCGCCCTAGTCAGAAATCGTCTTTGTTTCATCCCCTGCCACACACTATATTTTTCATATCACATGCATTGAAACAGCGAGTTTTGATCTCTGTAGCCAGTCGAAGTAAAACTATTTCAGACCAATGCAACTGTCAGTAGATGTTTTATTACAATTAAAGACACTTTTTGGTTTATTTACATATTCTCTGCAAGCGCGCATTTCTTTCTATCCAACTTCCGTTGTTGTAATTCTGATGTGTCGTTGACAGTCAAATTAAAGAAGTTTTAAAGAAAGCATCAAATGATGAGTCAACAGCTTAGAACATGGATTTAATATCATTTTTATTTTGCTATCAGTTTATTGTTTTGATGAGGTTCATTGCGTTTTCCTGTCGTAAACATTCGATAAAATTTTTCAACAATTACTGTGCGAATTTAACCGCAAACAATATTTACTAGATTGTTCTAAAACGGACAAGATTTTCGATTACACTAAAAAAATAAACTTTTTTATATTAACTAAAAATTATTGATTTTGTGAGCTTCATGAAAATTTTCTGATTTACTAACGAAACTTTTATTTATTTTCTCTAATAGTAAATATATTTTTCAATTATTTTCATTTCTATTTAAATTCGATTTTATTGGTGTCACTTTCCAACTTCAATCCGCTTTGTTTGTATTTCGAACAAAGATTTCGGGGTACCCAATTTCGATAAGAGAATTTTGTGGTTAGATACCTGATACCTACCTTAGATCAAAAGATGCTCATGCTCATGCACTCAGTTATCTTCAGTCCTTAACTGAGACAAGTCAGTTGCGCTGTTGCTCATCCTACTCTTCATAATAAATTAAGAAATTTAGTGCAGTGTTAATAAATATATGTGTCGTTTAATAATTATAATATTATATTGGTTGATTAGAATAAAATTTACAAAAAATATGTTGGCTACTCGAAGAATTTTTTTATAAAAGTCGTATATTTTTTACGTAAGTGTGATGATTTGGAAAACTTTTCTATTTTTCTATTTTTATTTGTCTCTCAATTATATAAATTATATGCCTGTTGTTGTGACACGCCAATTAAAATCTTTTGCAAATCAAAGACATAGATTTTATTCTTTTTATTTTTAAGAGTGTTAACTATGTAACGTTTTCTGTCAAAAAAGTATATATGATTTATATTTTTTTCTCAGTGGTGCAATGCTATAAATGCAATATAGCATTAATTGTTCAACTGTTAATGTAATATTAATTGATGCATGTTTCCTACGAAAATAGAAAAATGATTATTAGCAGGTCGGTGTCCTAGAAGTCTTGTAATAAATGTATACAAAATTTTAGGTAAAAGAAATATTAATTTGTTGAGTATTTAGACTAGGAATTAATCTAGCAATATCTAATATTGTGTAACATTTTTTTTAGTTGATGTATATAGTAGATCAAATCATTTAGATTTATTTATTTTTAATGAATATTTTTATACATTATATGTAGTTCAATTAAAGTATTTTTTTGATTTTTGATTATTTACTTGTTAAATATCCGTACCTTTATAGATAATTTCCATTAACAACATTTATAAAGTATCCAGAAGAGATCTAATGACTACAAGACAATAAATAAAATGATTTTCTAATCGAAAATTTTCCCAAGTTCCATAATTCTGATACTTTCAACAGCATTTAATGCTTTAAACGCAAGACAAGTAACAACATATAACATATATAAAATTAAATTATATGCGGTCTCTCTCTTGATGGATAGTTGGTGAATGCGTATCCCCTACTTCATAAACCGAGAAAAATAGTAGGTACATAATTTGGTTTTATTCTTCTGTCGTTACTCCCCCTGCGCTCAGAGCATTGAAGACTACCACTAGTTATTCGTCCTCTTCCTCACAGAATTAGCAGTTTGGTTCATCTCCTATAATGCGGAGATTCTTTCTACTAAAGTTTAGAAAGCTGAAAGATCCCCTCTGGTTATAGTTTCTCAGGAGCGTCTTCGGTTGTCTTAGTCCTTCTAGATCGTTCCAGTAATTAGCATCTTCTCTATCCACTTCTTTCCTTAGTTTTTCTAAGACCGTACTACCGCTGATTCCACAAGATGGTTCTGGTCCCAAATATGGGGTTTGAGTTCCTTTTTGCCAGTTTATCCGTTGTTTCGTTTCTTTCTATTCTTATGTGTCCTGGAACCCATAAGAAGGTAACAGTGTTATTTTGTCCTAGTTCATTTAGTTTGCGTAAGCATTCCCAGACCATTTTTGAACTGGTTGTTACAGAGGGTACATATATAACGAGTGTATTCAGTTAACGTTCTTCTGAAAATTGGGATTTGGTTAATTGATTATACCTCATATCCAACCAAGCTAAAAATTCTGTCTTTTTCAATTCTAGAATGGTGTGAAGTTAATTTAAAACTACTACTTCTAATTTTACCCACAGGTAACCTTTTTCATGTCTAAATCACTCACTTTTACAAAAATGTCATTAAGTGTTAAGCTAAAACAACTGACTGTAGATTTACCAGAGAGATATTTTTTTCTCCTGGTACAAACACAGCAATCAAATACAAGGCACTGACAAGTCAAACTCTTTGTACCTGTACCTACTGTAATAATCACAACTAGTCAAATGGGATCTATTAACGATTCAACGTTTATTTATATCTTTTTATTTATTCACGTTGGTATTGGTTTTTGTCATGTTGCCGTTTGAAAGTTACCAAGTCACTGCAAGTCACAATCTGACAAGCTTGACAACAAATATCATAAATATAATGGTTAAATGCATTAAAAAAATTAATACGCCGAAAAAAAATGTGTAGAGACAAAAAAATGAATACAAAGATGATATTACATGTTTAGAAAGTTTCAGAAGAGGGATTTATAGAAGATCTCTTAGGTTTTTAATGTAAGTACTTATTGTGTTTGTATACAAGATTATTCCAATATTTTCATCAGCAAATAGTTCCAAACATTTTTAATTTCATTAATAGTTGTATATGAAGTTATTTGTTACACTAAATACACTTTTACATTCTTATTACATTCAAATTACTTATAATTTATTAAGAATACCTAACCTCACATTTCGTCTGTCAGTCATTATTTTACAATGTTGCCAGATTACACACTATAGTAAAAGTTAAAAATGTTTCAGAATAAAATATTTTCATTAATTTCTTTAATAACAATGATCCATAATGATCATTAAAATGTAATTTTATAGGACATGGACGAATCTATATTTCATTCACTAATCTATGACCAATCAAATATCATTTAAATTTTTATTTCATACATTTTTTAAATATTTCGTGTTTTTTTTTAGGTTAGTATTAAATATAAACGAGAAATCTTAAAAAAACATTTAGTTAATGGTAAAGAAGCGGCAAATAAAAGGAAGAAAGATAAAGCAGATACATTTAAGAATTTCATTTAAAAAAAGTTGCAGTGGCAGATTTGGACGTACAATTATAAAAACGAATATTTTACTTCAGATAAACTTTTGACTGACGCAAAACAAAACTGAGATTTAAACGGTAAACGAACTTATTTATACAAAATTAATGATATATAAACTTAAAAACGTGAACTGACGACAAATTTTAAGTGAGCGAAGAATAGCAAAATCTCTTTCCTTCAGAAATTTATGAAATTAAAAAAGTGCAATGAAATCATCAGATTTGTGTACATTGACGTGGATATAAAAAAATGGTACTCCAACGCGTCGATGAAAACAGTAATCTGATTTAAAAAGTAATCCATTGCATGTGTAATCCGAAGAAAAGCGATTTACAATTATTTTACTCGCAGGAGCAAATGGTGGGTCAATAGAGGGATGTGATTTGTTATTAGACTCTTCAAATACTGACATTGACTATCACAAAACTATAAATGGTGATATTTTCAAAAACTGGATTGTTAATTAACTTATTCCTGCTTTATTTAATTTTCCAGAGAAATGTGTAGTAAACAGGGATAATGCTTCATTTCATTCTGTACAACAAAACAGACCACCTACTTTTTCAGCAACAAAATAGATATTACAGAGATAATTAAGCAGCAATAACATCGAATTTGATAAAAAAATGAAAAAAAAAAGACAATTATACTTACACAATACATAAGCAACGATAAGACATATGTAGTAGATGAAATAATAAACTAACATAGACATGATTTACTTCGATTACCTCTATTTTGCATTTTTATATTCGGACAAAACTTGGACAGAAGCTTTAAGACAATGTACACCAGACATGTAAAAAAAAATTTGTAGACACAGAAGAAATTATTTTGACGGATTGGACTTATTACATGAAAAACTGTTCACTTGACAACATTTTACCTTTGATACTGGAGGTGAATTGAAAATACATAACGAATAGATGAACGTGACAATAGTTTTAACCAAATCTGTTACTCCAATTTTTGTTGTTTATATGTTTTTTTTAATGTTGTATGTTTCATTTTTTTTACTTTGCTTATTTTACCATTAGTGAATATGCTTTTCTGCTGAATTATTGCACTGTAGCTATTAAACACATATTAAACGGATTTCCATTATTTGAAACATAACATTTTGTCGGAATATTTATCTTTGTTCTACTTATCAAAATAGCTGTAACCAATTGGTATGTCATAATACCGCACTACCTGGAAAGCTTCACGAAAAATTCTTTAATATATATCTGCTGTAATACTTATCGACAAAATGAAATATTTTGTATTTTCTCATTTATAGCTGGTCCAATTTAAATGTTTGTTGTAAAACTTATTTTATAATACCGTTATATAGACATAGAAAATTTGTTCCTAATTGCAAATGAAGACTTTTTTGTAAATGTTTTTATTGTTTGCTTTCATTTAATTAAGTACTATTATTTTGTAAATGCATTTATTATATCTAAAAATATATTTTTAAATTGACGATTTTCGTTTTTTGTGAAATAAACTAATTTTTAATGATTTGATGGCGCTGAAATGGAGTACACAATTGTTATTTTATTTATTGTCACTAACACTATGATTTTATTGAGGACGTGACAACAGCGCATTTACAACTGAGAATAAGATTAAATATACAGGGCGAAATTCATCACCCTAACAAGGCCTACTTTATTAAAAATAAGCTTTGAATGATGTATATGTATATGTATGTATAGAAGAATCTAAAATTTTTGTGTACATCTAACTCTGTAATAGGTGCAACCTTCGTTCATATACTAACTAGAGGCTCTCAATACTTTGAGAGCCAAATGAGTAAGTCACATATTAATCAAATTATAAAATATATTCTCCTACTTTATTTCTGTTAAAATTTAACAAATTTTAAAATAAAAAGAAATAAAAATTTCTTCCTTTGGGAATATATCGTTTTGGAACACAATATGGTGGATTTCTATAAAAAAATCATTTGTATTTTGTGTTTTATTTAACAACAATTAAATTTATTAGTGGAACTGTACGTGTTTTTCTGAGTATACATAACATATATAATATATATAGTTGGTTTTAAGGTTATCAATTTTTTTTTAAACTGTTTGTGTCAAACGTTACGATATTTTGTATTATCTCTGAATAAGAGAAGTCGAATACAAAATTGTTGTTTATAATTTAGATATACTAATTCGGAAATATAAACTAAAAGATTGTTTTTTTATTATATTAATAAAACGCAATAAACACCAATCAACCTGAACTATATATAATAAAAAATAAAAAGTGAGATGTGTCAAGGGACACCCGGATGGAACGAAGTTCCTTTCGATTAATTAGTGAAGGAATTGTAATTTGTAAACACAACAGAGAGTTTGTACATACATAAGCATTTATCATCGTCTATATAAAATCTCTATACTTACCTAACTCTATCAGCAATATCCGGAACTTGTGCAGAAACACTGTCAGGATACATTATTGTTTTTATTTTCTATTATTTTAATATTTATTATCTACAAAAAACCTGTATAAACTTAACAAAGTCGCGACACTACTACACTGTTCAAAGCAAAATAGAAAAAAAAAGTAAATCCATTATTTTCAACAGTTCGTTTCTTTTAACAAAAGTGTCCATTTCTACAATACCAGAGGTATTGTATATTCTACCTAGAATTACTTTTTATTTCAATTTAATTTAAAACAGGAATTAACAATTTAATACAAAATTTTAAAATTAAAATATTTGACAGTCATCTCTGAGTCATCTCTGAGTCATCTCTGAGTCATCTCTGAGTCATCTGTGAGTCATCTCTGAGTCATCTCTGAGTCATCTGTGAGTCATCTCTGAGTCATCTCTGAGTCATCTCTGAGTCATCTCTGAGTCATCTCTGAGTCATCTCTGAGTCATCTCTGAGTCATCTCTGATTCATCTCTGAGTCATCTCTGAGTCATCTCTGAGTCATCTCTGAGTCATCTGTGAGTCATCTCTGAGTCATCTCTGAGTCATCTCTGAGTCATCTCTGAGTCATCTCTGAGTCATCTCTGAGTCATCTCTGAGTCATCTGTGAGTCATCTCGGAGTCATCTCTGAGTCATCTCTGAGTCATCTGTGAGTCATCTGTGAGTCATCTCTGAGTCATCTCTGAGTCATCTCTGAGTCATCTCTGAGTCATCTATGAGTCATCTATGAGTCATCTATGAGTCATCTATGAGTCATCTATGAGTCATCTATGAGTCATCTATGAGTCATCTATGAGTCATCTATGAGTCATCTATGAGTCATCTATGAGTCATCTATGAGTCATCTATGAGTCATCTCTGAGTCATCTGTGAGTCATCTCCGAGTCATCTCTGAGTCATCTCTGAGTCATCTCTGAGTCATCTGTGAGTCATCTCTAAGTCATCTCTGAGTCATCTATGAGTCATCTATGAGTCATCTATGAGTCATCTATGAGTCATCTATCATCTATGAGTCATCTATGAGTCATCTATGAGTCATCTATGAGTCATCTATGAGTCATCTATGAGTCATCTCTAAGTCATCTCTGAGTCATCTATGAGTCATCTATGAGTCATCTATGAGTCATCTATGAGTCATCTATGAGTCATCTATGAGTCATCTATGAGTCATCTATGAGTCATCTATGAGTCATCTATGAGTCATCTATGAGTCATCTATGAGTCATCTATGAGTCATCTATGAGTCATCTATGAGTCATCTATGAGTCATCTATGAGTCATCTATGAGTCATCTATGAGTCATCTATGAGTCATCTATGAGTCATCTATGAGTCATCTATGAGTCATCTATGAGTCATCTATGAGTCATCTATGAGTCATCTATGAGTCATCTATGAGTCATCTATGAGTCATCTATGAGTCATCTATGAGTCATCTATGAGTCATCTATGAGTCATCTATGAGTCATCTATGAGTCATCTATGAGTCACCTATGAGTCATCTATGAGTGTGTGAGAGAGAGAGAGAGAGATCTCTTTTATTGACCGCCCGCTGGACGGTGACTTGAAACACTCTTTAATATTGATAATTTAGATAATCCACAATTATCTCAATTTTATAATTTTTATATTTATACGTAAATCGCTCCAAAAACTTGTTGCCCAGTCATTAGAGTAAATTACAACTTCAAAAAAGATTTTATAATTCCCTCGTATATTAAAAACTATAAAAGATATAAAAAAATTAATACAATTTGAGATTCCTAAAAAGTGATAACATAAAACTATATAATTATATTCCTTTTTTCTGTTCCCGTGGGATGAAAAGTAGCTTATGTGCTATTCCCAACTACCATCTATCCTTATTTCAATTTTCATCCTACACCGTTCAGCCGTTTTGGCGCGATTCAAGATCAAGATTCAATAACAACTGTAATGATTTGCTTATAATAAAACTAGGATAAATATAGATATATCCCGTTTATCTAGTTCCAGACCATAATCTACCCCTGTCCCCTGTACCAAATTTCATCCCGATCCTTCCAGCCTTTTACTTAGTGGTAAAAATTGAAGCTTATTTATTCCTATGTGTATAGAAATTTTGTACAAAATTAATGAGTCATACCAATTAAAACCAGAACACAGGATTTATTTATTCCAAAATACTACAGAAAAAATTCTAAGACCTATTCAATATAAAACTACATCAGTATTCACGAACTGTATTAATAAACAAATAAATTATTAAATCTTTGATTGCTGTCTTCAGGAGTTTTTAATTTGAACACATTATTTATTACAAATTATTTAAATTTGTAAACAATGGTCAATTGCAATAAAACAAAGGATTGGATTCATAATGAAATAATCACAATTTATTAAAGAACTTTTTATAGTAGAAAGTTTTTTTTGGTGATTTATAAGTCATATTACTATTATTAAATTATTACTCCCTTGGCAAATAGCGCTTTACAAGATAGATTACGGCATAGTCCACAGTATAGTCTAAAATTTTTAAAATTTTTCTAAATTAGTTATAATAATTACTGTTGTCACATGTAAAACAAAAAAAAAATTCTCTCTCGCGTAGTCGATCCCATTATGATAACATAATAGAACTGTCACCTTGATTCATATCCGACGCTTAATCAACTAGGCTACGAACGACATATTTAAAAACTTTCAAAATGATAACATGTATACACAATTTATACCATATTTCATATCAATTCAGTATAAATTTCGAAATTAATGTATATGCCTAAACACCATTGACATATTAATACAAATGGACCAGCTGTGCAGCGAAATAATTGATTCCAGAGTGAGACGGATAAGAAGGATAGCGCTAGGTCGGGCAGAAAGCTCCTAATTTACATTTGATTTACGTTGATTTTTAATGTTTTTGGTGTTTATCTTATAAATTAAATATATTTGACTGTGTTTATAGTGATATTTATAAACTATGTAATATATCGCACACACTTTATAATATTTTATAGTTATTAACCTATTAAGTTGGTGTCTAGAGTCATTTTAACTATAATTAATACTTGCCACTCTTAAATATTTTTGGATACATAAATATTTCATCAACAGATAATAATAAATAATTTCGAAGTTTATATTTCATATAATAATCAAGAAGAGTTATTTAATTATTTGTTTTATTATTATATATTAGGTGTAGAATTTTCAAATTTAATGTATCAGTCTCCTTATATATAGTGTGAACCATGATATAAAAAATTACGATATGATCTTCAGTTGTATTGACGTATTTTTCGATAGAAATATTAATGCATTTTTGAATTATCTATTTGAATTTAACAATTTTTTGTCACATTCACTGTTTAAAAAAAAATTGGTATTTATTGTATACAGGGTGTCCCAGAATTAACTACGGAAACTTCGTATACGTATTCCTTGATGACAAATAAGTAGGGTCTTTCCTATAAAAAAAATTTTTTTAGAGACTCCTGTCAGAGTTATAACCTACTTTGCAAATGTGCACTACTTGATCGCGATACACGATACTCAATTGACATGGTCCTACTTTTTATTTTTTTACTCCAAACCGAAACGCTTTCGCAAAAAACGACAAGGAACAAAAAAGTTTCTAAATAATCAAAACTTCCTAAAATAATTTTTTGTTATTGCAAATATTAATTGCTAAGAAAGTTACAAAAAAAATTAAGAGGGGTTCCTTGATTTGCACCCTTAGAATGGGGTAGGGCAGGTGAAAAGTGGCAGGAGAAATGCGTCTTTATTAAAATGATGTTCACCCAAATTTTTAATTTTTTATCTTGGACCAATCAGAAGATATTAAATTAAAACCGTATTTTACCACCCCTCTTTAAAGGGTTATAACTCTGACAGGAGTCTCTAAAAAAATTTTTTTTATAGGAAAGACCCTACTTATTTGTCATCAAGGAACACGTAAACGAAGTTTTCGTAGTTAATTCTGGGACACCCTGTATAAAATAATACAGTTTTTGAGCCTGCAATAATTGTTTTGTAAGTAATATATATTATTTTTGCTCAAATAAGTACACCTAAACATAAAACCAGAGTCTTTTCTCACTTATTTTGACTTAAGAAATTTTAACAAACTTAAGTTTCATCAAATACAACCACAAATGAAAAAGCTTTTTTTCACTACTAACCTGAGAAATTGCTATTATTTACTCCATTCCCCTAACGAGAATTAATATTTACAGTTCTATAATTTTTAAGATATTGACATAAAAATAGCTCACTTCTCACTCTAAGTATATAATATACTATTTTTTACATAAAACGTTATAAAAAGATGTATTTCCCTTAAGCTCTCATTTAAACAATGTGCGTTTTGCCCGGCCTACCTCCGTCTCTCTCTCGGATCTCTCTTACTAATGTTGGCCGCAGAAGCAGCTGTTGCGAATATGGGAAGCGGCCGGTCCATTTTTATTAATATGTCAATGCTAAACACACTTGAAACATGCATTGTCATCCAGATCTTAGCTATCCTGAAAATTTCAGAGCTCTAGGTAGTCGGGTACTAGGTTTAAATTCGATTACAAAATTCCGCAGAGAGACAAAGAACACGGTGAAAATATAAAAAAAAAGTGTGAGGTGTCAAGGGACACCCGGATGGAACGAAGTTCCTTTCGATTAATTAGTGAAGGAATTAGTAATTTGTAAACACAACAGAGTGTTTATACATACATAAGCATTTATTATTGTCTGTATAAAATCTCTACTTACCTAACAGTTCGTTTCTTTTAACAAAAGTGTCCATTTATACAATACCAGAGCTTTAAATAACACATCTTTTTAAAATTACTTTTTATAATTTAAAACAGGAATTAACAATTCAATACAAAAAATTTAAAATTAAAATATTTGACAGTGACTGACAGTTAAGGTAATTTGACGTAGTCAAGTTACGAACTATTTTTAAAATGTTTATGAATTTATTAATTTATAAAAACAGGATGAAATAAAATATAATACTATTATAGGTAATTATGTTTTTTTCTACAGTATTTTCTTTTTAATGTACATTTTCTTTTAATTTAAAATAGTGTCTTTTTAATTGTAATATATCTATCTATGAGAGAGAGGGAGAGTTATTTATTTTTTGGTCTGTGAGAGAAAGAAACATGCGTGTGTCGGTGCATTGTGTCGGTGCATAGTGTCGTGACAACTTTTGGTATGAATTTTTTTGGGCTAGCTCCTAGCGTCAGTCGTAACTGTTCGTAACGCGCGAAAGGGAACTTCGTTCCAATAATAATAATAATCTTTATTCAAAAAAACATACAATAAATATTTAACAGTTTCTAGTATGTAGTAAGACCTAAATTAAAGTTTGAATAAAGTTTAGCTAAAGTTTGGCAAGCCGATAAGTGTACATACACTTGTTTCGGCATTACACCAGTAATATAATAACCTAACCCGATTTTATACATTCATACTAATCAATACGTACATACATCTACACGCACACAATCTTGCACACCCACACATTCATACACATATACTAAAAATACAAATACTAAATAATCTAATAGGTAATATAAAATAAAGAGTATGCATACTAGATAAGTTAACAAAGAGGTTTATAAGTTTATAATTTTTTTTTTTATAGTTTCATTTCAACAATATTCGAAATAAAAGTTCTTGGAGTTTCATGCAGATAATTCTTTAGAGCTTTTTTGAATATATGTACGATTTCCATAGATCGCAAGGATCCGGGCAAATAATTATACATTTTGGGGGCTAGAAAAATAAATGTTCTTTGGCTTATGGCTTTTGACACTTGTGGAACTACGTGTTGCAATCTATTACGTGTCGCATAGGTGTGCGTGAATAAGTTGGCATTATTTTTATCTTTGAAATATTGGAGATTGGTGCATAGAAAATACAGTTGCCGCACATCCAGGACTTTAATTTCTCTATATACCTGCTCTGATGGATATCTGTTGCCTTTTTTTAATATTAATTTCAAAAACCTTCTCTGGATGACTTCTATTGGGTTGATATGACTTCTTAAAGCACTGCCCCATGCTACTATACCATATCGAATGTGACTTTCTACTAGCGTGAAATACAATGTCTTTAGATAGTGGTCTGAAAGGTAATTTTTGAGGTATTTAAACTGATGAAGTATAGTTTGGAGTTTTTTCACAATGTAATTAATCTGCTGCTTCCACTTCAGATGTCTGTCAATGTAAATACCAAGGTACTTAACTTCATTGAGCGGCATTATATTGTAGCTTTGTTGTTGCATATTGACAGTAAGCCTGCTAAATTCTGGAAGCCCTGCAGCGTTACAGCTGAATGGTAAGTAATGAGTTTTTTTCAGATTTAATGAAAGAAGTTTTGATTGTAACCATTTAGCTATGTTTATGAAGTCATTTTCAACATTTACTTTTAGAGTATGCCAGTCCGTGCATTCATAAAAGATGGCTGTATCGTCAGCGAAACCTATAATCTTGCCACTACTTTGAACGGAGAATAAGCCATTTACATATATATTGAAAAGTACGGGGCCCAGAACAGTGCCTTGGGGTACACCATATTCTATTAAGCCTCTAGTACTGATGCATTGATCCACTCTTACGCTTTGATACCTATTTGATAAGTAGCTGCCAAAGAGGCTCAAACAGTTTCCTCTTATACCAAGATCTTCAAGTGTTTGCAAGAGCAGGTCATGACTAACAGTATCAAAGGCTTTGCTGAGGTCCAAGAATACACATAGGCAAGGCCTATCTTTATCCAAAGCACTATGGATTTCCTTTAGTAATGTTAATACGGCATCTTGTGTGGAGCAGTTAGCTTTAAAGCCAAATTGCATTGGCGATATCAAGTTATATTTATTAAGAAAAGACACTAATTTGTTTTTAATTATTCTTTCGAATGCTTTAGATAGATGTGTTGTTAACGAGATTGGTCGGTAATTTCCTATTATAGATTTATTTCCTTTTTTGTGAATAGGGATAACTATTGTTTCTTTTAATGCATTTGGAAATACTCCTTTTTCGATACATAAATTTAGCACAAATGTTAAGGGTGCTGTTATATAAGTTATAATCGATTTAAGCGCCTCCGCTGGAATGTCATCGACGCCTGCTGATTTATTATTTTTAAGATTTTTTATTGTATTAGTGACTTCTTTGTTATCAGTTGGTACTGTTGGTAGTAATACCATGGAGTTTAATAATGTTGGGTTGCGAGTAGGGGGAGTATGGTGTTGGAGTTGCTTTTCAGCTAAATTTTTCCCCATTTTAATAAATTGGTTATTAAATTCACTGCATATGTCTTCTTTTTCCGTTAATAACTAACCGGCTTCACTAGTTACCGAGTCTATTTTTTGATTTTTTCGGGATTTACCAGCTAAATTATATATATATATATATATATATATATATATATATATATATATAATATAAACAATTTTTAATTTATTGGGGATTGCAGTCAATAATTAAGAAAAACTCTTATATAATTTTCAAGCTTTCAAAATTTATTTAATTTCTTTTTTCAAGGAATCTACAAATAAACAAAATGGAATATAATGGAAAACAGAAAAAATATAAATGTATATATCTTGTTTGAGACTAGCCGAAAAAAAATTCAGACCAAAAAATGTCACGACACGACACGACCGACACGACACACGCATGTTTCTCTGTCTGTCTGTCTCTCCCTCTCTCTCTCTCTCTCTGATAGATAGATATATCTTTATTTAAATAGGAAACCCTAATATACATAAATACTAATAAAAGTACAACTAAAAAGACACTAATTTAAATTAAAAGAAAATTTACATTAAAAAGAAAATACTGCAGAAAAAAAATAAGTACCTATAATAGTATTATATTTTATTTCATCCTGTTTTTATAAATTAATAAATTCATAAACATTTTAAAAATAGTTCGTAATAGTTAGCTTAATTTGTCTATGAGTTAGGTACGTCAAATTACCTTAACTGTCAGTTACTGTCAAATATTTTAAAATTTTGTATTAAATTGTTAATTCCTGTTTTAAATTAAATTAAAATAAAAAGTAATTTTTTGTATATGTATGTCATCTAAACCTCTGGTATTGTATGAATGGACACTTTTGTTAAAAGAAACGAACTGTTGAAAATATTTAGGTAATAATGGATTTACTATTTTCTATTTTGCTTTGAACAGTGTAGTGTCGCGACTTTGTTAAAAGTTTATACAGGTTTTTTGTAGATAATAAATAATAAAATAATAACAATAATGTATCCTGACAGTGTTTCTCCAAAAATTCCGGATATTGCTGATGGAGTTAGGTAAGTAGAGATTTTATACAGACAATAATAAATGCTTATGTATGTATAAACTACTATAAACACTCTGTTGTGTTTGCCAATTACAATTCCTTCACTAATTATAATTTTAATTATTATCATAAATTTGTTCCAAAAGTTAGTTTGATTTATTATTAAGGTAATAAAAAAACAATCGATACTTTAATGTTTGCTAGAGGCTATAAGAATTAAAATTAAACACACCCTTCTGTTAAATTACACCCTTCGAACTCGAAATTTCGCGTCCACTCCCCAAAGATTTAGTACCGGTGGGATTAGAATACAGAAGGAAGGTAATGACGCGGATTATTACAAAAATAATCTAAATGAAATTGCGGAACAGAGGGTTGTTCTACCGGGATGAAAAGAAAAACATCATAATCCTGTTTTCTGCTGTTACGAACAGGGTAAAAATAACATTTATTTAGTCAATTTTTACCTTTTCTGTATTTGTTGCTATTTTAAAATCGATCACTTATTTTGATTTAATCAAGATGCATATTTAGGGAACTTTGAATAAAAGCCAGCAATGTTGAACGCCGGCACCTCAAAGACCCGAGTGGGAACAAGCCTGAGGGGAAGAAAACCCTTCAGCAGGCGTCAGCATCTGAAAAGCAACCACCGTTTCTCAGTTTGGGAGAACCAGGAGGGAAAGACGACCCTCTAAGGCAACGACTCAGCAGGACAGGCTGTAAATGGTACCTCAGGTAGCTAAGACAGCTATGGAACACATATCCAAAGAGCCTGCTCCCCAGCAAAAACACAAGCTCTCGCTCAGGACCTTAAAAAAAGAAGATGGAGGTGGGAAAAGAGACCACCTCAGAGAAGAGCAGCTACGCCACTGTTCTTTAGACAGAAAAAGTTGCGATCCTTTCCAAAGGCTTCCCTGAGAATACCCTCAGAGCGGACGAGCGAACTTTGATGGAGGAGGCGATAGTACAAGAAATGTTCGCCGGATGGGAGCACAAGCACCACAGTCGGCGGAATGGCTCCGGTTGAAAGTACCCCAGCTAAAGAAATGGCAAGGAGGGGAGTTAACAACATGTAAGAGAGACGACATCCCTAAATCACATGTTATCATGGCCTTCCTTCCCAGGAGCAGTTGAGAAATTACTTCAGCTGATTATATGATTCAGCTGAGGACGGACCAATCGAAAGTTCTCAGCCTGAAAGAAGAGTCTGTACGGCAACTATTGAGGGCAGCGGTAGACACTAAAGTGATGTTGCTAAAAGATATACTATAGCATACAGATTAAAACTATTTCCTTGAGACCATAAGTAAACATTATTAACATCATCTGAAGCAATTAAGCATCTCTAGCAGACCGAACACTTTTAAAAAAATTTATTTCATCCACAAAAAGCAGATATTCCGAATTCAAAATTGAAGTCCTAAAACCATAAATGAAAAGAGTAAAAATTACTGGACCTGTTTGAGACCCCTGTGGTACTCCGGAGTTGACAGGAATGTCATTGGATATGTAATTATTGATTGGAACCATTTGAGTTCGACCAGACAGGAAATTTTCTATGATAGGATAGAAAAAACAATATAATTTTCTAAATCGTTCTTATACAGCAAAATTGTCGTAGGTAATATTATCAGTTTTCATACTTTCCAGATATTTGGGTATCAAAATAGAGACATCAATACAAAAAGTCGAAAAAATGATTTTTTAAGCGAATTTTCTCTGATAAAAATATCTACAAAACAGGTATGTTGTTTGCAAGATACATATTTGGACTTAGTGAAAATCAAATATCGTGCTAGAAAAAATGGTAAAAAATCATTTATGTACAATTCCCGAATATTATCGAGAAATATATATAGGTACGCGTTAAAAAAATCTATACGATTTGTAAGCAAATGAACGATTTTTATTTGAATAAAAGTTCATGCTTTCATGCACATAAAATAATTACATCACAAATAAAAAAAATAATCTAAATTTATAAATAATATCCAATAAATACAATTAGCTTACATTAATGTAAATATAATTTAATCAGGATTTTTACATTGCGTGCAACCTTCCATGCTATCCTGGAATTCTTCAATTTGAAGTGTCATTTCAAAAAAGTTATACTTTTCATGTATATTTTTTGTCGCTACCATCAATACATTTTGTGGGTTTGTACCAACACCTATAAAAATAGGAAAAATAACCAATTTAATAAATCTCTAAAGATTCTGTTATGGTTACTTACTTATAGCAACATGAGCAGACATAGCAATTTTATCCAAACTCAATGCCCAAACCCGTAAATTATGTACCCTGTTTACACCTTCTATATTCAGTAATGTATTCATAACTTCTTCAAAATTAACCCCTTTAGGTAAGGCTTCCATCAGAACCAAAAGAGCATCTTTTATTATTGCAAACGTTGTTACCAAAACGATTCCGGAAAATACAAATGTACATATTGGATCTACTATCATTAAATTACTCTGAAAAAAAATATAAGAATCAGAATAAATCCCCATTATTTTTACACTCTACTACATACAGTAAATATATATTTTTAAAGCGAAGCTTTTAATGTTGGATTCGAAAAATGTGTTGCGATAGAAAAATCGTCATGCAAATTACTTTTGCTCTTATTGGAGTAAAACTACACTCATTATCTGTCACATTTGCTGCTCCCCGCAGGAAAATTTAAGAAATGGAGAACAGCGCTTTTAGAGTGAGTTGGCCGAAGACTGAGTATATGATAACATCGACAACATCGCTTCGCTTCCATCGGAATTCATTGAGTTCCACACTTTTTCTATACATATGCCAGACAACCTCAAAGTTGACAATTTTAGGGATACGATACGCTTTAGGTAATAAGAAACCGGTCTGGATATTGCTCATTACTTTATTTTTGATAAAAAATCTTCTAACGTGTTCCAGACCACTTTGAGTAGAGATTTTTTATCAAAAACAAAGTAATGACCAATATCCAGACATTTTTTTTTATTATTTTAGACCTTGGGGTTGTCTGGCAGATTCCTAGAGAGTCTGGTTTATTTTATTTTGAAAATATACTATAAAAACAAGCTACCTGTAAAAAATGAGAACCAAAGAGGGCGCTCAGATTTTACCATTTTAGAGATAAAGGAGACGAACAATAGTATCTGGTATAAATTTTACATTGCTTATACGTTATAAACAATCAAACTTGTCCCATTGTTTTTTTAAAACAGTAAATTTTTATAAGAGGCCAGCTATAATTACGATTTTTACCACTTTTTAACATGTTACGTAAATCAAACTTGTCAAAGTTTCTGTGTTATAATTTACATTTATAATGACGTAACTTGTATCTCTATTTATTTAAGGTTGTGAAATCGAATAATACTAAGCAAACAGTATTTTATACTAGAAAAATGATAAGAAACGTTTCCTTTTTAGAAAGTTTTTTATATTTTCGCCGTGTTCTGTGTCTCTGTGTCATTCCGTGGAATTTGCAATCGAATTTAAACCTGTTTCCCGACTACCTAGAGCTCTGAAATTTTCAGGATAGCTAAGAACTGGATGACAATGCATGTTTCAAGTGTGTTTAGGCATATACACAGATTTCGAAATTTATACTGAATTGTTATTAAATTAAATATGTAGGTATACATATTATCATTTTGAAAGACTTCATATAAGTTTGCGGTGGCCTATTTGGATAAGGGGTGAAGCGGTAGATTGTGACAATTCTGTTGGGTTATTGTAATAGGATCGAACTCGCGAGAGAGAAGTTTTTTTTCTTTTTTTTTTTTTGTTCTTACATGTGAAAACAGTAATTATTATTTTAACTGGTAATAAAATAAACTGTTTTAGAAAGTTTTTAGATACAACTACCCTTGATTTTGTTAACAAGGAAACAATCTTCTCTATGATCAATCACAGCGTTGTATGACTTAATCTTTTTACAATGTCAGGGATGCTGTGCATTGTTGAGATGACACAAAATATGACCTATAAATCAGTAAAAAACTTTCTATTATAAAAAGTTCTTTTTGTAAATTGTGCTTATTTCAGATTATAGTAATAATAAGCTTATTTGAAAAATATGAAACGATCTACTTACTTTAAAATATATTACTATAGCAGCTACAAAAACTCCGAAACTTTGAAGAAAATCGCCGATCACATGGATAAAAGCAGCTCTAACATTTATATTTTCTTCTTTATGGTCCAAACTATTATGACTATGAGATTGACCACCATGTGTATGTCCGTGTTGGTGTAAAGTTAATCCCATACTACAACAAAAAAAATTGCCGTTTTAAAAATATTTTCCCAATATGGGTTATTCAGTACCATCGAGGTACTTTATAAGATCGAATTGTGTGTCCTTCCATCCCTCCGTCAGTGTGCGCTATAACTCTTGAACGGAAGATGACAGGATCAAGAAATTTGGTATGTAGAATTCTGTCATGAACCCTATTGATATTGGTTCAAATCGGATAACCATAACGGTAAAATTTTAATACTCGTGTATATAATTAATATTTTCCTTCGTTGTATGCGTGCTTTGACTCTTGAAGGAAAGATTACAGGCTCATGACATTTGGTATATAGAATACTCATGTTCTAAAGAAAAACCCTATTGATTTTGGCTTGGATCGAATAACCTTAACGATTTTCCGAAACTCGTGAAAATACTAATATGTTAAAGTTAAGCAAGACATAGTAATGTTACTTATAGACTTACATGATATTAACTCCAACTCCAATTCCAGAAGTAATTAACATAACTTCTGCATCAACCTCATAAGTTCCATTAATGATTCTTTGTACAGCCATATAAACGAGTATACCAGTAACAACCCATATCATTAACACTGATGTTAAAGCTCCTATAACTTCAGCTCGATACCAACCAAATGACATTTTTTTCGTTGAAGGTCTTGTTGCTATATACAGTGAAAATAAAGATATCATAAAACTGGCAAAATCCGTTAAAAGATGGGCTGCATCAGAAGCTATAGCCAAACTATTAGAGAGGTAACCACCTAAAAATTAAAATTCAAAAAAATATTTTTTTAATAAGTTAGCATTATAGGTAAAGAAAACAAACTGTGACAGTAAATGGTTAATAGTTAATAATAAAAGTGTTTATTTCTTACCTACAACTTCTGCTATCATAAATATCACACATAATATGCTGGCCATGATAAGTTTTTTTCTTGCCTTAGTGTCGATTTTAGCATTTTGGTTTTGATGACAATGTTTATTAACTGAAAATTAATAAATCAGTTAGAAAAAAAATTCGAAATATACCATTCCACATTTTTAATTAGTGTTTCTATGCATTGTTTCTAAATGTCTTATACTATATGTACCTAATAAAGGTGTATAAAGTAAGCTGAGACAGTTTTTTATACGTACATTTTATTTTTACAAAGAAGGTAGAGTTTTACAAACGTATGAAAATATAAAGGGAGGATGTAAGGAATATTACGAAAATCTACTGAACGAAGAAAATCGGAGAGATTTATTTGAAGATGGTATTGCAAATTTTGGAATAGTTAGAGACGTGTCTAAAAGGAAGTAAAAAGTGCATTGAAAAAGATGAAGAACGTAAAGGTGGTGAGAGCGGATGGCATACCAGCAGAAATATGGACGGTGCTTGGTGAGGATGGATTGGATATTAATTTAAAATCAATCTGCAGGAACAAGTGCTGGCAGCTTCAAATATTTAGGGTCTGTGTTAGAAAAGAATAGGGGGTTAAAGACTGGGATGAATCATACAATTAGTGTGTTAGACTGTATAAGAGAGTTGATGTATAAATCAAAAACCTAGTAACTAACGAAGGAGCAAGAGAGGAAGTTAGAAGTGGCAGTCATGAAGATATTGCGTTGGGTTAACGAGGAGAAATGGAGTAAGAAATGAGAGAGTAAGACGTACAGTCGGAAAGCGGACACCTGAGCAAGAAAAACCGGGAAATAGGTTTAAATGGTTTGGTCATGTAGAGAGGAGGAATGTGTAAAAGATTCGATGAATTTAAGATTGAGGGTAAAAGGAAGAGAGAAAGACCGCAGTTGAGGTGGGTGGATAAAATAAAATGATTATCTGAAAAAGAAAAAATGGAAAGGAATGATACAGAACGCTAACGCCGACCGCAACTAGGCCACTGAAGAAAATAAAAAATAATTTTTCCTGTCCATATAGTGAGCACAAAGCGAGGCTTGCTCAATTTGATCTACCGATAACCGATGGATCGGATGCGAAGCGAGCACGGGGCAAGCTGAGCTTGTTTGCCTCAGCTCGGAACGCCATACTCATGCCCAGTCAAAGTGACTTGAACTTTGTCGGTGAAAAGTTTGTATTACTTCTACTGACAAATGAGACTATTTCATTTTTATTGTGCAATTTATTTCAGTAAAAAATATTGCGTAGTGCTTGCCATAACTTGTTGATTTTAGAAAAAAAAAATATATAAAACAAATACCTAAACAAAATCCATTCGGGATTTGGAAAGCAAAGAAAGAAGATAGAAGATAAAAATTAAGAAAAAACATCAAATATATATTGAGGAATATTTTCAACGTATAATCTTATTTCTTTAAACAGTATAATCTAATAAATCATTGACATTAAATAATAATTAATTAAAAGATATTTCGGTGTATTGATTTGTGCGCAAATATTGATTAATTAAACAAATGAAAATATCTAAATTATCAATTGTATGGGTAATTATAAATAGTCGTCAAATATTCGAGAAAATCTTTGTAAGCAATTTGATTTCAATATTTAAATAAACAAAAGTGCTGAATATATTTTTTCTAATGGTAAAATTTTTGTGATTAAAACAAAAATATAATTTCCTTATGTGTTAAAATTAATTAAAATATAACTTACCAATTACTTCTATCATTTTTGTAACTTAAATATCACAGTTTCAACTTAATTTTTTAAATTAAAATAAAATATTCCGAAGATCAACTCAATTTTATACTCATTTGTGTATGAATAAAAACAATAGAGGTATGTTAAATACACTAATCTTAATGCTTTTTAAGAATAAATATGGTTATAAAATTCGATGAGCAGTGTGCAAAAGTATACACTTGATAGAAAAACATAGGTATCTAACACATCGTTTTTTTTATTTACGTGATAATTATTTATCTTTTCGGAAATTTTATATATTCAAATTGGTTCAAAAATAACACTTCAACTCAAGTTGTATTCGCAACTTTTCGAGTAACCAGACTTCAACAATGACATCGATGATTCTACACTTGACTGATTAGAAAAATACATATTAGACAAACAAATCAAATTCCAGAAAATAATATCCAACAGGAATCAAAGCTGCGATCTTCGTCTATGCATACATATATTTCAGTAAAGGATCGACTAAAAATTAACACAGAACTGTGTCTTTCTTTTGCAGTTGGTCCCAGAGTATAAAAATCACAAATAAAAACAACCCAAAAATCATTTTTGCGAAACAGATGGTAGAGATCGAATTTTCACAAGAAAAATTCATAAAAAATTGTTTTTCGTGAGGTTCCGACAAAGAACAAAAGTTCTTCAAACTTAAATATGAACTGGTAGTAAACAGAAGTGTGTGGTAGGTACTTTTAGGTGGAGTGTAGATTAAAATGGAGTTGATTGGTCCAGGACCAAGACTACACTGCGAGCTAAAAGATCTTTTTTGTATACCTTACATCTATTACTGAGGCCTAGTCTTTTGAAAAAGTTTATTACCCGCTTAGGATGTAAGTTTGGAACTTGATCAGGCCCTTAAAAGACCTTTCCCAGATATTTATATCGTCGGCGAACAATTCCTCTTCTGTTACAGAATTTATGATCAGTCGTTTCATCTGCATACTCATAGAATCTGCATATTCCAAAATCCACTTGGACCCTTTTACAGAGATAGTACCTCAATGAAGATTTTCTACGTTTACTTTCAGTTCAGGTTTCTTAAGCTCTAAGACTAAGTTAGAGTAGCACCGTGAAGGTCGTATTAACCGTTTTGCTTGTTTTTAGCCTGGAGTGTTTTACCAGTAGACTGCACTGAGTTCATTGGGTAGTTCCTATTCTTAATTTCATGATTTAGAATTTCGAGATGCTACAGAAAGGTTGAGTTCCAATAAAAGGTCCTTCTTTTACGACGCTATTAGTAATCTCGTTTTCAACAATCACTTTATGCCCTGCTCCTGCTACCCACAGCAAAGTTACTTTGTTGTGTTTAGCCAGTTGCTTAAGAGACTGTTTGCAGGCTGTTTTGGACTCGAGCGAGGGAGATAGTAGAGTCTTAAAAGCAGTTTGGCTATCAAAGGCAATAAATATTGTGGTTGAATTAATTGAGGTGTTTTTTAATGCAGTCTTCAGCACAAGAGTCTATTGCTAATAGCTCCACTTGGAAGATCGAAGGAGTGTTTTTCAGGGCAATGGAAAGCCTAACATTAGCATATCGATTGTAGATTATAATTAACCCAGGTGACTTTACGACACTGCGACCTAAAAGATTTTTTGTATATATCATACATCTAATTATGTGTCCATAAGAGCTAGATTTTTAAGGAAGGATATTGTCCGCTTAGGACGTGTATTTGTAACATGATCAGGCTCTAAGAAGACTTATCCCAGATATTTATGTCGTTGGTGACTCTGCATTTAAAGATAATATTTTTAGCTATTTCCACGGTCCACTTTGCCGATTTTACGTCAGTGGACAGTATATTGTGAGAATTCTTACGATTACTCTGAGTTCAGGTTTCTGAAGTTCAAAGAATAATTTGGAGTAACACCGTGAAGACCGTATTAATTTTTTTGCTTGGAGAAAACCTGGAGTGTTTTACCACTAGGTGGCACTGACTGCCTTGGGTCCGGACACGTAAACAGTAGTTTTCGAAATATTTATACCGCTGTTATAATACGGTTGACGTCAAAGTGTACAAGGTGCCGCGCGCGCTCATAAATCTTGATGTTCTTTTAAACACAATACCTATTTCTTCTAAAGAGCATTTAATTATTTTGATGACAAAAATAAAATACATAGGTCACTTACTTAGTTCTGCTGTATCAGCATTTTCATAAGTATTTATAGTTGACTCCCCTTCAAGTTCCAATACTTCTCCTTCTAATACTTTACAACAACCAGCACTAGGTTTTCCATGAACACAGTAAACTAGCCCTCTATGACTACTTACACTGGTTTCTGAAGTTCTTGAAATGGCACCATAGTTATTATTGTCTATTTTACTAAAAACATTGTATTTATTTTTCAGAAATTTTTTGGTTGTAAGAAATACGATAATATTATAATCTTTATTTTTATAGATATTATTTA
This sequence comes from Altica lythri, assembly GCA_964028335.1. Taxonomy (NCBI): domain Eukaryota; kingdom Metazoa; phylum Arthropoda; class Insecta; order Coleoptera; family Chrysomelidae; genus Altica; species Altica lythri. The sequence goes on along the minus strand of OZ034800.1, from coordinate 90,760,609 downwards.
CTTAGATCTGCAGACCTTCCTAAAATTATACGTTGTATATAATAATGAATAATAATAGCTGTTTATTGTCAAGATAAAAAATACAAAAATATAACAATCTATGTGACATGATGGCAGTCATAATTTAGTTTGTAAGAAAAACATAGATTTTAATTGAATAAAGGTATTAAACTTTTTCATGACAATATTCTACATAATGTAATTTACATATATGCTTGAGCCACCAACACACAGACTCAAACGCACAGTTAAACCAATAGCATCATTCTCATTTTCCGATGAAATACGGACGGACTCAATAATTTAAATTCAGCAGGGATATTGTTATAAGACGATGCGATATTAAATGAAAACGAACGGCGAAATAATGAGCTACCGTGTCGGGGTATAGTGAGAAGACCACGATGACGTAAATTAAGATTATGAACATCCGTCCTAAATGAAATTCGATTAAACAGGTACGGTGGTGTTTTGAAGATGATTACCTTATGACAAAAAGAAAGAAAATGAAGACTCCTTCTGTTTTCCATGTTTAGCCAGCCGGACCACACCAAAGCATGGGATGCATGCTGCCTCCTTTGTATGCCATAAATAAACCTTAAACATGAATTTTGGACTTTTTGTATCCGAGAAGAAGTGTAAACATCAAGACATGGGCCATATACAATATCACAAAAATTAAAATGACTCAAAACGAGAGAATCACAGAGCATTTTTCGTACTGGAGGTGACAAAGAACGAGGAAAAGAATAAATAGTTCTAAGAGAATTATAAGCACGATTAGGTATTTTAGCAACATGTTCTCTGAACCTGAGCTCAGTGTCAATATACAATCCAAGGTCCCTGGCTACAGAAGAAAATTCCAGAAGATTACCATCCAATGACAAGCGGAGATTTTCTTGAAGAAAGTTCCGATCCTTATTGCTACAAAATAGCAGCACAGACGATTTTGCATGATTTATTTTGAGGCCATGTTTGGACGATACAAATAAAAGATTCTGTAAATCTTTATTAATGACCAACTCCGCTGTAGCAACATCCTTGGTATCAAAAGAGTAATAAAGCTGGGAGTCATCAGCATATAAATGAAACTTACAAACCTCGAGACAGTTATAAAGATGACAAGTGTAAATTGAAAATAAGAGAGGACCGAGAACAGAACCCTGAGGAACACCACGATGCAACATCAGTGAATCAGACAACTCTTCAGAAATCTGTACCCTCTGTGACCTACAATCCAAATAACTGGCAAAAAAGGATACAGCATTGTCGGAGAGACCTAAATAGTGAAGAATAGCCAAAAGTAGATCATGGTCAACAGTATCAAATGCCTTCGAGTAGTCTATCAGTATCAGAGCTGTGTTTCGATGAACATCAAGGGATGACATAACATCATCAAGTATTGCAGCTAATGCACTCGCGCAACGCGCAACCATATCCTGGACGGAAGCCTGACTGTGTTTCGGGTAGAAGATTAAAGTTAGACAGGTGTTTTCTAAGCTGGTAGTCAACAATCTTTTCTAAAATTTTTACCAACGGAGAAAGTATACTTATTGGACGTATATCAATAAGATTAGTACAATTTCTAGTTTTGGGAATCGGAGTGACATTAGCTTCGCCCCATTTTTTTGGAAAGGTACCTTCAAGAAGACATGTATTAATAATATGTGTGAGAATTGGCAAAATTGTAGGACAACACAACTGTAGCATCTGTATAGAAATATCATCCGGACCTACTGCATTAGATTTAATGACCCTTTCAACATCCTCCATACAGGCAAGTGAAAAAGAAAATATAGAATCATACCCAACCTTTGTTTGGCTCCAATAAAAATCCATAATATCAAACGGAATATTTCCAGAAGTTTGTGAGGAAGAAACAAAATACCTATTAAGCAAGTTTACATCACTAAGTTGAGGGGGTAATTTTGTACGAGATGGTTTATTTTTGATATTCAATTTGCCCAACTCACTCCACAACGCACGAGAATTATCATGATATCTTAATGCAATATTTTCAAAAAAGATTTTTTTGCTCGACGAGTGGCAGCAGTCGTGGAGTTTTTAATCTCAGTGTATTTAGTCCAGGAACCTTCTACCTCAGGATTTCGTTTAAATTTTCTGAAAGCCCTTTCTCGTTTTCGCTGTAAGCGCCGAATATCAGGCGTTATCCAAGGGGCATACGGCCTAGAAAAAGATTTTTTCTTAATAGGTGCATGGAAGTTAAACAGCTGCAGTAAAATAAAGTTTAGAAAATCCACCTTGTCATTAACAGATTGCATTCTGTAGCAGAAATGCCATGGAACAATGTTAAAATCATAATCAAAGGACACTGGATTAAATTTTGTAAAATCACGAAATTCACGAACCTCTGGGCCCCGAGCAGGAGGAAGAATATTGGTGACAGCAAAAACTAAACAATGATCTGATATTTCATGAAGATCGACGACTCCAGAGCGAACAATTAAAGAATCATCATTAGTTAGAATATGATCAATTAAAGTGGAAGACTCCTCAGTTAACCTTGTCGGTTCTTCAATCAGTTGTTTTAGACCTACGTCATTCAAAAGCAACCTACATAAATGTACAGCAGGGGTATTACTCAAAATATCAATGTTAAAATCACCTAAACAGAAAAAGTCATCAACGTCCAGCATTATTTCGGGAAAAATCTCCTCCACACATTCTAAAAACAATTGAAAGTTTGACCCAGGAGGGCGATAAATCACACCAAAAGCTATCCTCCGTCCACCCACGTAAATAACGATCCACAGTTGCTCAATGAAGTGGAGGGAAAGTGAAAAATTTAACAACTGAACATTGAGACACTCCTTCACATATATTGCAACACCACCACCTCGAGATTGACGATCACAACGAAACAAATTGTAGCCTGGTATATTAAACACTTCATCGGAGATATCTGAAGAAAGCCAGCTTTCTGAAATAGCTATTGCGTCATGGTCAGCAGCTCTTACATATTCTAAAAAGCTATGAAAGTGACTACGTAATGATCTTATATTTACATGAGCAATATTAAGACCATACATGTATTATATTAGAAAAAAAAATGTTGGTTATAAAAACACACCTGCAATTAAAAGTAACGATTATATATCAAAAATCTGTATAAAAAAAAAGATAATAATAAAACGTTTAAAAGATATTTATATAAAAACTAGCTGACCCGGTGAACTTCGTACCGCCTACTAATGTTTTTTTACCATTTTTCAAGTTTTACGGTTTTGTAAATAATCGATTAGATATGTCATATATTAACTGCGCCACCTTATGGTGGCGTCATAGTACTTAATTACGCAAGAATTGCTACGCCAACAACTAAAATAAATTTAAGAAAAATAAAAGATGAAGAGATAGAGAAGGAAAGAAAGTTTATAGTTTTGTTTCACTTATCGCACCAAAAATATATTTTTCGAACTTAAATTTATATGAAATCGTACAGATATCTATTAATCAATATCGAATTTGATACATGGAAGCTTTATTTAATTAAGTAACCACGTTTCCGAACAAACGATGCTCTTTCAATTGTATAGTCTATGGCTGTGAATGACATTAACATTCGTTACGCGCGTTTTTTAAAATATGCAAAATTAAATGTCTATTTTTCAATATTTCTGAGAGATTTTCTTAATATTTTCTTTCGTAAGAACTTTCTCCTAATAATAACAAATACAACACAAAAAGAATTACAAAAATCGGTCCAGCCATTCACGCGTGATGCCATGACCAAGGAAAACGGGTTTCATTTTTATAGATGTAAAGTGATAGTTTGACAAAAAGGTAAGAAAAAACAGTGCACTGTAAGATTATATGTTTTATTTTTTACTTTTATTTTTATTTTTGTTGTGTAAAATTTAAAAATAATTGAACTATGTATCCGATAAAAGCAAAACACCAACTCGATCGGCTAAAAAAAACCTATTCATAATGTTGAGTTCTTTATATATAGGAGTAAACTCCCCAAATATATCCTCGTTGTCTATATGTCTTTGATATTTATGTTGTGATACTATAAATAATTATTAGAAAGAATAGACCAGACAATATAATTATTAAAATAACAGGAAAGAAAAGAAATTCGTACTAAGTGTGTATAGTTTTTAATCATCGGCTAAGCGCTTTCGGTTTTAACAAACCATCTTCAGAGCCTCGTCAATCAGACTTAAACCAACAGGTTGCATATATAATAAACTTGATGATATTAATACAGACATCACAAACTTATTAAGATTAAACAAAATAAAATAAACAATTAAATTCAAATTGTTTGAGAATTCTTCACAGAATTATTAGTTAAATAAAAATTAAACTTTTGGAAAACTGAATGTCGTGTTAACTGTTCGGCAAAGAGGTGTCATTAGCCGATGATTAAAAACTATACACACTTAGTACGAATTTCTTTTCTTTCCTGTTATCTACAGTGTGTACTCCATAATTTGGTTACTATTCAATTATTAAAATATTTATCTCATAATGATATGTAAATTTTGCTTAAATAATATATTGTTAAAAAATTCTTAATAAAGTATTAAAACAAATTTACAAATACTTACATTAATGAACTTTTTTCTTGTACTGTCTGCATTTTTCTGTTAGAACTAACCTTGAAGTCAATCTATTCAACACTGATTTCCAATAAACAATATTTGAACTTAAGATTCTCTTCTTATCTATGCCTTGAACGATTTCAAAATTCGATGAATTAAATAGATATATACAATAAATTAGTTACTTGAATACGAAAACATATATTTATGGATAAAAATATTTCTCTTTCAATTAACAGTTACATAAACAAAAATTTGCGATAAGAGAAAAAGTCTTTAAAAGGATACTTATATGGAATTATAGCAAGGGTAAAGTTAAGATATATATTTTTTTAACAAAATACTATTAAATATACAGTCAGATTATACTTTATCGTCTATTTTAAATTGATTACATGCAATAATATTGTAAATATAGCAAACAAAAATATTGCTTATTTATCAAAATGACCTGAGGTTTTCGATCTTTATTGATAACTGATGCCTTATAAAAAATGGAAACAAAAATGCACCACACTATTATTGTTATTATTGGCTATTAGGCCGGTTATACACGTAGCGGTACATTGCAGAGCCATCGCAAAAGGGTTTACCGCAAGAGTAAGGGAGAAAATACACCCAGCGGTCTTTCACAACAATGGTCAGTTAAAGTCATGGCTTCCAGAGGTTGGCATTAACCTTGAATATTTTAAAAACAAAGACGTGTTTAAAATATGGAAAAAAATGGTTCCTTAAAAGAAAATGGTAAAGTCACGTTAACTTATTACGTGAATTGAGAGAAGAGGAAGCAGACTATCGTAACTATAGTTGATTCAAATGGAAGTGTCATCAAGTAGTCTCTGGAAAATTCAAATTTGTAGTGGCAGTATCCAAGTTTAGTGAAATTTGAATCGCAATATTAGCCAGCTTGTGATCAGATTGCTACATATCATCTCCATGCTACATATGCTCAATATAACTATAAACATTTTGACACATCACGATGATGACATATAATTCCCTAACTAAAGTTCTGTTTCCATTGAATCTAGTAATAAAGTTAAAGATGATCTCACACGTACCCAGCCCACTTGATGACACTTCTATTTGAATCAACTTTACATGGTTTTTTCTTTGTTTTCCCCAATGCTTTAAATACAACTGATTTTAGAACGCAGCGGTGAGTTTTTTCCTTCCACACACACGTTCCGATCTGTGGTAAAAAATATGATTTTTCTATTCTTTCTGGCATATCGCCGACGATTTGTTCGTCACTGGGGTTTCATCTCACGTTCTGGCACATACGCCGCTGTCAAACCCCTATGCCGCTCTGGAGGAAAAACCGCTGCAATACACCGCTACGTGTATGGATGGCCTTAGACTTGACAAAATGAGCGCATTCGTCGGTTATTATTTTTTTTTTCATAATCACGCTTGTTACTTCCTATACAATAAAAAAGTTTTGTTTACCAGCGGGTAACCAGGCTCCAAGTTATTTAAATTTTTTTTTTTAATTGATTAATGTTTTTTCGATCCGATTTTTTTTTTAATTCTTTGGGCCTTCGTAAGCAAAAAAGACCCTCAGTAGTTTTTTAGTAGATCGTATTGTTTTTACTTAAAAATATCGCGATTTTCTCGATTATCAAAAGAAAGACAATTTTTCCTTTGGCAAACAACGGAAATAATTCAATATTCCTATAAAAGCCCTAAAATCAAATCTCAATATGTTTGCGATAATCGTTTAGCGCGTTTTATGGCCTCAGGTTAGAGCATCAGGAAATTTGTCGCTATTTTTCACAATGTAAAAATGGGAAATTGCATTTTTGCATTCGAAAATTGCATTTAAAAAGTGTATTCCGAACAGACAATAGATAGAAAAATTACAACTCGGTAAATATTGTTGGAAATGGGTTCAATTCGTGTACTCTGGCTTTTGGGGTCGCTGAATACGAAAATCATGATGCCGAAACGCTCCGCTGCACTTGGTGCCTAGCGTGCATGGTATTTACGTCTTCTCCTGAGGTTTTTGTAAATTCTATACAAAATGAGTGCACACATAGTACTCGGGGGTTTTTTGGGTCGCTGAATACGAATATCATGATAGCGATGGTCTTTGAGACACCTGGTGCTTAGGACGGACCTCGTTTCCAGGAATTTTATACAAATTCGATACAATATGAGTGTGCACTCGGTACTAGGAGGTTTATTTTGGGGTCGCTGAACACAAATTTTGCTAAATCATTCCTACACAAATTTATGAATTTGGGCGCGTCCATAACTTCTGCCAGCAGTCCCACTGATTGCCACACCCGTTTTTTAAAGCTCTTTTTTTTGTTTTTTCATAAGGATATAAAACTATTTGAAAAAATGTCGTATTTCTCTTAGTTTTCAAGTTATAATTATTTAAACAGTTACAGATTCGGATTCAGCGAGAAAAAATACGTAAGAAAATCATTCTTGATCAACAGGAGGAGAATGGGCCACGGAAACCCTCCTAGCTGCCTGACTAACTGTATCGGGTTCCTTTTGATGGTTCACAAGGTTCTTTAAAATGTAAGATATGTTGCCTATCTGTACAAAACGGTATCTATGCGGTGGTTAAAACCGTCAAGTCAATTGGATACGCTATGATTTTTAAGATAGGAAACGTCATGTCAAATGTTTCGTATTATCGTTCTTATCGTGTTTAGTTTGCAGGTGATGAGAAACTAAACAATAGAGAATTTTAATATGTTCCCAAATCATTAATATGAATCATTATAGTGTGCAGTGACGATTAAAGCGCTTATATTAGTTTTAACAAACCATGGTTGTGAAATGACTTCGTATTCGTACTATGCAGTAAAAAGCAACGTAAAATATTGTTAACAACAAATATAAAGTTGACAAAAAATCCATGACATGGGCATTTGTTCAAGAAGATATATTTTTCTTTCAATATGCCTAATGCAAATGGTAAGTTTCAAAATACGGAAATAAACACAATAGGTATTTAATGATTTATTGTTTACATTGTTCACGTTGTTAGTATACCAACTTTTTAAAACATATTTATTTGTTATTAATGTAATACTTTATTTTTTTTATACTTTTAGCTAACAGTGATACAAAGGCAGGTTTTTGATTTTCTGGGATTTCTATGGGTTCCAATATTAGTAAATTTTTTTGAAATAATATTTATTATATTTGGCTTCTTCGGAGCCTACCAATATCGTCCAAAGTATATAATAGCTGTAAGTATAATACAATGCAATATTATATCGGTCACTTAAAGTCGATTTTTACATTTTATTTTTACCTAAATAGCAAATTTACATTTGTGGATTTCGCGATAATTAAACATAAAAGTTTGGTATTTATAAATTTACTAAAATTAAACTATAAGTAGGTTAGTTTTTGGACGAAGCTCAGTTGTTATGTTTATTTTTTGTTCATTATTTAAATAGACTAGAAAGAACCTACTCTTCAATTTCCACTAAGTCCACATTACATAAAGATTTGTAAAACAAGTTAATAGCAACATTATATCAAAGAGTCAGTTATAGGGATGTGGATCATTATTAAAATCGTTAATTAATGAACAAAAATGGATACTGTTAACAGTTTTTTCAAGTTTTACTCAGAAACAACAAAATTTGGTACAATTTTTATTGTCTGTAATATTAAAGATCACAATATTTCCTACAAAAAAAGGAAGTAGCGTTATCTGCCTAAATCTATTGAGTAAATTATAACAATCTACCAAAGTTATTATTCCAATTCGCACCTGTCACTTACTATGCACGAAAATAGTGTATTTGACACTATTTTCGTCGTGACTTCTATTAGGAGATGTTTCCTGAATAACCTTCATAAAGAATAATTTCAATCGATCGAAGACGGAATTTTGTCCAATTAACCATACTATGAGACTTATCAATGAAGAGCTGAAAAGCGGAGATATTAGCAATATACTTCTGTGCTCAAGAGTGTATTAAAAATGCTTGAATTCAACCAGAATATTTATTGTCTCCAATAGCCAAGCTGCTTTGAAGGTTCTACAATCTACCATGTTCGAGTCCAAAACAGCCTGGAAAGTAACTTTGTTGTGGGTAACAGTGTATAAAGGGATTGTTTAAAACGAAATTGCTGATAGTCTCGGAAAAGAAGGACCTTTTATCAGACCTGAACCTTTCTGTGGCATCTCGAAATGCTGCATCATGAATGAAGTTTCAAACTGGGAAAAGGTACTCAGTGCAGCCTACTGGAATAACTCTCTAGGCCAAAGAGAAGCAAAAAGCTTAATACGGCCTCCACTGCGCTACTCTAAATTACTCAGAGCTTCAGAAACCTGAACTAAGAATAATCACAAGAATTCTTACCGGACACTCTCCACTGAGGTCCATCTCTGTAAAATGGGCAAAGTGGACACTGAAACATGTAGATTCTGTGAGTATGCAGTTGAACCGACTAAATATATTATTTATAAATGCAGAGTAATTGTTCGCAAACAAAATAAATATCGGGCAGGTCTTTTAGATCTTGATCAGGTCACAAATGTACTTCTTAAGAAATCACCTGGGTCAATTGACCACAATTTTAATCTACAATATGTGTGATTAAGAAAGAACTGAGTTTAGTGTCCCTTGCGGTATAAGTTGAATCAAGATATGATGAAAAACGCCGACATTTGTATCCGGCTATAGATAGAGATCGAAGACTTGATTCCTTTCGGATGTGACATTTTTTCAATCTCTTGTTAATGTCATTGCTTATTTATTTAAATTTCAAAAACATATAGGTTTCTGGTATTGCATAGTGTTGATTAATTTATTAATTAATTCTTTAAGTACGTGCTCAACTTTTGTTTTCATTTTTTTTTTTTGGCATTTAAAGTACGTGTGACGCGTGACTGGAAGCAAAAATTTATCCCCTTGTTTTGTCTACCTTGGGTTTGGTTTGTTTATGTCATTATTTTTATAGCTTCCGCACCATTTTTATTGGTATTTAAATATTCAACCTGTTGATATATTTGAAAAAAAAAAACATACTGCAAAATCGGTAATTTATTGTTGAAAATATAATCTTTCTGGTATTAACAATTAATTGTGATAATCGAATTTCGGTAAACAATACCAGATCGATACAATACAAGAATATTTTATTAATATATAATTAATTTCTGATTCATTGCTATTATTTCAGTACTTACTATGGCATATCTTTTGGATCGGTTGGAATATTTTTATAATATGTTTATACCTAAATGTTGCTGGATTAGATCATGAGGTATATATTTTTATATTTTATTAAACAAATATGTATTTTTTACTATGTAAACAGTTAAATACCTGTTTCATAATATTATTTGATACGTGGTATTTGATTAAAATAAACTATCACATTTTTATTTATTTTTGGAACGAAGTTCCCTTTCGCGCGTTACGAACAGACGCTAGGAGCTAGCCAAAAAAAATTCATACCAAAAATTGTCACGACACTATGACACGACAAGCATGTTTCTCTCTCTCACAGACCAAAAAATTAATAACTCTCTCTCTCCCTCTCTCTCATAGATAGATATATTACAATTAAAAAGACACTATTTTAAATTAAAAGAAAATGTACATTAAAAAGAAAATACTGTAGAAAAAATAATAATTAACTATAATAGTATTACATTTTATTTCATCCTGTTTTTATAAATTAATAAATTCATAAACATTTTAAAAATAGTTCGTAACTTGACTATTTAGTTACCTACGTCAAATTACCTTAACTGTCAGTTACTGTCAAATATTTTAATTTTAAAATTTTGTATTGAATTGTTAATTCCTGTTTTAAATTATAAAAAGTAATTCTAAAAAGATGTGTTATCTAAAGCTCTGGTATTGTATAAATGGACACGTTGGTTAAAAGAAACGAACTGTTAGGTAAGTAGAGATTTTATACAGACAATAATAAATGCTTATGTATGTATAAACACTCTGTTGTGTTTACAAATTACTAATTCCTTCACTAATTAATCGAAAGGACCTTCGTTCCATCCGGGTGTCCCTTGAAACCTCACACTTTTTTTTTATCCAATTTGTTTCTATTTATTTAAGATTTTCATTTATACTTAACCTTTTTTTCCCCTTTGTAGTTTCAGTGCAAGTTTCTTTTTGTATTTTTCTTTCATTTTTCGATGTAATTATTTATTTTAAAACAGTTATTATTAAGATACTTTAGATATTGTGTTTTAAATTGTAGAAAAATAAAATTCTTAAATTAGACTTAAATAGTGACAGTTGGTGGAAAAAAGGCGGACCAGGTTGCAGAGTAAAAGATGTAGATGCAGTTCCTGTTGAATATGAGGGTTGTTTAATAAACTATATTGACGTCGAAATTGTACAATCTGGTATTCAGTGCTTTTTGTCTGTAAGTATAATTTACCATTTTAAATATAAACTGTATTGACTATTTCAATTAATTTTTTGACACGTAGACCAGGAAAGAAAGGTGACTTAATGTTAATCATTAATTACCCGGAGCGATTTTATTATTGGAATGTCTTGGAGAAGCGAATATAAGTGAACTCTGATCTCGTGGGTATCGAAATTCTTACTGCCTGTTTTTATCTGAATAAACTGATTTTTTAGTGATTTATTTAGAAAAGAGCAAATTGTAGAAAAAACTGCTCAACAGACGAATTAAAGTACAGTAAATGAGACTTGCTAACTTAAAATCGGTTTACAAACAAAAAATTTATTACAAAGTTAAACGGAAAAAAGCCATTTTTCAGCGTTTCGATTATTGTTTATAACTTTCTAAATAAGTAGTAAAAACATTCCAAAATCTGCCAAGTTCTGATAATTTATGTATACAATAAATGTGCAAAAGATAAACTCGATCGGTTTAATAGTTTTTGCAAAATTGTAAATTTTTATCCCATTTTTGTAAAAAACGGCCATTTCCAAATGGGCTTGGAAAGGGCTCATTTTCTTCGTCACGTTGCCAACAATATTTATATTAAATATAATAAAATATGCTCACCAACACGAAGAACGGATCAGTTGATTTTTTTCTCAACAGACGTAAAATTTAAAAACCTTGTGATGTTATTATATCATAAACACAAACAATTCAACATGGTGTAAATATTTTCTAACAACAATTGAACTTTTATTTAAAGAAAAAAGTGTTTTGTAACATTTTACAAAACGAGGACTAGCTAAAACTCGAATTCTCTGGGGTTTTAGGGTCGCTTAGAACGATCTCTGAAGTCCCTGGTGGATAGGAAATCTAATTTCATGACCAGTTTACAGACAACTCCAGGAAACGACATAAAAAGTAGTTTTCTTGGACATTAAGTATTCTATAGATCACAGGCAATATCATATTTGTTCTCAGCAACCTCAAAAACACTCGACTAACGAGATTTAGTTTATTTCATGACGAATTTACAGAAAGCTTCAAGAAACGACGTAAAAATAAGATTTCCTGGACATTAAGTACTCCGGAGGTCGCAGTCGATATCATATTCGTTCTCAGCGACCCCAAAAGCCCTCAAGTATGGAGATTTAGTTTATTATATGACAATTTTACAGAAAACTACAGGACGTAAAAAACAGGTTTCCTGGATACATCAGGTACCATAGAAATCGATGTGAACGTTGTATTCGTTTTCAGCAACTCAAAAAAAAAACGAGTAACAAAATTGTTCGTCAATAATTACCTACTTGTAACTGTTTTTATTTATGAATTGTTTTATAAAAGTTTTTTTAAAATGCCTTTTTTGTATGTACAAATTCATTTTTCTAATATTATATTATCACAAAGTTTCCTGACGAATCGAATGCCAAAAATTGCATCCTAATCCATGTTACTACAAAAACTTCGACGATACATTGCTTTATTAACGTATTTTTTTAGGTATTTAATAGTATTTTTGGCATCTGTCTTAGTCGTATGTTTCTAGAGGAAGATGATACATGTAAGTTATTTTTAAATAAAATTGTAGTCTCTTTATACTAACCTTAAATTTAAATTAGATGGTATTTTGCTTAAAAAATCTTATTAATGGAATTAAAACACCTTATTGGTTTTTTAAGCACTTTATAGAAGTTGGAACCAGTTTTAAAAATAATAAATTCATCAATTTTGAAACGGTATTTTATAATTCAATACTGTGAACTTAATTATGGATATACAAAAATTGTAAATTTTTACGGAAACACTGATTCCAATATCTTTGTAAGTACTAAAATACAAGTATGCTTGCAGTCGATTTCATTGGTGGATTTGATCCTCAAACCATTTGGTAAGTCTTGGTGAATGGGAATGCACTTTAGTCACTACATATAGTCGATGTTAATTTAGTTTCGTGTATTTTAATATACTTACTTATAATAGGGTTGGACAATTTAATATGTTCAATTTAAGTTTTTTTGAAGTTATACTTCTTATCATGGACTTGATTTGTGTGGGGTTAAATGGCAAAAATCATTACATATGTAATGGTGTGAGTAAGAGAGAGAGACAGAAACACATATATAAGGTATCAGTACATTGAAAAGAGATAGATATACAAAAAACAGTCTGAGCTAATGTTTTGGAATATCATAGTGACGTATTACATTGTGTTTGACAGATTATTTTATAATTCTGTCACGTAAGTAAACATATTATAAAGTTTAGTATTTTATATTAATAATATTAATCATAATATTCAGTAATGAGTATTGTATTGTAGTCCATACTACCGTCACATGGTTGCATTATATTTTGCACTATGGGGTTTTGTAAACACTTTTTTTGTACATTGATCGTTTTACTGTTTAGTTTTCGTGTTTGAAGTAAGGACACACATCAACTTGGTCTTATTTTTTAAGTATTTATTTAATTGAATACAGTTAATTTTTTAAAAAAAAATTATTTCTACTTGCCTGTGTTTGTAGTTTGTAGTTATTAAGTTTTATTAGTTAACAGTGCATAGAAGTATATAACTTCTGCCGGCAGTCCCACTGACTGCCACACCCTTTTTTTTTTATTAAGGATGTCCTCGTAGGTATAGACCTAAATACAAATGTACCGAGAACATCTATTGGGACAGAAGAGACAATTTATTAATTTGGGATTTAAAGGCCTGCAAGTTAGGACGAGTGGGGAAGACGTGGGAAGGTAAGGTGTTCCACAATCTGGAGACCCTGGGGAGGAAGGCACGATCGAATCGATCTGTTCTCAATGACCAGCATTGAACAGTATAAGGGTGCATGGAGTTGGCACGTCGCGTTGTTCTGGCTGGTCTGACAAGTGGAGGCATTATAGAGCGGAGTTCTTCTGAGCAAAATCCGTTTGTGTATCGGTAAAACAAGGAAAGATCAGACACTGCTCTTCGGTGGGACAATGGGGCTAGGTTTTTGGTGATACTGGTGTCGTTTATTAGTCGAACTGCTCTTCTCTGTATTGCATCAAGAACTCCGAGCCTTGACGGAGGCGCCGAATCCCATACATGCGAGCAGTATTCAAGATTAGGTCGTATTTGGGCTTTGTAAAGAGTAGCTAAGTTGGATGGAGAAAAATATTTCTAAACGGAAAGTCACAGTCCTTATCTATCGTAATGAACTCTTTGATTCTTTAGCTATCCACTGGTATAATTGAACTTTGGTTGGGGATGATAGATATGTGTCTACAACACGAAACTGTATCGCCCGATTTTGTTATCATTCGTTTTTTTATTGCGTCCTTATGGAAGTAATTTTAAAGACTTTATTCTCGTCAAAAATAGTAAAATATATAATTTTAAATGTGATTATTGTAGTTGTCCAACTCTGTTATTAACACTATCGCTTTAATTTCTTTTCAGTTAATTATGAGAAGCCAAATGCACCTGATAGTATATTATTACACCCAAAGTATGTGACCAGTGATAATATGTACAGTTCTAACAAATTTCTGCACAAATCTAATACTTATCTCTTTTTTAACCACGACAAACATCACAAAAACCGTCAAATACGTGGGGTCGATACGATTCGGAACCCAATGCGAAGAAGTAATTCCTTCAATAATTTGGTTATAACTACAAGATCAGGCGTTAAACGGCCAATTTCTTTATGTTCAGATGCATATAATGATGTGTAATGAAAGTTGCAGTTTTTTTGATAGAATATAAATGTTCACGATTTGATGATTTGTTCTCTTTATTCTGGCAAAAAAATTGTAAGGATTATTTAATAAGTTGATATTTGATATATTACTTCTATTAAGTTTTCACATATCGTATCCTAAATTTGACTCACATTCTTAAATATTGAATTATCCTCTTCAATTTATTGTCAAGAGTGTACATTTTTATATTATGAATTTATTGAACATTTATATCCGTTTATTTTCTTTATAGTCTAGTCAGTAATTATAGTAGACGGCAGTTTTTAGCTATTATATTTTTATGTTGCTTTTTTGCTAACCATATTCAGCTTTTAGCATGAATTACATTTATATATTGCATGTTTTATGTAATTATTTGTTGACTAATTAAAACTTAGATAAAATGCATATTTTCTTTATTTCGTCTTACAGAAGAATATACATTAAATATTTGTCTGTTAATTCTTTTTTTTTGCGTTCTAAATAAAATTCTAAGACAGCAGTTGTATATTCTTCTTCAAGTATTTTTTTTATTGAGTAAATTGGTCTGTTAAATTAGTTTTATAGTAGTTATTAAGTTTTAAAAAATGTTATTGGAAGCATAGCTTTTTAGTGCGGGTTACAATTTTTCTTTTTTCCCTTCAATATACACCTCCATGCAAACCTTCCTCTAGGCCAAACAGTGTTGCAGGTCATCTTCCGACAGGCTGTTGAGTAACTGTGCCTATTTTTGTTTTACGTCCTTAGACTCGTGACGGGTTCCCTTCAAGAAGTCGCAAGGTGGTTTGGCGAATGGGGCGCGTGTTCTAAGAGCTGTGACCTGGTTTTTGGCCAAATAGTTCTTAACAGACAGCGCGTTGTCTTTATATAGGATCCAGCAGTTATCTTTCCACAATTTTATGTTGAATTTTTTCGGAGTCTTTGTAAAACGTCTATATAGTAGTATTGATTGACTGTCTTTCCTTGTGGTACCCATCATGTCGACTACATCCCGCATATTAAAAAAAATTAACTTTGTGTTGAATTTGGACTTACTCACCCTTGCTTTTTTAGCACTCGGAGAGTTTTTAGATTGCCTCTTTACTTCAGGGTAATATTGAAATATCCAAGTTTCGTCGCAAGTTATGACCCTTGGCAGGAAATTGAGTTCCTTTCTATGCATTCTAGGATGTCAGAATAAACGTCTTTTACATCTTTTGTCTCTTGTTAAGTTCTTTATGCAAAATTTGTCTCACAGTTTCTTTATCGCCTAAAATAGAACATTGCTGGATAAAAAAGCGTCGCGTGTTAAAAGCGCTGGCGTATGATCAGATATTTGAGTATCTATTTGTTTTTTTAGATTATGTGCTAAGAAAGCTATGCTTCCTCTCTATAATTTCCGGGTTGCTACATTTTGTTATACTCTTAGACTATAAACCAATTATAATCAGACCAATATTATTCGTAAAGGATTCTTTAATATAAATACAAACCTAAATTTCTAATAGCGTCATGTAAGTCAACACCTCGCAAGAGTAAAAGCAAGAATACAAAACCTCGTCTTTCGTTGTACTCCATCGAGTTCAGTTCCCAACTAGAAAATAGACATGGTGATAGCGACAATGATTTTGATCAAGTTCCAACTCCAGTGTCTCCTAAACCGATGACTCCAAGAAGAGTTAAGCGACGCAGTGTCATGACAAGAGGATCTTCAGGTAGACATAGTACGAGTAGTCATAGATCACATGCTAGATCATCCACTAGATCTCGAAAAATGGCTCAAAATCCGGTGACAAGGCTCTTAGAACAACAACAACAAAGAAAACCTTATGATATTCCATCTAATTTATCACCAATCGAATCTCCCTTGCCAAATTATTACAATTCTTCTAATAATAATTTGATAACACATCAGAATTGGGGGGCTTCTGCTGGGCATACGAATTACAATTACCAACAATCATCTCAACAAAGTCTAAATGAAACTGAAGAACTGGATGATCTCTACAATAATAGACCAGCATCTGTTAGATCAAGTTACTCAAACTTCCATGGTACAAGGGCTATAAGTTATTCACCCCCTAAACATTACCATAGTCATGCTACTCCACAAGTTCCTCATAAAAGAGGACACCCTCATAGGAATAGTTTGAGATCTATGGCTTTTTTGAATAGTGGCCCTCCGGCGTATGCTTCTCATGGGCAAATGCCTTTAGATTCAGAGACTCCAATGTAGGTAGGTAATTTATTTTTGAAAAATGTAAGATGTATATACTAAGGTACCGAAAAAGATATAATTTATCATATATTATTTTTAAAATGCTTTAAATTATCTCTTTTTCTTTTATATAATTTATTATTGTCGTGATCTATTCAGCATTTACGTTCTTTTTTGTTTAAAAATTATGCAGATAATTTAATAACTTAATAGATTGTGCTGGAGGTCACCTAGATAGTTTTCTGTAATGTGATATAATTTTAGTGGAATATTTAATTTCGAAAATCAAAATTTTAAATTATTATATTTTCATTAAATCATATCATTTTTAACTAAAAGACTGTCTGATGCTCAACAGTAAATCTTTTCATCGAACTTAGAATACTTCGAAATTAATGAGGGAGTAATTATTTATTTTTTTTGGAATTAATTAATAAGTATATGAACTGCACAGCTTTTAAAACGAGCAAGTACTGAAAAATAATCGAATAATTAGACTTACAAATGAAGTATTATATTCTGATTTCATTAGTGTTGATTTGAGCTGAAAATTTCGTAACTACTAAAACAAGAACAAAACAGACTACCTCTAAGTAACGTAAATTGAAGATATTATTTAACATTATTGATAGATATTATTAGAAAACCTAAAAAAATATTAGGTCTGATAGTAAACTTATCGTGATCTTTATTTTAGGGATATAATCTTTATCGTGATCTTTAGTCTATGATTATAATATTATTATTAGTTTTCATCAGTACATATTTTTTAGGGTGACTCAAAAAATTGATTATTTTTTTTACTTTGTACTCTAGAAAACGTTTTGCAAATATAAGCTCTTGATATTAATAGGGAGATGCTCTGCCTTACAGTTCTCATTTTTTCCTCAGTATTAGAAAAAAAGTAAGTGAGAGAATTAAAGGGGTGACATATACACCTGCGACCTATAAGATCTATACTGTCCCTTTTTTTATAATTCTGATGTTTTTCCAGACTTATAGCAGCTCTTCTCGTCCTATCTTTCTTAGAAAGTTTAGGATATCGTCGGGCATCAAGTTAGGTAGATTTTTCTCGTCTATTTTGTATGACCCTAGAATTCTGAGAGTATGTGTATTGAGGTTTCATCCTCTACATCACAGAATCTTCCCTTTGCTTCATCTAACACTCCTAGTTTCTTCATGTCTCCTCTTAATCGGCATTCTCGTTATAATACGGAGGTTCTTTTTACTAAGGTTAGGCAGCTGAAAGATCTCTTCTGGTTATAATTTCCCAGGAGGGTCTTTGATTCTCTTAGTCCTTCTAGATGGATCCAGTACTTGGATTTTTCTGTATCCATTTCTTTCCTTAGTTTTTGTAAGACTGTACTACTGCTGATTCCACAAGATGGTTCTGGTTCCCAGTATGGGGTTTCAGCTCCTTTTTTTGCCTACTTATCTGCTGTTTCGTTCTATTCCTATCTGTCATTAAACTGATTGTGTGTGACCTCAAAACTTTAATGACTGCTTCACTATCTGACATGATTACTATCTACGATAGTTCATTTATATATTAAATTCTACACATCTTTCAATGGCACAGATTTCCGCTTGAAAAATGTTTGGTTATGCACCCAGGCTTTCTGAGTATTTGACTGTAGGTCCAAAAACCCCTGCTCTTGTTCCTTTATCTTGGAGCCATCCGTATACTAGTTTATAGCATTTTGGCTTAGCCCCAATATGATGTCTTTGTCCCATTTTTGTGGTGAATTTTCTCACAAAGTTAAATTTCTTTGGCATGTCATCTTGGACCGTCTTGGGGCATTTCCCAAGTTTGATCAAATTAAAGTGATCGAGGTCTTTCCTTGGTTGTTCCTTCTTTGAACATTCTATATATTGTGTTCTTCCTTACACTTTCTATTTTAGTTGGTAGAGAAATGATTTTTTTTTCTAATACTGAGGAAGAAATGAAAAACTAAGGCGGAGAACATTTCTATTACAGAGCATTTTGTAGAGGTGTCTAGCAACCTATTTTTCAGAGTACAAAGTAAAAAAAGCTTGTTTTTTTACCCACCCTAATATTTATATTATGGCATTCAATGTTTAAAAACATGGAAGAGTTCAGGGAGACAAATCAGCGCCAAAAATATTTCATATCCTATACCTTACAGTAAGTTTACATGCTTGGCAAGTATCGGTAAGCTTCCACAAGCTTAAAGCCCTCACAAACGCTTGAATGCCATTTATACTTGCTTACGAGTGCGCTAATGTGCTACGGACAGGCAAACATGGTAGATGTCGAATTTGTTTCAGCACTAAATGTAAAACAAGGAAGTTCGGCAGAGAAGATGGTAGATGTTAAAAATCCATGTAAATACGTCGCCAGCGCTTTTCGCTTGTTCGAAAACCAATACGGGCCTGGATCGTCAACAAGCTCTTCCCATCTCACTCAAGCCAAACCAAACGCCCCCTTTACACGCTTGTCTTTGTGGAAGCTTTCCGAGACTTGCCAAACATGTAAACGTGCCATTACAGATTCTGTTTCTTTTTATTTAGTGGCTTTCATAAATAGCTTAAAAAATGTAATATCTTCAAAATATGTAGATTAGGTCCTCATATCCCTAAACTCTTCACGTATATTGTATAATTAAATATTCTTATATATATATATATGGAAAATCAAAAATTAAAGTGCAATTCTTTTTTAAAATTTGTTATCAAATATTTCTTGACATTACGTGTACTATTGATTTACTTGCCATCGTTTCTTGTACAAATATCTTAGAAATAAATGTTTGATATTTAGAACATATTTATTAAATTATGTCAATTGGACATTATACAGGTATTTTTTACTAGTATATCAGTAGCAACATATTGATAAAATCTAATAACTGCATTTGTTGGTCTGTCGTTTACTTGAATTAAATCATTAGAAGAATCTAAAAAATACTCAAAACTAACTTCTAAACGCAAAATGAAGATTAAAATCAAGTAGTACGTAAGTATCGGACTGTTTTTTCGTATACATTTACGATAATAGAGAAAGCGAAGAGAAACTACATTTTCCGTGAGGTCGTTTTTTTCACGAATGAGAATTTTAACCGAATCCAGCAATCCAATGAGATAAGTCTTATATAATGACTTCTTATTGAAACTGTAAAATTTATTTTTGCAAAAAGTAGTAGTTAAGGTAGAGGACGTTTTTGTATATACCTTATACTTCTATAAATCGCTTATTCTTTGTTTAAATTACAAGGTTGTGAGTTTACCATAGACTTGTTCTAACAGACCTACTGACTGTGAGAAGGATGTCCACCAGAACATCGAACAATCCCATGTATACTGTCAAAGTACTGTTCCAACAAAGTTTCTGATTCGTACATGAACGCGTTTATGTACAGTTAAATCTATCCTTAGTTAGAGGCATGGATAATTTGTCAAGACATGCTCGTTAGGTACTCTGTACTCTTTGTAATGATAAACTCTGCAAGCTCAGAAACTTCTGTAAAAAATATTAAAATTAAAAATACTGTATATAAAAAATAGACTTGACACCTCACACTATTCAAAACCAAAAACTATTGCGCTGCTTAAAAGCCCAATAAAGAATGAATTTATTATTAGTAATAAAGATAAGAATGAAAGCGTTTCAACAAGACCATCAACCATGAACTAATACATGTACTGGTCTTGCGCATTCTATAGTTTATAAACGTGTTCATGTACTAATCACAGTGGCTCTGTTGGAACATACTCTATTTGAACACAGAAAAAAATCACTTTTTGGATTCGTAATAAATTATTTTACTGTTGGTGATTTAACGCATAGGTATGCGAAGATTTTAATTTATTGAAAAAGGTGCAATTTAGATACACAACTAAAACGTTAATAACTCGCATAGAACTCTTCTATCTTTTATATAATAAATGTTCGGAATGAAATGTAGTTATTACTCGATTTTACCTAAACATATTTTATATAATATAAAAGTGCCGCAATGAATATTTGAAAAATACTACCCGATTTTTTTGTACAAAATTTACGAGTTAGATAACTAAATTCCAAAACTAGTCTTTTTTACAAAGTGTAATGCAATTTTTTGTATTTTTCTGAGATTTGTGTGCTTTTACCTTGTAGTGAATATTTTTTTACCAAAGTAATACGAATTCGTATTTTATTTTTATTTTATATAATAAAATCTTTTGTACAGAATGACTTTTATTTATTTTTATTTTCTTTATCAAAGTTTCCTATTTCGTTACCTGTAAGTATGTTCGCTGGAAACTACATAAAGAAGAAACAGTTTTTGAACAAAATGAATAACAGAATAGGCATATAAATGTAAGTCGAGATGACTAAAAAAACTTCATGGTTTATTAGTGATAATTAGAAAGATATGTGTATGTGCGTAATCAGGGGCGACAGATATACACCTGCGACCTATAAGGTCTATTGCGACCCTCTTTTCTTGTTATAATTCTGATGTTTACTCAGAGTTGTAGTCCTACATTTCTTAGAAAGTTATATCTTTGGGCTTCAAGTTAGATAGATCTTTCTCTTCTATTTTGTATGATCGCATATGACCCTTTTTTATTGTTTATTAAGGGTTGGAAATCTTCTAAAGACACAGGAAAGCCCGATAGTGTCGGATTTCTACCAACTAAAACCAACCCTCCACTTCGATGGACGAGCTGGAAACAGCCCTGGTGTAGGCATAATCATCTGATGGCGCACCTGTTCTTTCACCCCCTTTCTCACGACTCAGACACTCACCCATCCTTGCACTCCTTTACTCACACGCGCAACTTTACCTCCCATGGCATCTGGGGTGGAGACTCCTTTCATACTTATCTCCAGACGAAAATACTCATGCACACACCTCGAGTTACATCAATTCTCAATCAAACATTCCAGCAACTCACACATTGAGTTAAAATTACGTAATGCAATGCATTTTGAGAGTATGAGTATTTAGGTTTCGTCGTCTTTCTCACAAAATCTACACTTTGCTTCATCTACCAATACTAGTTTCTTCATGTGCCCTCTTAATCAGCACTGTCCGGTTAAGATTGCTGTCATAATACGGAGGTTGTTTTTTACTGAGGTTTAGACAGCTGAAAGATCTCTTCTGGTTATAGTTTTTCCAGCAGCGTCTTCGGTTTTCTTGATCGCTCCAGTACTTAGATTTTTCTCTATCCACTCTTTTCCTTAATTTTCCACCAGATGGTTCTGGTCCCAAATATGGGGTATCAAACCTTTGCCAGCTAATTTGTTGTTTCGTTTGCTTCTATTCCTAGGTGTCCTGGAACCCATAAGAAGGTATTTTTGAGATTGTCAGAGTTAAGTTAAGCCACTTAATCATCCCTGTTGGTGCATATTCCCACTAGAAATTGGCCTGCAACTTTGGTATATTGTACAATCAAAAACAGGTTTTACTCTCAGGATAAATTGCAAACGGCATTATTGAATAAGGTATTCTCTTATAGGATAGCTGCTCTATATATAATTTGACCTGGACAGGTAAAGTTAATCTGGGAGTTTGTACATGTCAAAAAGATGTTCTTCCTTCGGTACACACTTCGGATAATGGAATTTTTCTTGAATTTTCCAAATATATTTGAATATGGAGCTGCTGGGTCTAGAAAATATGTTGACGGTGAATGTGTTCTTAATACCTACAAACCACATAATGTACTGCAGTATTATAAAAGAGATTCAAAACAAAGTTATTGTAGAAACAAAAATATTAGCTTTGTGTTTAAAAAATTTAGACCTGTTCTCTCAGTACGATTTTTTCTTTAACTACTTGTTTAAGTTTATCTATCACACAAACTCTAACGCTAAAATGCAATCTTAATGTTAATTACGACAAGCTTTTACTTGGTCTTCAATTAGTTTGTGTCTGCAGTTTATTTTAATATGAAAACATCAACTTATTTGATGCTATCATTGTATAAAGACTAGTATTTATACAATGATGTTATACATAATGAATTTTCGCACTACGCTGCAGATGCGTTGAATTTCCTGTATATATACCTAAATAAAGTTAGTTTCAGTTTGCTCATTAGTTCGTTTGTATGTTTCTAGTTTTAATAACAATGTAGTTTAGTTATAAAGTTATAGTTGTATCAATAATAGTTTAATTAATGAAAAGTACTTATGCTATGAAATTATTGAATTTGTTAATCTGTATTTTGTGTTTTAACTATAGATTTTGATCTTCGAAGGACAGGTTTTAATTTTAAAAGAAAATCAAAAATGAGTGTTTTTTAGAGCTGTGTCTTTATTGTGACACCTTCCAATCAATGCAATCTCCAGGTTGTAAATTCAGCACGTTATGGAAATCAGCCGCTATCACAAAAATTAAAATTCTAAATAAAAAAATATATATGCATAACTGTATCTTTTGTTTTCTTCTATCGTAACCCCTCGTTGGTTTACCATAACTGTTATGATCCAATACCGATTTCCTTAAGGGCGACTGTATACCTATATCTATGAAAAAATTATACAAAGGTATCTCGTGCCATGCTTTCATTTCAACGTGATCCAGATATAAAACCTGGATTTGTTCGTGGGTTAAAATTTTTTATCTTCCTAAGCACATAATGGTGCGACGTGCGACATAGATATATAAGTATCAATCATTTTTTCATTATTTTATTTATAAGACTATAAAAAAAACGCTCTATCCGTGTGATTAAATATATAGGGTTTGTTCTGAAAGTAATAGGACTGGGTCGATTTAAAAAAATGATTGAGTCAATCGTTACAATTTTTTAAAAACTTTCAAAATAGGCTCCTTCTGCGCCGATGCAGCGCTGCCAGCGCGATTTCCAAGCAGTAAAGGCGTCACGGAAGGCATTCTCCGGAATAGCTATAAGAGTCGCGGTGCATGCTGTTTGGATCCCATCTGTCGTCTCAAAATGTTTGTTTTTCGTCGGCCTTTTCAAGCGAGAAAACAAAAAAAAGTCCGGGGGTGGCACATCTGGGCTGTACGTGGCTGCGGAAGCGTTGGGATGCCGACCTTGGTCAGGTAGCTGTTCACAAGAAAGGCGGTGTGAGCCGGGGCGTTGTCGTGGTGCATCTTCCTGTCGGCTGCGATGTCTTGTCGGACTCTTCGTTTGAGTCACTTGAGCACTTCCACGTAAAACTTGGCGTTGACGGTTTGTCCAGGAGGAACAAACTCATGGTGGACGATGCCTTTGATGTCAAAAAAGACAATGAGCATCGTTTTCAGTTTGGGTTTTCTCATTCTTCCCTTTTTTTGGGCGAGGAGACGCCGGCGTGTGCCACTCGGAAGATTGAGTCTTTGTTGTGTATCAAATTAAGACTTCCTGAAGTTAAAAAGAAAATTACCACACAGTTTCGGTAATTTAACTTAGCCTCTTATGCGAGCGTATGTTTGTGACTTATTGCGACTAAAAAAAATCTATTATTATTAACATTTGCAAAAATGTATGGTTAAAAAATCATGGATGCTTGTTTTGATACAAAGATACTAGTGTATGAAATTCACGAACTTACAGCATTTCCTAATTTTACTGTGGAACCTCCTTTTAAAGTTTACCAAAACAAACTAAAATGAGTTAGATGTGCAAAATATTACCAAGACAAAACAAAATAAAAAGAAAATTATCTGTTTTTTGTTATGACCATTTGTGTGTAATGCAATTTCTGACTAAATAAAATTTTATGGTCAGGTAGTATAGATAGAATGGCAGATAAAATACTTGTACACCAATGAAATGTATATTTTATTTGATTATAAATTAGTAGAATATACTGATTTCTCAGTAGTATTATTGGGTTAAATGTGCAGATACGAAATTTTTGTATGGAATTTGTACTTTAGTATTAGTTTTGTGCACTCCAGGCCAGCCCTTGATCCCACCGCTGTCGCCTTGCGGCTGCGGCTCGTCTCTGTCAGTATCGGAGCAAGCTAGGGCGGCTTCCCTGTCAGTGTCGACACAATCCCTTAATAGTGCCCCAGCTATGGTCCGGGTGGCGCGAACGGCTCACCCCCTGCTGCTGGTTGCCGTCTTCGTGGCCATGTGTGCGGCCTTCCCGTACTCCGTCATGGCCATAGACCTCAGCAGACTCTACGGCCATGTCAGCTCAAAGAGAGGTGAGTCCAGGATCTTATTTTTTGTACTCTGCAACTTGTTGGAAACCGCATCAACAGTTGTCGCAGTAGCTCGATCAATAGTCGTTGTTTTTGTTTTTTTAGTTGCACTTTTTTATACGTTTTGTTTTGTCTATTAACAGAATATTTTAAATATTATTATTATGCTTGCATGTCAACGTTGTCAACACAATTCATCCATCTAATTAGAGCCATTGGCGATCGTTTGTTGATTCTGAGAATGTTTGATTCCCATATGGTTTCATGCGTACAGTTTATTAAAATTTATTTTAAAAATACACACATTTAAATAATTTAAATCATACAAATATTGTTAATGTGTTTTATAAACTGTGGCGGAAGTAAAAAAATATATAAAAATTCTAGATGGCATCAGTCTTTATTTTTTGAGAGACTTTTTTGTCATTCTTGATAAACAATAATATATTTGTTGATCTGAAAATTTGGATAAAAAAATAAGCAAGTATGGTATTTGTTGATATATATAGATATAGTTAGTAGTTTATGTTCACATTAATAAATTATTGCTTTCCATTTTTTTTTTATTGATAATTATCTTTTATAATTTTGTATTAGTGAAAGTGTTTCGACATCCTAATTCCCACCCGGAGTTTTTCCTCCGTTCGAATAAAGCTTATTCAAAAAGATTTCCAAAAAAGAGAATTGAATAAACTTTGTTCGTTCTACAAATTACACGTTTTAAGTAATTTTACTTTTGTTTTGCTGTCCAATTTAATAAATTTCCTATAAACAAACAGACCCTTAATACTTTACAAATAAAATTTATTTATGATGTTTTTGTGTTATAAATTTTAAATTAAAACCCTATTTAATTTGAAAGTTGGTTTAATAATAAAAATACGAAAAAATTGAATACAGTTCGGAGTCTGTAAAAAACATCGATATTACGTAAACTTGACCTAAACGTTTTTATGTACAAGCACAATATAATATTTATAATAGAAACTAATTTATTTTGTAGACATACAATTTTACAAAATCATTATGAAACATAATAATTCTTCGTATTTTATTATTCTGAAAGGGTGCGTAATTCCTTTTCCTAGACTTAATACGATTTTTTTATTTAAATAGGTCAATCATTTCAGGGAAATTTCGAGCACTTTAAGTGAAATTAATTTTCTCTTATTTAAATGAATTGTTCAAAGGCAATCAATATCGTGTAATTGACTTTCGCAGTTCTACAATAGTAATTGATTTTTCTGTAGATAAAAGTATATACACGACCCTGTAAAGGATAGAATTAATCGGGAGTTTAATGTAATTATTTTCATTTTGCTTTCTGACAGTGCTTATTAAATTGGGCACACAACTGTTTTATAGTATTCTATACGTTTACTGCATATTTTTATTGTTAATATATAGAAAATTTTGCAAATTCTTCTTTTTTTAAATATTCTTTTATTCCTTTATAACCTACTTAAAAAAATGAGAAGGTTCTCAGTTCGACCGTATTTTTTTAAGCTTTTTACCTCAAAACTTTCAACTGGGTGAAGTGATTTTGATAATTCTTTTTTTATTTGAAAAGTGGTTCTTCCCGTGTGGTCCAATTTTAATTTGGTTCTGTTCTGACAATTGCATCGATGAAAAAAGCACATAAGTCTTAAATTTGCTTTAAATCGGTGTGCGATGAATGGACGAATAACCATATATCTCGCCAACCGATTTTGAGATCATTGACAAAGTAATGGAACTCTTCAATCCTTAGAAGCAAATGAACGATACTCGGGCGATCATTATTCAATCCAATAATCAAAATTTTAGTTTTTTGAGATAAGGTTCAAATTCAATATTGGTGGTTTTCAAAGGAATTAATCATAGATTTGTGATTTCAAACATTATATGAAGTGAACTTTTTATGACTAACTCCATATTCCACATATTCCAATTTGATTCCAAAGTGGATACGGGGGTTTTCAACGTGCTTCATTAAGTCGTTGGTTTTCAAAAAAAAAAAAACTGGACTTTTTACGTTTTATACTTTTATTAAGTTTTATCATAATTAGTAAGACTGTTCAATAGTTTTATTTCTGCAAAAGCTGTTTAAAAGCCAATCATCCAAACTTTTTTTTGCAGTCGACGCCAATCGCAAGTTAGTCAACAGCTTAATCTTAGCCACTAAATCTAGATTTCAATTGTCAATTACTAAAATATTTCGTAAAATTAACCAACTATTATTGTTTTTTCCATGAAATTTGAAATTTCAATCATTTTTACGATTTTATCAAGGCTACTTTAAAAGAACGTCATTATATAAATGAACCTAATAAAATTCTTATTTAGTTTTGCTTTATATTTCGGCCATTCGTCCAGTTGATCTTTACCGATATCCCAAACTTAAATTACGTATCTAGAAGTTCTGGATAGAAGGTGTCGGGTGTATTTTCAGTAGTAATAACCCAAGGACATTGATAATTGTTCGAAAAAATTTTATAACAGATTTCGAAAGCTTGTTGCTTGGAAACAGACCGACGCCGTAGGCGGAGGTCTGTTGCCTGTAAGCAACAAGCTTGAGAAAGTTGTTAAAAATTTTTTGAGCATTTATCAATGTTCGAGGGTTATTCGGATAGAAAATTTTTTGCTGGTTATGAAAAAAAAAATACAGAGCAGAAACAATTTATTTAAATGTGCAATTAACAAATTTTTTACTGTAAACAGTATTCTTTGGTATATTTGATTCGATAATTTCATTAATATTCTCATCAGTATTACAACCAAATCGTGACATTTTGAAATATTGAATATTTGAAATGTCAAAATCGAAATGAAACGAAATGTAGGTATACATAGCTACATGATTGAGTGAAAACAGCCCATGGGATCTGTTTTCAGTATAATGTTGGTTTTATTGGTTGTATTGAATCAGATGACCACAAATTAATTGATTTCATTGGATTTCTAATTGAGCAAAACATTTTCAATATAATCAAATTTAGAAAACTAAAAAAAGGTCAAATACTGTCCAGAATATCATTAAAAAAGGTAGCGAATAGTACCACAATTGCTCTGTTGTTACAATATTTATTACTAAAGAAATAGTCGGAAATTATCTGAATTAAGAGGCATATCTATTAATTTTATTGCTAAATTATATTACAGTATTCTTCTTGTATTTTTTTACATTAAACGTTAAAACTCTTTTTAATAATGAAATTATATCTCTACTCCTACGCAGTCTTCCAACATCTTTGATATATAAAAGCTTAATATATCGACTACACAAGCAAACATTTACTTCTACTATAATAAAAGTTTTAGCTTCACAAAACTTCACTTAGCTCTTAACTCCCACATCGCTCTCTATTCCTTGGAGGATCTTTTAGATTAAACTGGAAAAGAAAAACAAGCAAGATATTTCGTTACACAAAAGACGATTAGTTTATGGGATATGATCATGTATCACGTCGACGAATCTTGTTAGAGAATATAAAAGGTCGATTAACCAAGCTGCTTTTTAGCTGCCTTAGAGACAAGTTATGTGTAGGACTGTTTTCAGTAAATTAAGTTAAGAACTAAGTGGATAACGTACAGTAGCTATCCCCCTTATATTTTTTGTTCCATTTTCTCGCTGTATCTTTTTTCTTACAACATTTTTTTAATTCTTATAGGTATTGGTACGACTGAGGCAAGATAGGTACCTCAGAAAATAATAATATACGAGGGTTTTGTCTTTTTAGTTTTGCTCAAAAACGTTTTTGACTAAGATCCATTTTTCGACCGATTTGGTAATTTCAGAAAATCACTGTACCTACACGACTTGTATCGCATTTATGTCTGTCTGAAGGTTCTATTGCTGGAGTCTTCTAAGCGGCTATATGCAAAACTAAAAAGACAACCCTCGTAACGTGGGAGCCTTTAATATTTTAGGGCCTGCATTCGTAATTATTATTTTTACATATTTATTGTTATTTTTTCTAAAGATATTTTTATCACTTTTTGTTAAAAGGGTTGAATTTTTTTTCTCACGGATGTTGTTAGCTCCGCCAGAGCTTTCGCGCCTATGACTCCTTTCACAATGCAGCTCAATACACTTCGAATATTTCATTTCTCCCTAAACAAATCTGACCTATGGTACATTTTAGCGCGTGTAACAATAAAAACATGGCGATTAGAACAATTTTGTCGAATAAAGGAAGTATTGCAAAATAAATTTCAAGCAATTTTCACACAGTTAATCCTACCAACGATCTAATAGTTAATATTTATTTAATAACATAACAAACACGGCATTGCTAAGTACTAAAACACGGTTTTCTATTTTACATGGAAGTTACAGATACAGATCTCATGTTAGTGGACAATTTTCTATAGAAATCAAACATCTTTAAGTAGAATTAAATTGATTGAAATTTATTAGGGAATAAAAATGCTACATAAATCAAATAGAACAAAGTCCTGTGTTGCTATCGATTTATACCAGGCGGTTTAAAGGGTAGTTAATGTTTACAGCTTATATAAAAATTTCAATTTGGATGTAAGCATACATTTTTTTAATGTTTAATGATACTGATAATGGTAGTTTCAATCACAAAGTTATTCTTTATTTATCAAAACACAAAGCCACATAAATTTTCCGCAAATATAAGATATGTAAACTGATATAAAATTTAATGTAGCTCATAAATTTTGTTTATATTGAAACACGTATGGGGGCTTTTTACACAATTTATTTACAAAATTGTTAAGATACACTGAACTCTGCTGGATAACGTCTAAGTGTCTAACTACTTGACAATACAATGAACTCTTCTGAACACTTGACTCGAACTGACGTTAACTGCCCATGCATCCCCTTATATACAACATTATTTAATCTAGTCAGTGTGTTTAGAAGTTTCTAGAATTTTCTAGAAACATTATTTAAAATGGTCAGTTGATTTTTTTTACAAACTTCTAAAAATCAACTGTCAACAACGATCTTTCAAATTAAGGTCCCTTCCTTTACGGTTATCCCGTTACACTATACACGAGTTTGCTCTTAGACATTTTCGAATAAAATCAAGTTACAATAATTTCTTTTCATCACATTGAGAAAGTGCCAAAATTGATTTATAGATTTCCAGAACTTTAGAGTCGCTGATGTATCTGTAACAGAATAGTTAAAGGCGCTATCAGCTACAGAGACTTTCCTTTTATATATATAATAGATTTAGAGGTTCTTTTTTCCTAGAGACCACTTTCATTATTTTTATAACGCTAAATTACTTCCTTTTTTTGTAACATCCATTCTCTGCTGTGTTTTTACTGGTGCTTCAGTTAATCAAAATATACGCAGGCAGCATTATTAAGATTAATGGTGACACAAAATACACATCCCGTGTGTTTTCACGTGAATTTATATTGTGCCCGAATATTTTATTATAAAAAAATGTGTATACGTATATTTCATTTTAAGGTTAAAACTTACGAGGGTTGTTTTCTTAGTTTTGGCCACCAATAGTACCTTCAGACATACATCTAACATTAATCTTTTGTTGACATCAATCCAGGTTTCATTGCGGAGTCGTGTAGGTCATAGACAAATTCTATTATCTCTGGTGTAGGTATAGTGAATTTTTGAAATTAGCAAGTCTGTCGAAAAATGGATCGTAGCCGAACATTTTCGAGCAATAATTTTAAAAATTTCCCGATAGGATTATCCCAATAGCAATGTCTCGCTGAAATGATTTCGGTATTACAAGTGTTTACACTGCCCAAAAGAGAATCGAGTTTTTGGAGCTTCAAAACATCGGATTGTTAGATCATCCACCGTTAGAATTTAATGCGTGGGCAGCTATTCCAGTCGCCAGTAGAAGCCATCAATGCCTTTAAAACAGCGATTTTACAGACTAGAATAACTGATTTACCAATTGATTTGAACGTATGCCAAACTGTATCGATTTTGATGGGACATATTTTGAAAAGCAATAAAGTACTTTAAGTCTATTTAATTTTTGTCTTTATCGCTATTTGCAAAACTAAATAACAACTCTTGTATATAGTAAAATTAAGAAATAAATTATAAAAATATGCTTCAATGATTAAATATTTTAGGTGACGCATGCCATCCTTATGAACCATTTAAGTGCCCTGGAGATGGAAACTGTATTTCCATTCAATATTTATGTGATGGAGCACCGGATTGTTCTGACGGGTACGATGAAGACTCCCGTCTCTGTACAGCAGCTAAGAGGCCCCCCGTAGAAGAAACGGGTAGTTTTCTAAAATCGCTTTTAGCGAGCCATGGGCCTAATTATTTAGAAAAATTATTTGGAAGTAAAGCAAGAGATGCGCTTAAACCTCTCGGAGGTGTTGATAAAGTAGCGATAGCACTTTCAGGTAGATATAAAGTTACTTTAAAGTAAATACGTTATAATTACTTTTTTTTTCAGAATCACAAACTATCGAAGATTTTGGTGCAGCGTTACATTTAATGAGATCGGATCTTGAGCATCTACGTTCCGTTTTTATAGCGGTGGAGAACGGAGATTTGGGAATGTTGAAATCACTGGGCATAAAAGATTCTGAGTTGGGAGATGTGAAATTTTTCTTGGAAAAGTTGGTTAACACCGGATTTTTAGACTGAACTCTATTTGACCCTGCTGCTATCTTCTTCGCTCATCCCCAACCTCACCTACCTTTGAGTAAATATTTTTATTCTTACCTTCCATATTAAGTCTGTCTGTCTGTCTTTTTGTTCAGCAGCAGAGTCCGTTATGATCCGTCCCCTTGTTCAATTCTTCAAAACCCATTTTTTTTTCATTTCCGGCAGCCCCTTCTGCTGTCTCAGAGGGCTGTCAAATCGATCTGAAGCCAATTTACAGACTTATGAATACATATCAAAGCACCAGAGGTCTTTGAAACGGCACATATCATAATGTTAAGATCAGAGTGGGATTAAACAATATTTTTAGAAAAAAAAAATAACAGTGGCGCTAATATTTATACTCTGGTTAATAAGGCACAAAAGAATTTAACAATGATCTGTTTACACACTAATTTTCAATTTTTAAATCTATATAGAGATTTCCACAGAAAATACGTAACAAAGAAGATTGGGTTTTTGGGTTAAATTACATTTAAAACGTTTAATAATTTAACGTTTCACTTTCATCTTAATTAACTTACTGTACTTAATTAACCCTTCTTTTTATTTACCATGTATTAAAATTTTCATCACCAAATAACAGATTATATTGTGGTACAACTTTAATTTGTGGCCAGCATAATGTCTCTAATTCTCGAATCTCCAGTTTTCTCTAATGCTTCCGCTTTATCTCTGTTTTAGAGAATAATTTAATATCGTATTTAACGCAATATGAGTAACTTTATAAGAACCTATGTGTTTATACGGCAATTAATAAATCGGATTAAAATTGATGCTTTGTCAAATAGATCAAAAAGTTAATTAAAATCATGTAAACTTTAGAGCGGATTATCCGGATAGGATTAAATATGTGTTAAATTCAAGGATAAATGTATGAACCATTTATATATTGTAATAAGATAACTCAGGGATTTATCACTTTAGGCTATGGGCATTGATTTTTATTATAATTTGATTCTAATTAATTTCTTTTTAAATGCCGAAAAATTAAATCTACCAAAACCTATTTTAATTTTAAGTCCACATCTTCAAAATGAGGTGTTGTAAAGCTTTCTAGCTCAATTTGAAGCAAAACTATGGAGGGAAAACCTCGAGAACTGGTTATATTGCATTAAATTTGCAATATCTCCGGTTCTAGTCAAAGTATCGAAATTTTACAAAAAATGCTTTATTCGTCTTTTAATAAGCAAAAAAAAATATTCTAAAAACAATTACTTTGTTAATAACAAAATTTGTAGCGTGGTACCCTCGTAAAATCGATTCTCCGACCCAAAAAATATATAAATATATCAAGAAACCGAGAGGACTTTCAGCGCCCGGGGTAGTAACTCTGTTTACTGCTGCATTTAACACCATTTCATAGTTTCACATATTTCAGTCTTATGCCCGATCCAGACTCTCCACGAGGCTACACGAGAGAACGCGAGTGCGAGAGTAAGGATAGTACTCTCGTATCCCCTCGTCTTCCCTCGCCTCACTAACGCTCCGTTTTGTGTCGGTTTTTCTGGCGCGAGTCAAAAGACGCGAGGGGCTGAGGCGAGAGAATCGACCACACTCTCGCATTCGCTCACTTTGTTATTAACTGCTGCAGAGTAAGGGCGATCGCATTCTTTATCCAATATGGAACCAATCATTTGGAATCCAAAAAAATCCATATCTTAAGGAGAAAAATAAAGCTTGGGATCGGTTAAAGGCCACATTTAAAGCGCAAAAAAGCTTCAATTAAATGATATTTATAAACCCATAATATGGTTTCTATACGAACTGATCGAAAGCTTTTTATTTGACATCAATGAATGAAAAACTTGAGAGTGTGGATGACTAGTACTCCGGCTGCCTCCATTCATCTAGACTTATGCCGAGAGCCTCTAAGAGGCGCCTCGCGAGAGTCCGGATCGGGCATAACACCATTTTATAGTTTCACATATTTCAGTCTTACATGTATCTACTGTGAGACCATTCTCTTCTCTCCGTTTTGTAGCACAACATAAAATATTGAGAAATGACCATTTGTAATATTCAAATAAAATCTATAATGTAAATTTAATTTCAACATTACAATGCGAGCTCAGAAGGTATCGAATCTAATTCTGTATATTAAGTAATTCCTAAGGTTTGTGTTTAAGTCAGAGATAAAGTAATCTAAGTATATAATTTGGCTTACATTAGAAATTGAATCGTTTTAATATTAACTCTCGATGACTACGTCCTCCAAATAATCCTCATTTCTTTGTTTTTGGTAGGTTTTCTTGCGAATTGTGGCATGAAGAGTCCCGAATGCATAACTAAATTTTACTCTATCACAATTTGTTAATTTCCACGATTTACCTTAATACTTTTGATTTCAGAATCATTTGCTTCATATACAAAATCAAAGAATTGGTAGATTGTCATAAATATCTTAGGTATTCATGTGAGAAATATATTTAGGTACGGAAAATCGGAAAAATGTCATCGGTGCATATGCAACATAGTACAATACGAAAGGTTTCAAATACTACTCGAGGAACGTTGATATTTCACATAAACGTTTAAACTTGATCAATTTCGGTATACTGTTATGTTGTCTTATCAAAATTCTGAGATTGTATTATTATAGGAAAGATTTAGTTAGCGACCTTAATATTACCGCGTGGTGAATTTTAACGTACGATAAAATTTTGTTTCGTGTATCTGATATTCTTGTATCAAGGGTAACAGATATATGTTCAACATTTTGGTAATATAGCAACAATGTTAAAATGATAGATTTTTGACATAGTACATGGATAAATATTACCGAAGTTTGAAGATCAAGAGGTACCAATTTTAATGATTTAAGGATTTGAAAATTAATGTGTATTCGAAGCGTTGGGACTTTTAATCTATTTGATGTAAATACTGACCAAGTGATTTTTTTGCAAATAAGTATAATGCGTCCAAAACTTCATTAAGAGATTTTATTCCACTCTGTTGTAGATATATCTTAGTGCATAAGACAATGTGTGATCACATTTAAAATACCACAGATTTTTATTAACTAGTATACTTAAATATATAAATATATATATATATATATATAACATATATAGTTTTTATTAATGTTATTTAAATTCTCAATGTTTTTTAGAGTGTATCTCTATTTGTCAAACTATATAGTGATCATGAGTGAGATACAAAATTCCACAACAATTAATGTGGCACCAGTCTTAGATATTATAAATATAGGTAATAGTTAGTAAATAACCGGCTGGCCGGTTAATAAAAAAAATCCTACTGCTATGCTGCTAAAAATTTGAGGTTGTGCGAAAACTTTGTTGCATATGGTGCAGGGTAACAGAGTGCTTGCCTAACTACATTTTTCCAGGTTTTAGTGGTAAGGATTTTATTAATTTAAAGTCAGCGGTCATGCAGGGTTGCTGGAGAGCGCTTTAAGGGCCTAATGCGCAGTCTCTTTGCAGCTCTAGAAATCCCGCAGCGCCGATCTTGTGATTTTTGTACATATTATATGTAACATTAAATATTTGGTGCCGGCAACGCAACTCTTGATAACGACCTGACACTTACCATCAAAATAGCTTGAGTGCGAAAAACGCCACCCATTTTTATCCTAGTGGAACCAATTTTAGATTTTATTGGAAATTCTTGAAATTAATTTTAATATAAAACCTTTATCAGATGTCTTCAATTTTGTCAGATAACATTGTAGATATAATAAAAGTGTTCAAGTAATTATCAACCAGTAATGGTTTTAACTTATGAAATATAACACCAAATATGTAATACTTAAATATAGCGTTCATTCATCCACTTATTATTTTAATCATATTAATTCGTTAACATTTATCAAACATCATCTGTATATAGAGCATAATTGTTATTAATAAAATGATGATTGAAGACTTGAAAAGGTTTTGGTCAATTTTTATACCAAATAACTAAATAAAAATTAATTTCAAGTATCTCCCATTAAGATCTTACACGATTTCACTATTTTACCAATCACAATCATATCCGCAACACGCGAAAATTATAGTCAATATATGTTTATACAGACAAAATATATATATAGAGAAAAAATTTACAAATATATTTTTTCGAATAGTAGTAGAGATGTTTGTGTTTGGTGCGCGATAAATCGATAAATTGAATGGTGTACCTCCCCGTATTGAAATATTTTAATAAAGGCTGGTCTATTAACTATATAAGTAAAATACATATCAAATATTTTTATTGTTATGCATTATGTAATTATTTATTGTGAAGTGGAATTTCTAACTTAATAAATATATTATGAAAAATTTTATTGGTCGTCGTTTTACCTTACTTGTTTTTTTAACCGATTTCAAAAAAGGAGAAGGTTATCGATTCGACCATATTTTTTTTATTGGAACGAAGTTCCCTTTCGCGCGTTACGAACAGTTACGACTGACGCTAGGAGCTAGCCAAAAAAAATTCATACCAAAAGTTGTCACGACACTATGACACGACACACGCATGTTTCTCTCTCTCACAGACCAAAAAATAAATAACTCTCTCTCCCTCTCTCTCATAGATAGATATATTACAATTAAAAAGACACTATTTTAAATTAAAAGAAAATACTGTAAAAAAATAATAATTAACTATAATAGTATTACATTTTATTTCATCCTGTTTTTAAAAATTAATAAATTCATAAACATTTTAAAAATAGTTCGTAACTTGACTATTTAGGTACCTACGTCAAATTACCTTAACTGTCAGTTACTGTCAAATATTTTAATTTTAAAATTTTGTATTGAATTGTTAATTCCTGTTTTAAATTATAAAAAGTAATTCTAAAAAGATGTGTTATCTAAAGCTCTGGTATTGTATAAATGGACACTTTTGTTAAAAGAAACGAACTGTTAGGTAAGTAGAGATTTTATACAGACAATAATAAATGCTTATGTATGTATAAACACTCTGTTGTGTTTACAAATTACTAATTCCTTCACTAATTAATCGAAAGGAACTTCGTTCCATCCGGGTGTCCCTTGACACCTCACACTTTTTTTTTATGGATGTTACCGAATATCTCCGGTATTTATAATCCGATTTGAAAAATTCTTTTTGCATTCAAAAGAGTAGAGTTTCCCATTGGTCCCATAGAAATTTGGATAAGGTCTGGTCAACAATGTGAAAGATATTTCAGGAAATACCACAAAAATCAACAGAATGAGCTCACCAATTAAGTTATTATGTAAATAATGATGTATAACATAAAAACATAATAATTGCCGCGTTACTGTCCCACTATAACCGATTTAAAACAAGAGGGGGTTCTTTTTTCGACCATAGTTTTTTTTATGTTACCGAATATCTCTGGTATTTATAATCCGATTTAATAAAAATCGTTTTGCATTCAAAAGAATAGAGTGTTCGTGTGATCCCATAGAAATTTGATTAAGGTCTGGTCATCAATGTGGAAGATATTCCAAGAAACACCACAAAAATCAATAAAAAAAGCTCTGCAGTTAGATTAATATGTTAATAATGATGTATAACATAAAAACATAATAATTAGCCCGTTACTGTCCCACTCTTAAGCCAAAGACCTCTTATCACAAGGAAAAGAAATGAGCATTTCATCAATTCTCTTGCTCACTGCGTGTTGGTGATTTCAGACAATTAAATCCATGTTTCATCACGATGTTTTCCACGTGCTTCGTGTTTCTAGGTGTTAGACAATTTACTTATGTCTTCAAAAAGTACATGTCGGGATTGCTGGGAATTGAACTCAGTACCTCTTGCACGGTATTTGGAAGGTTTTGAAAATAGTACATCATGAAACAAGTTACAACTAAAAATGATAAAATAAAAACTTTTTTAAAAAAATTAAACCTCCTTCAAAAAAATGCACTAAAAAACCAGAAATAAAATCTTTATTTCTTAAAAAAATTAGAAACAACTAGGCATCTGATTTTGATTTCCTTGAAGTCGGCTCCAATGGCAAATTACCCTCCATTTTAATCTTAGCTATTAAATCTAGATTTCGAATGTTAGTAACTCAAATCGTTTACAAAGATATAAACCATTGGAGCCGACTTCAAGGAAATCGAAATTTAAAAAAAAAAGTTTTTATTTTACAATAATATTAATACCTTTATAAAGGATCGACTCTAGCTCCTACTCTATTCCTTTTACACATGAATGATCTACAGAAAGCCACTAATAACCCGATACACGGTTTTCCAGATGATAGCAACTTACACTGTAGCAAAGCGCACAACCGTCCCATATCCCTAGATATTCTGGAAGAGGACAGAAGATCCACAAATGCTTCTCTCGGTCAGAATTTGAGAATTGTAGACGAGTACGGAAGAAATAATCTTATTAGTTTTAACGCCTACAAGACAAAGACATGTTGCTTATTCAACAAGAGGCAAACATACGATTCATCCATCACAATGAACGATCACACACTAGAAGTAAGACTCCATTACACTGGTTGATATAACGATCTCCCGATCATAGATATACTACGCAATGCAAAAAATCAAAATCGTCTACTTTTCTGCTAGCCATACACCTTCAAATCATTAAACCCTGAAGGAATTGAACAACTTGTTTTAAACTATGGAGGATGGAAGGAAGGAGAACTATCTGAATGTACTTAAAAGGGTCCATGCGAAGGAAACAAATTAAGGTGGCGCCATAGTAGCAAATAAAAAGATTTTAAAAACAGCGCCATTAATCATTAGATACTATATCTAGTAGTTTTGTAAGTTATATCTACTAAATTACATTTGACTACGTACATAGTTGATAATTTAAATACTCAATATTTCTCGGGCTCGGGTATACAAGTCACGAAAACTATTAAATTTTTCAACCAAATACAGTTCACTCTGTTTAAAACCGCTAAATTCATATCGTTTCCATGCGCCATTTTATTGAATTTTCGAATTATAATTTGCTGTTTACAGGTGGTCACTTTTTCAACTTGTCCTCCATACACGACGAGAATACTACTTTGAAATTCCGAGTCACAACTTGATGAGTACACTGACTTCACTGTTTTAATAAACGCTCTCTCTTACTCTACAGCCTATTACACGCACACATCTTAATATATATAATGTGATTTATAATATTTCTTGGATATTTTAAAGAACAGTAAAACTATAACCAGAATTGAGTTGCTCTAAAAAGAGAAACAACATTTAAAGTTACTGCTTTACCAGTCCTATTAATAAAATATTGTAAATAATAATTTACATTCAAATTATTAATATATTGTCAATATGACAAACAACTACATAGATTTAAACAAATTTCCAAATATACTATATGTTAAAATTATTATGTACTAAACTAAAACTAAATAAAGTGTTATGCACTTTGTTTACATCTCCCCACCCCCCCATAAGGGTTCAATGTTTTACTCTATTACTGGAGTAAGTTTTGTAACATGGAAGAGGTTCGACTCTGACTTTTTGTGACCTGTATTGATTTTATAAATTGAATTTGATATTTTCTCTAAAATTTTATAAGGCCCTATTTTTAATTCTTCTAATTTCTTCCTGTTTAACCTATTTCCGTTTTCAACATATACTGAATCTCCGACTTTTAGTTCATAATGTTTTCTATTTTTATCAAATATTTTTTTATTATAATTGTGTGATTTTATACTATTTTCTAAAGCAATTTTTCGGTCTCGTAATAGATGATTTTGTGTTATATTTTGTTTTAGTTCATCTGGTAGAATGTCAACATTTTTTCCCTCTAATAAATATTTTGGGGAGAACCCTGTTACAGTATGCTCCGTTTCATTGTATTTTTCAGTGCATTCGTGAGCAATAGTTGTCCACGCAATTTTATCTTTCTTTTCATTAATTTTACAACGAATTTTATTTACTAACGTTTGGTTTAATCTTTCGTTCAATCCATTTGAAAATGGCGAATTAACTGCAGTAAAAACCATATGTACCTATATCTTTTTTTTCTAAAAAGTTTTTAAAATCTTTTGAATTTATGCCTGGATATTGGTCTGATAAAATCATGTCAATTTTATAATCTTGAGTTACTTTTTGAACAAGTTTTATAAAATCATTTGCACTCTGGGTTTTGGATGTCAAAATATATGCGTAACGAGTGAAGTGATCGACTAAAAGATGTAAATATGTTTTGGTTGAACGAGAACCACCAAATCCTCCTATGGTGTCTATAGAC
Source organism: Altica lythri (assembly GCA_964028335.1). Lineage (NCBI taxonomy): Eukaryota > Metazoa > Arthropoda > Insecta > Coleoptera > Chrysomelidae > Altica > Altica lythri. The sequence continues at coordinate 90,720,841 of OZ034800.1, read as the reverse complement.
ACTATTTCGAAAGGATAAGAAGCGGGACCTAGGTAAGACATTAGTCCAAACTTGTATTTTCCTCTAGATTTGTTTTTTAAGCAGACATCACAGTTTTCACAAATTTTCTTTATATTGTCTAGTAAATTTTTAGCGTGATAAAAGGGTTTAATTTTGTTTTCCATTTGTTGTCTTCCTATGTGACAGTAGAAGTGATGTACAAATTTCATAATATTTTTACTTAACTCCTCAGTTAATACAATCTTTTCATTTTTTCCTATTTTTTTGTAATATATATTATTTTTAAAAATAAGTTTATTTATATTTTGTTTTATATCTTCGTTTTTATCTTGATCATTTCGTATGTCTTCTAATTTTACCAAATTTACTACTTTTAAATTACTATCTTGATTTTCATAAGATTCTAACACAGGGTTTCGACTTAAAGTATCAGCCTCTGTATTATATTTACCCGGAGAATATATTATTTTAAAATTGAACTGAGACAAATAATACGTTAAATCTCCCAATTCTTCGTCCGTTCTGGCTTTAATATTCATTTTTTCTAAAGGTTTGTGATCTGAAAAAACCGTGAATGTTTTTCCTATAAGCCAATGTTGCCAGTATTTTACTGCCTCTTTTATTGCCAAACACTCAAGATATATGGCTTTTTTCTTTTTTTGAGAGGTACTTAATTTTTTCGAAAAATATGCGCAAGGTTTTTCATCACCGTTAGATTGTATCTGTTTTAAAATAGCACCTATACCTTGTATACTTGCATCTGTATAAATATGTATTGGCAAATCTGGATCAAATATGGCTAGAATAGGTTTTGAGCAAAGTAGTTTTTTTATAGTATCAAAGGACTCTTGACATTTATCTGACCAAACGAATTTCTCTCCTTTTCTTAATAAATTATGTAAAGGATCAAGTATAATTGAAATATTTGGTACATATTTTCCATAGAAATTAATTTTTCCTAAAAACTGTCGAATGTTTTTTTGTGTTTTTGGAATTGGGAATTCTTTTATGGCAATTAAATTATCTTTTAGAGGAGTGACAGTATTGTTTTTTATTATATGTCCTAGATATTTTACAGAGTCCTGTGCAAAGTTACATTTTGTAAATTTTAATTTAAAACCTTCTTTTAAAATTGCTTCTAATAACATAGATAAGTGTTCAATGTGTTTTTCGAACGTTTCAGAAAATACTAAAATATCATCTATGTAATTGACAGTAAAATCAGATAGTTTATGCTTTCTTATAATGCTACTTAGTATTCTTTGAAATATAGCGGGTGCAGTTTTTAAACCAAAAGGTAAACAAGTCCATTGAAAGTGTGCATCCTGTGTAACAAATGCAGTTTTTTGTCTATCTTCAATTTTAAGAGGTATAGACCAGAATGCTGAGTTTATATCAAATGTTGAAAAAAATTTACATTTTCTTGTTTTAATCATTAAATCCTCGATTAGTGGAAAAGGTTGCGATTGGGGTACTACAATTTTATTTAATTCGCGAAAATCTATACAAAGCCTTGATTTTCTTCCTTCTTCTTTTTTAAAGGCTAGTGTTACCGGAGCAGCAAACGGACTATATGACTCCTCGATTAAATTATTTTCTAGTAATTTTGATATTTGGTTTTCAATTTCTTTCATATCCTCAATAGAGCACCTATACGGTCTTTTACTACAGTATTTATCTATTAACAAATCAATATGGGCTTCATAACCTTTTACGGTTCCTATATCATATTTGTCTTTAGCGAAAATTGAATTATATTTACATATTAATTGATCGATAATATATGTTTTTTCATAATCTAAATTATTTACAGAAATATTAAAATTATCGACTATTATATTTTCATTAAAGTTTACTTCATACTCATTATTAATTTCTTTTTTATTCCCTATGTCACTACCTGAACTGCCAGGAATTTCTTTAGTGTTTATAGGTTGCTTTTCTTTATTATTATGATTGAGGATATTTTGAGTAATATTTAAATTTTCATTTTGACATAAATGAAATTTTTGTATGCAGTCCAACCCAACTAGAAAATCATGGTCAAAGTTGTCCTCATCTATAACAAAAATATCAACTTCTTTTTCAATTTCAAAAATTTTAATTTTTAGGGTTACTATTCCCATTGATTTTTTAACGCCATTAATTGTTTTTAAACCTGTATTTTTATTATTAGTATTTTGGATCGATTTCATTTAATTCTGCCTCTAATTCAGAATTGTTAATACTTCTTATTTGATCATTTTTTTGCCTATCGTTATTTTTAATTTTGAACCAACATTGGGATTCAGGGTGGTAACGTATACCTTTATTCTCTTTTTCACAAATTTTACATGGACTTACCAATGGCTTTAGATTTTTTTCTTTAATTTTATTTTCGGAAGCTCCTAACTGTTTATTCAATGTTTTTTTGTTTACCATATGTTCTAAACTTCTAATATTATTAAACAAGTCTTCAGTTTCCTTTAAACTATTTCTATCAATCTTATCTGCAATAAAATTCGGTAATCCTATAGTAATCAGATCAATTAGTGTAAATTTATCAATATACTTATTAATTTCTAATAGCAGTCTTTCTTTCTTTAATGCATACTCCAGTAATGAGCCCTGTCTATATTTAAATAACGTTGCGTACCTGATCGGTGACCAACCCTTATCAGCATATGTTTTACAAAATTTTTTTTTCCACATTTCCCATCCTGAATTTATTGTATGCTTTATAAGCATAGAACTATACCAGTCTAAACATGAATCTTCTAAAAATAACCTAAAAATTTCAATTTTTGTAATATCTTCTTCTATTCCTATACGTGCACATTCTGCTTCAAAGATGGCCATCCACTGAGACACATTACTAATCTTGTTATTGAATTTTTCTATAACAAATTTTTCTGCCATTCCCTCCATATGAAAAGAATTGGATGAATTTTTCTTTATTTCAGTGAAGCTTTCCACGATTCTTGCTAGAGACTCTTCTGAAATTCCTGTTAAAGAAGTTTGTGGTACTATTTGTTCCTCTAATAGGTATCCCATAAATTCTTTATTTCCATCTTCATCACAATAAACCGCCTTCATCTCTGGACTCATGGATATCCACACCTGTCGTTTCTCATGTCGTCTTTGTAACGTAGCTTTTACTTTCTGATAGGTTTGGGTCTTTACTATTGCATCATGTAATTTTGCAGGTTGTAACTTATCTGGAATCTTAAAGGTCCGTCCATCTAAATCCGTAATTGTCGTCACACAAATAATATTTGTTTTCACATCTTCACTGGCTTTAACCATAAACTCAAATTGGTATTTTTCCATCTTTTTTCTGGAAACCAGCTGTTAAAAATGTTGTTTTATAATGTGATTTATAATATTTCTTGGATATTTTAAAGAACAGTAAAACTATAACCAGAATTGAGTTGCTCTAAAAAGAGAAACAACATTTAAAGTTACTGCTTTACCAGTCCTATTAATAAAATATTGTAAATAATAATTTACATTCAAATTATTAATATATTGTCAATATGACAAACAACTACATAGATTTAAACAAATTTCCAAATATACTATATGTTAAAATTATTATGTACTAAACTAAAACTAAATAAAGTGTTATGCACTTTGTTTACATATATATAAATTACGTGTCACGTTGTTTGTCCGCAATGGACTCCTAAACTACTAAACCGATTTTAATCAAATTTGCACACCGTGTGCAGTTTGATCCAACTTGAAAGATAGGATAGCTTACATATTAACTTAGTCGCAATATTATTTTATTGCAAATTATTTGTTTATTGAATTGTTATTATATTAAATATGATATTATCATTTTGAAAGTCGTCATGTAAGGTCTTAGTAGCTAATTTGGATCAGCGGCTGATTATGACATTTCGGTTGGGTTATCGTAATGGGATCGATTACGCCAGAGGAAAGTTTTTTTTTTTTTGTTTTTACATGTGAAAACAGTAATTATTATTTTAATTTTAACTGTAATAAAATAAACTGTTTTAGAAAGTTTTTAGATACAACTACCCTTGATTTTGTTAACAAGGAAACAATCCTCTCTATGATCAATCACAGCGTTGTATGACATAATATTTTTGCAATATCAAGGATGCTGTGCATTGTTGAGATGACAATTAAATTCAGTTTTAATTATTGAAAAGTTTTAACATAAAAAGTTGTGGTACCTATGTGCTTTGAGACTATACAGTTTAATAAAAAGTGATTAGTGATTAGTGTGTTATCAAGTAAACGGTAAGTGTTAGTTACCATTTAATAGAATTAACTTACATTTCATTCAAATTTCGCTGAATTCATTAATTAACTTATTCTTTAATTTAATTGTAATCGATGTTAATGAACGCCATTTTGATAATGAAATATTTATAGAATAGTAATATTACCTATACATCAGTAATAAAAACTTTCTTCTACTATAAAAAGTTCTTTTTATAAATTGTGATTATTAATTATTTGTGCTTCATTGTTTAAAACTCTTTAATTAAAATTTAAATATATATATATACATGTAAGTATTATCACATTCCTATCCCTATCCCTATCCCTACTAATATTATAAATGTGAATGTAAGTTTGTTTGTTACGCTTTCACGCGAAAACTACTCAACCGATCATCATGAAACTTTGTACACATATTCTTAAAGGTATTAGGAGTAACATAGGATAATTTTTATTAAAAAAAATTATTTTTTATTTTTTACGAAAACTAAAAAAATTGTTTGTCAAAAAATTCAACGCCATCTAGCGGTTCAGTAATGAAGTTCCAACCCTAAGTAGGCCACCGTAAGGTGGCGCAGTTAGTATCTTATATATTTAAACTAGCAATTACGACTTAATAAAGTACTATGGCACCACCGTAAGGTGGAGCAGTTATATAATATCACATATATTTTAACGAGCAATTCTTACTTAAAGTTTATGACGCCACCGGAAGGTGGCGCAGTTTATATCTAACATATTTCAACAAATTCTTGCTAAATTGAATAATATGCTAACTAATATAATTAATCGATAAATTACAAAATATAATAAAAAAATAGTATGCACCTGATAACTTACGAGAAAATATGATAAAAACGATAAAATCAGAAAAAATAATTGAAAACAAAATAAAATCGTAAAAATTTGAAAAAACCTAAAAAGACATCAGTTTATGCGGTACGGAGTCCACCGGGTCAGCTAGTAATATATAATTTTCTCGATCTCCTGGCAGATAGAATACCCCATTAAAATGATCTGTCTTTTTTAGAATATATATTTTTAAGTCTAAAAAATATCTAACTTGCCTAAAATATATTTTTCAAAATTATTTCCGAACGAATTTTGTAGACATCTGGCCAAGTTAAGAAATAAAGGTTTGTTCCAACAGACCAAAGAGAACCATTCTAGAACCGTCCCGGAACTGCGCAGTAGACGAAATCTCGATACCTTTGATGTTTCGTAACGGTTCTAGAACAGTTTTTTGGTTTGTTGGAACAGACCTACTACAATTTACAATTCAGAAATAAATGGCAGTGACTCACACAGAAAATTCCTTCACGAAGAGAAGTAGGACAAAAGACGAAAGCTGAGAGTAGCACACACAATCTTGAATATTTTCTTTATATCCAGTATTTTAATCACAACACTTATATAATAAGTGCCGCTTCACGAGCATTAAAACCTTGAGTTAATGTCAATTATTTCCAAATTTTAGTACAATTCTCTTTAAATAATTGATTTATAGAATTTAAAAATTGGAGATAGTCTACTGAATATTCTTAGTTAAATAAATGTATCTTTATAAATATAAGTGTCTATTTAGTCCCGTTACTCTGCATTTTTTCTGTTAGGGTAGTCCAAGAGAATAGAAGTTTTCAGTTTGCCTCAAATACCTACTCTAAAATGTCTTCCAGCTTTCGGTCTACCAAGTTGAATTTGAAGGTATTCACTTTCATGGTTCAGTAAGAAAATGTATTTTAGAATTTCAAATTATTTTTGGATCCAAATTTGTTTTGGAACAGTGAAATTTGTTTCTTTCTGTTTGTAAAGTAACCATTATTGCTCACCATTGATAACGAAAAAATAAATATTAATAAAATACGGTTAATAACTATTAGTTTAGTTATCAAAGTTCCATTTTTAAACGATAAATGATTTCATTGATTTAACAAGTTTGGTTATAAAAGGGTTAGAAAAGTAAAACAATTTTTCTATAAAATATATTACAATTTTTTTGCTCTAGTTCAAGAATGACTACAAATTGCACAATTGGCCTTATTCTGAGTATTTTTTTAAAACAGTTTAGTAGATATTTATTATGTATATATAAACAAATAATTTTCTGATTAAAAATAACTTGATGAGGAACATATTGCTTTAAGTTACATCTTAACCAAAATAAGACCTAGTGTGGATTCACAGGAATAACTGACGACTAATAGAGTTAATTACTGAATTCACAGAAATACTTTTTATAAAATAGTCATTTATTTTAATATTATCACTTTCCTCTTCATTCTTACAAGCTGAGCTTTACTAAGTAAAATTATATCTATATGTATGACCTTAGAGTTTGATCATGTGGTAATCACAGATATTCACTTGCAATGCAGTTATATAACTTAACTCTTAACTCTCACTATATGGAGGGAGGTCTGAAGTTCGAGAGATGAATATATCATCGGGACAGGGATTTTCTGGAGGTTCCAAATGACAAACAACAGTTTCTCCGTCTAGAACAGCCGCTAGGGAGCGCACCGATGCATCTCCCCCCATTCCAGCACGGTACGCCACATTCACATTGCGCCTTTTATACGCGTCCATACCGATACCCATGTTCGTTGGATAGTGATTCAAATCTTTAGCACAGTGTTTCATTACTTCTGTGAAGCTCCTATCATTTCCAGGACTGTAAGGAATCAAAGGCCGATGGTCTCCATAAGACCGTGAAGATTGTCTACTCATATCACTTTGTCGTTTTCCATCTTCATCACTCATATCAGATACCTGAATATCATTCCGATCTATTTCTTCATACACAGGATCATCTTCTATCATACCTTTTAAGCAGTGTCCATCGTAAATTTCTGTGTATGTATGATGAGATTTTTTTCGATAATTTCCATGATAATTTTGAGGGAGCGGTAGATGGTTTGGATTGATGTGTGATTCTACATTATTGCTAAAATCAGTTAAATCTTCCGGGCGATGTTGGTGGATTTCATTAGGATAGGCGTCTTTGGTATTGATGGCTGAGTGGTGACCGTACCCTTGCATTGGATCACAGCTGCCGGTTAGTACCGTGTGAGATCTCAACGAATCATCTTGATTAGATCTTCCGTGATCAGAATCTCGATTGTATGTTTTAAAAGAAATGTTCTGTAAAAGAAAATCATATTAGAACAAGATAAAACAAATATTAAAATAAAGAGCACGTTTACAACACATTAAGAACATATCTTTTAATACTTTATTTCATACTGCCTTGTTTAAAATTAATAAAAAAATATTTCATTACTGGAAATGTACTTTTCTATAATATCCGCGCTGTTCCTATCACGATATGTTTGGTTTATGGCAGGTAGAAGAGATAAGGAGCAACGTCTTTGTGTATCGAAGAGCATCACTGTAGCACGAGAGAAATTTGACTTCTTAGATTATATTTATTTAATTATTTGAACTCTGCATACTTCACGTTCTCTAATTGCTCAATTCATACCATAGGTACACTTATTTGATATTTCCTGTTGAATCCTCATATAAGATGGTGCTCCTTACCTCTACCCTACATAGTTTGGTGTTTAGGCCATAGAGCTATTATAGAGAGAGTAAATAAGAAATACAGTTTCCTGTAAGCGGAAACGACTGACGGTTAGATAGAGCGAGAAGATTGCAGTACCCTATCTGTTTCTCTCTACCGACGCATGTGCAGTAAAGGACAGCTTTTTTAGAATTATGGAGGGTCTACCCTCCATATTTAGAATAATTAAATATGTAACAAAATAATATCGAGTAGGTACCGCGATCTTTTTAACTAAGCGACAGCTGGACTGGAAGTCCAACTACCCTTCACGATTTATATTATCTCTATGATTTAGGTGAATTTAATTGGACGTTTTTTTAAGGCTAGAAGTCATAAAATTGGTATTATTTCAAAATTTTGGACACCATTATTGAAATTGGCTTTATCTCAAGCGCAGTTAATTTCCAAAAGAGTAATTAGATAGGAATAATAGAATATCAACGATATAAGTTTAAGTATAAAGTAGCGAAATGAAAAAAGTAGGAATGGTATCTTTGGTCGGCCGTAAATTGCAATATACCATACAGTATGAAATAAAATAAATTGATATGGTTAATATATAATCAAAGAATTAAATGATTTATTAATATGTTTATATTAACCAGATCTAGTCTTCAATACTCTGATAGCGAGTAAAAACAGAGAGAGAAAATGAAACTACATACTATCTTCATCACATGACTCTCTTGATTGCTATAGGAACAAAAGGATTGCGTAACCGCTAACTTTCGACCAATAGGCTAGTTCTAATTGATTCTTTTTTAAACTAGGTCCTAAATAGTTTATATTTTTGTGCTACTAAGGTAAAAAAAAATATTACTATATTTTTTTAATACCTATGAAACCACAAAACTGTAATTTAAAATCCATCTCTTGATGTAGGTGCGAAAACGCTGTCCGCCATGTTAGTCTATAGATTATCTGTGCTCTGACGTCATACGTATTCTAAACAAACATTTGACATATAAACACGGACAATTTTCCAGTTTACTTTACTTTAAAAACATGATTTCAACTAATTTCCATAAAAAATACAGTAATTATCGTTATTGCATCGTCCGAGAATGCAAAAACACATCAAGGAATACAAATAGATGTTAGTTACATTATTCAGAGGTTACGATACTTATGACATATTTGAATCACTTCTGAAAAGAATAAATACACTCATTCTTCCTTTTTATGTCTACTATTTAACAACTGCACTGTACTTACATAGAAGTCATGACATTTCTTAGCTCGGTAGAGCAGAAATCTGGATTCAAGGCAAAGAAAGTACGAACCATTAATGTATCAATTTTTGTCAAATTTGTGCTGTCTGCTTTTGTAAAACCAACGTCCATAATGAATTTATTATTGTTTTTCAATAAAGCAAATAAATTAAGAACGTGATAAGGAATTTTTATCGAAATATTTATACTTGTAATAACACCACGTCAAATTACTCGTTTTGTTTACAATTTGTATGACGTCACAACATGGCCGACAGCGTTTTCGGCGATTCAAATTAAAAATAAAAAACACATTTTTTAAATTGAATTTTTAAATTAATCTTACGCATTTAGTTCTTAAAATCGATGTATTTCGTTTTCGTAAGCTAAATACTGTAAGAAATACTCATTTATTGTATAAAATTAGTTATGTGTCAAGTAGCCTATTAGAAGAGAGGTTCGAAAGAAACAGCATGCAGTTTTATATTCTCTCTTTGTCGTTAAGCGCCTCGCGCACAGAGCATTGAGCGTTGCCTTTAGTTAATATATGTCTCTAAATTTATATAAATAGATATTGATGAAATATAATTTTATATCAAAATAGTTATTTACGTAACGAGTTATGAAAAGTCCAATTTTGTTTAACGAGTGTGATGTTGCAGCAAGAGCGTAGCGAGTGCTGCAAATGAACACGAGTTAAACAAAATGGCGTTTTATAACGAGTTCCGTACAAGATTTTTTATAATTTTGACGAAATTCCATAATTAAAGAAAATCATAATTATCTAATAATAATTAAAAACAATACATCTAGTTCTCGTGTTTATTTTGCATTGACACCTTTCTAATGACAATTCTATTTAATACAGATATAATTAAAAGGTAAGTTTCTGATTTACCTAAATATTAAGTATACCTACTTATTTAATTTTTTGTTTAAAAATGTCTGCTTTTAAATATTTCTTTAATAAAGTTAGTATAAAATATTTCTTAGTTGTTTACTTATATTTGCTTTATATTTTTCGTAACTTGTTTTGAAATGAACTTTTCAAAACTAGTTACGTAAAGTTTTACTTTTCAAAACTAGTTATGAAAAGTAATGACTTTCAAAACTGACAGCAGTTTTGAAAAATGTCACTTTACTTGTCAAAATTATAAAAATACATTTTTTTAAATAAGTTTTAATATTTATTGCAGAGTATGTACTACAGTATAGACTAGGAAACTTGGTTATTCTAAATGCATTACTAAAAAGATAAAAGCTAGAGCATGTACACACCTTAGAGTGTAAAGATTTGTGCAGAGGACCCCAGGTAGATACAGATTTTGGTATGTTGTGATTATTAGATATTTTACAAAAGTTACGGATATAAGGTATGGTAGAGGTGTTAGACTCCAGACCAGGTTCAGGGATCATGTTAGTGGGAGTAGTTCTGATTGGTCGAGACAGAGTAGCAGCCATGTTGGCCGAAGTAGATGTGGCTACAGATGTTATCGTTTTGCACATCCGATTCACATTCGTGCAACTGCGGGAATTCCAATCGCGCTGCAACTGTAACAAAATTTTACCTTCACCAAATATTGAGTTCTAAAAGCTTGTTTTTAGATCTCAAACTGCATGAGTTTAACTATTAGGACTCTGTATTTAGTGTTTTTAGTCGAAGCTCACGTAAAATTACAAATCTTTGAATAGGTACTGATGCAATTAATTTTTAATATTATATTAAACCAAACAGTAAACTACATTTGTGTATTATATTCATCAAAAGTTCACTGTAGTGTAAAAAAGCATATGATTTGCTATAATTGAAGTATAGTTGTAAAAAACGCCTAGAACTCTATGAATTCCGTTGGAAGCGAAGCTTTTAATGATAGCTGGTGTACTCGAAAGTTAGAGTAGCGAATGATGGGAGCAAAGAGATGTTGTCTTACACGAAAGTAGATGCAACTCGAAACTCGACCGTTACTAGGTATTCTTTCAAATATATACAGTTATTCTTTAGTTCATTTTCCATCGAATTCGTAAGCAAAATTTTATTATTATAATGCCCAGGATATCTTTATCGTTTAAAATGATAAAGTAAGATTCAGAATAACAATTGTAAAACGCATGAAGCGTGTGTAGCTCGTTTAATTCTAATGGAAGCGAAGATTTTAATATCTTTAGCACGGAAGGTTGAACTAAATAAAATACATTTTTCAAATGGTTATACGTAAGATAAATGATGTATTATCAAGCGGAAATCCAAGCCACTGAAAAATGTGTTGAATTTAATACATAAAAGAACTATCTCAGACAAAAAACTGTAATCATGTCAGCTAGTCAAGTAGCCATAACTGTTACCCTCTTATGGGTTCCAGGACTCATAGGAATGGAAGGAAACGAGACAGCAGATGAGCTGGCAAAAAAATAGCTGAAACCCCATATTTTGGTATCAGAACCATCTTGTGGAATCAGCAATGGTGCAGTCTTAGAAAAACTACAGAAAAATGTGGATAGAGAAAAATCCAAGTACTGGAATGGCCTAGAAGGACTAAGACAATCATATACGCTTCTGAGAAACTATCACCAAAAGAGATCTTTCAGCTGTCTAAACCTTAGTAAAAAGAACCTACGTATTATAACGGGAATATTAAGCGGGAACTGCCGATTAAGAGGGCACATGAAAAAACTAGGTTGGTAGATGAAGCAAAGTGCAGATTCTGTAAGGTAGAGGATACACATACTCTCAGAATGCATTGCATTACGTTAGCTAGGATCATACGATATAGAAGAGAAAGACCTACCTAACTTGAAGCCTAACGATATCCTAAACTTTCCCAAGAAAGATAAACTGGTAGAGCTGCTACAAATCTGAGGAGACATCAGAGAAAAGGGGGACACAATAGATATTATAAGTCACAGGTGTATCTGCTACCCCCAATTTTGCTCATACATTCAAGTTGTTATAGTTAGCGATTGCTTGGTGTACTCAATAATGGGAGCAACGACTGTGAGGACAAGAAGAACGTTGGTTTACTCGGAAATACAAGCAGCGTCGAAGGGAAATTCAGTTACTCAATGTTGTGACGATTTTTTAGTAGCAACAACTTCTTCGAAACTAACATTAAAAATCGCATTTAGTCATTCAACATTGCTTTTATAGACTTATTATTTACCATATGACACTAAATTGAAACTTATTAAAACTTCTAAATACGAGTCCATATTTGATATATAGGATATGGTACTAGTTCCATCACCTACAGTTTAGGAGTTAAACAAAGCAGCTAAAGTATAAGCATTAGTAATAAGAAAGTCTGGTTTAGGTTTAGGATTTAAAGGACAATACTTTTAGGATACACAATGCGCGCACCACCACAACCTTAGTTTATTAGTAAGCAGCTATAATATTTTCATATTTTGATCTCTTTGCATTATGTGTAAAAAAGCACTATAAGAATCTACGTATACTGCGAACGATAACATACACTTACCACGGTGCTATACATATAACCAAATCAATATATTTTTATAACTGGTTTATATAGAAAAAAATAAATGAATGGGTATTAACAATACCTACACGATTATTTTACTAGTTGTAACGTACTATCAGTAAATAACTTATTTCATTTGGTTATTGTACTTAAAAAATATAAAAATTATTAAAGATCAGAAAAGTTGGATTAATCTACAAAGATAACGAAGTGAAAAATCGACTTCACTTTAAAATATGAATACAATATCATGAAACCACAGAGATCTTTAATCTCGGAGATGTGTTTCATAAATGAACTAAACACACTTTATAACAAATTATTATTTAAGCAAGATACAGTCGTTGTAATTAGTTGAAGAATCATAATACGAATGGAATTTAAATTTTTGCATAATTCAACCTTTAAAGTAATAATGACTGTTAAATCAAATTCATAAAAAAGATTCTACTCACTTAACAATGCAAATTCCCAACTGTAAGCAAATACCTGATAATATTTGTGTACGAACTACAGCTCTCGGAACAAGTCATAGCACACCGACCTCAAGTTAAGGCCGATAGAATTTTTACCACCGGCCATGACCCGGTCCGGTAGCTGTAGATCGAGTTGTTGTACAAGTAAATACATTCAAGCATATACTAACTAGAAGTAGCCTTCAATGCTGCAAGCGCAAGCTGACCAACGAAAATGAAACTATATATTGTACTATATTAATAGCATATAGTTTTATTTTATTTCTGTGGATACTCGCGATTAGATCATTGAAACCTGCTTTTAGTAAGTATATGCTCAAATGTATGTTTTGTGTTATGTAATGATATTTCTATGTCAGTTATTTTTTTATTAAATCCTGTTTAAATTTAAGTAATTGTATTCAGATTGAAATATTAACAGAAAATTAGAGTGTTCCTCTTTAACAAAATATTGTACAGTTTACCAAAATTTAATACTTTGATATAGAAGCACAAAGCTCAACTTTTAAGCTCTTATAAAGAATTTTAAAAGTTTGATTAAGAACACTTCTTGAAACAAATCTTGTTAATCACGTAATATTTTTATAAATAGAAGAAGTACAACTTTTTTAAGTATTTAAAAGGTTGTATAGGTAACAAGATTTGTAAAACTGCTTAACTGTATTTTTATGTATGATTGTTTTCACTTGGGAATTTGCATTATAAATTTAATATAGTTAACCAATATTTTGAGGCAATTTTTAATTTTTTTGATCAATAATTGGAAAAGTATCCATTTCTATCAAAACAATTTCAACAGTTTTGTAATAGCATTATTACAAACAATTAACACAATAATATAAAACAAACGACGAGGTACAAAAATAGCTGCAGTCGGTAAGCATTTTTCAGATATTAAGTACCTTGTTGAGAGACATTATGTAGCCTTTTAGGATTGGTCGTGGTGGTACTAGCATTGTTGAGATCAGTTCTAGACAGAATCTGGACAAGCGCGGTAGGTCGCGCATTATTAAGGTTATTGACTACACTGTTGGTACCCACACTAGTTCCATGCGGTGTCATAACGGAATTGTCTGTTGAATGTGATGGATTTCCGTTCGAAGCACCGTACAGACTTGTTCTTCTTTCCTTTGCCATTCCAGAACTGCCACTTGTACTACCTGAACCACCACTAGGAGTAGAACATCGCAAACACTGAGGTAACCATGAGTGCTTTCGTATTACCTTACGATACTCTTTCCTCACCTAAGGTACCAAAATAAATCAATTTGTGCAATAAATTAAGATAAAATTATTAAAAATAAAATAAGAAGCAAAATAATTAGATCAAGTGCTTATAAAAAATAAAATTAAAAGCAGTGTTAGACATATAAGATTATAAAAATAAATTTTAGTTAACAAAATCATTAAATCTTTTAAAGTTTATTACAGATTGTCCAAATTTACATTCTTATGGAATACGCTACATCAGTTACACTAGTGTGGAATGGCCATTCCGTACATGTCATAGTTTTTTTTTTCTACTACTACTTGTAAAATCAATTTATATTTTTCAAAATTCTCGATAAATTATATGGAAATTAAGTATTTACTTTAATTTCGTATTACTGTGGGTTGTCGGTAACAATAAATTAACAATTCCTCTCAAACATCAAATTTTATGTTGATGGTTTCGAACAGATTTCTTTTAAGATGGAAGCCGTCTGACATATAGTCACCATTGGTTCATGTCACCCATTCCATGATCTTGATACTCTCTACTAGTTTGCACAGGTCTAAAGGAGGGAGGCATTCTGATGTCTCCAAAATATTGGCTGTCTCCAGCAATACAGTGCCTCGGAATGGTAGAGTATGTGTTAAATTTTCCAGAATCTGCATTTTACATTTACATTTATTCAAGACTAGTTGTGTCCGAAACTATCTTGGAAACAGTGATCATGTAACGAAACAATTTGAGTTAAGGAGAACAGTGAAACAGTAAAAGATATTTTATCAAAAAAAAGTGCTAGAAATCATTTATTAAAGTCGTTGCGACACCACAGCCCGCTTCGCGCGTTCTAGACCCACTCGCGCATTCTGAGCCCGCTAGACTGGCAACCTTTGAGAGATAATTCTAAAATAAAAGTAGCCTACATTACTCCTTATTACATCAGATATCTGTCAGTAAAATCCCGTCAAAATCGAGAATACTTAATCTCACACAGTTGTAACATTAAAACGTCCTAAAGGGCGTTATTCCTGTAGCTAGCTCACTAAGTCGTGGGTTACTTTATAAGAGTTTTACCAGTCTCCTCCAAACATGTAATTAAGGGCGCCAAAGTACAAACTCCACAAATTATACTTAAACACCCGTTTTAAATGATTTATTACAAATTTAAATTTCAAAAAAACAATTAATAAAATTAAAAACTGATTATTATGTCAACAAGGATTAATTAGGTTAATTTAAAGAATTAATTATTCTCTTATTTCAGTAAAATTAGAAACCCTTGAACTGACTCAGATGTATCGGTGTCGATTTTACGGGGATAATTTTCCTTCCATTTTCCAATAGTCGAGACGAAATTTGTGATCAATATTCTTTGTCTTTTTGTCCCGAAAATGTCTGGAGTTTATCCAAAATCGTTTATAGTATAATAACTCGGGTGGACCTCTTCAAATAAATTTGGATGAACCTTGTATTTCGAAGAGGATTACACCAAGACAAAATCGTTTGACGTACTAATTGTTAATGAGCCTAGAATTGCCAATCGCAACTAGGAAGAGTCGATAATTTTACTGTAACACCGCTCACGGTACATTTTTGAACTACAACTATTAAACTAAGTAATTCTCGCCGATATTGGCGCGGAAACAATAGTCTAGTGAATTTATTCTTTATACAAAATGATCCAATAGATCGTTACACAGTATGCGGTATGAGTTTCTGTTGTAGTAGTAGAAAAAATCTTATACTATACTGTATTTAAATATGTTAATATCTAACACTACCTTAAAAAATATGCAACTTATTAAAAACTTTAGAATTAACCAACAACCAATCTATTCAACATATTTATTTTCTTACAACCATTATGTACATTGATTTGTTACATCTAATTTAATACTTATAAATAGTTATTTATTTAAAATTTAATATGTTGTTTGAAAAATTATTTTTAAATATTAATAATTAGTTGAAATAAATACAAATTTAGATCTTCTATGTAAGTTCTTCTAGAGTATGAAATATGCATATTTTTCTAACAAACGTTATTTTTTGAAATATAAAATAATTTATTTTTATTATCTAAATAATATATATATAAAAATTGAATAAAACGAGAAAGCCAACTCCGTTTTAATAAATGTTTCATTTTGTTTTATAGCAAAAATGGTCTGTTTAACTACAATGACTTAAAGGCACTTTATTTTGAATAATCAATTTATATTTCTCATATAACAAACTGTAGTCAATATTTTCAACAAACAATAAATTTTAAAAATGCTTTTAAATTCTATGGAATTTAATAAATTTTATTGTATAAACCAATTTTTATAATTAAAATTCAATTAAGCATATTTACATTTACATCGAAAGCACAAAGAATAAAATGTTTGTTTTATTTTTGTTAACAAAGATTTAAATTACGTTAAAAAATTATTTTGTATATTCACGGACCTTTTTGACTGATAATCGTAAATATCTCCTTTGCAATTTGATTGTCTCATTTTAATATTGTCACAATTACCTAGTTAGTCCGTAGCATAATTATTTTGAGACCACCACCAGATGGAGACACTTCGCTGATTTAGCATTACACGAATAACGGTAGATAGCGGGGAGTATGGTCCTTTTCAAGATAATAATTGGTCAGGAGGTAATGAGTGAAATAAAGCTACCTTAGTCGATCCTATTATGTAAACCCATGTCAACCCTAAATACCCTTATCTATGATAAAATTATTTAAAGGGTTGAACTGTTAAAGATATGTCTAATTCTTGATTTAGTATTAATTTGGAGAAATTTATAATCTAGTAATCAAGAGAAAGTCAAATTAAAGTTAAGAGATAATAGGTCAAATTTTTGTAATGATAATTAATTTTTAATACTTTTTGTCAAAAGACAGCAAAGCAGGTATTATTGGAACGAAGTTCCCTTTCGCGCGTTACGAACAGTTACGACTGACGCTAGGAGCTAGCCAAAAAAAATTCATACCAAAAGTTGTCACGACACTATGACACGACACACGCATGTTTCTCTCTCTCACAGACCAAAAAATAAATAACTCTCTCTCCCTCTCTCTCTCATAGATAGATATATTACAATTAAAAAGACACTATTTTAAATTAAAAGAAAATACTGTAGAAAAAATAATAATTAACTATAATAGTATTACATTTTATTTCATCCTGTTTTTATAAATTAATAAATTCATAAACATTTTAAAAATAGTTCGTAACTTGACTATTTAGGTACCTACGTCAAATTACCTTAACTGTCAGTTACTGTCAAATATTTTAATTTTAAAATTTTGTATTGAATTGTTAATTCCTGTTTTAAATTATAAAAAGTAATTCTAAAAAGATGTGTTATCTAAAGCTCTGGTATTGTATAAATGGACACATTTGTTAAAAGAAACGAACTGTTAGGTAAGTAGAGATTTTATACAGACAATAATAAATGCTTATGTATGTATAAACACTCTGTTGTGTTTACAAATTACTAATTCCTTCACTAATTAATCGAAAGGAACTTCGTTCCATCCGGGTGTCCCTTGACACCTCACACTTTTTTTTAATATAAAAGAAGTCAGTCCTTATTCTCTTCTAGTAGTGTGGTGGTGTTACTTGCTTATCATTTTTGTACCAAAACAGCATTATGTGGCGTCCGTTCCAGAATACCATAACCGTCTAGTGGAATCAGCAGTAGTAACGTTTTAGAAAAACTGAGGAAAGAAGTGAATAGAGAAAAATCCAAGTATTGGAACGATCTAGAAGAAATCTTTCAGCTGTCTAAACCTTAGTAAAAATAATCTCCGTATTATAACAGGAATATTAACCGGGCACTGCCAATCTACAGGACACATGAAGCATCTAGGATTGGTAGATGAAGCAAAAAGCAGATTCTGTGAGGTAGAGCACGAAACTTCAATACACACACTCTTAGAATGCATTGCATTACGTAATTCTAGGGTCATACGAAATAGAAGAGAAAAATCTACCTAACTTAAAACCCAACAGACTTTCTAAGAAACATAGGACTAGAAGAGCTGCTATAAGTCTCAGGAAACATCAGAATTATATCAAGAAAAGGGAGACACAATAGATCTTATAGGTCGCAGTGTATCTGTCACCCTTAATTTCGCTCATACATACATGAAAAATCTTACTCTTGAAGTTGTGGATCTATTTGGAACTAATATTTTGCTGAACCATGTCTTATTTTATTACCGCTAGATACCGCTATGTTACAGGCTACTTACGCTACTTACTGGAAAGTTAAAATATGTGAGACTTAAGTTTCTTGAAACGGTCTTGCATTATAAAAGCAGAAAAAAATAATATATTAAGTTACTGACTTCGGAATGTTAGTTGATTGAGAAAAAATGGATAAATCTTTTATATTTTATTTATTGTTCACCGTTGAGTTGAATTTGGATATATTTTGTGAACACGGTGGTGACTTATTACTATTCTAGTTTAAACTTTATTGCTGATATTATTACTGACATAGAAAATACAGTATATGAAATTTTCGTTTTTATTTATAGGTAACTATTTTTATAGTTGGCTTTCTAATTTTTTTGTGTTTTTATAATAAGGTTGAACTTTGTTTATATAGACAACATCTTACCTTGTCGTTTTGTATACAATGGAATAAAAAAATGAAGAAACCTTGTAAAGAGTTTAGAACTGCAAAGACATACGCCATGGCAACTGATTCTTTGTTCAGGTACAAGAAGCCAAAAGTCCAAGTTAAACCTAAGAGGAAAACTAAGACGAATGCTCCTTTTAACCAGGCCCTATAAAAACACCATTAAGTTTTAAAAAATTTCATAAAAAATATTTATTACTAACAAGCTTTAAGCTGACTATGAAAACATATATTTAATACAAAACATAAACAAAAGCATTGCATTTACTGAATACGAGGGTTGTCGTTTTTGTTTTGCATATAGTCATAAAGGCAAAAAAATATAAACCTAAAGTACTTTATTGCTTTTCAAAATGTGTCCCACCACTTTTGTATACGTTCAAACCAATTGTTCCAGTTTTTGCCATTTTAAAAGCTTCGATAGCTTCTTCTGGCGACTGGAATCGCTGCTCACACATTGAATTTTTGATCTTTTGGAACGTGAAGAAGTCATTGTGACTTGGATCCAAAAATTCGATTGTCTTTTGGGCAACGGAGCACTTGCATTGTCCTGATGTATGATGATTCGCCGTTATGTGTTGCTTTGTCGGAGTTTCGCAAGAACTTCTGGTAATAAAACGTTTATATACCAATCGGAAGTAAGTTCTTCGATCTTCTACAGCAATTGTTACCACATGACCAGATTTTGACTCAAAAGTTGCGACAATCTTCTTTGACACACTTCGAGAACGGATTACTTTTGCTGGGTTTTCCACATCGTGAAATAACCACACAGTAGATTGTCATTTATTTTGCGGTTCGTAGGTTTAAATCCAATATTCATCGCCATTAACAAACCTATAAACGTTTTTTGAGCTTCGTTTGTTGAACCGTTCCAATGTGTTTCGACACCAATTGACACGAACCGCTTTTTGATCTTCTGTAAGCAAATGAGGGATCTAACGGGAAGCCAACTTTGTACCACCTAGGTCTTTATGTAAAATCTTTTGGATCGAAGTTTTTAAAACGACCAAAGATGCCTCTATCTCCCAGTATCCTTGATTACCAGACGAACCGCATTAATGTTTTGCTGTGTTACTCCTGTTTTGGGTAGACTTAGACTGGATTCCTCGCTAAGACTGGAGCGACCACGTTGAAATTCGCAATACAAACGGGAAATAGTGGTGATTCATTCCCAAACACAGAAACCATTTTAGCGAGACATTGTTGTTGGGAAAATCCTCTCGGAAAATTGTGCTCGAAAATGTTCTCTTCAAAAATTCTACACGACTTGTTTTATCGCAATAAAACTCTAGATTAATGTCAATAAAAGATTGAGGTTGTATTGGTGGTGGCTCCTAAGAGGCTATATGCAAAATGAAAAAGACTACCCTCGTATGAATTATCAAGCATTTATGAATTTAAAATCAGAAAGATGTAGAAATTATAAAACATCTGTTTTTATTTATTTTTATAATTACAAAAGTTTCAAGATTTAATTTCCAACTATTTCTGTATCTTTCTTTACTGCAATAATATTCCAACTTTTTAAAAAGTGTCCACTAATTACTACGAAAAAAGATTTTTGGAGATGTTTTTTATTTTGCTAGAAATTCCAGTGTTGAAGGTAGAATAACAAATAGTTCATACAGTTCGTAAATTTCCTAATTAAAATTTAGGTGAAAGTAAAGGATTTACCCTATTTCTACTTTATATATTCAGGAATAATTTTTGTAATACATTTTTTATATCGGTTGATATTTTAATCAGTTTTCATAGTCAATATTATTTAAACTAATAAAGCATGCAAAAACACTAATCATGCATTAAATACTCTCGGCAGCAACAAGTAAGAAACAAATTTAAGATAATTCTTACAAATGAGCTTGAAATTTGATACGAAGTGCATTTTCCTCCTTTCCACTACCATAGGATAAGATCGCCATGCAAGAGAAGAAATTATATTAGAATTAATACCGTACCACAAACTAAAAAACAAATTAGAGAAAAGTCTACAACAAAAAACGTAAACAACAAACATGATATCTTCAAGTTATTATTATTCCATTCCAATTGTTCTTGCATGTATCCAAACGATCGATTACAAACTCAGTGTTAAATAAAAACTTCCACAACTTCTTTGGAATGAAAATTCTATTTTCATTTATTAAATTTTGGTCATTCTTTATCATAAACCAGAGATTATTCTTCCGGTCACACACTTCTTTCCAAATGGATTAATATTCAATAATTAATTTGTTGTAAGTCTAACTCTAATTTGTTTGTTTTAAATTTATTACCGTCATGTACGCAATTAACTTTTAATTGTAGCTTGCAAATTTTGTTAATAAAATTTAATTAATAACTAATATATTTAAGCATTAACGGGATTATATACAGTCAATTTTATTACTTTAATTTTCATTAGTAGATATACAGGATGTTTCATAAACCATGGGAAATCGAATTAACTGGTAATACTACGGGACAAATAATGATGAGTGACAAATTAAAAAAGTGGGTGTTTAAAGTTGGGTTTTTCATTTACTTCATCTATGCTTATCGAGCTAAATATTGGGCAACAAGGAAAACGAAAATGTAGTTTTTAAAGCAAAGCTTAGGTTCGTAGCTTTCATTTTCCAGAAAGCCATTGGTCCTCCTTTCTTTCCTTGCCTGTCTCATTTGCTATTTTCACTTCGATTACACCATATATTATTAAAACCTTCGCTTTTATCTGATTTTACTGGTTTTCGTACGTTTTTCTTTACTTTAATCAGAGATGGCACTAGTTATCATTATTAAAATGGGAAGTATCACTCACAACAGCAGGTCGATATTCTTATTGAGTTACAAAATATTCAGAAAATCTGTACAATCGCTTAAATGCAGAAGGAAAAACATTACTGTTCCAAAATTATTTTGGACGAACCAAAAAAGTTTTTATAAGTACCCGTGCAGCAATGACCATAAGTACCTCTTAAGTTTGGAGAATTTGGGAAACAGAAAAGCTCCATTTGTATCTATATAGGTCTTCTTCCAGAACTTGCTTTCCTATCTGCTTATAGATAACTTCCCTCCAACTTCCTCGTCTTCTCCTTCCTTTTGGGTTCCGTTCTAACACGTCCTCTGGGATTCTACTATTATATATTCTTTGTACGCGTACGTATCATATTAATTTTCTGCTTCGTATTTCCTTAGTGGTGTCATATTTTACTTTCATCATTTGTCTAATTTATTTATTTGTAATCCTCTCTCGTCTTGATTTTCCCGCTGCTCGTCTTCAGTAATCCATACCGATTTCTACTTTTTTTTAGTACCAATCTACCGATGTCAAAAATGTAAGGTTGGCAACGCTGCTGATGAGCCACAATGATACGGACCGAAAGTTTCGGCGGCATCGAATGATTTTTTGTGAGAGTTATCCTACTATTCTTATTTATATACGGTGTCATAACTATTTGTGGTCAATGGACTTAATATAAACGAAATATTACCAGATAATAGATTTTCTATTATTTATGAAACACCTTGTATAATAATGTATCAGTTTTTAATATTTTTAATCAGAGAAATATCTAATAAAAGTAGTAATTTTAATTAACAATGTTCAGTTAAAATAACCTGCTGTATAGAGTAATTGTGATAAATTCAAAGAAGTTTTTATTCGTTAGAATAATCCATATGTGTATGCTTATAAAACAGAAATGTAAAATTACATTAAAAAAGGTGCATACTAATATATATAATCAACAAACATGCAACAGAATTACTACTTCAGAATGCGTAACAATCATTTTTCTCTTCCAATAAATGTTTTCAAACTATTATAGGGATCAATTTATAAGCTAACTTTATCAAACCAACTGGTTGTAGCGGATTAATAAAATAGTGTAACACATTTTAATTTAAAACTCACCTGGTGCTGGCAAGACGAGAATGTTCTTTGTTCTTCATGGAAACTGTATTACTTGCGTGTTTGCACATCATAACTATTGCCATTATAAGGAATATTAAATTCAACTGAAATTAAAAATGAATATTAATTCATCTTTTCTTGATTCCATAAAATTTACTTTCAACGCATATTTTGGTACACTTGGCAATAAAGTTTGAATGGAAAGATATTAAAACATGTATGTAATAAAAATATAAATTAAATCCACCCTTCGAAAATATACTAACTATGGGCAAACTTCAGTGCTCTGAAAATGAGCCAGAATGCATTTTGTCACTACTCTGACGAAATCTTCTTTGAAACACTGCAGGAGACGAATGAGGATATTTTAAGCAGGAAAATTATTCGTCCTGCCTCGCACAAGAACGGTTACAACGTATAATCAATCTAGTCACAAAGGTATGTCAGAGTTATGGACTGGATCTTAATACTCAAAAAACTTAATATATTAAAATCAGCAAAAGTAACACACCTAAATCAGAAACAGATAGAAACCATTTATTTGGGAACCAATATGTACGTTCAATGGGACCATTCAATAGAAATGTGATGCAGAATTGAATAAGCTGTATGGATGCACAATTTATTCAAGAGTAGAAATTTCATTCTCCATAAGTTTACTTCGATGCTATCTTTTTCCGCATATGATGCGAAGGTTCGAGCATTGAGATGTTGTTATATAGACATAGACGCTTTTTAAGAATACCCTGGGTGCACCACATTGCGAATGAGAATGCAGGCACCATCGGAAGTAATAAATACTATAAAGGCGAGAAAATTGGAGTACTTGTGACACATTATGCGAAACAGCGACGTTATGAGTTCCTACAACTAATCCTTCAAGGAAAAATCCAGGTCGCAGACGGATCTCATGGCTCAAAAATTTACGTACATGGTTTTTAATGACAACCACTGGTCTGTTTCGAGCAGTGGTAAATAAGATAGTCATGATGATTGCCAATATTCCGAATTGGATAGGCACTAAAAGAAGAAGTCGCTACCTGGAGCACCAGAATATGATTGGAGAAAAGAGTTGTTTAAATTATAATATTTTAAATAAAACTTACTGAAATAATAACAGCAACAGGTACAACAAAACTAAATATAAAATAATTATCTGTTTGCAACCAACAATGTCTATAGGTACCATATCCATATGGATTTATTAATGCGGAAATAGTTATTATTATAACAGGAAGACCATAAGCAACTATGTAGTACCAACGCATCCTTGATTTTTCAGCTTCAAAAACTTCTATGAGCATCACGTAAAGTTGATATCCTTAAAGAAATATTAAAAAAATATATCCAATATATAAGGTAATAATAATTATAAAGCAACTTACCTTCGAAAAACATCCAGAAGAAAGCACATAGAAAGAAGTACTGAAGAAATCCAGCAATTACTCCACAGAGAATTCTATTTTCAGTTTGACTTATTCCAAATAAAAATATTACTTCAGCTATTAAAAGGCATATACATAAATTACAATGGATTGTCGTTCTATCGCTCTAAAATAAATGTTAATAGTATAGTTTTTTCCTTTGTGTTTAGATTTATGAATAACTTACTTTGAGTCCCCGAAATATTTGAAAAGTGATGATAGCTAGGACTAAACATATAATAGATATAATACAACCGACGTAAGTAATAACTTGTAACGCTATCTCATGTGACTTGGGTAAATATACAGCATGGACGTCCATGAGTATAGCAAAGCTAGTTAAGTGGTCACAGAAGCAGATTGTATGTGTATAATTTGAAAGTAACAAGTCCACATAACAGCCATCTTCTGACCAAGAATTCGTCGTATAATCCCAGAAGACACACACTGGGTGACTAACATTTTCAGTCTTTAGGTGTTGCATGGTTAATTTGACAGGTTCCTTTAATTGGATATGCCTGCCTTTACCCAAGCTAGCTGAAATAACTTTGCTATTAAGAATTTTTGATACGTTATTGCTTGGATTTGGAGTATCAATTCCTTCCGGTTGCCACTGTAAGATCTCTTCGAGTCGATCAAAAGCGGCAAAAACAATTCTAACCAAGAAACCATCACTATTTTCTAATAAAGCTCCCCTAGGCAATTCTATTGTGTCGTTGCTCACTTGCCACAATTTCATTACATTTTTTTCGGGAAATTTTTCTTGTGACAGCGATCTTACATCTAAAACTCGTACCGAGAGTACTGAAACAAATAACACATTGTTATATAAATAGTTAGGTACAGCTTTAAATTGTACTTACATATATTTTTAAACATTCGATCTACAGTCTTTTTAGTATCTACAGTTTCAGCTAGAAGGAACGCGTTTTCTTCCAGCTCTATGAGCAATGAGGTAGCTACACTCATTTGTTCTTTGTAGCTTAAGTCTTTCCAAGAGGAATGTTGGGAAGCATCTAATAGATTACTACCAGTTTGTGCTACGTCAGAAAGCAATTCCGTTACAAATTGCTCTCTTTGGAGTACGTCACGGAATGTTTGAATATCTTTGCTCATCTTCTCTGTTAATTTTTGAATTATTTTGGTAGTAAACATCATATCACCGCCAAAAAGAGTTTTACTGCTCGTTACTTGAGCAAGATCATTGGTTATAGCGAGCAGTGGATCTCTACCAACGATTATTCTTTGTTCTAAACTAGTTAACCATACAGATCTACATTCACTGAGATCTGGATTTGCTGGGTACCATTCTGGTTTTCTTGAACTACTTAAAGCTTGGCAACGCCATTTGGCAAACCCGGTCGTGCCACCAGGGCAAGGCTGGATTGTACTTGTATTGACTTTAGTCCAATTCCAATATATACTGCGAACCGTTTGTGGACTACAGTGGTATGGTATACTATCGCCTTCTTTTCCCATAGATGGTAGCATGCTTGATACTGATGTGAAGGAAACATCATCTAAATAAAAAGTTATATGTTATATTAGTCACCTTAATATTAAGATAACGTAAAAAAACCTAGTAACTTACATGTTACTTTATTATGATCATCTATTCCGTTCGATGATACAGTAGTAATAGGAAGTGTGGTGATTTCATCAGGAATATGGAAAATTTTCTTATCTTGCTCAAAATCTTCATTTTCAATTGACTGTATAGAGGGTAATGTTGGAGTAGTTACTGAAGAATTCCTCGTCGTTAAAGTGAATTTTGTTTTAGTTGTAGAAGAACCTATAAAATAATATTTATTCGAATTTTCGACACAGGCTAACAAAGTAAAAAAATATATATCGTAACAAAAAGAATATTCAAACCTGATGGCGGGGACGGTGGCATAACCGAAGGTTTTGGAGGTGGAATTGAATGAGTTGGTCTCGATGACGGTGCTTTACTGGTAGTCCACATTGGTGGTTGAGATGTAATCAACCATGGTGGACTTGGACGACTTGTCGTTGTTGTGGTTGTTGCTGAAAAAAGTTACATTACAATCTTTCTAATATTATCAGTAGCTTTACCTCATGTAGAAATAGAGTGGGGAGTAAACGTAAAAAAACATGCAATTCATTTGGGTACATGTTATAGGTATATATCACAATCAAAGGCGCATTAACGTATGTTCTAAAGTTATGGCACAAAATTTTAAACTAATAATAAGAATAGGTATCTACAACTTGATTGAGCGGGCACCCAAAGTTAAAATCTGTGGAATATTCCAGAATAAAACGGATTTACTGCTCAGAGGCCACAAAGAATGGTAAGAACAAAGAACCAACGAGGAGTCTGTCTCGTCAATACGTCAATAACTCAAGAAATGGTCTTAAAATTTCCAAATACTCTTAAGCGCAAAATCTTCATATACCAAGATGCTATCGTCAACTGAGGAGGTTACACTTTGCCAATAAAAAAATTGAGGATAACTAGTTAGTGTTTAAACAAATATCTCCGTTAAAAACAAAATCCAACAAATATTTTGTGTCAAAACTTTAAGGATATACGTTAGTTTTAAAATTTTTAACAAATCTGTGTTGGCTTTAGTAGACTATAAAAATTACCGTAAAGGTGAAAATAGTTTCTATTCATTTTACGAAAATACATCAACTGCTTAAAAGCAATACTAAAAACATGAAATAATCAATACACATGTAATAATGTCAGTATACTATAACAGTATAATGTACTTTTTTTGATACTATCTCGCTTGAGGTAAAAAAGATGAACACGATATTTTTAAATTGATAATAAAATGTTCTATTTGCATATAAAATAATAAACACAGAATTCAATTAAAACCGGTCAAACTGGAAACTCGAATATATGTTTCCAAAACCAAATTTAGTTTTTTAAATTTTGGAAATTAGATAAACAAGAAATGATGATCATTAGATAGACAAGAAATGATGATCTAAATTCCCTCTGTGTATACACCTTAAGAAGCTGTCGGGTAAGCTCAGATTCCTGTCGGATATAGCATTTTTTAGAAAGTTTTTTATATTTTCGCCGTGTTCTGTGTCTCTGTGTCATTCCGTGGAATTTGTAATCGAATTTAAACCTATTTCCCGACTACCTAGAGCTCTGAAATTTTCAGGATAGCTAAGAACTGGATGACAATGCATGTTTCAAGTGTGTTTAGGCATATACATAGATTTCCAAATTTATACCGAATTGATATTAAACATGATCTAAGTTGTGTATAGATAATATTATTTTGAAAATTATTAAATAAATTGTTCGTAGCGTAGTTTGTTAGGCGGCGGATCATTCCACTTGTGACAGTTCTGTTATGTTATCATAATGGGATCGATTACGCGACAGAGAAGTTTTTTTTTTCTTTTTTTTTTGTTCTTACATGTGAAAACAGTAATTATTATTTTAACTGGTAATAAAATAAACTGTTTTAGAAAGTTTTTAGATACAACTACCCTTGATTTTGTTAACAAGGAAACAATCTTCTCTATGATCAATCACAGCGTTGTATGACTTAATATTTTTGCAAAATCAGGGATGCTGTGCATTGTTGAGATGACACAAAATATGACCTATAAATCAGTAAAAAACTTTCTATTATAAAAAGTTCTTTTTGTAAATTGTGCTTATCCAATTCTTAGCTTAATGTCATTTCTTGTTTTGTCTAATTTAGAAATTTCAAACACTTCATGACAGATATCTCTCCCTCCGTGGCGTGGTGCATCTTAGCTGACTTCACCATTTGCCTTAATCTATTCCGATCCCTCATAAATTTATCCGCTCGATCGATGTTTAAAGTTAGGTTAAGTTAACATTGTCTTTCCATCGCATATTTGGTTATCCTTGCGGCCGTTTTTCATCTGGGATCTCTTCCCATACTAATTTAATAATCCAATCATCTTCGTGTCTCCTAACATGGCCAGTCCATCAAAGTTTTTCTGATTTTATTATTTGTACAAATGTGTTGATTGTATAATTCTTATAACTTCGCATTGGTCCTGATTCTGTATTGTTGTATAGTTTCATCTCTTATTGGTCCGTAAATCCGTCTCAGAATCCTTCTTTTAGCGATCTTGTCACTGTTTTCATTTTGTTTTGTAAGGGTCCATATGTCATGATAGCTCTTATAACTGTGTTGTATATTTTTATTTTGTTTTTTTCGACACGTTTTTTGACTTATTTGTAGTAGCACTTTGGATTCCTAAAATAAAGCACCGTTTGGAGAAGTGCACTGTAGTCAAAACTGAATACTTTAAAGTTGATCAAAATTTGATGTAAAAATATTGATATATAAAGAAATTACGAGGTCTGGTTATTAAATAACGAGATTACGAGAGCGCCCTAGAGGAATGGGAAAAAACAAAGTAGTGCGTTGGGTATCTAGAAGTATTCTCTATTCAAGTACCACACCAAATTTCCGCAGTAGCGGTTTAAACCGAACGTCTTCTTTTCTCATGCCGAAAACTATGTGTGATGAAAAACAGGAGCAACGTATCAATCTCAAATTTCTCGTTAAATTGAAAAAAACTCCGACTGATTGCTATACATTGTTGCAAGAGGCCTATGGGGACTACTGTCTATGTCGTACGCGAGTTTCTGAGTGTTACAACTGAAGATGACCAGCTCCCACTATTTCAACTCCGGAAACAAAATCAATTAAATTGTGCATACAGATGTCAAATACGCATTCGGATGATTGGCAAAGTTGGCGGTTAGGAAAATTGTACACCTGAATTTACACAAGACAATTGTTGTGAAAAGTTGGTGACAAAAACCTGACTCCTGACCAAAAGCTCGTGCGTCAACAGGTCTGCTAAGATTTCCTTGAAATGTTAAAAGAAGAGCCTGGACTGATGAAAAACATTATTTGCGACGAAACGTGGATTTTTTAATACGATGTTGAAACAAAGCGGCAATCGGTGCATTGGAAGACGCCTGAATCGCCCAGAATGAAAAAAGCAAGGATATTCAAATCAAAATTCAAGGCAATGTTGATCGTTTTTTTTTCCGACATTAACGGTATCCTGATGACTGAATGGGTTCCAGAGGGTCAGACTGTTAACCAGACTTACTATTTGTCAGTTTTGGCAGTACTGCGAGAACGAGTTCGTAAGAAACAGCCCGAGTTGTGGAAGAACAATTCGTGGATCTTGCACAACTCTATTTGAGTGGATGAAATAAACTTATGAAAACGTGTTTGATATTGAATGTAGAATAATTTTTATAATTAAACACTTTTTCGTAACCAGTCTCGTTACTTAATAGCCAGACCTCGTATAGCGTAGTTCCCGTTTTTTTGGGAATCTGCTCGTATGCCTAAAAATTTTAAGAAATAATTGTATGGTTATTCTTTTTTCCATAAGTGTATATATAATTTAAAAGAAAAGGTATTGGATAGAGAATACTAATAACACTTAAAACGTTATTTATTGCACACCCTTGCCTTATATAATTATAAACGTCTGCTGGAATTTTGAACACATTTGTTCTATTGTTTACAATATAATGATACCGATAGGAACTGTATAATTATTTATCCAACTCACTATTGTTCCAGATTGCAAATAATAGTATCTAGAAGTGCGTTTAGTATTTCATATACATATTTAAAAATTACATATTGAAATTATTGCATCTTATATTAGTTTGTACAATATACTATATTTATGTTAATGTCTATATTGGTAATAAAAATGAATTTATTCCGAAGTAAAACGTACCGAATGCTTCATAACTGTGTTTATGTCAGGAATTTAGTAATAATAATACATGTAACACTCACATGCGCTCAGCAAACGCCCATAAATTATTGAAATTATTTAGATCGCCTTAAATAAAATATAATTGAGAAAAATTATATACAGGTTCGTCTAAAAAAGAATATACCTTTACGTTTCGGTACTGATTATAGGTATGCTAATAATGTATTGAATAGTCCATTTTACTCTCTCTAATTGTTTGTGTCTTTTGTCGATGTATGTGGCATTTAAATTTTTAACAGCATATTTTCCTTGAAATAGTTTCTTATTTCAATTCTATTGTAAATTATCATTTAATTTTATTAGGGTTCCGGTCTTATTTCATTCCCATTGTAGATTATCAATTAATTTTATTAGGTAGATATTAAAGATCAAAGAATATTATTATTCTAACTCCTTACAAGTTTTTAAAAAACATTTTCAAAGACAATGACCGTTCAACTAAGAAGAAACAACTACTTCCCGGGCTATATGCCCCGACGGATATTGGATTACACTTCAAAGTTAAATGGGGTTGGCATATCTAATAGATAATTTAAACCAACCATTCTGGTTTGCAGTTAGAAGGGATAACATAACTTGCAGACCGGTTTCGGTGTATTTGCACCTCGTCATATACCTTGCACTGACGAGGTGCAATAATACACCGAAACCGGCACTTGGGTATAGAGTGTGGAAGCGGTGGAACTACCCGATGAGCATAATTGTTGAACGAATCTTTCTCTGCTTAACGCAGAAATGTTGAATTTGATATTCAAATCTTTGATTAAAAGCACTAGTTTTAATCAAAAGGAGCAGTTATTATATGCGATTGCCGAAAGTTTAGGCAATATTCTTATTTAATTTTGACGCGAACTAAGCCATGGGTAAAAGCTAGTAATAAAGTTGGAGTGATAGCTGTCGATTTTTCTCTATAATAAAAATGCATACAGGAAACTTCAAATACATGTGGTGATATATATCCGATTATTTCGTGGTTGCGTTGGAATAAAGTTCGTTTAAAAACCACATAATAAAAACCACATAATGGTTTTTTAATCTCGGTTAAATGTTTCTTAGTTGTTTAATTTCCATTACCAGAATTTAAAATTGTTGTAATTCTAGTATATATCCATCTGTAGTAAAAAGAATAGAAATCATGTCACTTACCTGGCAAACATTGATAATGAGCCTCAAGATATTTATGAGTACCAGCACATGGATCACCAAACATGCTAGTACTGGCAGGAATACTGCAATTTTGATTATGGGTACACCTGCAGAACAAGCAGGTATTTGTTTATTTTTTCAAAAAACCAAAATATTTGTCCCATCGAGTATTGTATGTTACAGATTTATAATAAAGACTTATTGAAAACACTTCATGCCCAGCAGTGTTTTCGATGTTAATTAAAAATATATTAGATAACACACATTTAGTTTAATAAATCGCAAACCATACCTTTTTAGTAAATCGTAATTTTTAATACCATCATATTCGCAAACAACAATATTTGTTATTATTATTATTATTATTATTATTATTACTACAGCGTTTGGGGACAAAATCTGCATATAAGTAACTTTCTAATAACGAGTATTATAATTATGTCGAAGCTACTAATAACAAAACTTATTAACAACTATGTATAAAATTCATACATGCCTTTGGGAACATTTGGAGTTCACATATTAAAATATATACGTTAAGATAACGTTGAAACACATAACTTCAATAGGTACGTCAATTTTAAATTTGGTTTTATTATATTCGATGTTACGATACGTTTTGACGAACCGAGTAAATGTATAAATAACGACAGAAAACAGCGTTACATGCAATACGGCTTATTCTTGTGGTAGGAGAAAAACGCGCAAGCATACCAAATTTCATCGAATGGTCGGATTATTATGACATACGTACGCACACATATACGTATAGTTATATAGAATTACTGTTATTGTATTGTATTAAAGCTGCAATTGAAAAATGAAAAAGTATCTATCATAGTTCTTTAAAAAATGTTGTTTAATGATAATGTTATCTGAGTTTTCACATACAGGGTAGAAGCATTGGTTTTGTCATTTTTTATTCAAGTTAAATTCTTAAGAAAGAACCAAAGGAATGATTTTTTGTCACTTTACAGAAAACTGTGTATTTCTATTTAAAATAATTGAAATATATTATTATAAATAGTAATCACATCTACAAGTAAAAGAAAACTATAAATCTAAAGTTCGACGTTTTTTTTAAACGTTACCTAATGCAGCTACTTTTCGGTTTCTAACCCAATCGTTCACCCTATATATAAAAAGGATGTTCGTATTTTAAAACAATACCACGGATAAAAGCCTATTCTTTTAAAAGTATCAATGCAACGATGAATTATTAAAATTCCGTAAAAACAGCTTTTATGCAACTACAAATAGAAGCCTTTGTTTCAAAAAAGACCTTTGAATTGTTATAGAATTGGTCAAGGGTTAAAATTTTTAACTCATTAACAAATCAGTAGCAAAAAATCATTCAGTATGAAATGAAAGATACATAAAATGTAGCTATACCTATACAAATTTTACAAGAGAATACAGAAAACTAAAAATTTAATAAGGCTTTGGGAAGAAAAGCCTTATTCTTATGATTTAGGAATCGCTTAATTTGTAATTCATATTTAGCCAACGCGATTTGTGTTATTTTTGAAGTTATATTTCTATTCGTACACCCTGTAGAAAAAGATTGTGTAGAGTTAAATGGGAAAAATCATTACATATGTAATGGTGTGAGTAAGAGAGAGACAGAAACACTTATAAGGTATATTGGTCGGTAAAAACAAAGATAAAATATATACCATATGTTATTAGTCATAACTATAAGTCCTTTGAATACCGTTTAAACATTCAGTACATTGAAAAGTCTGAACTAATGTATGAATATCATAGTGACGGACCACATGATTATTTGACAGATTATTTTATAATTCTGTCACGTAAGTTAACATATTAAGTTTAGTATTTTATATTAATAATAATAATAATATTCAGTAATGAGTATTGTATTGTAGTCTAAAATACCGTCACATGGTTGCAGTATATTTTGCTCCATGCTTTTAAGGTTGTTGGATACATAAACAGAGTTTTTACGAATAGTCGAGGAAATAAAGCACCAAAACCTCCGAATTTTGTAACGTAAGGTGGATCGGAATGCGTTTTTTTGCATTGGATTCGTTAAAGTATCAGGAAATTTGTCGCTATATTTTATAATGTAAAAATGGAAATTGCATTTCTGCATTCGAAAAGTACATTCAGACAATAGAGAGAAAACTTACAACTCGGTAAGTATTGCTGAAAATGGGTTCAATTATATACTCGGGGTTTTTGGAGTCGCTGAACACTAATATCACGATTCCAAAAGTCTCCGCGGCACTTGGTGTCTAGGGTATTTACCTCTTCTCCTGGGGTTTTATGTACGAAATCAGTGCACACTTGGTACTCGGTGGTTTTTCTGAGTCGCTAAATACGATTATAATAAAAGCGATGGTATTCGAAACACCTGGTGCTTAAGACGGACCTCGTCTCCAGGAATTTTATGCAAATTCGATACAAAAAGAGTGTGCACACGGTACTAGGAGGTTTTTGGAGTCGCTTACCACGAATATCATATAGAAGTATAACTTCTGCCGGCAGTCCCACTGACTGCCACACTAGTTTTTTTTATTATCATCCCAACAGTCTGATGATTTTCGTAGTAAGAAGATGTTTTCCAACACATTGGGTCGTATGAGAAGACCTGTGACTATCCTCAACGCACTTCTAGACATGTTAGTAGGATACTATTGAGGTTTTCGGTAAAGTTCTTGTGTTAGCACTATGTTACTTTTTTTATTAAAGATTTGAAGGTCGCTAATGCTAGTTTCAAAATGGACTAAATATATTTTTCTATCCACTTTATAAGCACTGTCACACCTTTATGATCTGATACTCAAGCAATCACAAAGCACATCTTGACCAGGTACATAAATCGCCTCGTAACTAATAGAAAATATCAAAATTCTGAAATTTCTAGTTTCCTTTTAGCTGTTCTCTTGTAAAACCTCAAGCGAAATAAGCGCACAATCCCGCAAGATAAGATATTCTCACCATGGAGTTCTTTATTAATTTTTTAGAGGATTCACTTATGTAATCCTATCTCCTTACATAATTCGATGTCGAATTATGTTCTTACTACAGTGCTCGTTTCTATAATGTGTTTACTAAAACGTCACTTTCTTTACTTTATGTTGGGTGTGTTTTAATTTTAAGCTTCTCGAGTCATATACATGTGTGATTAATATTTTGTCGCACATTTCCGTGTCTAAACAAACGTGTTTTTACTCCGTTTTCTAAATCTTTTATCTTTTTATTTTATATTTCTTCTTTAGCTTGTTTCAAGATTCTTACTTCCAGTTCGAACCGTCTGGTCTTAATCCAGTCATCATAGATTTTTTTGGGACAAACAATTTAAAAGCAATCCACTACTATTTTTTAAAAGCTTGTTAGTAAGTTATAAAAAAACAAAATTTATCAAAAAATTAGCTTTTCCAACTTCGTAGGTTGGTAGGGAGAAATAAGTAGAGTATTGCACCAGCCGGCTCTCCACACCATCTTACTGGAAAATGGAAATTGCGCGTTCGGAGCGACTTCTGGAACGATTTTTCAGCGTTTTACCTAAGTTATATGAAAATTGAAGATAGACAAGTAAAAATATGATAGATTACATTTCAAATACCGTAAAGAAAATTATTAATACGTGGAGGCGACACAAAAGAAAACATGAAAAAAATTTCAAACGACAATTTTGGAAGACCTAAACATCGTACAGATCCATTTTTAGCGGAATTTAAAGAGAAGACTATAAACTATCATTTCCATTTTACATTTCTAGCAAAAGTTCTATTGACATTATCGGATCTGGAAAATTGGAGGGGCGAGCAAGTGCTCTTCCGAAATTGAGACCACATATTGTGTCATCAGGTCTAAAGACTTAAAATAGGTGATGGGGCTTCCGATGGAGATTTCCCTGACTTCGGATAGTGTAAGCCAATACTCACCGATCATGGATCTTCTGATTTCAGAAAGCAGAAAAAGCAGAGCAGTCATACATTATACTGTTTCCTCTTCTTGTTCGCAACCTCTGCTTAGGGCGTTTCTGCTAGTTTCATCCTAAAGAGATATTGTCGCAATTGGCAGAGACCTGTTAGGATTCCTACCGCTGTTCGGATATTTTGTCTGGTTAATGACTTAAATTTTCTTGCTGTTTCCTCACCAGGATGAGGTAATACCTTTCTGGCCAGTCTACAGTTCGTCGTTTCATCCCAGCACTGTAGACAATTTTGGCGAGAGTGCTGTTTGATAAGGTCCATGACAACGAACATTGTTAGCTTGGTAGATGGACAAGGGCTAACAAATTTGTAGCTCGCAGCCCTCCTTGCTAAATTGTCCGTAAGGTTGTCTTTAGAGTTCCCATGTCCTTTGATCCAGCTCAGATTTACCACGTTATTCTAGCAGGCCTCAATATAGAGTTTGGTGACATTCTAGTACTAAACTTGAAGAAATACGTGGTTTATTCAAGGTCGGCAGTGTCGTGTAAATATTTACATTCCTGTCTGTGATGTTCCTATTGATTAATTCTTTTACATGTGAGTTCTGACTAAACTACACTTAACAAGCCATCTATAGCCCATTTCAGGTTTAGGCGATATTGACAGTATCGCGATCGTATCAATATTTTTTTTCTAAAATATAAAAAAAGCATTTTCCAAGGTTTTTCGTTGTCGTGGGGTTTACGAAGCCGGAAAAAGCAAACTTCTGGATAAAATTTAATTTTTTATAACTTAATAACACTAATGTTATTTTTTTCCCCAAAACACATTTTTTTGCTGTAATGCTATCTGTTTGCTGTTGAATAATAATATTGGTGTATCTATTGGAAATTGAGCGTTTTTACGAGGAATGATATGGATTTTACAAAAAAGATGTACCAACATAGAGGTACAATAAATTGTCTAAGAGGGAAAGAATAAAAAAAAAATCCTGCGAGAGGAATTAAATGGTGAATCAATTTTTGTATAGGATGAGGATTATTAATTATGCAATAAAAATGAACTGCTGTTTGGCTCCATCACAAACCATGTAAAATTCCGCAGTTATTGTTAGATGGTGAGCGAGAATCAAAAATTAGAACGAATATTTACCATCCATGCATTTATAGTGGGTTTCAATGTATTTACGAGTCCCTGGACATGGGTCACCAAATGTGTCGTCATTCACCTCTACCGTACAATTCTGTTTATTAGTACATCTGAAAATAAATGATTTCATATTTGTTGGAGCAAGCAGCAATGACACCAAAATTAGATTTCGGAAATTATTGACACAAAGCGATGTTAGGACACACAGGATCAGCTTGAAATTTACATACGTCGTTGTAGTTATATTTGTTTTAACACACTTAGAATACAATGATAGCAGGCTCAAGAGACAAATAGCATGTTTAGTTACACAACATTTATAGGCACCTAAATAAAATCAGCGAATAAATTTTCTTGTAGGTTAGTTAAATTTAAATTTGTTGAAATTAGTGTTTCCCATTTATAGTATAGTAGACCAAGCCTCATTTGGGTAAATCGTATATAATCCTATTTTTTTTGGTTTTAATCGCTTCGAAATAACATAAACGATAATTTCACTATGCGGACACTTGAAAATGTGTTTTAAATTTTTTGAGTAAAATCTGACGTCGCATTCATGTGAAGTTAAGCGATCTTTGAGTTTTCCCATCGTCTGCCCAATATACACTTTATTACAAGATCCATACGGTATAGAGTATAAAATATTAGATTCCGATTGTGAGTCAATTTTATCTTTCAGTTTAGTAAAAGCATTCCGAATAGTGAAAGAGGATCTGAAGTCACCAAAAAGGTCCGTTAATTTTGGTGTTAGTGTGGGAACAAATAGTAGGCTATGATAACAAGTAATGGGGATCTCAATCAATGAGGTATCTTGAATTAGTGTGCGAAAGCTCTTCGACGAAAAGTTGAAGATGATGTGGTTGATTATTTCGGAGGGTAAGCATTATCAATGAATAATTTAGCTAGAGTTTGTAGGTTTTACAACTGAAACGACGTATCACATATGTTAATAATTCTTTCTTTCATTTGCTTGATGAGGTAGGTCTTTATGGATGAAAAAGTAGTTCAAATAACTCCCAGAGCTCATTGGTTTTCTGTACCAGTCAATCATAATGACATAATGTACTCTGAAGAACTTCGCATCTAAAAATCTTCTTGTTCTATTGTAAACTGGATGTGGTCATTATAGCTATTACAGATGCTTAACATTGTTTTTATTGTATTTCTATTGCAAAAGACGCTAGAATTATTACTGATGGCTTCTTTGCAGATTTCAAAATACACATTGTTAAAGAGGGATATAACATCCAGAGTGGCCAATACATATCCCTCAGGTAAGTTGTAGTTATTAAATAAGATGTCTGTTAAATATTTTGTTATATGGTCTACTGGATGCTATCCAACTACTTCCTTTCCTTCATTTGTATCAGAAAAGCAAATAATAGTTTTTTATATATATTCACAAATTTTTTGTTTAAGCCCACATGTTCAAGTGTCCGCAGAGTGAAATTATCATTTACTAGCAGCCCGCCCCGGCTTTGCACGGGGATTAAAGAAAAATACCAAAAGCCACTAAATATATTGGGTCAACACTTCCCTGTAAACAATATTACATGTTGTTTTATTTTCTGGCAACAAAATAAATTGATTTTCAGGTGCTCGACCCGCCTTAGGCGGTTGGCCATGAGAAAAACCGCTTCCTACTAATTGGAAGGTTTGACCTTGAGGCTAGTATTCTCAGCGCACGCGATGTAAGGGTTTTAAGGTCATTTTTGGTTACATTAATGGCATTTTGGTAAGGATTCCTATTTTTTTTTGAAAATAAAACATAGCCTATGTCACTCGGGAATAGTGTAGCTTGCCAACGGTAAAAGAATTTTTGAAATCGGTCCAGTAGTTTCGGAGCCTATTCATTTCAAACAAACAAACCTTTCCTCTTTATAATATTAGTATAGATAATATTTCAAAGTGAGTAAAACAAAAAAATTGGATCATATACGATTTACCCAATACAGATACCAACTGGTCTAAAGGTAAAGATAGTAAAATTTAAACTTCTAGTGTATGAGAATAATGAAGGAAGAATAAAAGAATTAGAATAGGTCATAGTATGAACTTTATAAATTTGTATGTATTTATTAGATCGGTTTTTATTGTTGCAGTATTTTTAAACGATTTCACAAATAAAGGTAAACTAAAGACTAATATTAGGTACATTAACCCAGTTTTAATAGAAAAAAACATCATATAACATACAATACAGACGGGTACAGAAAGCACACACATTAAAACTATTTTTAAAATCAATCATAGACGTCGATCATTATTATTTAAATATTATCAAGGGATCGTTAATAAAGTATGTAATATTGATTCTAAAGTTGTTTTTTTACAAAACAGTTTACTATTTACAATTCTTGTTACATGTGAAAGCTTGTAAAAAGGTTTGTATATAGTTTTCAACTACTATACATGCGTGTATAAAACTATATTTATCTATAGACGAAAATTTATAAAATTTTAAGTTTTTGCATTTACACGCGATGTACAAATCTGCGTTGAAATAACCATTATATTATTATAATTAAATTAGATCATTAAATTCAATGTGAATATAATTTCCAATTAATATTTAATTTTACTTAAAACTAAATTTGTATTAATTAACAATAGCAAATAATTATATATTAAATCGTATATTTCATATTCTAACGGAGTACATATAAATAATGTAATTAACTTCAGTTATTTTGTTTCAAGTGTTTTTAATTTAATGATCATATATTAAATAATTTTAAAACATATTTAGCTACATCATTAACAAAGGAAATATTTTACTAATTATAATTAATAAAATACTTCGCAAAATTAAAATAGATTCAAAAAAAATTATACAAAAAAAAGCAGATTGTTGAAACTTGTCGAGAGCTAGCATACAAGGTCTGGCTATTAAATAACCAGACTGCGATTCTAGAGGGTGGGAAATATGAAAACGTCCTCTGCGACATAGTGCACAGAGGACTGAACACAGCAAAGCAGTGGTGTGATTCAGTGGGACTTAATATCAACCCCACCAAGACCACGTTAGTAGCCTTTACAAGGAAAAAGAAACCTAAACTAAAAACTATAAAAATAGGTGGAAATACCGTTGAGTGGAAGACAGAGGTCAAATATCTAGGGCTAATCCTAGATAATAAGTTACTCTGGAACAAACACGAAAACGAAATAATACACAAAGCTACAAAAGCCCTTATGGTGTGCAGAAACATTGCTGGGAAAAATTGGGGCTGTAACCGAAAGACATTGCAATGGATGTACTCAGCAATAGTGAGACCTATCATCACATATGGGGCAGTAGCTTGGGGCACGAGAGCTAATCTGATCACTACGAGGATAAACCTCTCAAAGATTCAAAGACTAGCCTGTGCATGTATCACTGGAGCAATGAGAACATGTCCCACTGCTGCAATGGAAGTAATACTAAATCTCTCGCCACTGCATATTCAAGTAGAAAATGCTAGGAAGAAAACAATATATAGAATGATCAAAGAAGGAATAATCAAGGAAAAACCTCGATCACTTCAACTTGATCAAACTTGGGAAATGCCCCAAGATGACATGCCAGAGAAATTTAACTTTGTAAGAAAATTTACCACTAAACTGGGAAGCAAATCTGAATGGGACGAAAACACCATATTGGGGCTAAGCCAAAACGCCATAAAATGGTACACGGACGGCTCCAAGACAGATAAAGGAACAGGAGCAGGGGTGTTTGGACCTAGAACCAAATACTCAGAAAGCTTGGGTACGTACCCAAGCATCTTTCAAGCGGAAATTCGTGCCATCGAAAGATGTATAGAATTTAACATTGAAAGGAACTATCGTAGACAGAAGATTGTAATCATGTCAGATAGTCAAGCAGCCATCAAAGCTCTGAACTTATATAGAATCAATTCAAAGATGGTCTGGGAATGCCTAGGCAAATTAAATGAACTAGGACAGAATAACACTGTTACTCTCCTATGGGTTCCAGGACACGTAGGAATAGAAGGAAATGAAACAGCAGACAAGCTGGCAAAAAAAGGATCTGAAACCCCATACCTGGGACCAGAACCATCCTGTGGGATCAGCAGTAGTACAATCTTAGAAAAACTAAAGAAAAAAATGGATAGCGAAAAATCCAAGTACTGGAATGATCTAGAAGGACTAAGACAATCGAAGACGCTCCTGGGAAACTATAACCAGAAGAGATCTCACAGCTGTCTTAACCTGAATAAGAAAAACCTCCGAATTATAACAGGAATACTAACCGGTCACTGTCGATTAAGAGGACATATGAAGAAACTAGGATTAGTAGATGAAGCAAACTGCAGATTCTGTGAGGTAGAGGATGAAACCTCAATACATATACTTTCAGAATGCATGGCATTAATTAATTCTAGGGTCAAATACCTAGGGTCATACGAAATAGAAAGGGAAGAACTACCTAATTTAAAACCCAATGATATCCTAAACTTTCTAAGGAAGATAGGACTAGAAGAGCTGCTATAAGTCTGAGGAATCATCAGAAATATAGCAAGAAAAGGGGGACACAATAGATCTTATAGGTCGCAGGTGTATCTGTCACCCCTAACACCATACATACATACATACATACATACATACATAGAGGGTGCCTTACAGGGGTGGGGAAAAACGAGTAGGGCGTTGGATATCTAGAAGTTTTCTCTAAATA
This sequence comes from Altica lythri, assembly GCA_964028335.1. Lineage (NCBI taxonomy): Eukaryota > Metazoa > Arthropoda > Insecta > Coleoptera > Chrysomelidae > Altica > Altica lythri. The sequence goes on along the minus strand of OZ034800.1, from coordinate 90,680,036 downwards.
CGTACCAAACCACATTTTCGTCACTATTTGTATTTGTGCAAAAGCGGATTAAAACGAACAACCATGTGTGAGGAAAAACAGGAGCCATGTATCAATCTTAAATTTCTCGTTAAATTGCCAACGGTGGATGAACGGCTATGAGTAAACAGTTAAGTTTGGCGGTGGGAATGTGATGATATAGGGGTGTTTCTGCAACACTAGTTTTATGGCTGTGGTAAAAATCGACGGAAAATTGCGGAGAGAACACTATCAACGGATACTTCAGCAAAGAGATTTGATAATTTCAGTAAGATAACGACCATAAACATACATCAAAACTTTGTAAACTTCGTGTACTATTAAATTCATGGAATGGCTTCCACAATCACCGGATGTAAATCCAATCGAACTGTCGTGGTGTAAGCTGTACAGAAAGGTGCAAAAACTGCGTTCAACCAGAGAATCTCGGTTGTGGCAATGGATTTAGCAGACTTGGCAACAAATGCGATAAAAAAAGGACTCCAGAAATTGGTGGAGAGAATGCCCAGAATCAGTAGTCAATCATCTAATCGAAAGTACGTAGTGTAAAACGGTCTGAAACGATAATTAAAGAGATAAATACGAAAAGATCTTTTTAAGTAAGTCCAAACTTTTGCAGGTCAGTGTAAGTAAAGTTGTTAACGCCGAAAGATGCAACCATCATGTTTTTGTCAGGTGTAAGCAGTTCTTATATAACTGTGGATCGAAATAATATGACATACGATTAGTCGAGTAAATTTAAATGGCAAGACGAATTTTAATGCGATTTTTGAGAACATCAGGCAAATTTGTGACCTTATGTGATCATGTTATTGGAAAACTGTATTTTTGCATACAAAAAATGCATTTTTAAAGTGCATCTCAAACAGAACTCGTTATTTATTGGCTGAAATGAGTTTAATTTTGTTACTTAGTGGTTTCTGGAGTCGCTAAAAATGAATATGTGATTGAAAGTAACCCCTGGTGCCGAGGATACCTTCTGTTTACAACGCCTCTTGGAGTTTTCGGTAATATCGTTTAAATTTCGACTTTAGTGCTTTATTACCTCGACAAGATTTTAAATTAGAATGAAAAAAAAAACCTTGTTTTTAGATACTCCAATCTCGAATGTAGCTTTTTCATCTATACCTTTTGGTTCAGTTTTAAGTAAAAATGACACAGATTTCTTGACCAAAAAATTAGGTTTTACAACTTTAAAATCAATATCTTTTGTTACAACATGTCAATTAAAAATTAATGGAATAACAAATATATTTTGCATTTTGCCAGGTTTAGATTCATGTTGTCCATAAATTAGTAATTGTTTTTGTATTTTAGCAGCTGTTATAATTTCGATTACAAAACTGTTATTCGACGTCTGTGATAAATGATATAACATATCTAAAACCATGATGATATAATGATAATGAAAATACTTATGAACCCATACATAATTATTTACTGGATACTCACTTTTAATTAGCTAGTTAAATATACCTAGCAGAAGTCACTAATTAAAACTGAATATAACCAAATCATACAAAAGAGAATTGTTTACATACCTGAAAATTGTATATAATTATGTTTTATTTTCGAGTGATGTTAAATTAAACTAAAAAATATAAATAAATACCATTCTGTCGAGTATTAAAATAATTGGATGATATATTCAATTAGTGCAGTATAATTTTTAATTACATTTCTAAATAAATTGTTAATAAAGTATATTACACACATACTCAAAATCAAGAGATATTAAATATTTCAAATATTTATTTATTTTATACATTAAGCTATTTTGAACAGTGTAACACAATTCTAACTATATGTATCAATGTAAATATACATATAAAATTAATCCACAAAGACTGTTCCTAAACAAATAAACAAAATAAAAGAATTAATGATAAGAAGTTATTTTGATAATTTACAATATTAGTCGAGATTTCATTAGTTTGTTTATCAATTATTATCTTGCAAAGGTGGTTTGAAAAATTGTTTTAACATGCCTCTGCGTCATTTGACCAAAAACGAAATGTTGATGACTGTGGGGATGATTGAGGCACAAATGCCCCAAATTGATGTGGCAAACGCTATAGAAACCACTCAGAAGAGTATCTCACGTCTTTGGACTTGTTATCTTGAAACCGGAAGCGTTCGGGAAAGGCATTTGGGACGATCAAGGATGACAACACCTCATCGATATGTTCAGTTAAAAGCGCGAAGAAATCGTACAGTGACGGCACGGCAGTTAATTAATCATCTCCGTGGAGCTCATAATGTGACTGTTCAGGGAAGGTAAATTAGTTAGTCTAAGTTCTTGAAGATGCCAAGCTTTAAATCAAGGGAATAGCGCCAGTCGAATACGTTGGGCACAAGAACATGTACATGTTATATGGGAGCAAAATCAATGACAAAATGCTCTCTTTACCGATTAATCTCGGTTTGGTTTGTATCCAGATTCTCGAAGGACGCGTATGGAGAGAACCTGGCGCACGAAATCGAATGCAACACACACAAGAGGTTCACAGCTACAGAAAAGGCACAATTGTGGTATGGGCAGAAGTTTCGCTTGGCAATAGAACTGAGCTCGTTCTGCTGGAAGGTTTTTTATTATAAGATCGCTACGATACAAATATTCTAAAACCTGCGTTGTTCCATACACGCAAAACATTGGTCCTGCTTTTTCTTGATGCATGATAATGCTACTACACATACAGCCAGAGTGACAATAAATTTCTTGTAAAAGCAGAATATTCCAGCTCAATTGCCCGATCTCAATCCTATTGAGCATGCGTGGGATATGCTTTAGTGAAGAGTTTTTTTAAAACCAGAATCAAAATCGCAATCAGCTGTTTCAAGCTCTTGAACAGTGCTGGATGGCGATTCTCCAAGAAGATCTGGATAACTTGATCCTCAATATGGATAGAGTCATCATAAATGCACGAGGAGGCTATATTCCTCATTAAAATATTTTTTTATAAAAAATTGGATTAATAAATTTTCATTTTTTGCATACATTTGAAATTGTTCTTATTTTTTATGAAAATAAGTCATTTTGACATCTTCGTTCATTTACCTCTTCACACGTATCAGGTTTACACAAGTTATTTCATGAAATAATTTTGAACCATTTTAAAAATAAAAATTTTAATTATCCCTTGAGAATTTTTTTTATTATTATTTAATATTTTTTCTTAATATGCATTCGTGATGCCTCTCATCGATGTTTATAAGTATTTCTTCCCAACACAAGAATCTAATGTTACGCCATTATTCTATGTTGGGTTGCGTAACAAAGATATTCTGCCTCGTCCATGACTTAGTTATTCATTTATTGTATCCCTGCATCATGAATTTAATGAGGCGTTACTTTTCATCGTTTCTTGTGCGGGTGTTTCTTTTTAGAAATATATTCATGCGGAGAGGTAGATATAGTATAAATGGAGGTTATATTGAAATATTCGTATTTTTAAAATGTAAAAAAGCGAAATATTTTCTTATAAAATAGACACCTCAAATTTACAGACTACCTTCCATTTATAACGAAAGATTTTTAGGTGAATATCAATCGTAGAAATTCGAGATCTTAACAGAAATGACACTAAGGTAACATTTAGATTTATTTTTAAATCGTTCGTTTAGCTTTTTCTGAATGATCACAAAGGCAAAGGTTTAGTTTTTACCATATAAAATAAAATATATCTTTTTGAAAGATTTTCTCGTTTCTACATGAAAAATATTTACTTGTTTACGTGATAATCTGTAGAAATATTTTTCTATAGAAATCATATACATTTCGTTCAAAACATCTTCAAGAAACGATTTTATTTGTATCTTTCCAATCTTGGATTTAATAAACTGGTAAAGCGGAAAGTATAATCCTGAATAATGAATACAGTTTAAATTTATCCAGACGCTTGCTTTTTTAAAGGAATCTGTGCTAGTACAGAATGTAATAATAACAAGTCATAATACTTATTACCGTATCAGAAAACGACTTACAGAGACAGCTCGTCCAGTTGTTCTTAATAAGCTGCCAATTCTATATGAAAATGTTAACCAACAAAACTGTAAATAAGTAGTAAAGGACAATCCCAATGGAATTCAAATATTATGTCAAGTATTCATGACCCAGTTAATAATCTGAGTAGCCAGATTAACAAAACACCTGCAATATCAGCATGACTACCAGATATAGCCTGGTCAAATCCGTATATGTGCACACATATTAAAACTAGAGACAGCTCAACCAGTTTTTACAAATAAGCCGCCAACTCAATATGAAAATTTTCTCCAACAAAACCGTCGCCAAAAGTTCGCTCACATCTAAATTAGTTGTGGAGGACAACCCCATAGGATTAGGACATCTGAAGTGTCCAAGATCCAGTTAATGATCTCAGTAGCTAGATTAAAAAAGCACTAGTTTAGCAATATGCCTACGAGATATAGTTTGGTCAAATCCGTATATGTGCACAGATATTAAAACTATAGCTCTTCCATTTACAAACAAGCCACCAACTTAATGTGAACATTTTTATCAACAAAACCATCACCATTAATCCGCTTATATGTAAACTAGTAGTAGAGGGCAACCCAAAGGAATTCAGACATTTCAGGTATCCAAGATCCAGTTAATTACTTGAGTAGCTAGATTAAAAAAGCACTTGCTTTAGTAAGATGCCTACCAGATACAGTCTGGTGAAATCCTTATAATAATATGTGCACATATACAAGCGTAACCTATTAGTGGAGGACAATCCATAAGACGAAACACATGCTAAAAGTGATCGAAATGAAATTCTGAGACAAATACTAGTAAGTGTAAACAAGAAGAGACATAATGGGAAACACAGACATTGGAGAGCAATGACATATACATGATACAGTAAGACGTAGAAGTCAGCACAGGAGGCAGTGGTTCAATACCTAAAAGGGGGCGAGCCAGCTCACCACAAAGTTTAACATTTAAAATTTGTTGTACGCCAACTAACCAGTAGTAAGATCAGTTAAGTTTCAGAACTTTCCTTTCTGGACAGGCCAAATCACCACTCAAAACAATCCATTTTATATGTTTGTACAAAATTTCATTTAAATTAAGGGAACTAGATGGAAAATGTTGTTAAAGAGGTATAAAAAATTTAATAAGTACTAGAGCAACTGGTACTGTTGTCTTTGTGGTTTTTCAAGTGTAATAAATACATATAATGTATTAAATAAACAAAAATGTATCGATTAGTATTTAAAATTTAAACCACTATCATAAAGCAGATGTTCAATAATTGAGTAGATAAGCCATCAGCAATAATTGTAAAAGGAAAGCTGTTTACGTTTGTGAGAAACCGTCGAAAATAAGCAACACAGAAGTAGCAATGTCTTTATTGAAACAATCAATCCACTAAAGCCAAAAACTGATATGAAAATTCTTTTTTTAGTCAGTGATATTGAAAATAATATAATAAGTTTTAAAAATGTGACAAATTTAAAATGTTTGTTCACATCAAACGTTTACTGCAAATAGGCTAAATTTTGAGTGGTGCGTTGAGGTATCCGGTTTGATACCGGTTGTCAGTTGAATAATTCAACTTGAAAAGTTTTTATTCACTGTGGTGAGTTGACAAGCAAAGATAGCAGACGTAGACGTCGAAGTTGTTTCAGTACTTGCGTTTGATTTGGCACTAAACATGCGCTAAAGTGTAAATACGTCGAAAACACTTGCCGTAAGCTTCCTTTGATCTGTGTTCGAAAACCGACATTGGCCAGGATTGGCAACAAGTTCTTCCCATCTCACACAAGCCAAGCCAAACAGGTTTACATGCTTGGCAAGTTTTCGCTAGCACCCACAAGCTACAAGCTTGTACAAACGCTTGAATGCCATTTACACGATTGCGAGTGCGCTAGAGTTTTACGGACAAGCAAACATGGCAGAAGTAGACGTCGAAGTTGTCTCCGCACTTATGTTTGGCTTGACACTAAACATGCGCCAACGTGTAAATACATCTCAAGCTTTTGGTGCACGATACACTCATGCTTTTGGTGCAAGCTTCCTTTGATCTGTGTTCGAAAACCGACACTGGCCTGGATCGGCAACAAGCTCTTTCCATCTGACGCAAGCCAATCCAAACGCCCTCTTTACACGCTTGTGAGACTTGCCAAGCATGTAAACCTACCATTACAGAAAAAACCTGTGTTGTACTGCACTATTTACCACGTGACGTCATGTAACAAAACGCCAATGAAAAATAATTTTGATTATTTCCTTCGATTCAAATTAACCAATAGAATGTCATAATTTTTTGAAATCGGACCAATCAGAATCAAATATCAGCGACTATTGCACTAGAACAATATCAGCGACTATTGCACTAGAGAAATAGTCACGTCAAATATAAATGTCAAAAATTTGTCTTCTCAGGAAATAATCTTCCTAAATATAACACGACCTTGATTAATATTCTGCTATTTTTGTTTCTAAATTTCTCGAAAATTTTACAATTTGTTTCGACATAATATAATCAGATTATTAATGTCAAATTATGTCTCAACAAATTGATACTAAAATATTCTCGTAATCTAGATACCACAAAAATAGCCGACTATAATCAAGGTCTTGTTATATTACCCTTGATTATTAATATTTTTTATCCAAATGAGATTAGACGAAATATTTCCTTGATTTTTTTTAAATATTCTAATAATAGAAAAATAAAAATTCCTACTGGGGTAAAATTTTATGTAGTATGATTTATTAGGTTAAATGAACTTTAATAGTGTCCGACTGAACTATGAAAATGAATTTATTATGATAAAATATTATTTGCTTAAGAAAACAGATAAACTGATATTGAACTTTAACCTATACTTTCGAAATAATTGTTTTGGTATAAACACACAAGACGAATAGTTTTTTTCATTAATCCAATTAATAAAAAAACTTAAAGTGTATGCGAAAAATCTACGATAAATGATTTTTAAAATGTATATAGCCTAAATAGCACTCACAACTCAAGGCATTGCTCGAATTCCAGATTTTTGACAATTAATAAGTTCTAAGGAAAAGTATACCATGGGTGGTTTAAGCGGAAGAAACGCGTCATGTGTGGTGCAATACGGTGGTCCGAAAAACGAAGAAAGAAAACATGTTAAGAGGGTATACAACAAGGTTAATAATGGGAAGAAATGCTGAATATCCTTTATCGGTTATACACACAAAAAATACCGGTCACAGGACCGAACTTTTGTTATTTAAATAATTTAAAAATAAACTTCTTAATGACTGTAAAATGATAATTGGATATTATTACAGTAACTTATAATAGATGATTTTAGAATTGAATTGAAAATTAAAAAAAAAACATGTATAAAGTGGTTCTGTGGTAAATTTTATTTCTTGGTATGTATAGTAAGTAACCACTTTTTTTTTTTTAATTTATCACTTGTAAAAAAAATTATTAACAGTAAAGAGTAGAAGGCTGGAGTCAGAAGAAGTATAGTATGTAACATGTTTTAAACTGGTAATACTTTTGTCGCTCGTTGGTTGTCACTAAATAAACGTTTATAAATTTATGTTTTACTATTAAAAATATTTTTAATACAATCCTGTTTAAAATATTAATCAACAATCTACATCAGAAAACAAATATTTTAATATGTGTGTAATGGTTGCTATTTGAGTATGAGTTTTTGGTCTTTTAAATGTTTAATTTCTTTCTTAGAAATCTGTGATTTATGGAATCTTAATATGATATAATTATGAGATAATTAATTTTTAGTCATTTTAGTTTGTTAAACTTGAACAAACATAATTCATTATTATAAAATTTTGTTCACCCAGGAATGTATAATTTTTGTAAACAATTACGAGGTCTGTCGCAAAGTAAACAATACTTCTATGAAATATTCGATACTAGTAGCGCCATCTGTTATTGGTTAGTGTTCGATAGATACATCTTTTATTGATGTTCAGTCAAAATTTCGAGTTATCGCGCTCAAAGTGACAGTACCTTTTTAACATCGGTCGAAAAATGAGAATCGAATGTTTTAAACTTGGTAAAACATTTACCAAAACGCATCGATTGTTGAAAAAACTTTAGAATGATGATTGTTTATCTTGTAGCCGAGTCCACGAGTGGTTTACCCAGTTCAAAGATGGTCGTGAGTCGCTAGAAGATGACAAACATGTAGGCGAACCAAAATTTGTGATTACGCCAGAAACTGTCGAAAAAGTGCGTCCATTTATTAAAAATGAGTCAAAATTTTCATTGAGATCGATCTATCGCATTTTGACCGGGAATTTGGGCATGAGAAAGATGTGTTCATGGATGACCAAAAATGCTGCGAATTCAACATTTTAGAGACGTCATTAAGGAGGCCAAGAAAGATAAAAACTTTGTGTACAACATTGTGACTGGTCACCAAACGTGATGTTTTCAATATAATCCCGAAACCAAGCATGGAAGCACACAAACGAGCCAAATCTGAAAATAAGGCGTTTGGAAAAGTCAAAAGTGGAGACAATGTTAATTTGTTTCTACGTTCGAAGGGAATTATTTACAAAGAATTCGTTCCAGTGACCTAACGGTTAATGTGTATTATCTTGTTGTTATAAGGCGTTTGCTCTTGCATATTCTTCGTGTTCGGCCAGAATATCGCGAAGAAGGAATTTGGCGCTTGTTGCAGGATAATGCACCATCACATCGATAAACACTCCCCATATTCTCCGGTTATGGCACCGTGAACTTTTTTCCTGCCCATGAAGGAACCGACGTAGAGAGATTCCAAAAGGCGTCGACGACTATCCCGGTCAATCAGCTAAAATCCTCATTCGAAAAACTTGTGGACCGTCCAAATCGCTGAAGCGGTCTATTTTGGATAAAATGTTCATTTTTTTTTGTTTACTTTGTGACAGACCTCTTAATTCAATTTCCGACTAAATTTGTTTTTCACATTTTTATTTACAGTTTAAAAAATTCAACAAATAAAAGTAAAATAATTAGTAACTTACATAACATTATTTAAAAGCATTTTTATAATACTAGTGAGTATCCATAATAAAATATATGATGGAATAAAATATATGTATGGTTCATATCTATTTTAAACAAGAAAAAAAGCCAAAGATCTATTTTAGTAACCTACATACTTCGAATTCAACTATATTTTATATAAAAATAAAAATATCAAATTATAACATGGAACTTGTTTTTTAAAAAGGTCATTTTAATTATTAAAAACAAGTAACGTACACAGTGATATCATTTTTATATTTAAATTTAACCTAGTTGAATTTAAAGTATATGAATACATCTACTACTAACTTATAATACGTATAACAAATTTTGGCAAGTATAAATGGAAAGAAAATGTTAGCTGAGTAATAACCACGATTATAAAAAAAACTTACCGATTATGAAGAACTCTTAAAGATTTAGGTGACATACAATTTACGCTCCAATCAGTGTTACCATGGTCATTGCAAATTGTTATGGAAAACCTACCATAGTTTGCTCGTATCAGTTTAATCAATTCACCATCTTTACATTCGATTTTCAATATTTTCCCCTCACAAGCATATGCTGTTTCATATCGAATTTCTGAAATAGAATACACTCTTTTAATATGTTATAGTTAAAAACATAATTTATCATCCATCAAATTCAATCTTAATCCCCATAATTAACTAAACTGGGAATTAAATAATGTTTGCCACAATTTTAAACATCAATGAAAATGATTGTTTTGGTAATTATATATTTTAATCGGTGTTTATTGATGGTTGGTAATTTTTGAATGCAATATTTAAATATTTTGCTTTCAGATTGTTCTGTTTATTTTATTCATTGAGGATAATCGCCTGTAATTAAAACATTTTATTGAAACATTAACTATATATTTTAGCCGCTTTATTCTCTTTGATATAAACACTAATTTTTAATTTAATCAGATTGTTTTAACATAGAAATTGGTGTGATGAGTTTATAGTAAACTACTATAATATAAACTGTTAGTATTTTTAACTTCCCGCTAAAAAAAATTAAAAATTTTTTTTAAAATCGGGAAGTTATTGGTTTCACCCCGTTTTTCGAAAATCGAGTTTTCATTGGATCTCAACGTTTTGAGGTCTTAGGAACCTCCCCTGACTATTTTTACGAGGGTGTCTGTATGTCTGTATGTACGTGTGGATGTGTGTGTGTGTGTGTGTGGATGTATGTAAACCTCTTATAACTTTTGAACGGCTTGACCGATCGGAATGAAATAAAAAGCATCCGAAAGAGTTTCATCTAACTTAGATTCCCTGTAAGTTTGAACCGATTCGAGCCGGTAGATATCGAGAAATTTCAAAATAACCGAAAAAAACAATTGGTAAAAATAATGTTTTTTGGGCATATCTTTTTGGCTATTGCATCGATCAATTTCATAACCTAATCTGCTCATAAGCTTAAAAAGCCACGTCGAATGCCGTTTTGCAAGTTAAAATCGGTTAATTCGTTCGTGAGATATCGTTGTCGAAAAATTTCAAAAAAGTGTTTTTTTTTCAATAACTTAGAGATTTTTTGACTAACCGATTTTGCACTCCCGGTAACATTTTTAGGTCTCAAAAAACTGCGTCGAATGCCATCTTGAACATCAAAATCGAATAAGGCGTTAAAAAGTTATGGCTTTTTAAACATTTCAAAAAAAGTCAAAAACGTCAAAATACGTCACGTTACTATATAGCTTTGCGGTTAAAACTAGCGGGAAGTTGCAAGGATGCCCTTTAAGGTCAACCTCTTTTCGAATTTTTTTTTGTTAATTTCGTAACTTTGTTTGTTTTTTAGACCTGAATCGGAAACCCCAGGTTTCAAACATTCAAAAGAATAACACAAAATATCAATTAAAATCTTAAAGCATAGTTACGGAATTCCATCTTCTGACCATTACAATATAATCAATTTTGAACACGTAAAAATACTTACGGTCATTTTTATATGATCAAATTTCGAGAAATGTGTACAAATCATTGATTTGCTTTAGCTAGTTTGCACAGTCTGTTATTTAATTTGATTGAGTGAATGGGCCATTACCTTGAACCCCAACGTTATTTTGCGACGATTGGTCAGAAGGGAATCTTTTCCCCGAGTTCTTTTAACTAAATTAACGATTCTTGTATTTCTAGATCGACAAGTTACCAGCGATTATAAGGAAAACTCGTATTTAAGACGGTTCATAAATTTTAATTACCGTACGGAAACTTCAGTAAGATAGTAACACCTTGAGGTTTACAGAATTTATTTTAAATGGAACAATTCCCACGGTGATTTGATGGAATGAAATTATGTTTTATATTAAGTTAATCAAAAATGTACAAGTTATGGATAGGAAATTACTATACAAAAACATTGATTCCACCCTGACTTTAACGGATCAAATAAACTCATTATAAAGAAAACTGACTGTTATACGTATATCGATTGATATCGTTTTTATATTTTTCTATTCCTCGGTGATGAACTTTTCTTATTCTAAAAACATTTGAGAAAGTGTTCTTTAGTTTCGATCTCGGGACGAAGAGTCACATTTGGAGGGTTGTAATCTCAAACGATATGGGCAAGTGACTGCTTTGATCATGGAGTAGGACTAAAATGTAATCTACTACGGGATGGGGTCGAATAACTAAGCTCACCAAGCTGATGTCTTTGATATCAAATAAATTTTAAAATATTGATATTATGTGCATTCTGAAAATGCACCACAGTATGTTTTATATTACAAAATATTATCTTGAATTGACAAAGTAAGTAAGTAAGTAAATAGTAACTAATTAGTTTTTAGAAGTAGTAACTCTCTCTGTTGATCCATGATTTCCAGTTGAATAAATCTGCGAATGAATTGTGGCAATACTTATAGGCTTGACCACAAATTATTTTTTCGTATTAAGAACGTCTGTGATCAGAACTAGTTACCTGATTATGTGATAAACTTGATTTGTTTTTTTGCCAAGTGAGTTTTGTAAAAAAGCATTTTTGATACAAAATAAGGTGTATAGTATAATTACCTTAGCTTGCGAATTACAAAATTAGGTTATTGACAAAAAGAAAAAAATCGTAATATATTTCAAATTTAATTAGTTTTTAGGGTTCCGTAGCCAGCAAATGGCAGAAAACGGAACCGTTATAGATTCGTCATGTCTATCTGTCCGTCCGTATGTCACAGCCACTTTTTTCCGAAACTTTAAGAAATATACTGTTGAAACTTGGTAAGTAGATGTATTCTGTGAACCGCCTTAAGCTTTTACACAAAAATACCCAAAATTTTTTTTTTTCATCAAATCCATACGTGTGGGGTAGCTATGGATAGGTCTTCAAAAATGTTTTGGTTTCTAATATAACTTTTTTCTAAACTGAATAGTTTGCGCGAGAGATATTCCCAAAGTGGTAAAATGTGTGCCCCCCTGTAACTTCTGAAATAAGAGAATAATAAAACTAAAAAATATATATGATGTAGATTAGCATGTAAACTTCCATCGAAAATTGGTTTGACCGAGATTTAGTAAGTAGTTTTTTTTAAACATCGATCAAAGTTACAACGAACTACAAGAACTTTTATATTACTTTCTGCTATGGAACCCTTCATGGGCGAGTCCGACTCGTACTTTCTGTTGGTCAATATCGTTCCAGTTAAATAAATCTGTGAATAAATTCTGGCAATACTTATAGATTTGACCGCGGTTAATTTTTTCGTATTGCGCACGTCGTCGGTGTCCAGAACTACATAGTTACCTGATAATTTGAGAAACGTGATGGTATGGGGTCGAATAACTAAGCTGATGTCTTTGATATCAAATAAATGTTAAAATATTGATATTGTGGTCATTCTGAAAATGCATCACAGTATGTTTTATATTACAAAATCTGATCTTGAATGATACAATTGACAAAAAATGTTTAGTAAGTAAGATAATAAAGAAATATGCTGTCGGATATAAAACTACAATAAAAGTATAGTATTAATTCTATTTATTGCAATGCAACAATATTTTGACCTCACGTAACACAGTTCACGGAAATAAGGAAACGGATAAACTTCCAAGATGATGAAATCGTAATGCTGACACCCGAAAATAGCGCAAGATAAAAAAGTACCCTAAATGATCATTTTAATTCAATGGTAATCTTTATTATAGGCTATTTGTTGCTTCACTCTACTTTCCTTCACGGCAGTTAAATTCTCTTATAAAACCAGATAACATTTTTTTGTTTATTTTTAGAGCGAATTTTATCGGCACCTGCATTTTTTGTTATGTTTAACATTTAACTAACCTATCAATCACATTTGAATAAAACTGCCGATTTTCGTTTTATTTTATACTTACAATTAATAATAAAAAAAATACGTTCTGCAATTTCGAACAAACCGCGAGGGCGTAGACCCGTATATATATATGAGTACTATGCGGGGGTGGCACATTTTTTCTGAAAAAGGTCGGATTAATTACGGAGGATTGCGAGAGGCGGAATAAATTTGAATATGAGGGTTATTTAAAAAACTTTTTACCGGCTTCAAATTTTTCCAAAAATAAATCGGTAAATACCATACATCGGATGTTTGTGGTCAGTGGTGGAACTGGGAAATGAAATAATTTATATATAAATACCTGAGTTTATATTATTTACTAATTTGTTTTTTTTTTAAATGAAATGGTATTTTATTTTTAAAGGAAGCAGGTATACGTTTTCGTTTGATGTAATTTATTACGTATTCCAGGTAAGAAACTCAAGAATTTCTACACAAAATTCAAACTAAGTCACATTCATTTTGCAGGCATTTTAACTGACTTAGTAGTAATTAGTTTTATAATAAAAAAACAGGTTTTAATTGAAATTATATCTCAAAATTGTTGTGGATGATAAAGATATGGTCCTTCTTACATAAAATTCGTTTCATTCCAAATTATCTAAAATTCGTTTTAGAAAAGGAATTACCGATAAAAATCAGTGAAAGCTCAGTTTTAAAAGTCTCCACCAGTTTCAAAACATTTACAGGTAAAAAAATTTGAATTCTATTAAATCCATTCTTACTATTAAGTATTTAATTGTCTTTTTTACCATTTTAGATAAGTTAATTAATGATTATTTTCGTAAAATGGAAAAATACCCAAAAATTGTGAGGCCAAGTAACTTTGTTAATAAAAAAATCAAATTGTTCACTATTGTCCGTACCTTTTATTCCTATATTTTGTAGTAAGGCACTAACGCATCTAATGAGGTTATTTAGGTATTCTTCAAAAATGTTATCCCATTCTTTAGAAACGGATACAGTTTTTATAGGTGTGTTCAAACGATGATGAATCGATCTAGACAAGCAGTCCCAGACCTGCTCAATAGGATTCATGTCCGAAGAAAAAGGTGGCCAATTTCAATCTCTTGAAGAAACTCTTGGAATACTCAGAATCGATATGGACGAGCGTTATCGTCCATAAAGATAAAATCAGGACCTTTTCCATTTCAAATAGGCCGAAGGAGATGAGATCGATATAAACTTAAAAGGTCATGGGGTCAGGAACATGAACCATGGGATTTTTCCTTGCATGCATAATTCCACCCTAAAATATAACATTCCCACCTTCAAATGGTACCAAAAACAAGTCGCTGTTATTCTCCCTTTTCTCTTAAGACTGGACATCATTATTATCACTGATCAATCCAATCCTTGTATCATCCAGTCTGCCAATTTCACCCTCTTGAAGACACGCTTCGACTGCTGAGGTTTGATGAAGGCGAGCGTTATCGTCAATTAAAACCTTCCTCATTTCGAATTGATTGCACAATTGGTCGATATAAACTTGGCCAATTATGGTGATGAAACATGAACCAAAAGAGTTTTACTTTCATACATGATTCCACCACAAAACAAATCATTCCCGCCTTCAAATGGTACTGCTTTTCTGGCAAAAACAAGTACCCACGTCCTCGTTCTCAAGATTCCATATCTACGTTCGTCACGGACCAATCCAACCCTTGTCTCATCGCAGAATATAACATTACAGTTGACCATTGAGGCAATGATGTTTCTTCTAATGATCTAATGGTCGCAATGGAATGTGTGCTGGAACTGGTTTTGAAGACTGCTGACCTTTAAAAACCTATTTCTTGAGCCACTTGGGCTTATTTTTCATGTCTAACTTTTTGACGCCCACTTAAAGGTCTACTTTCCACAAAAACCTTCTCTTTGAATAGTTTGGTGTGATTGGCGTTTTTCAAGAAGAAAGACAAACAACATTCATTACTAAACAGGCACCTCTAAGTCGATTTTTCAACACCGTTTATTCTTAAAAGACAACGTTTCATTTACATTAGAGATAAAGATTAAACTACTCCTTTTTGATATGTTCATCGAATTTATACATATGCATTATATGCGGAAAACCGTTAAAACTTTACCTTTAACGTTATCCGTTATCTGGATCAAAATCAATAGGTTTCTGCTTTATGACATGGGGATTCTATATAACAAATTTCATGATCCTATGATCTCCCTTTCAAGAGTTATAGCGCAGACAAACGAATTAGATAGTTCTGGAAAACCGTTAAAATTTTAATGCTAGGGTTATTCGATCTGCACCAAAATCAATAGAGTTCTGTATACCAAATTTCATGACGTGTTTTTCCGTTCAGGAGTTATAATCCACACAAAACGAGGGAAATTTGTATTATATACACTAGTTTCGAACAACCATTAAAGTTCTGCTTTATGACATGAGGATTCTATATAACAAATTTCTTGACCTTCCGTTTAAGAGCTAAAGCGAACACAAAAGCAATGGAAATATGTATTGTATATACGAATTTCGAAAAACCGTAAAAAATTTACCGTTAGGGTTATCCTATCTGAGCCATGACATGAGGATTCTATACACCAAATTTCATTGCCCTGTGACCTTCCGTTTAAGAGTTATAGTGCACACAGACAGGGGGACACACAAGCCGATCTTATAAAGTAGCTCGGTGGTACTGCAAAAATTCAATTAAACATTTTTGGTTTTACAGAGTGATGTACGACTCTTAGAATTGAGTGTAGTAGTCATCCAAGGTGTAGCATCAAAAGAAGACACACAAACAGTATAAAAACATTTTATAATAAAATTAAAACTTAAGAGAAAACAAGAAGAATATAATCCCTGTTTACATTATATCAAATGGAACCTATAATAAACTCCAAAGAATTTAATAACTTACGTTCCATCTTTTTACTTTTAATCGCATAAAAAATGGACAGATTTTTTTAACGTGATTTTATTTTGTATCAAACAATATTAAGCTATCTAACAAGATGAAATTCTTGAGTAGAAGAATGCTAACGTTGTGCCTTTTTTAATCCGTAATTGATTTTAAGGGAAGTAGCTAACTTCCCTTATGTTTCCGCATGATAACAAGATTCAATGAAACGAAAATGTCGATGCATATTATCCGCTGCAATGGAGAATTTAAGCTAAGCTGTAGACTTTAGAGGGGCACTCATGTATGTGCTATGATCAAATAATCCATAAATTATCAAAAAGTACCTATATGCCGCTGCTATTGCATTACCTATGTCGGTGCACACAGCAACTTCAATAAAGTTTTAACTCGATTTGTTTGCTGCTTTTGTTACTAAGTAATTTTAAACAGTATGTATGATGAACGAGAAGTACAATTATTATCAAATAAGTGTTAGCATAGTATATTGGAAAAAATCGATAAGGTTAACCTATATCGCGCTCAACTTTGTAATTTCTAAAAGTATCCAATTTATTTGAAAATGACTGATATGAGTTTCAACTTTGTTATGACATAGTTGATCGAGTATCCAAATTTTTTATAAACTAAAAAGTTAGATACCCTATTTCCAAAGTTAATAACGAAAAAATAATATAAATACTTTATCACTTAATAAACTATCTAACTTAAGCTCCAAACTCACTAATCTACTTATTGTCAGTTGATTTATATAATATGTATTATAACCAGACTTTGGGGCGTTGTATAAATTTAATTATTCTGGATCAACGTTTCCGCTAAAATTGAAAACAATTCTGTAAATGTATGGGTTATTTATTCTTGTTGTGGCACAATATAAAACAGAAGAATAAAACCAGTCCACCCTCATATAGATTTTACATTAATTTCAATCAATTCCGATTAATATATAACTAGAACCGTATTAAAAATTAGATAGATTTTTTAGTAAACGTATATTTGAAATTTTAGAAAGTATAAAAACAAGAATATATGGAATGACATAAGGAAATTGAAAAAAGGTCGCATCTAGCAGGACTCGAACCCGCAACCTTTCCTTCTATGCGGCAGGTGTCACATTTGACATGAGTTGAATTTAACCCTCGTTCTATCAGGCACTGCAAGGATACTTCAGTTGACCCCTCCTGAAACTGCTACCATCCAATAGCTTCGCGAATTTTGATAGTGCTAATAACAGACATAGCCCAGTCATATTAGGGGTTTCACCTCGGAATGAAAGATATTCGCAAAAAAAAACGATTTTGATGACCTTCGACCTTCAATATCTTAAGACGCGGACACGATAGCAATGGTGACTTTTGAGACAATATTTAGAACGCCAAAACAAAGGTTTCTGCAGAGCCTTTTTTTGGTGTGAGTGCCAACCTACCAATCAACTTGAGACTGGTGATTCTCAATGAACATATTTCTTATAGTTTTTAGTAACTCTTTATAACACTTTTCTACTTGATTACATTTTTTGTCATTCCTATGTACCATTAATAAAAGTTTCTTTTGTAATAATCTCAAAATTATAGTACTTTTGATGTCAAGTCTATTGTAGTATAGTTATAGGGTTATAAATTTACACATATATATTTAAATTATAACCCTATAACTATACTACACTATTCTTATGCTAAACATCATTTTCAGAGCAATTTTTTATAGGTTGCTTCATGATCGATTCCTACGAAGCTAATCAATGTTAATTGTTGGTCACAGATAGCTTATCATTATTGTCACTGCGGAAGGGCACCGCGCCCGAACTAAGGAGTTTTCGAGACGCGCACGACGGAGGGTTAACGACCAAAAAGCGAAATAATAACTAAGCATTCATGGCGTAGTTGTTAAAGCGTTGCCGCGTAGAGGTAAAGGTTGCGGGTTCTAGTCCTGCTGGATGCGACATTTTTTTTTTAATTTCTCCTTAATGTCATTTATTTTTGTTCGTATACCTACTCTCGAAAATTTCAAAAATTTCAAAGCTTATTATTTTATTATCTCTAACAATAAAAATTGAAAATAATTGCTTTATTTAGATTTTCATAATCGTATATTTTATGGATTCAGTGTAATTAAATTCAATCAGAGTAAAATCTATACCTCCAGCATTTCTAAGCCTGTTATTATGTGATCATTGAATAAAAACCTCACGCGGTAGATATGTTGATTTAATTCATTTTTTGACCCTTTTGTTCGTGTTTGTTTGGTTCATCTAGTTATCGAATGAAAATAAATTTTAAAGTATCATAAGTCTTTGAGCCTTTATTATGACAGGAGTACCGATAGAAAATCGATTAAGATAAAAACATTACAATTATCATAAAACGTCTTGATGTGATTTTAAAATTTTACCCAAATTCGTTTACTGATGACTTTGGAATATATTTGTCATATACTGGTTTTGGAAACCCGTAGATTTTATTTGTATATTGTAACAATTTAAAGATCGTTGTCGTTTTAGGTTATTGACAAAATAAAAACATCATATTTCAAATTTAATTAGTTTTTAGAAATAGTAACCCTCTCTGTTAGTTAATACCTTTCCAGTTAAATAAATCCGCGAATGAATTTTGGCAATACTGTATATTTGTGTTCAGAAATAGTAACCTGATTATTTAAGAAACCTGATTCGGCCTCTTATAATCTTGTTTGTTACCAGGTAAGTTTTGTGAAAAAGCATTTTTGATACAAATTAAGTTGTAGGTAATAGTATAATTAACTGAGGCTGCGAATTCCAAAATTGCAAAATTAGGTTATTGATAAAAAGAAAAAAAAAGAATGTGTATATTTTAATGAAATTATTTTTTTTATTTAATATATTCTTCATCAGCTTGAACACACTTATTTGAATGATCCTCCGGTAATTTTATACCATCTCTGGGCAGAAGCCCTGCAAAATATGGTTTTAAGGCTGCAATAGCTTATTCATTCGACGAAAAACGTTTTCCACGAAGGAATTGTTTCAAGTTTCTGAAAAAGTAATAGTCAGAGGGAGCCAAACCTGGTGATCATCAAAAAAAATGTGTGAAACATTGTCTTGAAAAATGATGGTTTTCTTGTCTAAACCGGGACTTTTTTCACATTTTTTTTATCCAACTGGTGCAAAAGATTACAATAATATTTAAAGTTAATTATTTTATTCAAGATAGTCAATCAAACAAAACCCCTGTTGCATCCCAAAAAACTGCCGATCGTTCTGTCTTATCACTGCACGATATTCGTTTTTTTTTGTAACAAAATACACTGACACGACAACTTCAAACAGCTTGTAAACAAAGAATGAATTGATAAATCAAAATAGATTTTTTTGTATATTCAAATGAAAGATGAAATAACATTCCAGTTGAATAAATCTGTGAATGAATTCTAGCAAGACTTATAGATTTGACTACGGATTATTTTTTCGTATTACGCATTTCTGTGTTCAGAACTAGTTACCTGATTATTTTAAAAACGTGATTCGGCCGTTTATAATCTTGTATCAGGCGAGTTTTGTAAAAAAACATTTTTGATACAAAGTAAGGTGTAATCTATCTATACTTATAATAAATCTGTAGAGAAGTCAATTCTGTACATGAAATATATTTCCAAAAAATAAAATCTATAAGTCCTACAGGTTTAAAACTTTGCAAAATAGTTATTTCTATCATTTTAAGGTCAATTGTGAACGGATTTTCCGAAATTCCACCCACAAGGGGGCTTGCGGGGGCATGAAAATTAATCTATACATATAATAAAACTGTAAAAATAAAAATTCTGTACATTAAAGATATTTAAAAAATAAGTAGCGGGGGTGTTACTACATCAATATAGAATCAAAAAATGTGGTTAGTTTTTTGTTTGTCTGTCTGTATGTTTGTGCGCGCATCACATTAAAACTACTGATCCGATTCAAATGCGGTTTTCACAGATGTACTTATCTTCATTCAACTTAACATCTGGTGTATAAAAAAATTTTCCCCTACCCCTTAACGAAGTCGGGGGAGAAATTTTTATATAACAATCAACACGCCACGCGAACGATGTCGCGGGTACCTACAGCTAGTTAGTAATAATAAATTACCTTAGGTTGCCAGTTCTAAATGGGTCGATCTAACATTCTTACACTTATTTTTGTAATTTACAAAGCCTATATATTTAAAAACCCCATGAGAGGTATAAGATCGACTTGTGTCCCTTTGTTCGTGTTCGCTATAACTCTTAAACGGAAGGTCGCAGTGTCAGGAAATTTGGTATATAGAATCCTCATGTCAGAAAGAAAACCCTATTAATATTAGTCCAGATTGGATAACCCTAACGGTTAAACTAAAACGGTTTTCCGAAACTCGTGTATATAGTTCATTTTTTCCTCTGTTTGGGTGCGTTATAACTCTTAAACGAAATAGAATGGATAATCGTAACGGTAAAATTTTAATAGTTTTTCGGAACTCGTGTATATACTGCATGGGATAAATTCGATATTTTCTGTTTTAACGAAAATAAACGAACTGCATACTCAGTTAGAGTTTAATTGGTGAAGTTTGTACTTGAATCAGAGAACCTTGAGTGCTAACACGACCTGGAGTTAAACTGGGAAAATTATTTTTCTAATTAAATATTAAATACATTTCTGTAAAGTGATATCGACGTTACAATATTCTTAAAGATCTGTATGTTGATTTGGGGTTTACATTTAGTAGAGCATTGTAATTTTGTATTAGGAACCTCATCTGATTAAAAACTTTGATTCAAAAAACTTTTATTTCAAAATTGTTTGTTTGTTTGCTGTTGAAGTCATGAAAGTCTAAATATAATACTAGCATTACATCAGTCACCTTGATTAAATTTAATTTACACCATATGTAATGTGGGATAAATTACCTTGACTAGCATTTAATTACTTGCTAAAGAAAGAACTATTCATGTGTTTCAAATGGTGATTATAATGTATGGGAAAAATATATTTTATTAGATTCAAGCTCAGACAAATAAATAAAGTTTTATTTTCTATTCTATCATTTAATTACCTCTTCAATAAGAAAAATGAAAAATGCGCGACTTGATATAAAATTTCATTTTATTAAGAGCGTAGGAGGCATACAAAAACACAACCAATAATTGAACTCGTGAAGACTGTAATGGGCAAGATTACTTTTAGTTGAATAAATATTATCAACATTAAATTGAAACTCCATTAAAAACAAGTTTAAGTAATTTATAAATATATAAAAAAAATAATATAGCCATTCAACAAATGTAAAAAGGTTTCAATTATGATAATCGTAAAAAGAAAGATAAATAAACCAATAATTTATATTGAAGCAAAATTAAAATACTATAACATTAATTTGCATTGATTTAGCTGTTGAGGTCCATTATTGACAACAACGACATAGTTTAAAAAGTAATCTAATATTTGAGCATGAAATGTGATGATGAGTGAGTTGTCGCATATATCTATTTTTCTATTTTTCAAACAAATACGGCAGGATTTGACGAGAAGTCGATATATTGCCCGTATATAATTGAATACTCTAGTCAACATCTTCAAAAACGTGAAAAATTAAAATAAAGGTCCTAAAAATATGAGCGATAGCTCATTGGATTCGGAATCACCTCTAGAAAAATGTTTTTGAAGGAGAAGTGTGCAGGCAAAAAATTGCAATTGTTACTAACAAAATAAGATGAAAAAAAAAACAGATGTTTATGTTTTTGTTAATAACTCGAAAAATATTAATATTTAAGCAATTTTGAAAAAAGCTCGTTAAAGAGGAGGAAATTTCCGAAAAAAAGTCCGTCCTCCCGGAACTCTATCTCCATTATTTATAATTTTAATATGACGTTGAAAATGGGGCTTTGAGCGGCTTTTACGGCATGCGCGCGCTACTGCTAAACGTTGTTTATCAGATAAAATATTTTTTTTATGAGATAAAATGTTATTTTAAAAATTTGAAAAAATTCCAGTATTTTCCTAACACTTGAAAAAATCTAAATCATTTGGAAAAAACATTTTATCACTGTTTTTCAAAAAGTTATTCAATTGTTAACTAACAAATTTTTTCCTAATCTCTGTTGACATAAACAATGGGATAAAAGGTATAAATAATTGGCCTAAAAATTTGAAACTTCGTGGAGCCCTTTTTATATGTATAAGTACTTTACAAGATCCTGCGATACATCTTCATAAAATTTTATTAATTTGTTAATAATACTTTCTAATATCATACGTCACGTTAACTGTAGCGCCAAATAACTTGCCAATTAAAAAAATTATATATCTTTTAAACTATTGGAGATATGATAAAGGATATTCAGGAGTTTTTTATAGAAAATAAATTTCTCTTTCAAATAATTTTAAGACCAAATTCGTATTTATTGTTTATTAGATACTACATGCATTTATTTGGAAAAATTCTGTATTTTTTTTACTTTTTCGCAATATTTTGCAATAGTTATAAAAAATCATAATTAACAAATTAATAAACTTTTATAAACATTTATCACAGAATCTTGTAAAGTATACATATGAAAAGGGCTCCACAAAGTTTCAAATTTTTAGGCCAATTATTTATACCTTTTATCCCATTGTTTATGTCAACAGATATTAGGAAAAAATTTGTTAGTTAACAATTAAATAACTTTTTGAAAAACAGTGATAAAATGTTTTTTCCAACTGATTTAGATTCTTTCAAGTACTTCAAATACTGGAATTTTTTCAAATTTTTTAAATAACATTTTATGTCATAAAAAAAATATTTTATCTGATAAACACCGTTTAGCGGTAGCGCGCGTATGCCGTAAAAGCCGCTCAAAGCCCCATTTTCAACGTCAAATTAAAATTATAAATAATGGAGATAGAGTTCCGGGAGGATGGACTTTTTTTTCGGAAATTTCTTCCTCTTTAACGAGCTTTTTTCAAAATTGCTTAAATATTAATATTTTTCAAGTTATTAACAAAAACATAAACATCTGTTTTTTTCATCTTATTTTGTTAATAACAATTGCAATTTTTTGCCTGCACACTTTTCCTTCAAAAACATTTTTCTACAGGTGATTCCGAATCCAATGAGCTATCGCTCATATTTTTAGGGCCTTTATTTTAATTTTTCACGTTTTTGAAGATGTTGACTAGAGTATAAACCGGTAGTTTGTTTCTTTTTCTTCACACTACACCCCACTGACAGCATTTTCCTGTTAGTAAATATGTAAATAATTCTAGTCAACACATTTCGTTGATTAAAAACAGTCCCTTATTTCTTTCTTTCTTGGCACTGACTTTTGGATAAGTTCTAAAATTGAGCTGTATTTACAAGTGCAGCTGTTATAATTTTTATAACATTGACATGCACTGAGTAAAATTGTTTAGTTCCGCATTCTCATTAAAATAGAAATAAGAATATAAACCATTCTCGAATCCATTTAAACACATATATAAAATTCGGTCCTGTTGTTTAGGAGGAGTTCGGTGACATGCACACGTACAGAAGAAATATCTATATGTAGAGATTATTATAAATAACCTGCAAAATATAAACCTTTTTTTATAGTTACAATAAACATGGCAGTTTATATATGAATGTATGTTAGACCCAACTGAAATTGTTATTCTATCTGACCTTTTGAAATTGAATTTTACAAATTTAACAGAGGTCACTTTTTAGGAAACCAAATATATAATTTATAAAATAAAACTCTCTTATCCTAATAAATTATATTGTCCCACATAAAGTTTTAGAGTATAACAGTTGGGCTGAAAACTTCGTAGACCGAGATACATTTTTTTTTTGATAAAATCTGATTTCATTATTCACTATAGTTGCCTTCGAAGACGATTATAGCGGTTTTTCAATACAATTATTTTGCACGATTTGTTTTTAGGTCTCAGATCCAGCAGTTACGTCTTCAGCGCTAAATTTCTTTCCAACAAGCATTCTTTTGAGGTGTGCGAACAGCAAAATGTTGTTGGGGCCCAGATCTGGAGAATACGCTGGATGCAGAAGCAATTCGAAGCCCAATTTTGCCACCGTTTTTTTTTTGAAGTTATACTTCTTATCATGGACTTGATTTGTGTGGGGTTAAATGGGAAAAATCATTACATAATATGTAATGGTGTGAGTAAGAGAGAGTCAGAAACACATATAAGGTATCAGTACATTGAAAAGAGATAGATATACAAAAAACAATATGAGCTAATGTTTTGGAATATCATAGTGACGTATTACATTGTGTTTGACAGATTATTTTATAATTCAGTCACGTAAGTAAACATATAAAGTTTAGTATTTTATATTAATAATAATATTCAGTAATGAGTATTGTATTGTAGTCCATACTACCGTCACATGATTGCATTATATTTTGCACTATGGGGTTTTGTAAACACTTTTTTTGTACATTGATCGTTTTACTGTTTAGTTTTCGTGTTTGAAGTAAGGACACACATCAACTGGTCTTATTTTTCTAAGTATTTATTTAATTGAATACAGTTAATTTTAAAAAAAAAATTATTTCTACTTGCCTGTGTTTGTAGTTATTAAGTTTTATTAGTTTAACAGTGCATAGAAGTATAACTTCTGCCGGCAGTCCCACTGACTGCCACACCCTTTTTTTTATTTGTTACTCGTTGAGTTATCTTGATGTTTCATCAAAGTGCTGCTTCAGTACTTTCTTATTCATGAATTGGGGCCGTTTTCTTGCGATTTCCTTCTAGAAACGCTCCTATAACACTATATAATAATCGTTCTTGATGATTTTTTCTTTTTCGAGATAATCGATGAGTACGCATCCCAAAATACATAACCTTTGCAGCTGACTGTTGCGTCTTTGCACGCTTTGCAGTTGGTTCATCACGTGTAGTCCACTATTATGGTTAAACAGCTTTAAACAATGCTCAAAATCATCAATTTCTTGTTAAGTTTGGTCCATTGTGAGCTCGCTTGATTAGAGCTTTCGCATACAATATGTTCAACACAATCTTAAGACCATAAGCTATCTGGATCAACTTTACTTATTATCGAAAAATTCATATTCCAGAGAAGGTGAGTAAACAACACCACTTTGCGATCATTCAAAACTATTGACTCTGTGTGCATTGTTCTCTGTGCTCATTTTCGTGTCTTCTAAATTTAGAAAGCCACTTTTCAAAGGTGCAGAATCCGAAAAATGTTTATGAAGTCAAGCAAAAAAGCAATGCTTTAATTAATACACGAATATCCTTTTTATCCATTTTCTTCAAATTAGTTGCTACACTCATTTCACAAACTAATAGGCCGACACCTGTGAAATTTGTAGACGTGTCTTTTGAAAGTTAGAGTTAACTAAAAATCATTTGCATTTCATACTATCTGTGTATTAGTCTACGAACTTTTCAGTTCACCTGGTTTCTAAAAAATAATACTTCCAAGGTGAGGAAAAATATTATAGATATTATCTAAATGCATTTAAAGTTACAACAGTTATGATATGGCTCAACTAGAGCGTAAAAATATAATTATAACGTCTTTAAATGAGGCTATATAATAGGTAAATGTATTTCTATTGATTTAATTAGTACAATCTATAATATACAGTAAATGTTAATTTTTTCATTTCTAATTTTAAAATGAACTAAATCTCCAATGATTACAAAAAAGTATGTTTGAAATATAATGCATACGTTTGGGCTATATAAATCGATTTTATCCAAACGTAAAATATATAATATAGATATTTCTACTCTACATAGAAGTTTGTTAAATATCGACAATTTGGAAATATTTCGATATTTTCCAATGGGTACCTAAAAATACCATTTTGGTTTTGCTATAAAATTGCTGTTGGAAAAATGTGATTAAATAACTTTTGCCACGCACTCTTTTCAAGAAGTTATACGACATGCCATTAGTAAAATCGTCATTTTACATGTAACCTACAAATGAGTAGGAAAAAAAACTAATTTTAGACATATTACACAAGCTAGTAATAAACCATATTATACAGAATATAAATCACTACAAGGTTTTTCTTTACGAGGTGCGTATTTTTATCAGAATGAACAATTAAACGGAAATACATCTAAGCAATAACAGGTTGTTTCACAATCTAAAAGAATTCTGATTAGTATTTATGATTAGTAAATAAACACACACACACACAATGTAACTTTTATTAATGATATCCAATGACAAATGTTCAATAATAGGATAATACTAATGCAGCAGATATTTCAAATAAATGGTTTCAAAAAGCATTACCACATAAATTAAAATTGTATATATAACAAATGTATCCTGATCCTTTAAAATGATAAATAAACCTTATGATACAAACCAACAACGTTATGATTTTAACAAAAAATTCCGAAAATTGTGTAATCGAATGGTAGAAGCTAGGAAAGACAGTCCAGTGCAGATAGATTTTTTTGGGCAAAAATTCTGTACAGTAAACGATGCATACCACCTTGTAGAGCAGGTTTGTAGGAACCTCTGAGTGATTTTAGTTCACTTAGGATATAGGAAAAAAGTCGCGGTTTTTTGGTTTTACGAATCTATCTTAAAAACTAAGATAGTTACGGTATTGGTCCAATGGGAGAAAATGTAGAGAATTTCCAAGAACAATAAGGAAATGTACCAAAAACGAGTTTTCGTTGGAAAAACTTTATAGATTTATAACTCCCTTAGTTTTTCGATTTAAAAAACGGGTTTGCAAGAGAAAGTAGCTCGTATTATGTAGAATAAGCGATCAAAACGTCGGATTTATAGTCTTCGAGATATTCAATTTGCAAATTTGCGAACGGAAATTATGGGTGTTGTTGTTTCGCTTCCCGCTTTTTTTTAAATTAACTTTTTTGCATTTTTTAAACGAATTTTGAAAGTTTACCGTTCATACTTCGAAACGTGTAATTGAGCTTTTCTGTACATTTTTGTTTTACGTTCTCTATGAACTCCTGATGGGTTTCCTTAAAGCAGGAATTAATTTTTGGGAACAGGTAAAAATCGCAGGGTGTTAAGTCTCGCGTGTACCAAGACTGTCTTCTAGTTTTTGGCAAATTACTCGTAGACAGACAGCTCGTTATGACCCGGCGCGTTGTCTTGATGTAGGATCGAGTAGTTCTCTTTCGTATAGTTGTAATAGTCCAAGATCCCGATATAGGACGACCTTCACCGAGCTGGTTAATGGACCAAACATATTTTTTATGTAATTTAATATATCAAAAAATATATTGCATATGAGTTGCCTATCGAATTTCAGTCAAGGATATTTTTAATTAATTTTTAAAAATTTTTTGTGCGACTGAGAGGTCCCTACCTACCGTCCCATGCGATAGAAGAGGACACAACATAACAGCGTTTGAATCCCGGCCTTTTAAAGAGAGAGATCTCTCTGCTCTTGAAAACAAGAAGGATAGCGATAGACGCGTACAGTATATATCTATAGATACATTAATTATATAGAGCAAATTGTTTTAATTTATTTTAGTTAATATTTTTAAATAGGAAAAAAAAGAAATAAAATTTGTAAGATAAGAATTATATATGTATTGCTATAACCTTCTTATTAACTATAGATTTATATATACTTTAATTTAACAAAATATATACACATATATATTTAATTGATTGAAAAAAAATTAAAAACTAATCCTTTATTTTAATATGAAACTACTCCAAAATAATGCTCAGAATGTACGCGTCTATCGCTATCCTTCTTGTCTTCAAGAGCAGAGAGCTCTCTCTCTTTAAAAGGCCGGGATACAAACGCTGTTATATTGTGTCCTCTTCTATCGCATGGGACGGTAGGTAGGGACCTCTCAGTCGCACAAAAAATTTTTAAAAATTAATTAAAAATATTCTTGACTGAAAATCGATAGGCAACTCATCTGCAATATATTTTTTGATATATAAAATTACATAAAAAAAATGTTTGGTCCAATAACCAGCTCGGTGAAGGTCGTCCTATATCGGGATCTTAGACTATAATGGATCACGTATAAAATTATCTGCCTAGCAACTACATTTGGTTGAGTCAGAATCTCTGGAAATCACGCAACTTTTATCAAAACAATATTACTTAACGAGTAAGTCAAGGCTATTTCATGATCAAACTAATGTGCAAACTTCTTTTGTCTTCAAATCAGATCAATTGCTTTTTGATGTCAGAATCCGGTTCAGCTACTTTAAAAACCTATAAACCCAGGTGTTTTGAGGCTTCGCAAGCCTTTTCTATAGCTCGACTATAAAAAAAACCCTGACTTGAACTTTAGATACCTATTAGGGATGAGTGATCCTCAGATTCAAAATTGGTTAATCCAAAAACACATTTAAGAACCCACTATACTCTTCACCTTTTGATTACTATAAACAGCGACTTAGAAAGGAACTAAACTAAACACAATTCTAGACAAATCGAACGGGACCAATTTTCATTCATCATATGCGGTGTCCTTTTAACAAAAAATTATAATTATAAAGAATAGTACTTTGTCGTTTGCAATAAGTTTCATAAGATTATGTAAAGTGGTGGAATTTACATTAAAACTTAAAATGCTAAATAATCTGCTCTATACCGCTCTATAAGAGTTAAGTTTTTCAACTTTCTACTCATATCTAACCGTATTTCAGTTATCCAATTTTTATAGGATATTACTTTATGAGTGGAGTAAATTGCATATTACAGCGAGTGTGTTTGGCCCATGAGCGAGCTTGCGAGCGAAGGGGCCAAAGAAACGAGCTAAATATGCAATTTGTTCCTCGAGTGAAGTACTATGCTTTACCCACGACTTACCAAATGGTTTTATATGAAACTAAAAATAACAAATATAAAATTTAAATTTTGGCATAAGTTGTCAAAAATATCCGATTTCGCAGACAGTTCTGTCTGAGAAATGTCAAATGTTAGTTTAATTTAATAAAAACTGTAGGTAACCAACATAATAATACAGGTTTCTATTTACTTACTCCACTAGTTTACTAAATGAAACTATAACACAACTCCTCAATAACTTGACACTTACTGACAGAGTTATAGGTTAAAAAATACGCAATTTACTTATGAGTCGTGGGTAAAATTATAAATACCCTATCTATATTCAACTGTTCTCATAAAATATTAAAATTGCAATTAAACTTTAAATTTGCAAAATAAACAATGTTTAGTGTTGATATGTGTCAGCGTGCTTTGATGTTAACAAACTTGATATAATTTACCACATTATTTACTTTATGATTTCAGTATAAAAAACTATAAATTCACAATTCTCTGTATACATCTCGTGTGTATTATATATTAAAACATGATATATTTGTTTCCCTTCATTGAATATTAATCTATTTACCGAAACTCAATACATTATGCTGTACAATTCATAATTAAACAATTTGATAGGAATTAATTATGAAGGGCGTGATAATATGTTTCCAACCACGCTTGAGAACTGAAAAATTGTAATTATGCTCAATCCACCGACATTTGTTAACACAAATTATTGAATTATCGATTTGCATTATTGTTTTGATTTCTGTCAGCTATGATTTTGTTTATAAAGCAACTAGTCGGCTTATTAAGCGTTACGATTTAAGCCCGTTCTCCCAGTTCGAGAGAGAAAAAAAAAGATCAAAGCATCTAATCTTTTTCTAATCGCCTTTAAAAAAAACAAAATCAATACTTTATAGCCACATTATTATCGCGTGGTTGGTATGCTTCGCCGATTAGAAAGTGAAGCAAAGACTGCTTCAATCTTTTTTCTCTCTCGCTTGAATCGGAATGCGCAGTCTAGGTATTATTTGTTTATGAGCTAAGCTTGACTTATCTCATATACAATTTAATATATCCGTTTTTTTTCGAATCCTCATTCGACAAACTTGTGTACCGTGCAAATCGCTGTAGGGGACTATTTTGAATAAAATAAATTTCAATGCCCCAAAAAAAATTTGTTAATTTATTATTATAGGACATGAGTTGAATTAAGATATGATTAAATACACCGACTAACCACTAAAGGCGCTACGGGCTCTAGGTAGGAATCTCAGGTTCGAGTCCTGCCGGACGTGTCATTTATTAATTAGCGAATATGTACACTCAGCACATCTGACATTTTTATCAGGATTCTAAATATCTCAGCAGAGTAAATTTTCGGTTTTCAATCTTTATACTATTATTGGAATAAATAATCAATTTTAGAAGAACTCCCTTTTGTTTAAGTTTGAAGGTACCTAAACTTCGTACGTTACTAGACCGCAGGTCTTTTAAATCACTAATTTACTATCTTAATATTAATTAAGCTCTTACCAATACCAAAAATCATAACCTTTTGAAGGGAAACTCATTTTCACGTTTAATTTAACTGAATTATTTGTATCTACCCAAATGTTCATAATCCATACTAGTTGAGAACAGTCAAGCATAATTTTAGATTTGCATTTTGTCTCGATGAAATGTAGGTTAAATACATTTGCTTGTTTTCTTTAAACTAATTACCCTTCAATATTACTGCACAAATAATTTCCGGTTTTCTCTCAGTTCGATTTTTTTTATTATATACGAGGGTTGTTTCTTAGTTTTGCATATAGCCGCTTCAAAGGCGCCATCAATAAAACCTTTAGACACAAATCTAACCTCAATATTTTATTGACTTTTATTGGGATACAACAAATTGTGTGGGTATGGTGAATTTATAAAATAATAAGTCGGTCGGAAAATAGATCTTAGCCGAGTACCTACATTTTTGAGCAATAATTTTTTGGAAAGGCTTATGCTGACAGTGATGTCTCGCTAAAATGGTTTCTGTGTTTGGGAATAAAACACCACACCAGTCAACTATTTTCTGCTGGTATAGCGAATTTCAACGTGATCGCTCCAGACTCAGTGACGAATCCAGGCTAGGTCCACCCAAAACATTGATGGGGTTTGTGAGCCAATTAAGGATGACCGCCGTGTTAGATACCGGGAGATCTAAAAGATCCTACATGAAGAACTGGGTGTTACGAAGTTGATTTCCCTTTTGGAACCCTCATTTGCTTACAGAAGAGTAAAAAACGGTTCGCGTCAATTAATGTTAAAAACCATTGGAACGGTTCAACAAAGTAAGCTCAAAAAACTTTATAGTATTGCTAGTGGCGATAAATCTTGTATTTACTGCTACGAACCAGAAAATAAACTCCAATCCGCTATGTGGGTGTTTCACGAAGAGGAAAAACCAACAAAAGTGACCCGTTTTCGAAGTGTGTCAAAGAAAATGATCGTAACTTTTGTGTCAAAATCTGGTCACGGGCTTTAGAAGATCGAAGAACGGTCCATTCCGATTGGTATATAAACGTTTGTTTACCAGAAGCTATCACCAAATCCGACAAAGCAAAAACGGCGAATCATCAGGACAATGCAAAAGACAATCGAGTTTTTGGATCTTCAAAACATCGAATTGTTAGACCATCCTCTGTCTAGTCCTGACCTAAGTCCTAACGACTTACGTTTGTACAGAGATTATAGTCGCCAGAATAAGCCATCGATGCCTTTAAAATAGCGATTTTGCAGGTGTCAATTGAAGACTATAATAACTGTCTTGGTGGTACAAATTATGAAAAGCAATAAAATACTTTAAGTCTATGCATTTTTGAGTTTTTTGGCTATATGCAAAACAAAAAAGACAACCCTCGTATTAATACCAGAAGTCATCGACTAATTCACACAATTTTTAATATTTATAAATATTTTTATACATATATATTTTGCGAAATATAAATCCAAAACATTGTTGTTGTATCAAAAACTTTATTTCATTTAACACCATAATTAATTTGTATGAAATTTAAATTAAAAACATAATGGGGTGTTACCGCTTTTGATATTACAAAATACGAAAATTGAAATGGTTAAAAGTTTTTAAACAGAATCAATTTTGGAAAATAAAGAGATATATATTCAAAGTCAGTATGCAGACTTGCCTCGAACCATAAAGAAGATCGATAATCAGAATTTACTTGGAAGAAATACCTATTGGATAAAATCCAAATGATATGCTTGGATATTACGTGCACGATTTACTGGCTAACACAACTGATAAATCTACATGTCAAACGCACTAAGCAAAAAAACAAACAGTGACCAAATAACATTTGGTACATGAATATTCTTTACGAGATAAGTGAAGGTGGTTACATTACAAAAGGCATTCTCTGAACTTACGGCATAAATGAAAACCGTTCATTTTTATTGAAAGTATGACCAGCCGGTATAGTTCGTTTAGGTCCGACAACGACCACAATGCGTGCCCCTACAAGTTATTCTGGTTCCGTTTTGTTCTCTTTCATCGCTATGTACTAATGCAGACATCGCTAGGTAGGTATAAATAAATGGTTAATATTGAACCTAGTTTATTATGTTTGAACGAGGAGTAGCTGAATAAGATAAAATAGAATCTTTCAAAAATACGGTATAAGGGACGAACTATATATCATTAAAATTTTGAAATTTTTAGAAAGTATACAAACAAATATATATTAAATGACATTAAGGAGTCCAGCAGGACTCGAATCCACAACCTTTGCCTCTACGCGGCAACACTCTTACAACTACGCTATGAATGTGAAACTTACTCACTTTTTCCTTAAGCACATATAACATGACGTTAATGAGAGAGAGATTTTGTCAAATCGACAAATGAAACATCAAACTCTAAGTAATGTTTTTTGTGCCCTGTATCTGTTATATGAAGTTCTCTTCCAATTTCCTTCTAAGCTTCTTGGCGAATATGTTGATCACGATATTCTCTTGATTTTTGATTATATATAACTTGACGTTCCCGAACTTTTTCTATTAAAAATTCGTTCATTTTCCTTAATCAAATGAAAGCTACTAAAATCTATGGGCTCACGGAATCAAAATATGCGCAAGTGCAGAAAATAACAACGTGAAATCACATGTGAGACCTGTAACGTGACGTGAGGTGACTTTAGTGTCGTTCTCGTTCATAACAAACCATGCAAAACAACATTGCACACTTTTTGGCCGTGACGTGAGTTTACGTGAGGTCAGTTGATCTCACGTCAGCTCACATAAGGTGACATAACTTTGGAAATATGTAGTTCAATATTTTAACACGCATTCAGATCTATCAGAGACACACTGATTTCACGTCATGTTCTCACGGAATGCTTTGCTTATCACCCGTTCTAACACGTTTTGGTTTTCATATCAGTACAGATTTTTCGGCTCAAGTGATACGAGAATTTTGTGGTTATTATTGCTTAGAAGGGATTTCAAACATGGAGCAGATGCTAATCGAAAAAGTTATAGTCCATTTCATCGTTTTTGGCCGATTTGATATTAGAAACCACTGAAATAAGATTAAACTGTCATCCAAGTTACCAATAGCGGAGAGTTTTTTTTTTTCTAAATTAGGTCGTAAGTTTCTGAAACTATCAGTGTGGTTTGACATCTACAAAAATATGACATTAATAATTATTAAATTCAACCCTTCAACAACGAGCCGTACATGACGGTTACTAGGAATGTGAATTAAGTCAAGACTTCCGTATTGAATAATTTTTATCTACCGGTGAAACAAGATGCAGTTACGTAAGTGTTGCATTAAAAAACAAACGTCCTCATTTAAATTTCTAACTTGCCTATATCTGAGAGAGATGTAACTCTAAATTTACTTCGAGTATGATTTCTGTCATCGGCCAAAATTGGTGAAATGGACTATAGACATTATGTGCATGATACTGTTTAATATAAAGTCAAGCAATAATTAGTTTAAAATAAAATTTTAACACCTATTAGTATTTTTTCCCAACAGAATTAAAATCGCTGTCTCATTATATTTTATTATTTTACCTCCGATACGTAATTTCACGCGTGTTATGTTCTGCAGCACAGGTGACATGACGTGATGTGACAGCAGTATGTTTCTGCCTTAAGTCTTGTGACATGAGTTGAATTTAACGACAAAAAAAATTATATAATTATTAAACATTCATAGCTTAGTTGTTAGAGAGTTGCCGCGTAGAGGGAAAGGTTGCAGGATCGAGTCCTTGTGTATGTGACATTTTTTCAATTTTTCTTTAATGTCATTTAATATAATCTTGTTTGTATACTTTCTAAAAATTTCAAAAATACCATGAGAGATATCTCAAAATTATCGTTTACTAAACTATATATTAATGGGCTCAAATGATATATTATTTTATGAATCGAAATACATATTTTCATTGCCATTTCCGCTGATATAAAAATCGAGTAAATGGAAATGTCGATGTTTTTTATGGATCTACCCCTCTTGTTGTGAGAATTTTTTTCCAACACATGAAACCACCATAAAAATACCGAAACAATCCCGTTTCAGCGTTTTAAAACTTGAGGTTATTGGATCAGGTTTTTTGTGTTAAATTAATATAGGTGGTAACTACAATGAACACGGACCAACAGTCTATGCACCGGATATTAGAGAGGGATGCAATATCAATTTTGTACAATTCAATAATTCCTCGCAAGCCTAATTCTAAATAGCGTGAAAAATAGGGTTGATTTTCTCCCGCAGGTTGTGAAAAAAATTGTCACCGTTGTGTTCCTCAGGCGAAAACGACAAAAGAGATGTTATTAGTTTGGTCACAGCAATTCTGAATTACTTATCAAGTATTATTTTTAAAATACAGGTATCTTGGATTTTTCATTACTGTTATTACCTACTACATTTACTGAAAAATATCATGCATATTGAAAATCTGCTTCACCAGATTCTATAGGAGATGCTGTATAAATTTTTATTTCCAAAATGTCCGGTTATGAACTAAAATAGTTATTTTGCTGATGGATAAAATTTTTAATTATATAAAAGATCGTAAAAGATCTTGCTAGCAGTCTGTGCTCAAAGTTTGGTAGACGTACATACAGATTGCCATCTTTTGGATACTAAACTATATTACTAGTTTTTAAATTTTACTGCAGAACAAATATTATATAAAAACATGAACAGTAAGACTAGTACTTGATGACTTTATTCAAGTTGTCAACAGTAAAGGGGTGAGAATTGAGAAAAATATAAATAAAAATACTTACCAAGTGCTTTTGCCGTTGCCTCCGATATCACAACGAACGAAAACAGGAATAGGAGAAGGCCGGGTCGAAATTTCCCATGCCAGACCATGGCTCTCTGGTCACCCTATAACAATATATCAAATATTAATAAACTAATTTAATTCACGGAGTATATATTTGTATGTGTTCACAGTAAAATAATACGATTCTATTTGCAACCACCTATCACGTTGATAACCTTATCTCTAATCATTAGATACTGACGAAAAAAAATGTAATTTGGTAAAGTCTTTACCATTTAGTTGAAAATAAGCAAATTTTGAAGTATATATTTACAGTATTTTATATTAAGAAGCATCGTACCACTGAGCAGAATTTAAAAAGTGAATAAAAACGGTTTTGAAACTATACTCTATACTTCGTTTGGCGCGTTATGGAAAAATTTTTAGGATGCGCGCGCAGACCGTCACGAAACACCGACACCATAAAATTAGTTAGTCAACATTTTAGTTTTTTTTTGCATAAACTTCGAAAATAAACACAAAGACAAGATCGAGAAAATAATTTAAAAAAAAAGACATACTTATTGGAAAAAATCAAATAAAACTTCTATTAAAACTCACAGATTTCTACATTTAATGTACTGACAGAAATGTCAAAAATTCTTTGTATTAAACTCACTAAAACTGGTTGTAGTATACTTTCCACTGTAGTCGTTTGGCGGTGAATGCTCAAATATTTTAGTCCAAGATCCCGATATAGGACGACCTTCACCGAGCTGGTTAATGGACCAAACATATTTTTTATGTAATTTAATATATCAAAAAATAAATTGCATATGAGTTGCCTATCGAATTGCAGTTAAGGATATTTTTAATTAATTTTTAAACAAAAAATGTGCGACTGAGAGGTCCCTACCTACCGTCCCATGCGATAGAAGAGGACACAACATAACAGCGTTTGAATCCCGGCCTTTTAAAGAGAGAGAGCTCTCTGCTCTTGAAAACATGAAGGATAGCGATAGACGCGTACAGTATATATCTATAAATACATTAATTATATAGAGCAAATTGCTTTAATTTATTTCAGTTAATATTTTTAAATAGGAAAAAAAAGAAATATAATTTGTAAGATAAGAATTATATATGTATTGCTATAACCTTCTTATTAACTAAAGATTTATATATACTTTAATGTAACAAAATATATACACATATATATTTAATTGATTGAAAAAAAATTAAAAACTAATTCTTTATTTTAATGTGAAACTACTTCAAAATAATGCTCAGAATGTACGCGTCTCTCGCTATCCTTCTTGTCTTCAAGAGCAGAGAGATCTCTCTCTTTAAAAGGCCGGGATACAAACGCTGTTATGTTGTGTCCTCTTCTATCGCATGGGACGGTAGGTAGGGACCTCTCAGTCGCACAATTTTTTTTTAAAAATTAATTAAAAATATCCTTGACTGAAATTCGATAGGCAACTCATATGCAATATATTTTTTGATATATTAAATTACATAAAAAATATGTTTGGTCCATTAACCAGCTCGGTGAAGGTCGTCCTATATCGGGATCTTAGACTATTTCTTATATTTAATTTAAATACCTTAAACAACGTTATTTCAACATTTGCTAACAAAAACAAGATTGACTTTTAATTAATAATTAATCAATTTTGTCAAACTGACGCAATAAAAGAATTCCCTTTTACTATAAAGGCATGAGATTAAATTTTATGATTTGTATTTTTACGCCAAAGAACTATAACTTCTTTTACGTGCATACATAAGTACACACACGTATTGTTTAATCAAACCACAAATATATCAACATTTACTAAACAATCAAAACTTTTTTTAAATTCTTTAAGTTAATTTAATCGAATTCGATTTATAACCCAATATGAGAAGAATAAACTAGAATTTCTAAATTGAGAAGATACTTTCAGTTTGACAATGCCAGAAAATTGCCACGGATATGGAAAAGAAATCCATAGAAATAACTTTACACTTGAAAGTTTAACAAGATATCTCTCAACCCACTTTCCCTATTTTAAATCAGGACTTGACCTTTAAGGGTTGGATTCTAAAAACATATATTTCCCCCGTTAATTCAGGATTTACATATCAAGTGGTAGTTAATTATGTTTTTTTTATAGTGGTGTGTAAAAAACGAACCTTTTACATATTTTTAAATTGCTGTTTTTTTGTGCGAAAATTTATTATATATAAATGTGATTTTAGTTGATTGGATTTTAAAGTGAAACTTTTATTACATCGTTTTTACCTTCCGAAACAGTAACGCTGTTAGAGGAAGGTATTGTGATCGCGAAAAATTTCGATCTCGGGTTTTTAGCGGAAATACGCGTTTTAGGGTTCCTTGAGCCTAAAAAACCCAAAAATAAAAAATGTCTGTCTGCGTGTCTGTCTGTCTGTGTGTCTGTGAACACATTTGCGGCTAAACGGCTAATCGGATCGGAATGAAACTATAAAACTTTACTTATAATCACCATCGGAAGAATCTGATAGAATTTGAGTAAAATCGGCCGACCGGAAGTGGACTATCAAAAAATGGAATTTTTTGAAAATATTGGGTTTTCATATAGTTATTGGCAAAATATTTATACTTTGTGGAAAGAACATGTAATTTCCGACATTTTTGAAAGAATACATTTTTTTGATATTTTCATTAGATTTCGAGATATTGACACTTTTATCAAAAACTGGAAATATGTGAAATAAAAATTGTGGATTCGCTCTTTCACTACTTGTTATTATACATGCTACTGTTCGGAAGATTTTTTGGTCTGTGTTAGTGCATGTCGCATGTCGGTCGACCGCCGAGTAGGTATAAAGTATAAAGTAGGCGGCGCCTATAGTTTAATACAAAAATGTACGGGAGTGAGCATATCTGCTAATGAAAACAATTCTACCTATTCGTATTAATACGAACTTCGACTGCGTAAGTATCTACGACATGTAACGTCGACGGTTATATTCTACCTATTCGTATTAATACGAACTTCGACTGCGTAAGTATCTACGACATGTAACGTCGACGGTTATGTTCTACCTATTCGTATTAATACGAACTTCAACTGCGTAAGTATCTACGACATGTAACGTTTTAAAAATATTACAGTCGTAAATAATAATTTTTGAAACTGAAAATATGGAACTTGAGCAATAAATTATGTAACATATATTAAATAAAATATCTTTTAAAATTAATCAAAACACTTTAATTTTTAAACAAATAAACTTTGTAATTATCCTACCCTTGTTATAAATATTCATCTCATTCTTTTGTCGATTTACTGAAATTTTCACTTCTATCGTGTGTGAATCGCACACACACCTTTTGATTTTGATTTCGATTCTCGATTTTGATTTTGATTTTAACGCCTATAGTTTGCAGCAGCTGACAGTGTAGTGTGCTCCAAGCTATATTATTTGTGTTTAATTTTATTTATATTCGGTCCATTCCAATTTTCCAAGTATAAAATTAAGATTGATAAAGCGATTTTTATACCCTTAATGGAATATTATTCGAAAAATTTTTAGTTAAATGTCTATAGTGTGTGAAAAAAAGTTTCACTTTTACCGTGGTTTCATAAAACCACACAATGCTTTTTTTTGTTATATTTTTTTATAATATAGTGTAACGTGTGCAACTAAATTTTAAGCGCGACAGCTAAAAAATAATTCGGTTCCAAAACGCACAGTCGAGGCAATAAAGTACTAAATCTCCGAACTATAAACGGCAAGACGGATTTGTATTAAATAATTATATATTTTGCATTCGATTCGTGAAACTTTGAGTCATTATGCAGTCATTATTGAAAAACTGTATTTGTGCTGTGCATACAAAAAATGTATATTTAAAAACGAATATGTCATTGAAAGTGATCTCCGGAGTACCTGGTGACCAGAATACCTTTTGTTTACATCGCTTCCTACAGTTTTCGGTAATATCGTTATAAAATTAGTCAAAACTCAATACTCGGTTATTTTTGGGCTCGCTGAAAATGAATATGAAATTGGCAGTGATCTCCGAAGTACCTGGTGCCCAGGATACTTACTGTTTACCTCGTCTCTTGGAGTTTTCGGTAATATCGGTAAACAGTTAGTCAACAATCTATACCAGGGGGTTTTTGGTCTCACTGAGAACGTGCGACGTCTAGCTATTAAATAACGAGACTACGCGCCTATAAGGGGTAAAAAAAAACGAGTAGAGCGTTGGGTATCTAGAAGTGTTCTCTACGCACGAAAAAAAACACGTTTTCGTCACTATTATAGTATTTGTGCAGTAGCGATTTGAATCGAATGTGTTTTTTTCTCGTGCCGAAACCCATGTGTGACGAAAAACAGAAGCAACGTATCAATCTCAAATTTCTAATTAAATTAAAAAACGCCGATAAAGAAATAGTTTTCCCACGAAAAATTTTCCATGAGGAATTACAAATGACTAAAGTCTGTGCAAAGTTGACTCCTGACCAAAAGATCGTGCGTCAACAGGTCTGATCAGATTTCCTTAAAAGGTTAAAAGAAGATCCCGGAATAATGAAAAACCTGCGACGAAACGTAGATTTTTTAATACGATGTTGAAACAAAGCGACAATCGATACCTTGGAAGACGCCTGAATCACCTAGAATCAAAAAAAGCAAAATTCAAGGCGATGTTGATCGTTTTTTCGACATTAACGTTATCGTGATGACTAAATGGGTTCCAAAAAGTCAGACTGTCAACCAGACTTACTATTTATCAGTTTTTGGCAACACTGCAAGAACGAGTGCGTCATAAAGTTTCCTGACACTCTCACGAATCAAATGCAATAAGAATAATTAAATCAAAATCGGTCTTGCCGTTTAAATTTCGGAGGTAGGAAAGCCGAATTTAGTGCTTTATTGCGTCGACTATCATGGTAGGAGCGTGATCTATCTGTATTCAATAATTACATATTTTGAAATAACTGTGAAATGAATGGAATAAATTTATATTTCTATATTGCTACTCAACAAAATGTACTCCATTTTTCACAAAACTACATCGTTATAACTCAATTGTTGAGATAATGCATTTGTATGTCATATGATGCTGATATCAGATTTAAAATGCGTAATATGAACTCGGTATGCAAAAATTTATTACCCACAAATTCCACATTCTGATGGTAACAGACAAATAAAACTTCTGTATTATGTACAGCATTAATTACATTTCAAAACCATAATTACGCTTTTTATTTTTATGTTATAAATTATTAATATAGCCTTAACCATATTTGGAATAATTTTAAATATAATTATTGTTTTTGTTAGAGGTGTCTGTTTGATATTAAAAATTTGTTTAAAGTTGAGTCATTAATTTTAGGGACGCATAAGTGGGTTTATGAAAAAATAAAATGTCCTTCGCTTGATAATTTAGAAATTAAATATTGACAAAATTTAAAATTGGTTTGCGGTTTTAATTGGACATTAATGCATACATAAACCTTTCTCTAAGCAATTATTTGAAGATTAATTTTTTTCATACTTCATTTGAAATAGAGGAAAGCAACTGTTTATTTATTAATGTCCAACAAATAATCATACAGTTATCAAGTATACATCACGAAATATAAATACTTAATAGTTTTGATTTAATAAATAACATCCTTTTGATTATATTAAAAAATATCTATAATTATCTAATGAAATAATGCAAATAACATATTTTTGTTTATAATGAGTCTGTATGTGGTTTTGCTGTAAATTCAAAAATAATTTTACAAAAAGAAATTAATTTAAAATATAGCGAGACAATAAAGCACTAAAATCGATCTGGCCTTCGAAATTTAAACGACAAGACGGATTTTAATGATTCTTTTTGCATTCGATTTGTGAGAGCGTCAGGAAACTTTGCGACTCTATGCGATCATCTAGTATTGGAAAACTGTATTTGTAGATTTGTACATACAAAAAACGCATTTTTAAATTCATTTCAAACGTAACTTGTTATTTATTGGCAGAAACAAGTTCAATTTTGTTCTTCGGAGATTTTTGGGTTCGCTGAAAACGAATTGACATTAAAAGTGAAATAAAGCAATGAGAATGGCCAGTAGCTGGATAGAGATAGATCCTGATAATGCCCAAATTATACGTATCGGGAAAAGAGACATTCGAGAATTAGAATTTCACTTGAAAAATGTGCAAATTTGCCCTATAAACAACCTAAAATAGCTGGAGGTGTAAATAGATACAGCAATGGCCCCCACATAGTACAGGCATTTGAAAAATCATATATGGTAGCCGGAAAGATCCTAGGTATTCTACCCAAAATTGGGTGGCCATCTAGTAGCAAAAGAATCTGACTAAAGGATGCTGTGCTAAACACTAGATACTCTATAAATAGCTTTCGATATTATATAT
Source organism: Altica lythri (assembly GCA_964028335.1). Classification (NCBI taxonomy): domain Eukaryota; kingdom Metazoa; phylum Arthropoda; class Insecta; order Coleoptera; family Chrysomelidae; genus Altica; species Altica lythri. The sequence continues at coordinate 90,638,380 of OZ034800.1, read as the reverse complement.
GTTCTCAGCGAGCCCAAAAACCCCCTAGTATTGAGTTTTGATTAATTGTTTACTGATATTACCGAAAACTGCAGGAGACGAGGTAAACAGTATGTATCCTGGGCACCAGGTACTCTGGTGACCACTTCCAAAGACATATTAGTTTTCAGCGTGTTCAAAAATAACCGAGTATTGAGTTTTGACTAATTTTATAACGATATTACCGAAAACTTCAGGATGTGATGTAAATACAAGGTATCCTGGGCACCAGGTACTCCGGAGATCACTTCCAATATCATATTCGTTTTCAGCGAGCCCAAAAATAACCGAGTATTGAGTTTTAACTAATTTTATACCAATATTACCGAAAACTTCAAGAGGTCATGTAAATATAAGGTATCCTGGGCACCAGGTACTCCGGAGATCACTTTCAATGACACATTCGACCCCAGAAACCGCTGAGTAACTAAATTGAACACATTTCAGCCAATAAATAACGAGTTCTGATTGAGATGCACTTTAAAAATGCATTTTTTGTATGCAAAAATACAGTTTTCCAATATTACATGATCGTATAGGGTCATAAAGTTTCCCGATGCTCTTACAAATTGATTGCAAACAGAATCATTAAAATCCGTCTTGCCGTTTAATTTTCGGAGGTTCAGTGCTTCATTGTTCTTAACTCGAGCATACTATTCAAAAATAATTATCTTAAATAAATCAAATAGCAATTGAAAATTTTTAATTCTCATACTAAAATAATTTCGTTATATTTAATAATATTCAAATTTTTAGGTTTATTACTTTATATTTACAAAGAAATTTTAAATTACGTAAAAAAAAAGAAAAGTCTATAATGACTTTTATGCGCTCGTGGAACCGTCGCTTCCGGCTCGAGTAACAAACTTTCCCACTTATGTGGAATATAGCTTCTTGTATACTTGGTATATAGTCTAAATATTTTAAAATAAGAGATTTGGAAATGATTTAGTACCTAAAACAAAAGTTTTAAATGATAATAAAGAATGAGGCAAAAAATATTTCTATAGGATGAAATAAGTAATTGACTGTTTTTGGTATGTTATTTAAATTTAGAATGTTGTAATTAAAAGACAATTCATTTTGAGATAACAACAATAAAAAACAAATCGTGACTGATACGAACCTCTAAATATCTAAAAATCGTGATATTAATAATGGACAAAATATTCGTGACACGACACATTCTTGATGTTAAAAGATAAATTGAACTTCATAAATAATTTAGACCACATGATCTGAGGTAAGTAAGTAATGGAAAGCATTCTTCTGAAAATCAAAATCAGGCTAACTACCAAGCAGGATGTGTTCAAAACACACTGTCACTCTTTTACTACAAATTAATTAACTTTTAATGGGTAATTTGTTCAATATCGCTGTGTAACATTAAATTATTAGTTAGTAATGAAACAATATAAAGTCGATTTAGTAGTAGCGCTGTTGCATACAGAGGAAATTGATTTATTATTGATCCATTTATGTCGTATAAGACGATATATTATCATGTTCCTTTATTAAAAAGAAACTCTTTCTAAAACAAAATAAGTTTGTTCGTTTAAAATTCTAAAACTATAGGTAAATGTACAGCGCAAGCGTATATCTTATCTTTATTATAATATTAAGACTATTAAGAGAGCAAGTGTCTGCATGTATTGCCATAGGTTCTTGAAAACTGCTCTAACGATTTTGTTGAAATTTGAAATATAGGTTCACACGGGAGCAAAAAAATCGTTATAGCGGGTACCACGTCTGGGAAAATTCTTTTTTTTTTTATTTTTTTACTCAAAATCATTTTCCCGGTAATATGAACGAGTACCTGGGCGGAGCTCGGTCGTCCAGGTGCTAATAATAACAAAAGCATTCGTAGAACCGAAAACTGAGTTTGTTAAAATTTCGTGTTCTATATTTCTCAATAGTGCGTGGATACAGAACGGTTTAATATAATTCACGGATAGTCCATGAATTGGTAGGAACGAATTTACGCATACCTAACCCTTTAAGAAGCAAACAATTAACTAATAGGTATAACACGTAGTTAAATTTGTTTTTATAGCAGGTTCTAGAAAAGTAGGTTCCTCCCATGTTTGTTCTATAAATAAAGAATTTTAAAAGAAATACCTTTTTAGATGATAGCGAGTGAAAACAGTTGGGCTGAAAAGTTTGTAAGCTAATACAGAATTGTTTTTACAACATTTGATTTTATTATTCAATAAAGTTGCTCTTGACGGCGATACAACGATTACAGCGATCGTTTTAATAGTACGATTTGTCTATAGCCTTAAAACAGACCACATTTTCAACTGTGCTAAATTTCTTTCCAGTGAGCATTCTCTTAAGGTCTAAGAATAGGAAAAAGTCACTGGGGTTCAGATCTGGAGAATACGGTGGATGCGAAAGCAGTTCAAAACCCAATTCATACAATTTTGTCCTTGTTTTCATTGATTGGTGATACGGTGCATTGTCTTGATGAACCAACACTTTCTTTTAACACAACTAGGGCCGTTTTCCACGATTTCGTCTTTTAAACGCTCCAATAACGCTATATAATATTTCTATGCATTAGATGAATATTGCCAGCCGATTGTTGCGTCTTTACACGCTTTGAACTCGATTTACCACGTGCAGTCCATTGAAATAATGTTTAATCCACTGTCATATATCGACACATAAATTCTAGTTTATTATGATTAAACACCATCAACCAGTGCTCAAAATCATTAATTCATTGTGGTTTTAGATCGATTACGAGCTCACGCGGCATTCATTTTGAACAGAGCTTTCGCATACTCCAATATTCAGATATAACCAACACGTTCCTTTGATATCTTTAGAGCCTGAACTATCGCGACCAACTTCACTTTGCGCTCATACAAAATTATTCAGTGGAATTTTTTGTCGTTTTCGTCAGTAACAGCCTCTTTTGGGCGTCTACTGCGTGTATTGTCCTCGGCGCCCAATAGGGAATATGCATGTATTTTTTTTATTCGTTTAATTCACTTTTCACTTCGTTTTAATATAGTAAAAAATAAAAGTATTGTTGAAAATGTACTAATTAAATTTTAAAAAAATAAATAAAAAGTCGCTTAAATTTGTCATGTTCAAACGCTCCATTTTGCGCGCGCTTCGGAATCGTCACATCGCACCACCTGTCAGTGACATTTGTTTACATTTAGTGTGATTATTTGAGATTTTTGAGTTTAATTCGCTGTGAAATCATGCAAAAAGATAAAAAACCATTTTACCGATATTTACTACACACAGTACAAAACACCACAGGATATAATTAAAACACAATTTTAAGCACAAATATCTTGTAAACACATGTAAACAACTCAAAGGGATGCGATGTGACGTAACGTCGCTTCGACCAATGATGGGTCGTTTTCTCAGATTTGAATATCGCGCACAAAATTAACATTTTAATTTAAGTTTTATGGAATGAAGTCCAAATTAAATATAGAAATAATGGTTTAGATATAATTTTAAGAGCATAAAGTATTGTTGATATTAAAATCAAATAAATCTAAATTACATGCATATTCCCTATTGGCGTCATCTAAACTTCTCAACGGTTGATTTTCCTGGTCTAGAGTCCGAATAAGAGAAGCATTGGTAGTTTAACACAAAAAATTCCTTTTTATCCACTTTCTTTAAACTAATAATAGTTTCTATACTCAAATTGCTCTATCCCACAAACTGACAGTTGTGAAATTGGTACACGTGTCTTTTGAAGGTTAAGGGTGTATATCGCCCATTTCCGTAAAGTAAAACCAACAATAAGTGATTATCTTGGCGAAACAGTTCCACGGTATAGTAAAATAGTATATTATGTTACTAGGAGTAGAAGGCCAACATTATTGTTGAGCCCAGATTCTTGCACTGCCGAGGCGCTAGCCGAGGCTGTGCAAACTGGGCGAAACATATAATGGGCCTTCTGCTCCGAGTAACATATACTATTTTTTCTTCAAGCGTAATAATAATATGCATTTTATAAAAAATATAGAAGGCTTTGTTTATATCTCAACTATTTAATTAATACAAACGAAAAATTACATAAAGTGTTACCTATTTATTAACAGTAATATTAAATGTGCAGTTTTGTATACTGCAGTTGTTTAAATTTAAGCCACTGCCACCGCTTTCAGCTTCGACATTTACAATTTTGTCATTGGTATACATCATATTATTAGTAAGTTGATTGTCGATTATTATGTCAGCGATTCCAGAACTATTACTTGGTTGTTCTTGCCAATTAAGTATTTTTTGTGCAGTTTGTGTTTTACTGGAAATGGAATCCTCTAAGTACCCTTCAGCAACACTGGTGGATTTCCATCCACCATGCCGCTTTAAAGCGGTAATATCACCTCCGTTGTCAACTAAAATAGTTGCGGAAGTCCTCCGAAGGCAATGTCCTGTATATTCATGAGGATTTGTTAATTTCAAAAACGTAGCAACGTCTTTTGGTACGTTTGATATTTTGTGGATACCCATTACCACACGGTGACATTTACCATTCTGGTATTTAATAAAAAATCGCTGCAGGCCAATATCATCCGGACGAAGAGCCGTATACTGTCTTACCAAATTCAAATAAAAATCGCCAATTATAGTAAACGACCGTTGTTTTTTGTTTTTTGTGTTTATGATTTTAACCAAAATTAAATTTCCCAAATCTTGGATTTCGCTAGACTTTAAATTAACAAGTTCATCGCATCTAAGGGCTCCTGTGACTCCAAATATTAATATAACCTAAAACAAACGTTGAAATAAATAAAAAAAAAAGCTGGTAGCACCGGGATTAGAACCGCTGACCTTTGCGACTGAAGACAAAAGCTCTGCCACTGAGCTACCGTCATTAAATGTTATAAGTAGGAAATGAGGTAATATTTGCTGTCAAGTTAAATATTGATCTGCTAGTAGATATCACTGTCAACGGTTTAATAAACGTAATAATGATTAAAAAGAAATAAGAAAGTACCTACCTTTGTTGCTAAATAAACATTATTTGGTGCATCCTTGAGAAATTTATCAAATTGATCTTGTGTTAATACTTTTGATTTTTTCGGTGTATAATTTTCCCCTTGGCGCTTTATAAATGCAATTAATTTGCTATATTTTTCTATTTTAACATTATGTTTAATGTTTAATTGACTTTTAATCATTTAATACTGTGCCCATAGAGTAGAACTTTTAAACTTTCTGGACAAATTCGTGAAGTATGCAAGCATAACGTTTTCCGTGTATTGCTGTACATTATATTCATTGCACCATTTTAGAAATTTTTCGTATGCAAAATCATACAGTTTACGCGACTTCGTTGGAATTAGAGTTTCAATACTGGAATTAGCTATTTCAACTAATTCCGGAGGCGTACATTGCAATTCTTGAGACATTTTTCACAAAATTTTCAAAACAGACAAACGTCAAATTAAATAAGTTTAAAAATGACAGTTCCTACCTACTTGATTACAACGCCCCATTATTTTATTAGTACAATAATGAAAATTCATTTTTGTACTAGTAAAATAATGGGATATTTCTACGGTCTGTGTTGCAAAAAGTAATATAGTTATTATTATACGCTTGAAGAAAAATGAATTTATTGAACAGTCTCATATGAGTAGGCTTATTGCTAATAAAATACCAACTAGATTTGAACAATCGCAGTATTTTTTGGGTACGCTACACTGAAAAATTACTGTTTTCTCACTAGGGCGCAGAAAAGTAGGAGTAGTTTGCTGTTGGCATAATAGTTTGCAACTAATTGAAAACTGACCTCCAACAGCAAATATGCAACAAAAAATTCACAATCGGTTATAAAATTACTTCTACGAACAAACCTACTGTTTCAGCATTTTAGTACCAAACATAACTTTTAAGTGACTTACAGTAAACAGCAAATTATTATGATAATCTTTAAAAATAATTATTACGCCATTGAAATAGAGGGAAGAAAAGAATTCTATTCTTTCCGCAATATAAAAAGAGCAGCAAAAATATCGCTATAAATCTCTCCTTTCTGTGAGTGTCTTTCTTTCTCTTAGAAGAAATTTGACCAGCAAAAGAAATAATATACAAAAAATCATTGAATCTATGGCCTACTTATACAAAAATGAAAAGTAGTAACGTTTATAAATAGAATTGATGAGAATAATGTACCGGAGAATTGTAGATACAAAGGTATTTTAGACGTGTTTTTTCGCTTTTATTAACCAGAAAGAATTGATTTTATCTTGACCTTTTTTTATTAATTAAGTATTTAGAATATTATCTTATAATAACTTGCAATCTTAAATACTTATAAAAAATCTTCAACCGTAAATAGTTTGATCTATTTTTTCATTACTTATTCAAATAGCTGTTAAACGCAATATTGTAATTTAAAAATATTGATTAAAACCGCAAATTTTTTCAGAATAAGTAAATAACACACTTTCGTATATAGTGCTGTAGTTATTATAAATTATAACTGTAAACTACGAGTGGTACCTTTTAAAAGGTGGTTAATAAGTTTTGAAAAATCAAAATTTATCCAATAATGAGCTTTTTCGTCTTCGTATGGTCGGAAAAACCAGAAAATACAATGTTTTTTATTTTAGAGAGAAAATTATGGATCCGGTAATGTCAATAGGACTTTTGTTGAAAATAAAAAAAAGAACTACAAAATGACGTGTTGTAAAACTCTCTTGCTTGATTATCCATTGAGAAAATTTTACTTAAAAAAAAAAAAATTAGTGTGGCAGTCAGTATGACTGCCGGCAGAAGTTATACTTCTATGCACGCGCATGGATTCATAAATTTATATGCGAATGATTTAGCAAACCTCCTAGTACCGTGTGCACACTCTTTTTGTATCGAATTTGCATTAAGCGCCGCGGAGACTTTCGGAATCGTGATATTCGTGTTTAGCGACCCCAAAAACACAGAGTATATAAATTGAACCCATTTCCAGCAATACTTACCGAGTTGTAAGTTTTCTCTCTATTGTCTGTTCGGAATGTAATTTTCGAATGCAGAAATGCAATTTCCATTTTTACATTATAAAATATAGCGACAAATTTTCTGATACTTTAACGAATCCAATGCAAAAAACGCATTCCGATCCATCTTACTTTACAAAATTCGGAGGTTTTGGTGCTTTATTTTCTCGACTATTCGTAAAAACTCTGTTTATGTAGCCAACAACCTCAAAAGCATAGTGCAGGATATACTGCAACCATGTGACAGTACTTTAGACTACAATACAATACTCATTACTGAATATTATTATTAATACTATGAATATAAAATACTAAACTTAATATGTTAACTTGCGTGACAGAATTATAAAATAATCTGTCAAATAATCATGTGATCCGTCACTATGATATTCACACATTAGTTCAGACTGTTTTTTGTATATCTATCCCTTTATAATATACTGAATGTTGAAACGGTATTCAAAGTTATGACTAATAACATGTGGTAAATATTTCATCTTTGTTTTTACCGACCAATATACCTTATAAGTGTGTCTGTCTCTCTCTTACTCACACCATTACATATGTAATGATTTTTCCCATTTAACTGTACACAAATCTTTTCCACCGAGTGCATGAATAGAAGTATAACTTCAAAATCATAATTTCGTTCCTTTTCAAGCTGTAAAATTTCGTGGGTCAATAATAGTTTACAATGTCCTCTTTAAAATAGATTCTGTTCGATGATTAATACTTCCGAAATCGTCTTTTAAAATTTTGGTCCCCCTTTTTATTTATCAGCCCAACGTAGATCATCGGACAATAATTTTATTTACGGCATTTGAAATGCAATCTTTCTATCTTTTACTGGTCTATCTTCGATTTATATGACTTGGGGGAAATGCCGAAAACCCTTTCCAAAAGTCGCTCCGAACGCTCGATTTCTATTCTTCAGTGAGGTGATTGTATTGCATGCAGTAGGGTTTTCACAAGTCGGCTTTCCCTACCACCTTACGACAAAATAGAAATCTATGCTGTTTATGAATAAAATGTGTTAAATTTGGCTTTTAAAATGTTCCTTAACATTTTTCGTCCGATAGGTCCGACTTTTGGAAAAAAATTTCGGGGTTTTCTTTAAGTTATAGGAAAATCGAATGACAAAAAAGCGAAATAAACACTTTCTAACCCAAATATAGACATATATACGCTGTTTGTAAACAAAATGTTGTAAATTTGGGTTTTAGAACGTTTCTGAACATTTTTTGTCCGTTGGGACCGACTTTTGGAACGATTTTTCGGGGTTTCCTTTAAGTTATAGGAAAATCGAATGACAAAAAAGCGAAATAAACACTTTTTAACCCAAATATAGACCTATATAAGCTGTTTGTAAACAAAATGTTGTAAATTTTGGTTTTCGAACGTTCCTGAACATTTTTCGTCCGTTAGGACCGACTTTTGAAACGATTTTTGGGGGTTTCCTTAAGTTATAGGAAAATCGAATGGCAAAAAAGCGAAATAAACACTTTTTAACCCAAATATAGACATATATAAGCTTTTTGTAAACAAAATGTGATAAATTTGGCTTTTAAAACGTTTTTTAACATTTTTCGTTCGTTTCGTTCGTTCGACTTTTGGAAGATTTTTCGAAATTTCCTTTAAGTTATAGGAAAATCGAATGGTAAAAAAGCGAAATAAACACTGGTAACCGCAAATATAGACATATTTAAGCTGTTTGTAAACAAAATGTGTTAAATTTGATTTTTAAAACGTTGTTTTAACATTTTTCGTACGTTCGGAGTTCGGACTGACTTTTCGAATTATTTTTCAGAGGTTCTTTAAGTTAAACGAAAGATTTTTCCAACCCTACGAAGCCGGAAAAGCTAAGGTTTGAATAAATTTTGGTTTTTCATAACCTATTAACCAACTTTTAAAACATAGACCTACTGGCTTGCTGTTAAACTTTTTTTTGATATAATGACTGGCATATAGATAGGTATAATAGATACAGAGTATTAATATCTTATTATGATAAACTTCTAAATATGACAACAGTGTATAGGTTAATAAAATCAGGTTTGCGTGAGATTTCTCAATGGAAATGTGTGACTAGTATACATGGGTTTACTTATTATATTGCTAAATTAGTAGATTGTGATATCTTTATTTATGGTTGTTGTAATTATTCATAAGTATGCAAATTTAATACGTATCAACAAAAACGTTACGTAAAAATTAACAGTATAGAGAGCTATTTTATGGTAAACTGGTACATTCTCCAATAGTTTAGAATAAAAAAAATTGTTGTGTATTAACTACTTGATTTACAGTTTCCTGCTAATCAATTGTCATTTCAGTAAAACGTTTATCAAATAGATGTCAAAGATAATAATAGTATACTATTATGACGTTTTACAGAGTCTTTGAAAATCAAAGAACATATAGACCGTTTACTAAGAACCAACAACTACTTCCCTGGCTATATGCCACGACGGACATTGAATTACAGCTCAAAGTTAAACGGGGTTAGTATATCTGCAAGATAGAACTAACCATTTTAGTTTGCAATTCGAAAGGATATCACTTGTAGACCAGTTTCGGCGTATTGCGCCTCATCAGTACAAGGAAGATATCCGTCCAGAAGCTCTAAGAGCATCTAGACTGGAGATATGTCTGAAATCACACAAATACATTATCTTTAGTAAAGAAAATGTTAAAAGTGCGATAATAGCGACCTCTCCAATTGCAAACTGAAATTCTATTTGACAAAAAACCTCTCGGCTTTGTAGGGTTAACTACTTGATTTGCAGTTTCCTGCTAATCAAATGTCATTTCAGTAAAACGTTTATCAAATAGGTGTCAAAGATAATAATAATATAATACTATTATGACGTTTTACAGAGTCTTTGAAAATCAAAGAACATATAGACCGTTTACTAAGAACCAACAACTACTTCCCTGGCAGATATACTAACCCCATTTAACTTTGAACTGTAATTCAATGTCCGTCGTGGCATATAGCCAGGGAAGTAGTTGTTGGTTCTTAGTAAACGGTCTATATATGTTCTTTGATTTTCAAAGACTCTGTAAAACGTCATAATAGTATTATACTTGTAGTAAATTCTTTTACTTTGCTTGATGGGCGTTAAATAAATAGATAACTTAGATATTTTTTATATATTTTAATTCAGAACGCTTTAACCTTAAACAATAATGTTTTAACATGAACCACGATTCAATTTCAATATGAACAATCTTATTGTAGAATTAAGTAATACCAACTGTCTTATTGTAACGGCTGGTAACATAAAAATAGTGGCCTTTTACTATTAAGGCATGAGATTATTACTTCATCTTTGACATCTTTTGTGTATTATATCACTCATTATAATTTCAAATACATAAATTTAATATTTTGAAAAAATTAAATATGGTTTTAAACATTTTGGTATCACCATTCGAGCTAGGAATGCATTAGCGTACTTGTTGAATATTTTTACTACATTTTATCTAAAATCTAGGATAAATGCAATGGAGGTGAGAAATCTAAGATATATAATGGGATAGAATAAACAACGAGACTATTAGGAGAATAGCAAATCAGGATCCAATAATGAATAAAACAACAAAGAGACAAATGAACTGGTATAGACACCTGATGAGAATGCAACCCAGCAGAATTACGAAACAAAGAACATCTTAAAAAAGAAAAAAGGAAGACCAAGTAAAAATTGATACAGCAAGTTGTAGAGGCGGGAAAGTTGTGCAAAAAAAATTGAGGAAATGAGAATAATGGCAGAAAACAGAAACTTTGAAGAAAGTATACATAATTAAAAAAATACAAATTAAAATAACGCGCACCGGAGGGATAAGTGAAAAAATAACTTAATACTTGGTGCTTCCCAGAATGGTACAATTTCGAATTATCGTAGATGCTTGTAATGTTAATTAAAATCTACATTTTACCATTAATGTCATTTTATGAGTGATTTATTTGAATATGTAGGAATTAAATTAAGCTGCTTGCAATTTTGACTAATAAAGCAATAAAAGTTATACGATTAGTCAATACAAAGTTATAATTTGTTTTAAACATTTTAATATCAACAAATTCGTTTTATCATTAGATATTATTAGAAATGTAATGCAAATAATCCTCTTAATAGTATGTATGTTATTTAAAATCCAAAATAAATGAATTAAATTTCATCCAAAAGCCAGAGTCCAAAGAGTGAAATGTATGATGTTCAAATACATAATTTCGATAGGTATATTTGGAAAATCGTCATTGTCACTTTTAAATGATTATTTAATGTTTTAATACTAGGAAATTTCATTTAAAATCAATTTTATGAAAGTAGTTTTTATTGGTCAACTAGAAACAGTTTTAAAATACAATATGGTACTGGAAATGAGAATATAATATGTACGATTGTTAATATATTAATTTTGTAAATAATGATTAGGTAATTATGAATTCACAACGAACGTGTATCAAAAATATTTTGATACTTTTACAATAAGTAATACAGTGAAACCTCTATTTACGGACACCTCTTAATATCGGACAACTCTATATATCGGACAAATAGCCATATTAAAAAAGGTTTACTAAGGTATTTTATGTATTAATTCCCTCTACATAATGGACGCGGACAGATAACTGTATACTTAAATAATGCTATTTCATTGAAATGGACCTCCTTTTATCGGACAGGTACCTATAAAAATTTGTTTATTGAAATTACACTAAATTGTATTAATTATTGTATTCAAAATTTTATTGAAATGGTTACAGAACAATTGTGTTTCATTGAATTTCGACCCCCTGCTATCAGACAGGTACAGAGATTTATTTTAATATTTACCCTAAATTGTCATTGAAATCATCTTTTAAATATCTAATGGATGTATTTTATTGTTTAGTTTTATATAAAACTATTTACTATTGGATGATATTAAAATCAAATTAAACAGTGATGCACAATAAGTTTTTGTATAAATTTTTATCTACTTTATGCAGAAAGTGTGATTGTTGATTAGCAGTTTACTGTTGATCAGTTGTTGTACTTAGATTATTTGATATGAAAGGTCAAAAAAGAAAACGTTTAAGTTTATATGAAAAAATTGAAACTTTGGTTTCAGATTTTTTTTTAAATTTAAGTCTGTGTATGTATTATGTATGTATATATATGAAACTATTTTAGATATTTATACTTCTGTAAATTGCATAAATAAATATCTTCATATTTCTATCAAAACAGTTTTAATAGAATACATTCCATACCATAATTTTCAAATATTGTTAGAATGAACTCTAAAATTTTAAAAATTGTTAGCTATGTATATATATCGATCCTAAGTTGGAATGGAATGAAAATATATATTTTACATAAGAAAACTATGAATTTTAACACTTATTTTATATGAAATTCGAAATATTTTATTCAAAGTACATATACCTAAGTAGATATATATTGTTCTGATCACACCTCCTAATAATGGACACCTCCATATAGTGGACAAAAACTAATTCCCCGGAGGTGTCCAGTATTGGGAGGGTTTACTGTATAGATAATTATAAATCAAAATACGTTGTGTTATCAAATAATATATGATTGTGCTTTGTTCATTTATATTTATTTCAGTGATGTCATAAAAAATTCTTACCTAAAAGGTATTGTTATAACAATAGCGTTGAACCAAAAAAACTAAAATAATTTATCATATACAATTGATATTCATTGGTTTCCATAGATTGATAATAAATCACATGTTAACTATAACTAACACTAAATAATATAAAACAACAAACATTCCAACAACAATAACAGACACCGAATTTGATTAACTTACGCTCGATTGTAACGAGATGACACAGGCACGTCTACATTATTTAAACATTAGTTAACAACTGCGGCCGAGTCGAGAGTAGAGTCGAGAAGAGCGAGTTTGAATCTCACCTACATATCATCGGCAAATCCCATAGCGAATCATCAGCCGCTGATAGCAATGCCACGGCGTGTAACGCTTTGAAAAGTACATTTTTCTACACGTTCAAAAACTTATTTTCAAGTGTAATAAGGGCGCACACAAACCGTATTCTTAGAGGGTTGAAATCGTGACCAACCAGTGGTAATCAGTGTCGGTGATAGGGAGCAGGGAGAATGCGCGAAACAACACAGCGCACGGTTTTAAGGAGCGATAAATTTCAGGATAAAGAGGGATACATTAAGTTTACGCGTTTTCGCTGCAATTCCTAGGTGATCAGCAAAATAAAAAATTTAATTTACATTTAAATTAATTACTTTTCAACAGGAACTTTAAAATTTTTATTTTTTATTAAAGATTTGTTTATTGAATTTTAATTAACCTAATTTAGTGTTATGTAGGTAAATCTCTTTTTTTTTTGCTTAAAAACGTATAGATAATACCCAGATTTTCTATTGGTGTTTAGCGCACTTTTCATATATCGTATTTTTTGCAACTGAATAAAAGAATACATATTACAATGTTTTTAGTACCTAATTATGAATTATATATGTTGTCCCCCAAACGAATAAAAGTATAAGAAAGGACAAAAAAATGACTAAAGAGTTTAATATTGCAATTCTCGATTTCACAAATAATTTCTCTCTCATTAACGTCATATGTATGTGCTTAAGGAGGAATTGAATAAGTGTCATATCGTTAGATAGAGATCGCAGGTTCGAATTCTGCCGGATTTGATCTTTTTTTTTTAATAATCTTAAATGTTAATTCTTCATTGTATAACTTTTAAATTTCAAAAATATGTTGTAATGGTTTTGCGTGTATTATTAACTAACTTCTGTCTTTTCTTATTTTCCGTTTTTTCAAATTTATATGATTTTGTCTTTTTTTATTGTTTTTGTTTAGTTTTGTCGTTTTCATAATATTTTCTCGTTAGTTTCCAGATTTTTACTAGTTTTTTCGTTGTATTTTGTAATGTATCGATTAAATATATTGGATATCCACTGCGCCACCTTACGATTGCGTCATAGTACTAAATTTAGTAAATATAATAGATATCAACTATATTTCCAGGATTTTCTACATATAGAAAATTTGGAAAACTAAATTAGAATCTCATCGACAAAAAAAGATAATTAATCAAACTCAACGTCATTCGAAATACGAAAACTCGTGAAGTAAGATGTTTTGTGTACTTTTGTGAGAAAAAGAAAACTCGTAGAACTGCATTACCTCAAATATGACGAAATCTTAAAATCCTAACGTGATATACCAATCCTACGGCCAAATTTGGATTCTAAGCACCAAAAGTCTTCTGAAATGTAAGTCGTGTTTCTTGGTACAAATTTAATACTTTAAAGAAATCTATCCAACAATTTAACATTGTTTTATTAACCTGTAAAAAGGCTCACCATATCAAAGTTCATCGTAAAATGATTTGTATTAATACCAATTTTTGATAATTTTTGTTAGTTTTAATATATAAATCCGTATTTTCATATAAACAGAAATGTAGATAAATTACTGAAAGTATAGTAGAATTGATTGAATTGATTGAAGTAGAGGTGTAAACCATACTAATAATGTTATTTATGGGGTTAGCTGTCTTCTTTTTTGTATTTTTTATGAAATGAAATACACTAAAGATTTTTTAAAGGTTATTTTTTTGGTTTACAGGTTCATAAACGATTTTTCTTCTCGTTTTTTGATATTTGATCTGGTTTGCGTTTTACATGATCAACGTACCATATCGATGATACATAGGTATACAAAATTTCATTTACATTTTTTACATCGCTTTCCCAATACTATGTGCATTTCTTTGTTATTGAGTTTTCATATCTCGCATTTCATGCTTTTATTATAGCTTTAGAATGTCTCTTTGAGGTTTTTCAAAATATTTTTACTATATGTTGTAGTATACTTTTCTCTTAAATTATATTTGGAGTTTATTTTTTTACCCCTACTCTCATTATTTTTTTCCTTAATAATTAGTTTTTTTCCATCAAATTCAACAAATCTTGGTATACCTATAGTCACCTGCTCGTTAGTACAGTAGGTACCTACTTTGTTAAACAAGGCAGTAGTAATTTGCGTTATTCGATTGGAGTGCCTACAAAAAAAAATCCTTGCAATATCAGAATTTTTTAGAGAGTAATTTCCAGAATACTTTTGGGGTTCCCCGGCTAAAAGTGAGTACCACGCATAAACGTATTTTTTTAATGCTAAGTTTTTCCTTTACTTCTCAGTGTATTTCAATAAGATCATTGAAGTAGGTACCATCAATCAATTTATCCGATTGTATATCATTCGTTGATTATATTTCCATTTACCCTTATTGCTGCATCTAAACTTGCATTAAATAAAGTAGTTGACAATGGATCCCCTTTCTCAAAGCTCTGCTAACTCTAAATTTACTGAATGTTTGCCATTAATCTAAATCTCTCTCTCTCTGTAAGAGTCATTCTAATCAACCTGATGAGCCAATAATTTATTCTGATATTCTAATATTTATTTTTTCAAATAAGATATCGCGAATATTCATTCAATTTTACGTAAGTGGAAGAATTCGTTATTTTTAATTGTTAACTGCTTTACCTTACGGTGGCGTCTCAGTATACTCCATTTTATTATGTTGTCTTGTTTGTTTTCAGTTTATTTAACCACTTGTAGCCATTTTTACTTTATTTTTCAATTTTTCTTGTTTTTCAAAGAACCCCCTTTTTCAATTGTTACATATTTTCCCCACACAGCTAAATCACTAAAGCAGTTGCTGTAAGTAATATTTTGCATCTTTCATGAACACCTTGTATATGTTCATTTTAGAACCATCGACCCTTCCGAGGGTTTCCAATTAATTTGATGTGACAGAATACGTATCCTCAACCTAAAAAATTCTAATTTGGTACAAAAAAAATGTAAATTTTAATCATGAGGGTACACACATTCATTGCAAGTCTAGTAATTTTTTTTCATTAATTTATTTATGAAAAAGTGATTCTGTAATTCATGTAATAGGAAAGTTATTATTTTTGTTCTATATGCAATTAAATTAATACACACAATTAGATTTGTTTGTTTCAACCTATTTTGTACCATTGATTGAGATAAGTGAATAAAATATTACTGCAAGAATCGATAAAATTGTAGCAGAATATTCAATTATTTAACTTAATTTGACGATTATGACAAGTAGAACTAATGGTATAATTTTATATAAAATTTCTGATTAAAATGACTTTAAAATTTTAATGGATCTGTTGTGTAGGTGTAATAAAGCATGTTAAATATTCCATAAAAACCCAATGGTATAGTTTTATTTATTGCCAATAATCCAATTCAATATTTCATGGCTTATTAATCATATCTAAGGTTTATTTTGTTCAAAACCGCAAAATAACTATTTATTGAAATATAGTATGATTCATTTTCGTTATCAATTAGAAACTCAATTGTGATATTTTGTAATTTTAATAACAACTTTCTTATCAACAATTTTTTTAGATAACCGTGAAAACTTTATCGGACATCTCGGAATATTTCACCATAAATGTTCATAAGCAATGCATGATTTATAAACTTCAATGAATTAGAATTTACTTTTTGATCATTATCCTTAAACGTTACGTGTCTAAGTAGCAATACATAAAGTTTACATCCAGTTGCAGAAATAAGAGATTAAACCACGTTAACAATGAAAAGTTTCATCACCACTACTACAGAATGTTCTAGAAGTTCTGATACAGTGATCAATGAAAATAATAGATAAATATAATCACTAAAGGCCCATTAACACCAAGCAAGCATTGTTTGCGAACACTGTTTACAAACGATCACGAATAAGATGCGAACCCTGATTCAGAACGTTCTACCTGATGATAAAATGCGGAAAGTACCATTTTATCGTTTCTTAAAATATCTTGCAGTTGCGCATAATTTCTTCCTTTCAAACAAGAAATTTCTGATATTCTTTGAGGTTTTTCTGACGGTGTTTCTCCAATTTAGAGGATATCAATATTGACGCAATACAAGTTTTGATAAATCTAGTTGGTCGAATGTTTGAAAACGTAGGACGTGCTCAGTGTGAACAGGAGACCCTCCTGTATGTTTGTAAACGTTTCCGGATAATTGTAAACAATGTTCGGCTTGTGCAAATAGGCTTTTAGACATATGTAACGTGCAATTACTGAATATCAATGCAAACAAAACAGCAATTGTTTTTTTTACGAGATAGAGGAAGACGAAATACTTTTTAAGACTAGAAATATCTGGGAATAACCCTTGAGAGTTAACCAACATCAAGAAATTATTCTTCACAACTACACGCATTTTTTTAATAGCTTTTGTTATCTCTTTTTAAGTTTGATATATAGTATCATTATTTTATAAAGTGAGAAAGTATATTTTTACTTAAACAAAAATCTTTTACCCTTTAACCTTTAATCATCTACGTCTTATAAAATAATTTATAAGGTGCACCGGATACGATCCTACAAAGTAAATTATTCCTAAAACAATCCATCAGGAGTATATATATTATAACATATAAACTTGCTATGAATATTTATTATAAGTTAATATGCTATAAATAAACTTTGCCTTTAAATTTATAATTCAAGAAAATAAAATTTTATTTAAAATTTTTATAAAGGCAAATTGTTTTTTAGAATTTTAAATATTATAAATTTATTTTATATTTCCCGACAATGACTCTTTTCTCATGGGCAGAATTCAATGTTTAAATTAGATTAATTATATACTTTTGTATGTACATTATAAATTTTTTTTATGCTAATGAACCAAATGGTATTATACTGTTGAGATTTAGGAAAAGAAGAATTTTGTTAACCTAACTTTACTTTGAACGGTTGAATGATAACTGATTTCAAAGCTTTACTTATAAAATCGAATGAAAATGAAAAATTTTGTAACTATTACCACTTGAAACAATGAAAATTATCTTATAAACTAAGGAAATAGTGTACAGTGAAAAATGTTCATCAAATATAAAAAGTAAAACACAGAAAGTTCTTTATTCGTAAATGAAAATTAGATACCGTTACAATTGAAGTGCTTCTCCACGCCTAGGCTGTCTCCACTTCAGGACCAAATATGACTATCTCCAAAAACCAAAAAACTCGTTCAAACCTCTGGATAATCTGCTAATTATGGGAGCTGCTATACAGGTACGTAAATTCTGGTACTTTTAATCTATTATCAGCTATTATACGCTTCTAAATTCAATCAAAATTCGTCTCGTACAATCTGCTGCTTTGCTCTTGCCTTTTCTGGACTTTATTTTTAATTATAAATCAAACTCTCTGCTTACCACATGTATTCAATAACTTCTTTTTTGTTTTAGTAATATTTTTACATCAATCAAACTCTTTTATCTCAATATTTTTCAATAAAAACGCAAATTCAAACAGGAACAAAATTTAATACATCTTACTTCTTTAACGATCAAAAAACAAGAGAGAGATTACAAAAACAACAAACAGACAATTGAATTCTCATAACAATATTCAACTACATACCTACCTAAATTACACCTACTTGATAACATGTCAATTATATAAACAATTCGAATACTTGATTTTTTTTTATTTTGATTTACACAATTATTTATATCCAAAATACTATGACATTCATAATGAATTTACAATTATATTTATTTAACTATAATCAAAAAACTTTTCAATTTCAGGATTTTTCATTTTCTTCAAAATAAAAACTAATATTATGGCTTTGAAACATCAATATTGATTATTTTAAACGTAAGTAATTTTTAATTTGGTTTATAATTTAAATTGTTCTTTATTTATTTGAAATTATGTATTTTTAGTATTGATATTTTCACAATCAATTTTCTTGTTTTATTTAAATATAATTATTTAATTTAAATTATTTCAAATCAACAATATGTATCATTGAACTTTTTATAAAATTTTTATTTTTTTTAATTTAAAATGTTTAATTTTCTTATTTTACTTAAAAGTAATCCTTTTAATTATAAAATATCACAAACTATTATATGTACTTTTTTTAAGATAGATATGTAAAAAACAACTACTTTTATATTCTATTTTCATATTTTGATTTCCCTTTTTAGGAAAGAAGAAAGAAAAAACCTAATAAAAACTTATAGTACTGAAGAAAATTGA
The DNA here is from genome assembly GCA_964028335.1 of Altica lythri. Classification (NCBI taxonomy): domain Eukaryota; kingdom Metazoa; phylum Arthropoda; class Insecta; order Coleoptera; family Chrysomelidae; genus Altica; species Altica lythri. Next base: position 90,619,251 of record OZ034800.1, on the reverse strand, counting down.
ACAAATTTATACAAAATCTAAGACTTTGTATTCTGCCCAGGATCAAGAGTATCCTCGTTTTATTGATTTAATCATAACTTTATTTAATTTATTTTGTTAATTATAGCATATTATCTTATATCATCTCAATATATATATATATATATATATATATTGTAGGTTAAGAGATACATTATACCTATCATATATGATGAAAAATAGCGTTACGTTTGTTCATTCAAATTACGTTTTATTCAAATATTTGATTTGGCTTTTGTTTGTTCAATGATTATATTTGAACATTCAAAATATTGTTTATATTTCGAAGAATATGATAAGAAACACGTCCAATAAAGTCAACCTTTCGAATGACATAATAGTCAAAAAAAAATTGATTGTATCTAATTTTATTGTTGTTGACCTGGACATGTGTGTAGGGTTTATTGGTTCAGTGGGTAAACATAATATCGAACTTATCCACACAATGAAATCTATATTTTTTATTGGTTGTAGATAAATAACTACGAGGTAGATATTACATATTTAATCAGGAATTTAGTCATTTTAATCTAAAACATGTCTGCATATTAGAATCAGAAAATTTTATACCTTCTAGGTATGCACTAATCTAAATTCTCTATGCTATTAATTAAAATTCCAGGACTAAAATAATATCTGTTTACAATAACTTTCAATGAAAATGTCCACAGATCACCCAAATTTATCAAATATTTTACCAAGGGATAAATGTCTACTGAATATGGTTAAAATTTAAATTAGTCTGCGATTGTTGACTTTTGCATTAAAAGCTAAGGGATACCAAAGTTTATACAGTATTAAAATGTTTTGTATTTCACTGAATGTCAATTATCCGAAATGTTTATTTGAGTGCTAAACTCAATTTAAATGTTCAGGAGTGAAAAATTTATTTTTCAGCTAGTACTCCAACTCAGCAGCGGTCCCAACTTATCCCCGTTACGTTTTGAAATAAACTTTAGTAAACCCAAAAAAAAATCGCTATATTTAGCTAAATAATTGTCATTTATATACTTGAAAATCTATTCAAGTAAGGATTACAGATTATTTATAAACTTATCCGCAGTTCACAGTTGATCTTCAGTTCACCCAAATTAGATATGATCTTTACATTACTTCCAATTCAGTTGACGCTGTAACGATTTAAAGATTGTTGACAGTAAAGTTAATTTGTCAGACGAAAAATCAATATTTCTATGTATATATAATAATAAAAAAATGATCCAAACGTATCTCGTGCCATGATGTCAACATGATCCAGATTTGTGCGCAAAACCAAACCGTAAACACTGTGTTTCGCCCTATTAGAGCTCATCAGTACAGTACAGGTTATGCTTCTCCAATCACTAATGAAGGGACTAATGAAGACGAATTCCATATTTCAAATTTTATTTGTTTTTTAACGCCAAAGATATTCTATTTAACCGTATATCTATTACACTAATATGCACGTCTTAAAGCCCGGGAAGGTTACCTTGGCTATTTTGATAATAAATTCTATATCTCTTAAGCTCGTAAAGTCAACACCTAATAAGTTTTCTGAAATACCTTCTCATTGCAAAGTAATCCGTTTTTGTGTTAATAATATTTAGCCAAAAATCAGATTGCGTTGAAAAGGAATAATTTACTGTTAATTCAACGTTGTTTTCGGCTTTGATTAAACACCCGGGGAATATTTTATTAATTCCCAATTATGCTGATTTGGTCGTTATTCTTGAAGGGTTATTCCTGATTTGCCGAGAAAGTCCAAAGTTTACGACATCCATATTTCACCTTTACAACTAGAATTCCAAAGTGCATCGTTTCCGAATTTCACCGTATCTGAAATTCACCTTTATAAACGAAAAACCAAAGTCCACTATTAACTAGAAACTCCAAGGTTCATCTTTATGAGTTCAACTTTAATTGAACCTCTGGTTATTAGATACTTCTGCTGAGGACATCCTTTCTGCTTTGAAAACACAGTTAATGTTCGGAGTATTTGTTTTTTTGAAAACTAAATGTAATTTGTACTATTGCTTTTATTTTACTACCCTTTTATATTCTTGGCTTGTTTTCTCTTTGTCGATCCGAGTGAAACTTAGATACTTCTCGAATAAGTACAGATCTGAAACTTTCAGGGCCGCACAGAACTCGATGACAATGCATGATTTAAGTGTTTTTCGAGGTGTTTTTAGACAGATGTATTAAAGTTTAATTACAATTTCTACTAATTTTTAATTTTATCTGATAAACTTTTCTCATTAGATGGCGCTGCTGTAAGTCGATTACAAAATTCGTTTCTTACACACGGTTTTATAAACCAAAATAATTTATAATTTTATACTGTGTCTTTTTACACATTGTGATTATTTATTAAAACTAAACTAAGAAAACTAAGGTTTATTTTTACTTGGCTCCCTATCCCTTGATTTCAGAAAAGCTGATGGAGAGAAAATCCTCGTTAAAGTTTCACTCCACAACCGTGAACTAATACGGGTAAATTTAAAAGTTGTATATATTGAACAACCTTCAACAATATATAATTTCAAATGTCGCATTCGGGCAATCATTTTCTTGTTGGTCATTTTGCCACAATAGACGCATTCGAACTACAGCTGCAATTTTCAATATTTCCAAACTCCAATTGGAGTCAACCTAGCCTGAACTTTATATATGAATCTATTCATTTGCTAAGCTTTAACTTGACTGAACACAAGGCCAACTACAAACTACTAACTACGAGCGCTCATATAAAGTTAATGAATCGATCCTTATATCAAAAAACATGTTTTTGGGATTTCGACAAAGTTCCAATTCGATTCATCAGAGTTTTTACCAGTATGTAGAAGTTTCATGGAAATAAATATTAGTCAAAATCAATTCTACTTAGTCAAACTTATTCTATCTGTTTTGTGATCAGTTAATCTAGGTTAATTTTTATTGTATAGTTAAGGATATTTAACTAAATAACTACCTCTTTTTTATTACACAGTTAATGAACATCACAATTCTGTATCACCACACTATCGTTAGAGATTTGTAACGTAATAATGTTGTTAACTACGACCTACACAAAAATGACTATAACCAATGGAATTCGATAGAATCACTTTTGTATGACAAATTATGGTATTAACAATAGATGGAACATAATATCAAAAATAATTCTAATTTTAAACAAAACATGAGGTTTGAAATGGTTTGAAATAGACGAAGAGGGCACTAATAAACGAACGACACAACAAAGCACACGGGAGCTGCTATTTTAATTGTTTTCACACCAAGGTTTAATAATATGATGCAGGAATTTACCTCTAACGTTATTAAAGGAGGAATACAACATTACAAGGCCAGATTCAACATTTTGTTGACTCTGTGTTAAAGGAATAAAATCCTGATTTTAGTTAATAAATCAAAGTCGATAATTTTTTCTTCTAAAAAGTAAAAATGAGTATTAATAGTATAATTTATTGATAACTATTATACAACTACAACCTTGTGACTTTATTAAAATTTTCTATTAACGCACTCTATATAACAACATTGTATATAAAAAGTAATCAACTTGATGAACAAAAAATAACATTTATGTATTTCATAACTGATCAATACATTTAGTAAATACACGTTCGCCTACAACTATGTTCTTTTATTATTCATTATTTTTATAAACTTTTTCATGAAGTCAATTAATCAATTTTTTGGTAGCACAATTCCAACAATGTAAATTTTTGCACCTCTCATTTGAATTTCATTTGGTTGTATTGTTATACATTTCAACTGTAAAATAGATGACCTATAGAATTTTAGTGGATCGTCAAGTTGGCACCCGTGGTTTCATCAAACGTTTTCACTTGTGGCAGGTGTTTTTTGTTTTTGAGGCTTATGCATATCCTGAATTTTATATAAATATTTTTGTAAACAGTAATTCCGAATTAGTAAAAACATTGTAGCAACCTTTTTATTTCTCTTAATTTAAAGCTCGGTTATTGATGATAGGGAAAAATTTCATACATGAATTTGATTTGACAAGGTGAAGCAATTTGGGGGAAGTTGATATGAATTTTTTTTTTTTCGGGGAAGTTGATATGAATTTTGTCTTCTGGGAAATGTTCTTTTAGTAGTCCGTCCCTTAGAAAATCGGTTGTTAGTTTTAGTTGCGATTTTTACCAAGTTTAAAACAGGACTTAATATTGGCTCTTTGTTCGATGCTCATTTGTCGACCAATGTTAAAAAGGTATAGTCTATCCAATCTAAATGTGAAAATTTGTGCTCTTTGGCGGTTTTTAACTGCCTTTGATGACATTTCCGACCATTGGCGTGGAATTAAATAAAAAGGGTTCATAAATTTTTATTAATTTTTGTTTTAAATTTCAAAAGAAAAACGGTTTTTGTATATTTGTATCAATTTGAAAATTGTCAAATAACAAATTAATTCTTTCAAATTAAAACTTGTTAATTTTAGTTATTAATAAGAACATTTGACTCATTATTCAAATAGTACATAACTCATAAGATTTTAAAACAATTGTCTACAAATAATACTCATTTTGTCTGACAATCTTAAAAGATTGTCTGTCCAGCAAGGAACACGAGGAGGGATGAGCCTTCCTTGCCTGGAAAGGAAAGGGTTGGGTATGTTAGTAAGAATATAAAATTAGTTTGTTTTTGAAAACAAGTTTTCAAGATACATCACGATAGCTGTAAAGGAAATTGGTTGGAATGACTAACAAGAATTGTCAGAGTCTTCTGAAGTAGAATCGTTTCCAAGTTGAATTACTAATGGTGCTATTGGCGGTAAAACAGGATATTCCTTTTCTATTTTTATAACATGTGTTTCGCAATTTTTCCATACATCGCTATTAAAGCCACTAATTACCTCTCGAATATTATCAAGAACAACTGTGCTTAAGGTTGGTGACTGATTATATTTTCGTAAACGTTTCTTTACAGTACTCCAAACCATTTTGATTGGATTTAAAATACAGTAGTAAGGAGGTAAACGCAAAAGGTTATGACCATGCCTGCTGCAAATGGTGTCAATGACGTATTCATTTTTAAAATTCTGACTTTTGATCATTCTTATTAATTCCTTCTTTACTGGAACCTTTTTAGGAACATCGATATTTTTGATTGCCATAAGTCTTAAAATTTAATTCTTTTTTTGTGTTATTAGGTATTTTGTTTAATATGCGGAAATGATACGACACATTGTCCATAACAATTACTGAATTGTAAGAAAACCCAATAGATAGTGTTGAATTTCGATTCATAAATAAATAAATAAATAAATAAACGAAAAACTAAGAGAAAGTGGAAAATTAAAAACAGAAAAAATGCGAAAAAAAGTCTAAAAAAAATACCTTTCTAAATCAAATAATATAACGCCACCGTAAGGTGGCGTAGTTATTATCTTATATATTTAAACGAGAAATTCTTACTATATTAAGTACTATCAAGCCACCGTAATATATAATATATCTAATATAAAAAATCAATAAAAATCAATCACGCTACTGTGTACTGTAATGGTGAAGAAGACTATTGGCGGTATTTGACTGTTGTCGCATTTTGCAATTTCCCTCTTTGAAGTTCCGTTTGATAAAAAGCGCACCGTCGGCATTTGTTTGCGTTAAGATCAATGCGTTACGAACCGACTTGAAAATCCCGACAGTACATACACAATGTTGCCGGTATTTAAAAATTTCTTTAAGTATAAGTAATATATACAAAATTGATATCATTGGAAGTAAAAACTGTTTAAATATGAAGAACCTAGTTAATTAATTTAAGTATATATTTTGTAAGAATATTTTTATATTATCTTTCTAAGAGTCATTGACGAACAATTGAATAGTAAAGTAGAGAGAAAATTTTCAAAATATATAAACTTAGGAATATTCGCAAATATATCTGACAACCTAGAATCGAAAGTTGGTTCCTTTGTTGGGGTTAAAGGGCGTGGTTATGTTTTCACATTAATATTAGTTAAACTATACTGTATGTTTGAAAATGATAACTCTGAATGAAGTGATTCGATTGTCATGATATTTTGACAGAACATCAATGAAATATGTGCCAATCGATCGCTAGCCCCATTAGTTGCTAGTATCAATTATTTCTTAATAGTTCTGTTTACTTTGCGATATTGTAACGATCATTTCTTTCTAAACCGGTAAAAATATTGATAAGGTGACAAAAATATCGGTACTGGAGCCACATAAATACAGAAAAATTACAGTTGTGAACTGCCATATTATTATTACAATTATAGTTATTTTTCCAATCTAGTTAGAATTGCAATTACTCTTACAAAGTCGATCGCCTACATAGTACAAAGAGCTACGCAAACATTTGATGTGAACTCATTCCGTTTTACCATGCTAGGAAAACAATTTCACAATTGTTGACTTCGTTTTCTTCTGTAATCTTTATATTACAACCTTTTGAAATTTATTTCATTAGTTGTTTTGTAGAAAAGCTACAATGTACAAGCGCAAAACAAATACAATAAGGTAACAAGATAGTAAAAATATACGGTCAGAACGAATCAGTCAGGCGTTTTCAAATTGTGCTTGTTAGTGACCAACTCAATTATTTAAGTAACTTTAAAACCAGCTAAAAAATCTTTAATCGAATAATAACCGTAATAAATTTTTTGGTAGAGATAATCTTCTAAGAAACGGGCCATGATTGTGTTATCGGAAACTCATCATATTTTGGCAGGGTCACAATTTTCGATAATAAATATTTGAAAGTAAGCAAATTCTTATTTCTTCGTGATAATTTTTATTTTGATTTAATTAAGCCAGAGATTTCGGAGAAGACATAGAAGAAAGGAATAGTTAAGCAAAAAATTGTTATCTATGAAATTTGAGTATTAAAAAAATATATTAAATCAATTATGTGTAAATATATCATCAAAAATACCAAAAACTATTATGAGAAAGGAACCAGTAATATGCATACCAAACTTTTTTAAAGTGATTTTATTATTATGAGTGTTATCGTAACCCATGAAGACAAAAAAGTAATATATTGCTTTTCAAAATGTTACACCAAGATCGATGTTCTTTTGCAAACCAATTGGTAAAACAGTTATTTCAGATGACACCTGCAAAATCGCCGTTTTAAAGGGATCGACTGAAATCGCTGCCCACGCATTGAATTCTTGATTTTTTGGAACCTGAAGAAGTCGTTGGGACTAAGGTCGGTACTATACGCTGGATGGTCTAACAATTCAATGTTTTGAAGCACCAAAAACTCGATTGTCCTGATGTAGGATGATTCGCCGTTATGTGTTGCTTTTTAGGAGCTTGACAGATTTTGACACAGGAGTTAAGACCATTTTCTTTGAAACACTTCGCGAACGGATCACTTTTGTTGGTTTTTCTTCATCGTGATACACCCACACAGCGGATTGTCGTTTATTTTCCTGTTCGTAGGCATAAATCCAAGATTCATCGCCCATAACAATAATATTTTATAAACGTTTTTTCAGCTTCCTTGGTTGAACCGTTCCAATAAGTTTCGACACCAATTGATGCGAACCGATTTTTGCTCTTCTGTAGCAAATGAAGGATCCAACGGGGAACCAACTTCGTAACACCCAGTTTTTTATGTAGGACCTTTTGGATCGAGGTCTTTGAAATGCCCAAACATGCCTATATATCCAGGTATGTTACACGGCGGTCATCCTTAAGTAAACGCATCAATGTTGTGCTGTGTGACTGCTGTTTTGGGTGGACCTAGCCTGGATTCGTCGCTGAGACTGAAGCGACTACGTTGAAATTTGCCATACCAGCGGGAAATAGTTGACTGGTCCCTTTTTAAATAATAATTTAAACACAGAATTGGAAATAATATACAAACGATCAGATTTTATAGAAGTGTCAAAAGCAGTCCATTTGCCTAAATTTTTAAACGAAAATAATTTACAAACAGATTACTCAGAGACATTTCTGGTACTACAAGCAATTGTTACGATGCCCATAACAACCGCCGAAGCCGAACGTTGCTTCTCTAAATTACAACTGATCAACTTTCCTTAGAAGTACATATTATCAGGATAGACTAACTGCTCTAGAAATCTTATATATTGAGAAACAAAGGATTCAAGAAATTTCAAGTTTTAACGAATTGGTTGTCGACGAATTTAACAAAAATTGGGATAGACGACTTCACTTCCTATATAAAATGTGGTTGTGAAATTTAGACACTATAAAAATAAAACCACAAACAATAAAAACAATAAGTGCTTGGCGAGGTACCTACTCAACAGGTGAGTTTTTACCTCATATTGCGGTGTCACCCAAAAAATCTTTACCTGTGACCCCATTTGTTTAGCATTTTTTAATTGGGCACCCCAAGACATACCACTACGCGCCGCTACTGTTTTAGAGATAAATTGCAATTACTGGTATTTGACATATTACTGTTATCAAGATTACACGTACTATGTTTTAACTATTTATTGTTAGAATTTCTGTTTTCATTATTTATTTTTATTGGTTCTACAATCTCTTTGTGTTAGAAGAGAAAATAAAACATGAATAAACAACAAATTACACGGATTTGGCTCAAAGAAGATGTAGGTATCATTTATAACGAAACAAAACTCAACTTATATACAATGAAATGGCAAAGGAACTCAGAATATAACTGTTCTGGTATCGTTTTACCTTGAGCTTGGAGGTCATGTGGGCACAATTAAAAATGACGTAACTCGCAAGAATGCAACACTTAAAAAAATACACAAAGCTTTTTGAGTATTCCGTACACAATAGGTTTCGACTGGTAAAGAGTCATAAAGTTTTCAAAATAATGGGGTAATATTTTTAACAAAACAGAAGAATCCTATAATTAACAAGAGGTTATTTTTCTTAAAATATCATTAATTTTATACTGTATTCCACAGAAACGAATACAAAAATATTAAAAGTCAATTTTGAAATGTTTTCGATGCTCGAATGAAAATCAACATTGCGCTGATATTTTTATAGGTACCTAATAAATATTCCTGCAGGCCTTTCCGGTGACTTCTGCAACAGAGTAAATCCAAAGTAACGGAAATTAAATGGAAAATAACGTTTGCAATTTACTTTTGGAAATCGAAAACAATGCTTGTTTAACGCGATTAAACGTTAAAATGTCAACCTAACAATCAATGGCGTACATGAAACTGATGATAAAAAAATCTAAATTTGCAATAAATTTAAAAAAAATAGTACATTACGTAACGAGTGCGGAAAGCAGGTGATCCCATCACGAGTGCGATAAAAAGCACGAGTGATGGGATTACCTGCTCACCGCACGAGTTGCGTATTCTATTTTTCAACACCCCGTGAGGAAAGCTCTTGAATTTGTCTAAAATAAAAGGAAAGAAAGATAATAAAAGTAGTATTGGGTCTGATCCACCTGCACCGCGAAGGCGCTGAAGGAGGGTTGGGGAGGCGGATCCCCCCATTAAAACAAAAATTTTTAGAATTAAGAAATTATAACATTTAAAAAAAAAAAACACTTTTTTATTACAAAATTATGTATAGTTATGAATCTTTGTTAAATACGTTAAATGTAATATTTGAACAGTTGCTTAATTCCTTAGACACATTTTTTTTATTCAACTTAAGTATATTAGATAATAATTGAGAATCAACAAAATCTTTATTTAGTAATGAAACATTTGATTGATTATACCGCGTTATCAGATGCAAGACTATTAGAAAATTCATCCTCAATTTCTCTTAATTCACTTTCTATCTTATTTATTTTTGATTGGGAAACACTTATCAACTCTGTTTCGGTCATTCATTGCTTTCCGCACGGTCCTGCATGGTCGAAAGCAGTGCTTTCCTCACGGAGTGATGAAAAGTTTTATATTTCGTAACGTTGAAGGAAGCATTGCTTTCCGCACGGTCCTACATGCTCGAAAGCAGTGCTTTCCGCTCGGAGTGATGAAAATAGTTAGATATTTTTCGAGATATTCAATTCCACATTTTGTTTATAAATTAGCATATAAAATTTATTAAAGACTAGTTTGGGTCTGGGCCGTTGTGACTCTTAACGTATTTTCGTGAGTAAGTGTGACATGCATGTAGTTTATTTGGTAAGATTAGTTAAGATTATTGTATTCACTTATTTTTCATTCTTATTTTGTTATTGTTTCTTTCGTTGTTAATATATTTGTTGTTTGTTTCCTGTTGTTTTTTCATCTTCCCCGTGGTTAGTTTTCTGCCTTCAGCAGGATACCTACAGGTGGGGAAGATAACCACGATCTGGGTGGGAAGTGCTTCTGGTAAAGTTACCCCTCAACCTAAAACACTAGGGCACATTCTCAATCCCCCCAGGTGTGGCAGTATATACACGGGTTTGTTGACGATTAAAGTACGAATTGCTTGAACACCCACCGTATTCACCAGATTTGGCTCCCTCTGACTATCACCTCTTCAGAAACTTGAAACAATTTCTTCGTCGAAAACGTTTTTTATCGAATGAAGAAGTGATTACAGCAGTGGAAGAATATTTTGCAGAGCTTTCGGAAAATCATTACAAAAACGGTATAAAATTAGTGGAGTATAATTGGAATAAGTGTATTTAAACTGAGGAAGATTATATTAAATAAAAAAACCATTTTCATCAAAAAACGCAAATTCTTTTGTTTTTGCTTCCAAAACTTTTAAACCAACCTGTATGCATAGACCAGATTGTGATTTAAAAAATCAAATATGATTCAAGTAATTATTGCTACGTAAAAATTTTCAAAAAAATTCCTGAATTAATGAAACCAATTTATTTTAATATTATACATAAGTAAATATGTTTCCAGCAATTTATAACTAAATTAACAAAGATAGATTAGTTACCTAACAAAGCTTTTATAAGCGTACGTAGTAAGCAATTTAAAGTGGTTTAAGAAACATGCCATGTATAGTTTAAACCTAGTATGTATATATTTTTATGCTGGTAGTACATAATTTTGCATATTTTAATACTGAAAGTGTTGGTAAGTAGTGTAATTTTGTTCTATTTTGATGGCAACACACACACGCACATGGTACATTCAGCGATGCTTTAGGCACAATCCAGGTGTAACTATCTACATATACTGTTGCTGTAAAATATTTAAGAAAGTAAATATTAACGCTACTGGTATTTTAGAAACCAAATTCTATTCTTCAAATTAAATTTTATATTTATATACGAGGATGGAATGTAATATTTCGCACTTAACTAAAAACAAAAAAATTTTGACTTAAATTCATGTTATCTTTCTACAAAATCTCCTCGTTAACTTATACACCTGCGCCAATGCTTTAATTCCATCTTTGAAAGCGTTTCCAGTTTGCAAAATAGACGTTAATTGCTGCGATGATGTCAGAATTATATCCATACTTCTTTCCAACATGGATTTTTTTAGGTTCGGGAAGGGATTGAATTCCGAAGGGACCAGGTTAGGGTGCATGTGGTACAATTTCAAAGTATAATTCTTGAAGCTTTGTCATCACACTAATTTGATGCTTTGTTATGATAATAATTTTTTTCTGGTCTTTTTTCGTTCATTTAGTTTCTACTTAAGTTAATCTATAAGGTTATAATAGTATTAAGCGTTAATCATTTTGATCTTTTTTAGATAAACCTATGAGATCCTTTTCGTGTCTAAAAAACCGCTGCCGTAGAAGGGTTTTGGTCAACGTTGATTCGTCCTTACTTGTCTACTGTTTCTTAGGACTTAGTACGTAAGTGGAGGAATTAGTTTTTTCCACAGTAATAAATCGCCGCATAAAGTCTGTTGGATTTGGCTGGTAGAGAGCCAAACATTCATCCAAAACCATCAACCGCTTCAGTTTTTGAAAGTAAACAAAAGATTTTAGTTAGGATGTGATGGATCATGTGTGCGATCTCAGCTAAATTTGTCAATTTTAATGGACGATTATTTATAATGGCTTTGTGCAATTTTTTAACAATTTCAACTGATGTTGCCAAATTTGGTCTATCAGTACGCTCTTATTGTTGAGTACCTACTGAAGACAGTTTTAACTGTTGTGAATGAAGAAGCTGATTTCTTTACTGTGGCGTACAATAATAATATGACAGAATATAAACAAAACAACATAGCTTTTTAAAATTTAGACGTTATTCTAAAGAAAAATGATATTTCATGATGACTACATCAAAAGCGTCATTTCTTAATGAAGTCAGAAATATCTGATGTTAACCACTTATATAAAAAGTAATTATATACTTTCAACTTTTCCTGATACATACAAATTAATTTTAAACGAATTAATTAATAAATAAATAAATAATGACATAAGTCAATAACAGTTTACCATTTGCAATGGAATTAGTTTTATCTATCAGTAAATTTACTTTTAATAGCAATTATATAAAAGCTAATTAAAGTATAAGTAATCCTTTTTGAAAATTTTCTCACCAGCATAAACTATTAAATGGACATTGAAATTTAATTGTTACTAGACACGGTATTCTCAGCAGGTAAGTGAAATTTGTCTTCTCCAATTATGCTACCTGATCTATTGAAACAATAAAATGGAAAGAGTAATTCGCAGATTAAAAATGCAGGCTACAATTAATTCAAGTCTTTTATTGGATCGCAAATGGTCCATTCGGGCTAATCAACAGACATTAGGTTTTAATTTGTTGGGCAAACCCCAAACGTACTTTGTGTGGCTCATTTATTATTCAATGCTTTGTTACTATATATATATATATATATATATATATATATATATATATATATATATATATATATATAAATTAAGAGTAACTTATTATCTCTAAAGAATTAAAATAATCAAAATTACGAGATCTGGCAATTGAGTTCCGACACTGATTTTTTTCAAAGCACCTCTATAGCTAGGGCGAGGCTATGGCAACTGCTCACAAGCTGCTACAAGCGGAAAAGAGTAAGCAGAGCTATATGATAGGGTTAAGACGGATCAAATAATGAGTATGCCTCAGGACAAGATAGTCCCCAGGTATAACTTTCGAGTAGAATTACTGAGGAAAGTGTGTGCTAAGCTTGTGCCCAAAATTTTTACGGCGGAATAGTAGATACATCGTAGACTTTTGTTCTGATACCCTGTATCGAAAGGGAGTCAAACTTCTTGTCAATGATCACAACTTGCAACGAAACTTGGATTTTTCAATATGACCCTGAAATCAAGAGACAATCAATGCACCCCGGGGAGCCAAAAAAGCGATAAGGTGGAAGTCCAAAATTTAAGACAATGTTGATTGGTTTCTTTAATATACGGAATGTAGTCCAGATGGAATGGGTAACACAAGATCAGACAGTCAATCAATACTACTATATAGACGGTTTATGAAGACTCTTAGGAAAATTCTCAAAAACAGCTCAAAATGTGGAAAGACAACTGCTGCATCCTATATCAAGACAACACGCTGTCTGTCAAGGACTATTTGGCCAAAAACCAGGTAAAACAGTGTAGGAACACGCGCCCTATTCGCCAGACTTAGCGCCCTGCGACTTACCTGTTCCCAAAAATCAAATCCTGCTTGAAAGGGAGCCGCCACGAGAGAACGTAAAATAAAAATCTGCTACTAGGTACTCAACAGTCTTTCGGAAGATAACCTGCTTTGCACAGTGGAAGGTTCCCATGGAGAGTTGTCAGGATGCAAATAGAGAGTAGATTGAAGGGAAAAAATGAAGAATTTTAAAAAATGGCGTCCTCATTTTACTGTAAGAGTCTCGGAACTTAATTGCCAGACCTCGTATATCGATATAAAATCACGCTTAGTAAGTGTTATTAACAGAAAACTGTAAGTTTAACTTATTTCAGATAAATTTTATTTAAACATAAATACAAGCATGACAAAAGTTATAACATTTCTTTGCCTGGTTATCTTATTTCCTTATTTGATCCACTACTAATATATGTTATATTTTATAATTAAAATATCGTTACTTCTACATATATATTTACGTTATAGAACCGGGAAGTGACTTATTAAAGTATACGTTTAGATGTTTACAGCCAACCAAATGATCCGAGACCGGAATTTCTAAACGAGTACCTACTTTACACATGTTTAATTCGATGAGATTGGAATAGTGGAGAAAGCGCAAGTCTTTATCTCGAAACCCGAAAATAATCTATTGTAGAGAAGAAATAACTGAACCAATATATTTTATTTCAGTATAAGATTTTAGATACTAAACGTTACAAGAACGTTTGTTAGATATTTTCAACATCTCAAATCAACTTCAGTAAGGTTATTCAATATTTAAAAATGCTCTCTTATAGAGCTCACAAACCCACCTTATTTGGTTTTCATCGTATCGTCGTAATATCTCACTCCGATGCAGAAATAATCTCGGGAGAAAATGAGTTGTTTGCATGATTGCATACAGAATTAAATGCTTTTCACACGAGTTCCTGTTCGATATCAAATTTTTTATAGAAAAAGACTGATATTATAGCTGTACAATTTTTTGTTAAAAAGAGTTCATCAGAGATAAAAGTTGATACATATCCAAACATTGTTTACAGATTTGAAAAAAAAATAAAAGAATCTGATGCTGCACTCAACTAACAAATACTATTCGAATTTTCAATGACTACATTTAGTTTTGTGATTTTAGTTAGCTACGCTTTTTACTCGTCAATTTGTTCAGAACACATATTTTTTTCGCAAACAATATCTATTTTATACTACCAAAATGCGGTTAAACGAACAGTATTTACACCAAAATTAAATTTTAGTCTCAGTTTTTATTACGTCAAAATTAAAAACGTAAAAAATTGAAATTTGCTACAATATTCATACATTGTGAAAAGTATATTGATTATAACACGGCTGCTGCCCAAGAGGGTTTTTCTGATAGCGGTTTTTACTTGTCAAAAAATGTTTTTGTGGAGCTTACTCGATATATTTAGGTATTACATTTTTATTCAGCTTTCTTATCTTTTCTCAAGTTTAGAGATTTGTATAATTTATGTATCTACAACACTGTGAATTTCTTATTTATACAATGTTGATAAATATATATGTAGTTATAATTAAATTTACTGTCTATTTTTATTAATTTGCAAAATTTTGTAAAATTGCTACTTAAAATGTAGTCAAAACATTGATGCGGTCGTCAGCTAATTAAGGATGACCACCGCGTAACATACCTAGAGATAGAGGTACCTTTGGACCGTGTAACACCTCGATCCAAAAGATCCTACATGAAGAAGTGGGTGTTACGAAGTTGGTTTCCTGTTGGATCACTTATTTGCTCACAGAAGAGCAAAAAACGGCTCTCTTCAATTGCTGTCGAAAATCATTGGAACGGTTCAACAAAGGAAGCTCAAAAAACGTTTAGTGGCAATGAATCTTGGATTTACTCCTACGAAGCGGAAAATAAACGCTAATCCGCTGTGTGGTTGTTTCGCGATGAGAAAAAACCAACAAAAGTGATCCGTTCTTAAAGTATGTTAAAAAAAATGGTCGCAAATTTTGTGTGTGTCAAAATTTGGTCATGTGGCAACAATTACTTTAGAATTCAAAGAACGGTTACTTCCGATTGGTATATAAACGTTTGTTTACCGTTATCGCGAAACTCCGACAAAGCAACACACAACGACGAATCATCCTATATCAGGATAATGCAAGTGCTCAAACTGCCCAAAAGACAATCGAGTTTTTGGAGCTTCAAAACATCGAATTATTAGACCATCCACCGTATAGTCGCGAGTCCCAACGACTCCTTCGCGTTTCCATAGATCAAGAACTCAATGCATGGCAACGATTCCAGTCGGCAGAAGAAGCCATCGATGCCTTTAAAACATCGATTTTGCAGATGTCAACTGAAGACTGGAATAACTGAACGTATGCAAAAGTGTATAGATGTTCATACGACATATTTTGAAAAGGAATAAGGTACTTTAAGTCTATATATTTTAGGTTTTTATTGCCACATGCAAAACTAAAAAGACAACCCTCGTATCGATCCTTCAAAGGGATACTCAAGTTGCAGTAACCCCAGATATTGAATTTTGAACATATCAATTCTGTTTAAGTAAAACAAATTCGTGTCAATTTATTCAAAAATAAGATTACTAAATAAAGCATTTTTTAATATTCTTAAAATAATAATTAAAAATTGTGTCTGAGGGTGTATTTTATCAACGGTTTTAGTTGTATAATATTAGATATTTAATTCTGCTTTTTACATTTAATTTAAGTTGCCGCTACAGACAGCGGAATTAGATTTCGTATTTGATGAATGTGAAGACTACTATAAAATTTTATGTGAGTTCTACCACAGAAAATTATTTTTATATTTGAAATATAGACAGCACATCCGTTGGATATTATCCTCATCATAGAATATGACCTAATTAGGTTTAAATAAAAATTCCATCTCAGTTCTTAATGTAACTGATCATCTGTCAGCTCCCAGATAGAATTTTTACCATTAACAAAATAACCGAACACATCATCTATCTAGAGATCTGAAACTGTCGGCGTATTTGCATGGAATTACAAGAAGCAAGGAAAGTAATCAATTTTTATATTTTATAAGCATTGAGTGACAAATTTCATAATTTTTTGAATTAAATTTTCTTATAAGATACGCTCAGTTTTTTATTCATCAATTTTAATTGTCTAGCAACTACAGAGGACTAGGTAATGTTATTAGTTATATGAGAAAATTATAGAGAAAAAACTCACGGAAAAAGCTTTAGTACAGACTCAGAGTGCATTTAGAAACGGTAGAAGTACGCAGGATCATATATTCACTTTGAAAGAAATGAATGGTAGAGAAGTCCATATATTTAGCATTTATGGATATGGGAAAAGCTTTTGATAAAGTCCCTGGGTCAATAATCTGGAATTGTTTAAAGAGGAAAAATGTAAATCAAAAGATAATAAGAGTTGTACAAAGTTTATATAAAGAAACAAATAATTGTGTAATAAGGCATAGCTTGGTATGAGACATGTTTGTTACAGAAGAAGGGGTTAGACAGAGAGGGGGATTGAGCCTGCTTCTATTTATAATATCTATGGATGAAATTATAAGAGAAGCAAAGCAAAGAACAAAGCCAATATATATAGGATATAGGAATTTAGAGTAAATATGGTTGACAAAATGTGTATTTACAGATCTTGTGGTTATTACTGCAGCGTGTAACTGTGTAAGAGAGAAAGCTTGATAGTATGAAGAGATAAACGTAAACTGCAGGCAATTGAAATAAAATATTTAAGAAGCGTAAAGGGGGTTACAAGAAGGGATCGAGTAAGGAACACAAAAATTAGAGAAGAACTGGAAATACAACCACTCGAAACTTATAATGAAAAAGACAATTGGGATGGTGGGGACAACTACAAGATGTCAAATGATGGAATAGATTTATATCAATAAATTAACTTACAAATCTACCTATTAGGAACTTACAGAACTAAATAATTGGAAATTTAAATTGTCGCTTTTAGTATTTTTCGTTCATTATTATTTATGTTTAAACCTTCCCTGAACTTCCACAAATAATTCAAAAACAAAATTAGCCAAATCTGTCCAGTAGTTCTCGAGTTTTAGCGAGACTAACGAACATCAATTCACTTTTATTTATATATACATATTAATTTTCTAGCTAATTTAAAACGTATTGTTTAAAAATATACAACATAAAAAGTTTCGGTGTGGTCCTTTGACAAAAACCGTATCTGATATATTACCATTTGGAACATTTCGTATAGGAACATTTGACACACACCTGGTCTGGTCTAGACTGAAATAGTACATACTACATACATGACAGAAATAGATATTATGTATATTCTGCACATAAATAAAAGTTTATCTACTAAATTACAGCGAAGAATGTTGACTTCCAAAAAAATGAATTGTGTCACTAAATACTGAATAAGATATTAATGGCGCTTTTTCATACAACAAAAAATAAACAATAAAATCCAGAAAAGAGAGCGCTTATTAAATATAAATTTTATTATATATTTTCGGAATACAAAAAAGTCAAAGGTAAAAATGAATATAATATCAAAGAGAGAAGAGTCTTTGACATATAAAATAATAGATTAGACTTTTTTAATTTCGGGATTTAATTAACTGAAGATAATTTGAATTTTGTGCAGAGCAGATTTGGTTATTTACATTTCCGCTTAAAAACACATGAGGAATATAAGAAATTAATGTGGAGATTCTTTCATATATTAAAAATTTTGAGGAATCATAAAAGAATATATAAAACAAATCAACTTTTTAAAATACGTGCCACTGAATTGGTATTTCTTCTAAATTCAAATAAGTCAACTTTATAACTAAAGTTTCAAATACTGCTTTTCTACCTAGATTATCAAGAAATCTTAATCACAGAAGAACATTTGTGCAAACAGAATGATGTAGAAACTCTTTATACGCCCGACAATAAACTTTACAACCTTATTACCCGCTGAGAAGGAAAGGATCATAAGAATACCATATTGACTAAAATTTTGATTCTTATCTTTTTGGTTTTTACCTGTCTCTTGTAAGTCACTGGTGGCAACATTTACAAATTTACTAATAAACAGCTATTATTGGAATGAAAAATACTGACCTCTGGGTTTAAAACTTTTTCTGTTCTTTTGGGAACATCACCTTTCAAGTAGAAGTATATGCAATCTTGTTATGTACAAGAAAAAATAAATGGAGGTCTTATACAATCTAAGCGGATCAACATACGAACTGATAGTCGGCTATTGTGTCATTCATGACATATGAAACTTTTCATAATTGTCATTTTTTATTATGTCAATTTTAGCATTTACATTTTATACACCATTTATGACATCTGTCATGGTTTCGTACTTCAATGTTTAATATGTCACTTTGACATGAGTGTTTTGTGTCATATGTCATTTATGATATGGTGTCATTTTTTTTATGTGTCATTTGTGACATATGAAATCGTTTTGGTTAATTTTAACAACTGTCATTCTTTGTTATGTCAATTTTGACATGTTATTGTTTTATGTGTGAATTTTCATATATTTACATATAATATGTCATTTGTCATACGATGTCATTGTTTCATACGTCAATTTTGATATTTTAGAGTATTATATTCATTTTGACATGTGTCATTTGTGACACATAAAATCGTTGTGGTTAACTTTATTCCTCTATCTCCTTCTTTATGTCAATTTTGACATTTGTTATTGTTTTATATGTCAATTTTAGAATTTACATTTTATACTTAATCTGTCATGGTAGGTCAATGTTTTAATTTTTAATATGTCCGTTAATATAAGCGTTGTCTATGTTATGTGATTTCTGATATAGTGCCATTGTTTTATTCGTCAATTTTCATATTTTAGCTTTTTATATGTATATCATTTTTGACGTGTGTTAGTTGTAACATATCAGCTTACATGTTGATAACTCAGAAATCAATTTTTTCATATTTGCACCATTCGTAACGTGTGTCCTAAAAATTTAGAAAAAATATATTTTTATTTTTTTTTAATAAAGAAATTTATTTAAACACTAATTAAATTAACGACCAAAAAGCGAATTGAGGCTAAGGATTCATAGCTTAGTTGTTAGAACGTTGACGAGTAGAGCCAAAGGTTGTGGGCTCGAGTCCTGCTGAATGCGACATTTTTTCAATTTCTCCTTAATATCATTTAATATATTAATTGATTATCCTAAATAATAACTCAATACTTAACTAAACTATACTATCGAATAATGTGGAGTTGCTCCTTCTGCTCTACCAGACGCAAATTTCTTTGAATCTCTTATGTAGTCCTGGATGGAATTCAGATCAGTTTCTCTCAGTTTTTCGTAAATTCTTTGTCTTGGGCTTCACAGCGTCAATAATAAACCTTCATAGACAGTAAAGTTCAAAAATCCTCTATTGAGTGAACCTACAACAAGTTTGGAGGATTATCATTTCTGGGAACAAAAGGTTTACGGTGCTGTGGAAACCAGTTTTGGGTATTTCTTGAGTAATCACATGATCGTAGGTATGTCCAAAACATGATATCAGCATTAACATGATGTTCGTGGACAAACTGAAGCTATTTGGAAAGGCAGTTATCATATAAGTCGTCTGACTATGTATTCACCTAAACTGGTATACAAAGTAATTGCGCTTGATAGTATTTGGGACACTCGTCTCTTTCGACATTTAAGACAATTCCAACAACATCGTACTCTTAGAAGATTTGTTTATTCCAACCTGGTTTTTTGTTCTTGTCACCAATCTCTTTTACCAATAAATGCACGTGATCTTTCACTTTTTGGGAGTTTTAGACATGATATTTCCTTCTCGAACTTTGCTATTGTTCTTTAAATGGTTCTGCATCTATTTCTTTTTTATTCTGGAATATTCGACATATTTCAGCTTTAGAGTACCCACCCAAGCAATTGTAGATACTATTTGTTATTTCTAATTTATACGACATCTTAAACCGAAACCTTTAAAATAAATAAATCTCAACTGATAATAAACAAACTTTTGTTTCCAAAATTAAAGCCAATGAATTTTGTGCCAAAACTTTTAGGGACATACTTTTCTGGCGTCATAGCTGCTATGAAATGAAATTGGAATTTATTTATGCCATCCTGTGTTCAGAATTTTTATATAACTTATAAATATACTGAAGTTGCATCTCAAATAATTCAAAAATAGAAGTTGCGAAAAATAAGCAAAATACGAGGTTATTTATTTCCTATATTCAAACAAAACTAAGTTATCCAACATCGGTCACCTTGTATGTAATATATTTTGTGACTGTGGTTGAAAAGCAGTTCTTCTTTGTTCACTAACAATTCGTTTAACACTAGTTTTGCTCATATTAAAAGCTTTTACAGTGCGTTTTGTTACCTGTTCTATTTCAATTTCACACTGACTATTTACCTAAACCTAGTCGCTCAGCTGCAAGGTCTTTTACATTCGAGACAGTTAAATTCTGCTGACATTTATTGAGAGACGATACTTAAATAACGTTTTTATTTTTGTATTACGCTTTGATAGTATTAGTAATAAAAGTCACTTTATATTCCAAACACTCTATCGAGATATCACTTTTTAAATTACAGCAAATTTGGCATAATTACTAGGTAACCAAAGTTTAAACAGTATAACCAAGTTTTATTTGAATATGTAATTTTGCTAATCTTTCGTAACCTAGATTTATTTGATATGACCCTATTATTTCAGATGTAAATTTTTATCAAACATGCTGTATTTACGAAGATGGGTCTTACATTTTACCAAAAAACAAAAACGAATCCTCGATATTTTTACACACGATGATTTAACAATAATTTACTTTTCTAAATCGCTTTAATTATGCAAAATTATTGTAATATTATCAGTTTGCATACTTTTTTACACAATTGGGTTAAATGTCGTTGAAATATTTTTAGAGAAATTAATGCGAATAATTTAATTGTTCATGAGAGGATAAGCGTTTTTTGGCATTTTTAAAAGGCACGTATTTGAATAATATCTTTTGAATATCTTGGTCTAACTTAAAATGCCATCTACTGAATATGCTTTAGCGACTTATCGCACTACAAACCACCCGAATAACAAATGTCATAATAGTTATTTGTGACACAAGGACGGAAATAGTTATTTGTGACACAAGGACGGAAAATGACATTTTGCAAGAGCGAGTAAAGTTGTGTAGCCGAGGTGCGTAGCACCGAGGCGAAACAATACGAGCACTTGCAAAATATTTTTCTGACGTGTAACACACACTATTTTTTGGTCCGACTAATTTTTAATATTTTCAAAAGTTCTGTTATGTTCAAGACATGACTGATTGTGCTACCTGAACTAAGACCACTGACTAGAAGACAGCCGACAGATATAAGCGCCACATTGGATGTTAAATATTATAGTTGTGTTGTTGTGTATTGTGTAATAACTTGTTTAATACTTAATATACGTGTTTAGCCTCAGCAGTTATTAGTGTTTTAATTAACATATGGTGCAAACACAACAAGTTCAAAAACTTTTTACTTTGTGACATACAAGATTAGATGTTTATATAAAGATGAGAGAATGAACTATTTTCATAAATTGACATAAATGTCATATTTTAAAATACAAGTTGTGAGAGAAATTAAATGTAAATTAGAATCCTGCTTATCTTTAGAAAAAGTTATAGGTAAGTTTAGTATATTATACGCAGTTTTTAAATAAATTTAATTAAAATTTGTATTATTCATTATGTATTTTTGATGACTTAAAATTTAAACTCATAGCGCCATCTCTTTAGATAATCTAAAAGCTACTTTGCCGGCCTAGGCCGGAAAATGCCATTTTCCGGACGATTTTGAAGTAATTAATAGTATTGTTTCTGGACGGAGGACCAAAAATGCCATTTTGCGGACGTGTAACACACACTATTTTTTGGTCCGACCAATTTTTAATATTTTCAAAAGTTCAAAAACTGTTTACTTTGTGACATACAAGATTAGGTGTATATTGACATTATTGACATCTATTGCACGATTAAAAGAATTAGTAATAAGAAATGATTTTCTGATAATCGATTTCACGATCCTTAATTTTTATACATACGAATACTGTGCTAATAAGCAGCACAGTAAAAATTGTTATATTGATAATATTAATATTAATATCTAATAATTTTATATAAAAATAGCAGAGACAATGAACTATTATAGTTCAATGAGCAATAATAAAATCGAGATA
Source organism: Altica lythri (assembly GCA_964028335.1). Classification (NCBI taxonomy): domain Eukaryota; kingdom Metazoa; phylum Arthropoda; class Insecta; order Coleoptera; family Chrysomelidae; genus Altica; species Altica lythri. The sequence continues at coordinate 90,596,545 of OZ034800.1, read as the reverse complement.
TGTATTTTCATAATCGAATGATAAGTAGTTGTAAATTGAAATAAATGTCAAATTTAAAATAAAAGTTGCGAGAGAAATTAAATGTAAGTTTAAATCCTGCTTACCTTTAGAAAAAGTTATTAGTTTAGTATATTATACGCAGTTTTTAAATAAATTTAATTAAAATTTGTATTATTCATTATGTATTTTTGATGCCTCATAGCGCCATCTCTTTAGATAATCTAAAAGCTACTTTGCCGGCCTAGGCCGGAAAATGTCATTTACCGGAGGATTTTGAAGTAATTAATAGTATTGTTTCTTGACGGAGGACCAAAAAAATTGTTGTAGCCGTTTTAGAGATCCAGATTGTTTGTTTAAAATACGTAAATTTGTTTTTTTATGCGAAAATTACGACTAAAATCATTCTATTAAATCTTTTGATGAGACATCAGCTAATTTTTAAAAACAAAATTTTTATTTTTGAACTAGATTATAAAGTCGGTAAAGATAGGAAATACCGCTATAAAACAAATAATAAAATATAACCTTGTTAGATATTATCTATATTTTGTGACAAAAACATGTTTATTGTTAACTAAAATAAAAAGAAAACTGTTTAAATTTGAGAAATTGAAACTTAATTATTTCTGAAAAAAAGGAAAATAGTATAGAAATTAAAAAAATATCCTGTCTTCAAATTATCGTAAGAAATCGTTTGAAAATATAATAATCGTATTGGAAAAAATATATTAGTTAATATCTTATATATTCCAACGAGCAATTCTTAGTTAGTTAAGTACTATGACGCCACCATAAGGTGGCGTAGTTAATATCTCATATATTCAAACGAGCAGTTGAGATTTAATTTACTTAATCAAAAAATTACAAAATACCACAAAAAAATGACAAAATCGTAAAAATTAAAAAAAAAGGGTGTGGCAGTCAGTGGGACTGCCGGCAGAAGTTATACTTCTATGCACGCACCTGGATTCATAAATTTGTATGCGAATGATTTAGCAAAATCATTATATGATATTCGTGTTCAGCGACCTCAAAAACCTCCTAGTACCGAGTACACACTGATTTTGTATCAAATTAGCGTAACATTTCCTGGAGACGAGGTCCGTCTTAAGTACCAGGTGTTTCGTCCTTCAACTGATAAGTTTTCGATCATTTTAAAAGGATTTACCTCCATACCATGTGACGGTAGTATGGACTACAATACAATATTCATTACTGAATATTATGATTAATATTATTAATATAAAATACTAAACTTTATATGTTTAATTACGTGACAGAATTATAAAGTAATCTGTCAAACACAATGTAATACGTCACTATGATATTCCAAAACATTAGCTCAGATTGTTTTTTGTATATCTATCTCTTTTCAATGTACTGATACCTTATATGTGTTTCTGTCTCTCTCTTACTCCCACCATTACATATGTAATGATTTTTGCCATTTAACCCCACACAAACCCAGTGCATAAATAGAAGTATAACTTCAAAAAACGGAAAATGAAAAAGACACCAGTGTCAGCTAACAATTGTCAGGTAAATTTAATTTATTTACGAAACACATAGATAAACAAAAGTTTTAATAAAAATTTAATTATTATGTCGTTTTATAAGATTTATGTCAGAAATTCAAATTATAAACTGCCAAACAAATATCACATGTCTAGTAAAGTTATTTCATGTTTAATTATGTATTGATTTTAGTTGAAAATTTGAAAACGTCAAATGATTTAGATATTAAACTGAATAATTAATTAAACTCCAATAAATTATACAACTTTTTACTAAGTATAAATCGAAAGTCTAAGATTAGGTTATAAATACAAATTTTAATAAAATCAAGGAAGTAGTTGTGTGAGCGCACACATTTCATCTTTCTTTTACATTCTAATTTATCGTAGGCCACTGACAACTATAGAAATTATGAAATAGTTGTTCAGGACTATAATATTAGAAAGATTTTAGAATCTATAACCGGTTTGTGCAGTTAACAGTGAGTCTCAAAACCAGACAATTGCTTAATATTTACTAGTTAATCCAATAATGCTTAATACTATTATCTTACTACTAATGATAATTTTATGTCGAAGTTATTCGACACGAACGAACAACCAGTCACATTAGAGAAAAAACAGAAAAAGGTACTTAATAACTTAAGTCATATTTGAAAGTTATAGATAGGTATATAGCTTTATACGCTTTCTAAATATTTTAGAAACGATAAAGAAAATTGCCTAAGAGTTAATTGTATACTGTTAGAAGATTCCTTTCAATAATAATTGTTATTGGTGAATATAAATTTCATACTCACCTTAATCAACAAAGATAACAGAGAAATCGTTACTTAACGTATTTTGATGCACTACAAATAAAAATTTAAAATTTATTTCTGATGTATCACGTTTTACGAGACCCAATCATTAGATGGAATAACCGAAGATTACAAAACGCGCACAAACGCTGTTTGAACAGCAACAGTAGCTGCGATTTTTATCCTGTCGATTTGCAAATGATGACGAGAGAACAATATAGCCGTAGTGGTTTATCCAAGAAGTAAAATAAGTAGAGTAGGGATATATTTATACTCTTTTCCGACACATTTCTGCTCGATAAGATAGGTGTTTTTATTAATCTGTATTACGGAATGTTAGCCCTCTTCTTACCGATTTGATTTTTCTTTTCTTTTCTGGATTATGTTACACAAAACTATTCAATTTTTGAATCAAACACTACCCACCAATTCTCTACACTTCTGTCTGAGTTAAAACAATTTTTCCCTTTGGAAGTAAATATCTTAAGAAAAGGCTTCAAGAGCTTCTTGAGGTAATGAAAATCGTTATCGACGCATGGAAGAACAAAAAAGTCGCTAGGAGAATACGGACAAGTTGATGTTTTTTTCTTTCAAATAATTAATTGTTTGACATGCTGTGTGATAGCTTTTATTGTCATGATAAACAATCAGGCAACGTTGATGGCTGTTTTTCCTGATTTGGTCAATGACTTCTGACAAACAAATTGTTGTATACCAAACGTTAGTGGGATTCCGTTCATCTTGAAACACCTAAACAGTAAACTGTTGCTTAGTTTCCGGTTAAAATTTGGTAGGAATATTCCTTTCGCCAAGTAGATGTCGGATTTTACGAAATTCCGTTCATAAGAGGTGTTGCGGGGTTGTTAACAATAAAAAAGTCCCGTTTTTACATGCTCCAAATTAGGTAGCAATTTTCTATACGGGCGTTTTTCATAAAGAATGCGAGCTATATTTTATAAATTTTTAAAAGATATTGGTGTACGAAGTATGTTCAGAAAAAAAAAAGCGAGAATTTTTGAATAACTCATAATAAAATCTTTTTTTATTCATCAATATCTATTTGTCCCCTTCAAAGCAATCCCCCTCAGATATAACACACTTGTTCCAGCGCTTCTGCCAATCTTCGAAGCACTGCGGAAAAAAGAAAAGTGAGAAAATACTTACTAAATTAAGTAGTATGACGCCACCGTAAGAGGGCGCAGTTGATATCGCTCATAAAGGGTGTTGCGTAGATGTTAACAATAAAAAATTCCCGTTTTTTTAAATAGTAGCTCCTATATGCTCCAAATTGGGTAGGAATCTTCTATATAAGCTTATTTTATAAGTCATCCTCAATAAGGAATGCGGAGGAGGATATTATCAATGAAAATTTTAAATTTCCGAGCCAATTTTATAATTTTTTATGGATTTCGGTGTAAGTAATTTGTTGAAAAAAAAAGTAGAAAAAAATGTATTGCAATGTAAAAAAGCGTGAGGTGTATAGTGTCAATAGATTACTTAAAAAGCACCCACAGATTTTATTACATTGCAATACTTTTTTTTTAACACGCTTTTATTAACTTCACCTGTATGTATGTATGTATGTTTGTTTGTTTGTAACTCTCCACTCCGCGGCTGCTGCCTCGGATGAGTACGGGACTCATCGTTATTTTTAGTCACCACCTCCCCGTGCCGGGAGTGGGTAATTTGTGCGCCTGCTGAAAATTTCTGAAAACAATACGTTTAATCATAAACGATATGAATGAAATTGTCTTAGAATTAATTTAACAATTCTTTAGATTTCATAATAGTATTTTTTTTCCAAGTTCTGAAAACAATACGTTTAATTATAAACAATATGAATGAAATTGTCTTAGAATTAATCTAACAATTCTTTAGATTTCACAATAATAATTTTTTTTGTCCAAGTGATTGAAACAATATGTTTAATCATCAACAATATGAATACAATAAATATAATTTTAGAAATAAAAAAAACACGCTTTCAAAGCATTTCCAACTAAATAAACGAATAATGATTGAGTGAGGGTCTTGTAATCGTCACAGCAAATGTGACGATTACAAGACCCTCACTCAATCAAAAACGAATCTATTGAAATAAAATAAATTGGACTAAAAAGTAAAAAATGAATATAGTTTAAAAAAATTAAAAAACACGCTTTTATAGCATATGAAACTAACAAGTAAAAAAATAAATGTAATTAAGGAAAACTAAAAAGCATGTTTCTGAAAAAAATCGAACTAAAAAGTTAAAAATAATTTTCAAAATAAAATTAAAAAAAAATAAATGAAAAATACTAGTATTATTGTGAAAAAAGCGTGGGCGCTGCATACCATATTTTTCGAATGTCAAGCGCCCACGCTTTTTTTACAATAAGACTAGCATTTTTCATTTATTTTTGTTTTAATTTTATTTTGAAAATTATTTTTAACTTTTTAATTCGATTTTTTCAGAAACATGCTTTTTAGTTTTCCTTAATTACATTTATTTTTTTACTTGTTAGTTTCATATGCTATAAAAGCGTGTTTTTTAGTTTTTTTAAACTATATTTATTCCTTTTTAGTTCATTTTCTCACATGACGTTTTTTAAATTTTTTAAATTATTATTTTTTGGAATCACAAAAGATTTTGCTAACTAAAACTCTTGATAAACTCATAAAACTATAAGAATATAATTTATTTATTTTTTCTGTCAAGTTTTCATTCTTATGCTTTGAATCGCCCTCTTAAATCGAGTATGAAACAAGGGGGTGGTGAACAAAGTTAAAGATCTATATCTGATTAACCAAAAACTTTTATAACTTTTTCCATAACTAGAATAGTTATCGAGTTATTTCGCTTAGTACCCAATTTTATCTAATTTTCCCTGTCTATTATTTTTTCGACAATATCTCGTAAATTGTCATCTTTAGCACAAAAACGCATATGAACAGAATGAAAGAATTAGATCTTGTCTACAAAGAAGTTATATAACTTTTTCCTAGTTAGAATACTAAGCGAGTTATATATTTTGTCACAATAAGGTTGTTCTTAAAGATTAAAGTGTAAGTAATGAATAAATCTTCATGAAATTTAGATCCAATGTAGTAAATAAAACAGCAATTGGCTTTTAAAAAGCTTTTTCTGTTAACGATTACGCTCGGCTTTTTAAAGAATATAAAGATAATAACTCAATTTCTTTTTATTTTTTTCAAAAAAATAATTTACTGCTTATCGAAACGAAGCTTTTAGAAGGGGATATTACTATTAATGATTACCCACTCATATAAAATGATCGAAGTTGTAATTTTGCTAGCGATGTTTTGAAAAAGTAAGTATTTTAGTAATTTAACCACTGTTGTTTGCAAAATTGGAAACACCTGTAGGTGATCCGGGCTGGTTTATAATGAGCACCAGAATATCAAAGGAACCGGGTGGTCCAAAAAACCGGATTTTTTGTTGTAATTTTTATTAATTGCTTGGCTCCGACTTAAATACAGACAAAACTACGGTTATAGCGCGAGCCTGTCAAAATAATTATATACTCTAGACATATTGAGCCTTAACAGGTCATTTTCTTTATCGAGTCACACCACTATTCTCTTCTGCTATCATTACTACCTAACGACTTAACATAAGAACTATATCCAGGTGAGGATTAAATTTTCATAAACTTAATCGAAACCCTTTCTTTAGAATGGTATCAAAAAAATTATAATTTCAAAGAAAGGAAAGGTGTAGCACTGTAATAAAAAAAATTATAGACTAAAAAAAGCTCATCAACAAAGTTCCCTCGTATAAAGCATTTTAAACCTACACTAATGTTTATTGATACAGCAATGTTCATTTATTTTAATGTAATTTTGTATATTATTTTATTTTGGAATACCCGAATAGATAATACAGCCAAATGGAACATCGTTATTATATAAATATTGGTTAATCTTCTCATATGGTTTTGCTACAAAACTAACCTACAAACGATACTTTAATTATTTATTTGAATTGTGTTGGTGTGTGTAATATAGAGTATTGCAGTAACCGAAATCAACCCTTGATATTAACCGTATTAAATATAAAATAATGTTCTATATTTAGACATACGATAAAACTGATACTGCTGTTGTATTGACGCTTTTACGGAACACAAATTGTTCCCATGGAGAACTTGCTAAAATTTACAGAATGGCGTAATTGCATGTTTTCAGTTGAACGTCATCACTCATTTATAAGAATTTCTTGGGTAACTGCTCGGTTATGTTTTTGGTTAATTTTTTTTCTTTTATTTTACCAGACTTACAATCAATTCAAAAACACGTTTTACTTTGTTTACTTTGTTTTTAGATTGATATTTATTTCTTTATAATTAGAATCATTACAAACATATTATAATAAAAGTAGATTTGCTCTTAACGTTCAGTTTAACATTCCAATATAATATTATAAATACGTGTCACTGAAACCAAACTTGGAACTTGTAACCATACTTAACGCTATTAAATTTACAACTGGTACATTTTCATAAGTACCTATAAAATCAGCTACCTGTACTAAGTATTGTTGACAATAATTAACACTTCTGTCGAAAATTTTTACGACTTTGTTTGGTCTATTTTGGAGTTTGTTGTGCAGTTGTACAACAAACAAAACAGAGTAAAAACTGGTTTGAAACTAAATATTATTCATAAAAAAAACTTTTGTGAACGAAACTCTTTATTAAATTGCTTCGGTAATAAATTACAGATTTTTACAGACAAGAGAAATTCTTGGTTAGACTGTGTTTATAAAGCTTTAAACACTTAATGATACGGTACTAGACTTGGGTGCTATGTAATGTTCATAGAAAATTAACACATATATGTGTTTAAATGTATCTTATTCTGTTTGGAATGCCAAATAGGAATGAAATACACAAAAACTATAACTAAGTTCACATGAGACTGATCAAGATAAACTCATACCTAACTAGGCTGCGATTTAATCAACAAAATTAAATCAAATCAAATATGTAAACACTTTCATTCACGCTTTGAATCGCCATTCCTTCAATATCCGTGGTAAAAACTTTTTAAACAAAAGGTTCTACTTAAGTTTTCATATATGGCAACACTTTCTGAATATGCCAAGTCTGACATTTTTAATGGTAATCATATCCATTCGAGTGCTATTTCTATACTTTATACCTACTTGAAATATTCAACTTCTTGTCCAAATCACAAACAGTTTACCGATCAACTCGTTTCGAGTTTTGGTGATGAAGCACTATCTTGAAAATCAGTTGTTCTGTCCGTTAAAATCGATGTCATGAGTAAACTAATATTACAAAATTACAAAGTGGTATATCGTAATATTGGGACTTGTTTTGGTATTAGTTCTATACTCGCATACATTCAATATTGCATGAAAATTTGGCCTTCAAAAGGATTGCTTGCATAAATTGACAATCAGCCGTGTCAATTGATGGAAAAATTTAATCAACAAATTTCTTTAAGATCGGGGCAATTTAAAACTGTATAGATCTTACAAGACAAGCCAAATTCAACAAAAGTTGTACTCGCTCGAAACACTTCAAACAAATATGGTTGCTGTTTTTTTTAGAAATAACTTACCATGTCCTCATCAAACGGGAAAAGAAGAGAAATAAGCCACGTACTGGAACGATCTAGAAGGACTAAGACAAGCAAAGACGCTCCTGGGAAACTATAACTAGAAGAGATCTTTCAGCTGTCTTAACCTCAGTAAAAACAACCTCGTTATTACAACGGGAATATAAACCTGGTGTGGTCGGTTAAGAATGAAGAAACTATAATTGGTAGATGAAGCAAAATGCAGATTCTATGAGGAACAGGACAAAACCTCAATACATATACTATCAGAATGCATTGCCTTGCGTAATTCCAGGGTCATATATATATATATATATATATATATATATATATATATATATATATATATATATATATATTATAACATATATGAAAATGTAAATGTATATTATTAATTGTTTATAATTTTGTGTTGTTTATCTGATTATATGTTATATTTAAAATGATGTAAATTTAAAATAATTATATTTAACTTTAAAATTTGATGTGAATTGAATTATTGTTTATAAATTTTTTTATCAACGACTCTATCTCAGGGCAGAATCCAATGTTTTATTTTATTAATTTGATATTGTCTTGAAATTATATGCATAATAACTATTATGTACCAAATGATACCTATGGATGTTTAAATTAAAAAGAAGAAGATCTGTAACCTATCTTCTCGTCAATGTGAGATTCTATGATTACTAATTATGTGAGTAAAATGATATGAAAAGATTAATAAATGGTGGTATTATACATATCAAAAAATTCTTAAAACTAATAAAATATGTGAATAGAGTAAAAGTGAAAATGAGGAAATTAATTGTTCATCCAATTATATATATAAAACACAAGAAAGTTCTTTATTAAGGTGAATAGTGCAATATTAATACCGTGACTCCAGGATCTATGAATTCTCTCAGCTAGTCTGCTACAGGATTATCAAAAGAAACCATAAACTCGTTCAAGAAAAAGGTCTTCTAACTGCTTAATGAACTCTGCAACGCTGGTATGTACTTATTCCTTCTTTCTATTTAACACGTACTTGGAAATTCAAGATTACATTCATAGCACCATTTGCTATCACGTTCTCATCTTCTGATTTCTTTTATTTATATAAAAATTAACTTTCTGCTTACCAATATACTTTAGTTTTCTTCTTACAGACGTTTATAATAATATTCAATTACTCAAGACTGATTTATATTGAAATTTTTTTAATAAAAATCGTAAAAAATTACAAGAGCAAATTTAACACGTCTTTTCTCTTTCTGAACAAAAAACAAGAGCGAGTCGTTTAAAATCAACAACTTCCAAAACAAAAAAACAAAAAACAACTATCCTAACAATTCTTATTAGTATCTATCTGATGCCTACTTGATAATAACTTAATTTATGACATCCGTGCACTTGATTAATTTCTATTTACAATTTATCTTATACCTAGGATTCTTATACAAATTTATGTTTTTTATTTATTACTATTAATATTAAAACTTTTCATTTCATTCTTTTAATAATTTTTTTCATTTAAAATTTAAACCATAATAATAACTTTTAAATACTCATATGCATTAGTTAATACAGCATATAATTCTACATTTAATTTATATTTGAACTTATTCTTTGCATAAAAAAAAATATTATTTCTAGCATACTTTCTCAGACAAATTTCTTGTTTTATAGAAAGAAAATTACATGATTCCTTTTATTTATAATTATGAATATATCATGGTACTCCTTATATTTTATTTTTAAATTTATGTTTCCTTTTTTAGGAACGAAGAAAAAATTAAAACAACACTAAAACTAAGGAACTTGAAGAAAATTAATACTATTTATATACAACCTAAACTTTGTATTCTGCCCAGGATCAAGAATATTCCTTTTTTTTAATGAATTTATTAATAACTTAATTTGATCTGTTCTTTAATTTATAACATATAATAGGATAATATCACAATATATATATATATATAGGTATACCTAGGATCATTCGAAATAGAACAGGAGGATCTACCTAACTTGAAGTTTAACGATCTCAAACTTTCTAAGAAAGATAGGACTAAAAGTCTAAGAAAACATTAGAACTATAGCAAAGAAAGGAAGGTACAATAGATCTTATAGGTCACTCCTTATTATACACATATACATGTCGGCATTAAACCATTAGGCACTGCTCATACGGAGATACTAAAATCGAGAATACTCGACTAGAATACGACGACTTGAAAACTTAAATACTCTGGTTGTCTGTCATACTCACCTCACACAGACACTACTGAAATCGTGAGTTTCCTAACAAAATGAAAGTAGCATTCAGTTTCTTCTCGCCTTCAAGATTATCAGGATGAAAATGAGTGCAACTTCCCTTACTATTTTGTTGGAAGAAAATACCCGAAGTGTGCTTTTGAAATGATGACAATTATATTTCAAGTCTTAAAGAGAATGGTTGATGTCATAAAATCAGTTTGCGTTTTGCATAACTTTATTCGCCATTCGCCAATGTGGAGACATTCAATACGACACGAAAACTAGGAAATTCATGCCATTGTTTATCCAAGAGGGTCATCTGCTAATGAAATAAGAAATTATTTATAACTAAAAGATTTGGGTGTTTATAAAATGTAATTTTGTGTAGTTTGAAGTTGATTTTCAAACATCAAATTAAACACTTGTTCACTCATTGCTAAAAACAAGGAAACTGAGCTACTAAAAGACCAACATGCCAAGTCTCCTGGTCTCTGTGTTGCGCTGTTGCCAATTACTCACGACTGTAATATCTTCGTATGAGTGTTACTGCCTTATTACAAATGATTCGTCTCTTAGTCGCCAAGTATCCCAATCTTTCCGAAATTTTATGAGTAATGCCTTAGTGTAACAATCCATTCTAAACATCAGAAGTTGTTGGTAAAATCAAAGAAATCAATCCTCACCATGACAATGCACGTTCTCACACATTGGCAAACGAATGAATATTTGAGTATTAAAAACATCGAATTGATGGGTCATCCACCGATTTGTTAACCATTGATGTCTTATTATTCTCGTAAACCAAAAATAAAAAGCGGGGTAAACGTTTTTTTAAGCCTAATACATTCTAATTACATTTATAGACGAATTTCAATCAAGTTTTGAAAAATCGCATATAAAAGTTTAATGGTTTTTGTTTCCATGAAGAAAATTTTGAAAAAAAAAACTAGTGTGGCAGTCAGTAGGACTGTCGGCAGAAGTTATACTTCTATGTACGCGCATGGATTCATAAATTTGTATGCGAATGATTTAGCAAACTCATTATATGATATTCGTGGTAAGCGACTCAAAAAACCTCCTAGTACCGTGTGCACACTCTTGTTGTATCGAATTTGCTTAAAATTCCTGGAGACGAGGTCCCTCTTAAGCACCAGGTGTTTCGAATACCATCGCTATTATTATAATCGTATTTAGCGACTCAAAAAAAACACCGAGTACCAAGTGTGCACTGATTTTGTACAGGATTTACATAAAACCCCAGGAGAAGAGGTAAATACCCTAGACATCAAGTGCTGCGGAGACTTTTGGAATCGTGATATTAGTGTTCAGCGACTCCAAAAACCCCGAGTATATAAATTGAACCCATTTTCAGCAATACTTACCGAGTTGTAAGTTTTCTCTCTATTGTCTGAATGTACTTTTCGAATGCAGAAATGCAATTTCCATTTTTACATTATAAAATATAGCGACAAATTTCCTGATACTTTAACGAATCCAATGCAAAAAAACGCATTCCGATCCATCTTACGTTACAAAATTCGGAGGTTTTGGTGCTCTATTTCCTCGACTATTCGTAAAAACTCTGTTCATGTATCTAACAACCTTAAAAGCATGGAGCAAAATATACTGCAACCCTGTGGCGGTATTTTAGACTACAATACTCATTACTGAATATTATTATTAATATAAAATGCTAAACTTTATATGTATACTTACGTGACTGAATTATAAAATAATCTGTCAAATAATCATGTGGTCCGTCACTATGATAATCATACATTAGTTCAGACTGTTTTTTGTATATCTGTCCCTTTTCAATATACTGAATGTTTAAACGGTATTCAAAGGACTTATAGTTATGACTAATAACATGTGGTATATATTTTATCTTTGTTTTTACTTGTCTACTTCAAGACTTAAAGAAAGATGTTGAAATAGTCATAACCAATAATAAGAGTTGCCAATTCTGCCCTATCGAAGATTTTACATCATTGAAAGACGCTGATCCGATTTTTATCGATCTTTCTTAGTATAAGCTTCCCATCACATAACAAATCCATCATGAGCCATAAATGTATTTATTATACAATATATTTGTTAGTTTAACCAAGTATGCAATTAAGGTCAAGTTTGTTTTGAGGAGAGTGCAATCTCGTTGCCAATGTTTTAGAATATCAATATAGATGACAAAACCCACTTTGTGTGGAAATTCCCGATTTGTTTGTATAATCCCAGTTTAGTCTCAATTATGCGTTTAATCAAGAATGCGGTTTTATGTGTCAATCTTTTCGATTTCAAAGCATTGAATAAATTTTAAAGACGGTCAAATAATTAGCAAAAATGTGATAAATACTAGTTCGTGAGTGTATATAATAAATCATATGAAAATAAAATAAGATGCTCGATTTTCTCCAAAATGTGTTGTTGTATCTATTTCTTTTACATGTGCAAATACTCCGCTACTGATATAATCACATCCCTACCATAAGCATTTCCGTTTTCCAAGAACGGAAACTGAACGTGGGGTGGAATTAGGCAAAAAGTAAATTATTCCAAAATTTTACTATCACGATACGGACATATTTGTATTTTCCCACCAAAATGAAATCTAATACAGTTTCATCAGACTATCGATTGCCAAAATCGCAGAACGCATGTGTACAATATATTCCTACAATGTTTCCGACTTACACAAATCTAATCGCATGTCGACTCAACATTAATCAAAACACAGTACCTTGACGGGCTAGTTCTTTTCGCTCTCTTTCTCGCTTGCTGTTAACCTATAATATGATCACACGGAACTCTAAAGTAGGAACACATCATTTTTAAAAGAGAAAAAATAAAAATAGTATCTGAAGTTTATTAATACATGTGTAACAACCTGAAATGTTGAATTCTCACAGCTGAATGCCAATTTTTTTTGTAATAGAGCAAAACTGTCTGTTAAAGTCCATTCGATGTTTAATTAAACTTCCGACTAACATTTAATTGAGGAGTAAAGTGTTATTATAGCAAAGGCAATCAATCTAGCACCGCAGTCAAACCACATAAACCATCCCTTCATCCTGACTGCGAACATCCGGTGACTAACATATCATCTGCCTGTTTCGAAAAATCTGAAATCTTTACTAAACAGTTTGTCAACATATTTTCTATATTTAAATATACCTAAAAATCACAGTTATAGTAAAACTCCATGGTTATACACCATTTATTATATTTATATATTGTGAAAGTTCTATATTTGCACTGTTTGAAGTTTATTTCTTTAGGCGCGCTAGGGAAAAATTTTTACGACACGCGCCCACACCGTCACGAAAAACAGACAGTATGAAATTAGTTATTTTTATTATTTTTGCGTTTGTGACATTTAGATTTTCTCGTTTTAATGTTTACTTTTAACATTTATTTTTTTTTTACTTATTTTTAATCAAAAATTAAAAAAAAACTACAAACATGGGAACAATTATCAAATTTTTTAACTTTTTTATTTGTAAACGGCTAAAAATTTATAACCTATCAAAAGAAAAGAAATTTTCATTCGGATCTAATAATGCAACTAATTTCTTCATAGTTTTTTTATTTTTCTATGTACGAGAGATATAAAAATTATTGGAACGAAGTTCCCTTTCGGGCGTTACGAACAGTTACGACTGACGCTAGGAGCTAGCCAAAAAAAATTCATACCAAAATTTGTCACGACACGACATACGCATGTTGTCTCTCTCTCTTTCTCATAGATAGATATACCTATCTTTATTTAAATAGGAAACCCTAATATAATAAATACTAATAAAAGTACAATTAAAAAGACACTAATTTAAATTAAAAGAAAATACTGTAGAAAAATATAAGTACCTATAATAGTATTATATTTTATTTCATCCTGTTCATAAACATTTCAAAAATAGTTCTTAACTTGACTAGTTAGGTACCTACGTCAAATTACCTTAACTGTCAGTTACTGTCAAATATTTTAATTTTAAAATTTTGTATTAAATTGTTAATTCCTGTTTTAAATTAAATTAAAATAAAAAGTAATTCTAGGTAGAATATACAATACCTCTGGTATTGTATAAATGGACACTTTTGTTAAAAGAAACGAACTGTTGAAAATAATGGATTTACTTTTTTTTTCTATTTTGCTTTGAACAGTGTAGTAGTGTCGCGACTTTGTTAAGTTTATACATGTTTTTTGTAGATAATAAATATTAAAATAATAGAAAGTAAAAACAATAATGTATCCTGACAGTGTTTCTGCACAAGTTCCGGATATTGCTGATAGAGTTAGGTACCTAAGTAGAGATTTTATACAGACGATAATAAATGCTTATGTATGTACAAACTCTCTGTTGTGTTTACAAATTACAATTCCTTCACTAATTAATCGAAAGGAACTTCGTTCCATCCGGGTGTCCCTTGACACCTCTCACTTTTTATATTTCCATTTTTTTTTTTTGAAAAATTACCGTAACGACCCTAATACAGGAAAGAGAAATTGTATTATATCAAAATAAAGGAACTTTTATCACAATTTTAAGGATGTAATTAGATTTTTTGTATCTTTTATAGTTTACGAGATATTTTGAAATTTGGGTTAACAAATCAAGAAGATTGGAATAACTGTTTTACCAATTGGTTTGAACGTATTCAAAAGTGTATCGATCTTGGTGTGACATTTTAAGTCTATATATTTTTTATCTTGGCTATATGCAAAACTAAAAAGGCAACCCTCGTATTTGTAAACGGATAAAAAGTTATTACCTATTTCAAAATCTAACTGATTTTTTTCTATATTTGGTTTTTAAATATATGGAGAAAGACTTTTATATTGTTACGCCAAAGAAGTATAACTTCTTCGTGAGCACACGTGTAGTTCCTATAAGTAACAAGTCTAATTTTCTGGATACGCATCTATTCACATTAAAATTAAAAACAATCAGTGTTTTAACTCTATCGTTACCCTCCTGTGCTTTTTGTTTCTAAAATACAACCGACGACAATATACCTTTGTAACTGCGCTAAAGATTTGATTTTCCTATCGCACTTACGTATCTTTAATTTATATATAAGATATACAATGGGAAGCCTTGCAAATTTTCATTAAATTAACAAAGGTTGATAGGGCGAGTATACATTGGGTCAGCGAGAAGCTACATTAATCTTTAAGAGAACTTGCAACTAGGACGAATAGAAATGTCAATAGTGGGATAGGTTCGTGTTGATTATGGTCTGACAAAGACTGAACACGAAACTTGAAAGATATAACTATGATTGCTAATCAACGCTTTACAGTCCAATAAAGGAATCGGATTTGCAGTAAAAAACTCATATAGCTCTAAAAATATGTTAAAAAGGTAAAGGAAAAATGTTTGCGAAAAATACAATTTTTTCGGTGTGGCAATAGTATATTGTAATACAAGTGTTACAATGACAGGTTTCGTAGTACGAGTGCAGTTTGTGAAACGAACCGCGAAGCGGTGAGTTTCGCAAAGAACGAGTACTACAAACTGTCATTGTAATTCGAGTGTTACATACTATTTTTTATAATGAACTTTTAAAAGTATAAAAAAATAAATAAAATATTTATTTATGTTGGCAATCTTGACACTTTTGACACTTGACAGTTTTAATGATTTTAAATTTGAATGTTTGTCAAATTTGTATAAAATATTCTGAACTTTGCAAAATCGCTGATAATGTAGTTAATAATTTACTACAACATACTTCTTGATTTACTACCTGAACTCTTTCGTTGACAATCAGTGCACAGTGCAGTGCAACCAATTGTGTAAAACAAAAAGTTACCAAAAACAGTGTTACAATGAATCTATTTCGATACTGTTTTTAGTGTCGAAATAGAAACTTTGTGAACGTGAATTATAAAAAAATATACCCAATGCTAGTTTTTCGAATTTAAGTCGAAGCAATAAAGCCTTACTTTTGAAATTTAAACGGCAAGATAGATTTTAATGATTCTTTTTTTTTGTATTCGGTTCGTAAGAGCATCAGGAAACTTTGTGACCTTATGCGATCATGTAATAGTGGAAAATTGCATTTGTGCGTACAAACAAAGCATTCTTAAAGTGTATCACAAACAGAACTCGTTATTTATTGACGGCAATTAGTTCAATTTTGTTACTCGGGGGTTTTGGAGTCGCTTAAAACGAATATGACATTGAAAGTGAACTCCGGAGTACCTGGTGCACAGGATACTTACTATTTACCTTGTTTCCAGGAGTTTTTGGTAAATTCATTTAAAAATGAGTGAAATTAGTTTTTGGGCTCGCTGAGAAGGTATATAATATCGAAAGCGATCTAAGCGGTATCTAGTGCTCAGCACGACAACCCTTACGTCATTCCCTAGAGTTTCATTGAATGTTTTGAAAACAAAACCCATTTTTTTAAAATTTAGTGCAAAAACCCTCGAATTATGAGTTTTGACTAATTGGATAACGATATTAGCAAAAACTCCAGGAGACAAGGTAAACCGTAAGTATCATAAGCACCAAATACTCCGTAGCTTTCAGCCCAAAAACTCAAAGTATGGAATTTTGACTAATTGTATAACGATTTTACAGAAAACTCCAGGAGACTACGTAAACAGTATAGGTATCCTGAATACCAGGTACTCCGTAGATCACTTTTAATCTCAATTCGTTTTCAGCGACCCCAAAAATCTCCGAATAACTAAATTGAACTTGTTTCCGATAATAAACAACGGGTTATGTTTGAAATGCACTTTAAGAGTATATTTTTGTATGCACAAATGCAGTTTTCCAATATTACATGATCGCGTAATGTCACAAAGTTTCTTGACACTCACGAATTGAATGCAAAAAGATTCATTAAAATCCGTCTTGCCGTTTAAATTTCGGAGGTTCAGTGCTTCATTACCTCGACTATTTAACGTGCTAGAATTTAACCCCAAGGATTGTTATTACCGTAAAGGAAAATAACAAGGAATTCAAGAGGGAACGTAGTCTCAGTGAATCTGTGATGTTTTATAAAAATAACAACTTCTATTTTGTTAAATTTGGCAAATTCTTACGAATAACTCTGTTTAGAAATATTTTTATCCACATTAACATTCTTCTTATAAATTGAGAAAACTTTGATATAAAACCTTCCCCGTTAGAAAATCTTGTTATCTTGCTATATAAGGAAAATAGTGTTTAGAGGCAATCTTATTTCCACGTTATCGATCTCAAAATACTTGGCTCCACCACTAGACTTAATCAAAAAATCATTCAGTTATGTTAATGCTTTTAGATTTTATTATATTAAAATAGGATTGTAATTTATTTTATCAGCAACGGTTTTCAACCTTTACAAAAAAAAGGAAACAATTTTTTGGAACATATGTCGCATTCGTTTATTTGGTCCACTTCACAAGAATCTCTAGGGGAAGCAAAAATTTACGTTAGATGAGCATGTGATTGAAGTGGTGCTAACTTGAATGAACTTTTTCTTTGTTGAAATTCGCAACGATAAATAGGTGAACCAATTAATAGTGAATCTAAGATTAATACTTTCGGCTAGTCTAGATATATAATGTTTAAAAAACAATATGATTGGTAACAAAATAAGTATAATTTTAATTGAAAATAACATTTTTTTTACAACGAAGACCGTGTGACAGGAATTGTGAATTTAAATACGTGGTGTAGGAAATGAAACTTCCTAAATATTCTCTGCACGTTGTTTATGATTTATTTTGTCTTTCTTTTTGGATAATGTAATTTCTTTTATATGTAAAGAGCACCTTTTGCAGGGTGTTCTATATGTCAGCTACATAGTTTGTGGCGTTTTTTGCCGATTTTTAGCTACGTTTTATTCGCCCAATAAATATAATGTAGCATCTTAAAGACTTCCTTTCTTTCTGTTATTTAACCAGTCTAATTTAGTGTATTTTCTTTGTCTTATTTTAAAGGTTATTTGTTATTCTCTCTTATCGTAATACTTATTGTATTTTCCTCAATGATTTGCTAATAATATTCTTATTGATTGTACATGTTTCGGCAACATACAATAAATATATGTTTATATACTTGAAAAGATGCAGTTTTGTCTTCATATTTATGTGTAGGTATAACACAGTTCTAGTGTGTTTTTGTTCAAATGCTGGGATATGAGTTCCAAACTAAGACGAATAATAATAAAAAGGAAGCAATTATATTTCGTTTTACTGAAGTATAGATCTATTTAAACGAGCAATTCTTGTATATGTAATCTGCATCTAAATGTCGGAAAGGATTTTCATGAAATTGGGTATTCAGGGACTTTCGGGGGCGATAAATCGATCTGGCTAGGTTTCATTTCACTCGTGTATTCAGGCTATGAAAAACTGCAACAATAAACTAAAAAATATTACTCTTCATAACTATTGGCAAGTAGTAATACTATACTACAATTCGGAAATACTTGGCAGTAACTCGGATAAAGCAGCTCATCATGAGTACAACTTTTGTGATTAAAATTGTAATGAACTATCTGATCGTTTTGTATATAGAATAATTTCACCAGACTATTGTTATAGCTTATATCGGTGAGGATTACTTAGTTTAATAGATGTAGTTCAAAAATGTACAGTGAGCGGTGTTACAATAAAATTATCGAGTTATTCTGGTTGTAATTCTCATACCATTTCAAGTTCATACGTCAAACCATCTGGTCTGGATGTAAATCCTCTTCGAAAAACAAGTGAGTGGATTTTAATTATGTTTCTTTTGATTATTGAAGTTATACTTCTATTCGTGTACTCGGCGGAGTGTAGAGATAAATGGGAAAAATCATTACATATGTAATGGTGTGAGTAAGAAAGACACAGAAACACATATATGGTATATTGGTCGGTACAAACAAAGATTAAATATTTACTACATGTTATTAGTCATAACTATAAGTCCTTTGAATACCGTTTAAACATTCAGTACATTAAAAAGAGATAGATATACAAAAAAACAGTCTGTGCTAACGTTTTGAATATCATAGTGACGTAGCATATTGTGTTTGACAGATTATTTTATAATTCTGTCACGTAAGTATACATATAGAGTTTAGTATTTTATATTAATAATATTAATAATAATATTCAGTAATGAGTATTGTATTATTGTAGTCTATAGTACCGTCACATGGTTGCATTATATCCTGCACTATGCTTTTAAGGTTGTTGGCTACATAAACAGAGTTTTTAAGAATAGTCGAGGAAATAAAGCACTAAATCAGTAAAACCTCCGAAATTTGTAACGTAAGATGTGGTTTTTTGCATTGGATTTAGAGTATCAGGAAATTTGTCGCTTTTTTTCATAATGTAAAAATGGGAAATTGCATTTTGCATTCGAAAGGCGAACAGACCATTGATAGGAAAATTACAACTCGGTAAGTATTGCTGAAAATGGGTTCAATTTATGTACTCGGGGTTTTTGGGGTCGCTTGGTGCCCAGGGTGCATGGTATTTACCTCTTCTCCTGGGGTTTTATGCAAATTCTATACAAAATCAGTGCACACTTGGTACTCGGGTTGGTTTTTTGGGTCGCTGAATACGAATATAATGATGGCGATGGTCTCCGAGACACCTGGTGCAAATGCAAATTCGATACAAAATAAGTGTGCACTCGGTACTAGTAGGTTTTTGAGGACGCTGAACACGAATATGATATTCGTGTTTAGCGACCTCATAATGATTTTGCTAAATCCTTCGCTTACATATTTATGACTCTTCATAAAGGGATACTCGGCGAAGTTTACTGCAGAGTTGCTATCACAAAGGCGAAATGATGTCAGAATGATTGTCAGTCTCTTGACAGAACATTGTAGGCTCAGAAAACACATGAGTCAGCTAAACTTGGCAGATGAAGACATTTGTCGATACTGCCAAGAGGAAGAGGAAACTGCATTTCATGTCCTATGCCAATGTGAAGGCCTTGCAAGGACGCGGTATCTAGTACTGGGAGAGGAGAAACCGGCTGCTCCAAGTTATGCGGAGTGGCCACTGTCAAGGCTATTAAGTCTCATTAAGAGGGCAGAGCTGGACAAGGTGCTCTAATCCTATTCCACAGATAATGGGTGTTCACAATAGATCTGCAAAGGTCGCAGTGATATAGGCTAACAGCCAACCCCAAAAATATCTATCTATCTATCTACATATTTATGAATTCGTGCGCGTGCATAGAAGTATAACTTCTGCCGGCAGTCCCACTGACTGCCTCACCCGTTTTTTTTATTTAGTGTGTGTCTAAAAAGGGGTGATATTAACCAAAACCAAGTAATTTCATTTAAGTTTTTTTAATTACCATCAAAGTATGTTTTTACACATGCTTTAAGAATTAATACACTCTCAATCAAATGAAAAAATCCGATTTGGCTAAAAATTGTTGATTGTAAATTCGTTAAGGGATTGATTTGTGATTATTCGTTTCTATTAAGGGTTCATTCAAATTTATTCGAGGAGGTCCACTCTAGCTATTTATCTATAACCATATTGTGAAAGTTCCAGCCATTTTGTGGAGAAATAGGGTAAGAATATTAATCCCGAAGTTCGTCCCGACTTCTAAAAATTGGAAGGAAAATCATCCATGTACAATCGAAACCGAAACACCTGAGTCAATCCAAGGGTTTCCAAATTTAATAAGATTAGAGAATATTTAATTCTTTAATCAACCTAATTAATCCTCGTTGAAATAATATTTAGATATCAATATTTTTATTTATTTAATTAATAGTTTTTTGAAATTATTAAATTTGTAATAAATCATTTAAAACAGGCTTTTGAGTATAATTTGTTTAGTTTGTACTTTAGCGACCTTAATTACATGTTTGCTGGAAGCTGGTAATACTCTTAAAAAGTTGCCCATGAGTTAGAGAGCAACAAGGCATTAACATCCTTTAGGAAGTTTTAATGTTACAAAATGCGGGGTATATTGAAAATTCTCAAGTTTGTGTATGCCACTCTCAGCTTTCGTATTTCGTCGTTCCCCTCTTCGTCAAGGAACCTTCAGTGTGAGTCACTATCATTTATATCCGAATTGTAGTATACTATTTTATTTTTTATAACACAGCAACACTTAAGCTACTTCAGTAAATGGCAATTCAGGTTAGACCGTACTTATATTATTGATAAAATAGATATCTTTTAGATCAAGTGTTTGTTAAATATGCCTAAAACACGCTTATAAGCAATCTATTTAACGAAGCCGCAACTTGTCTCAAGATAATCGTCATTAAACACAAACATCTCTCGTTTCTCAAACTTGGCGCAGTCGGTTATCACTTCAAGAGAACCTTCATGAAAAGAATCATGTTTCCGCTCATCGTACACGTACTGCTAAAGTAAGATGTCTAAAAAATTTTACTCACATTATACCAGCAGAAAGGTCTTATGATTTAGATGTTTTACAAGAAAAGCCTGGTCATCCAGTTTCTTTTATTTTATACTAGCTAAACCCGCGTGATTGTTCTATAAAAATTTCTCCCCCGGGTTCGTTAAAGGGGTGGGGGAGAAATTTTTGTATACCAGATGTTAAGTTGAAAGAAGACAAATACATCTGTGAAAACCGCATTCGAATCGGATCAGTAGTTTTAATGTGATGCGCGCACAAACATACAGACACACAAAAAAATCTAACTACATTTTTGGGTTCTATATCGATGTAGTAACACCCCCCGCCAATTATTTTTTAAATATCTTTAATGTACAGAATTTTCATTTCTACAGATTTATTATATGTACCTATAGATTATTTTTCACGCCCCCGCATGCCCCCTTGTGGGAGGAATTTTCTAAAATCCGTTCACAATTGACCCCAAAATTATAAAAATAACTATTGTGCAAAGTTTCAAACCTGTAGGACTTATAGATTTTAAATTTTTATTTTTATTTTTCATGCCCCCGCAACCCCCATTGTGGGTGGAATTTCGTAAAATCCGTTCACAATTGACCTCAAAATTATAAAAATAACTATTTTGCAAAGTTTTAAACCTGTAGGACTCATAGATTTTAATTTTTATTTTTTACGCCCCCGCAACCCCGCACCCTGTAGGTGAAATTTTGTAAAATCCGCTAACAGTTGACCTACAAATTATAAAAATAACTATTTTGCAAAGTTTTAAACCTGTAGGACTTATAGATTTTAAATTTTATTTTTTTTTTTATTTTTCACGTCCCCCCAACTCCCGTTGTGGGTGAAATTTTGTAAAATCCGTTCACAGTTGACCAAATTATAAAAATAAGATGATTTCTGTATAGCTTTAACCATCAAGGTTGCACACGCGTCGGAAGCTTTAAATATGGAGTAACTTCTCCCGTTTTCCCAACATTTCCCTTCACTGCTCTTCTCCTATTGATTGTAGCGTGATGAAAAGTATACTATAACCAGCACAGAAGTATGAAAAATAATTGTACCAAATTTCGTTAAAATCCGTCGAGTAGTTTTTGTTTCTATAGCGGTTATACAGACAGACAGACAGACAGACAAAAATTTTACTGATTGCATTCTTGGCATCAGTGTCGATCCCTAATCACCCCCTGATAGTTAGTTTGGAAATATATTTCATGTACAGAATTGACCTCTCTACAGATTTATTATAAGTACCTATAGATGAAATAATATTTGGTCTTCATATTTCCACTGTCTTCGATCATACCGCATATACTCCTCAGACGCGTCAGAACTACGACCTTGAAAGATCATATTTTTAATGTTAACAGAATGGAAATGGAAACAACCGTAAGCGTCTATTATAAATAAATGTAGTTATTTGCCATTCTTCATAAACCACAAATTCCAGCGACAAAGTATTTATTAAAAGAACGAAAATACATTACTTTCTTTGAGATTTGTAGTGTTTGATTTTCAGGTATATGTTAGTCGAGAAAATACAATCAAGTTTAAGCCTGTTTACCGACATTCTAGATTTATTTTTCGTGGTAACTTTAATTTAACTTCTGGAAGAATACTTTTATTATAGCGCAATTTTTATTTTATATTATTATTATATTACAGCAAGAAAAAGAAATAACTACATGTAACATGTGTAACAATACAACAACCTAACATATAAAAAGTAATAAAAATAAAGTTATTATGCCGAATAGTAATCGTCCTTGACATAACTTTTCGATACCTTCGGTACTGTTGTTTATTAACTTAAATTCTTAAAAATTTGATTCATATATGTAATATAAATAAAACATATTTTTTTACAAATTTGTTTCGAAATAGAGGTATTTGGTTGGTTCCGAGTTAATTAATGGTCCACGTTGTTTTTATCGTATCATATTTTTCTTTTATAATAATAATCGGTTGATATACAAAGTAAGAAATCATTATCGGTTTGTTTTGTTTATATACGAATGATAATCAATCATTTAGTTTAGAGATTAAACGGGCGGTGAGATGTATGAGAGCATAAGACAGTGAATTGCAACCAAGTACAGAAATATTTCTACCCATTTTGACAAGATATAATATTAGTTTAGATGATTGGAGATCAAAATTACAAGCATAAACGTGATATCAGTTAAAGATCAATATTAACTGAGCATGAATTGTAGAAGTACTTACACAGATACCTAACTGTAAATTAACGAGACCATTTCAAACTTATTAAAATACTTATCTCTGAGTTAATTAGATTCTAAATAGATTTAAATAATCTAAGACATTGTATTGTTTTAAAGAATTTTAAGATATGCAGATATAAAATGAAAGTATAATTTATCCTCACAGCGCACCTGGGAGGCTACTACCTACAACTTAAAAGAATAACTTACTTTTCTCAACATAATGGTTATCCATAGTACTTAAAATCACTAATAATCACTAAAACACAGACGAAAAAACAAGCACACACCATTAACAAATGTTTTTATAATCAAAAACACAAGAAAAGCTACCAAACAATCACAGATAGATGACCGATCAACAATAGTAGTGGCAACCACCGCCTCGAACTGTTAAACCCGAAGAACGAAGAATGGTGTAGCCGTGGATTGGATACCCAGACCCAGATGGTATGCATGTTGAACAGAGAAGATAGCAGCGCCTTCAAGCGGCGGGAATGCAACTTGAACCCGTTACCAATCTACCTGTATATGTATTTTGCCCATACAGGGCGGTCCACTTTTAAGGAACTAGAGTTGTTAAGGTTACCAATGTTGCCATCTGAATAGGGCTATTTTTAAACAGTGTAAATTAGAATATCGATCATTTTTTACACTTACAAAATTACCTTTACTAAATTTTGTTGATTAATTAAATATTTTATAAAGCAAATTACTTCAAATTCATTAAAAATTACATTTTGTTATCTGATCTTGGTTTTGTTTCACTCAAATTAAAAAAATGCAACGAAAATCTTCATACATCTGCTGTTTGATAAACCTTTTCCAATTTTACTTCAAATTTAGTAAAACTTTCGTCTTATCTATATCTCTACTTATAATAAATCTGTAGAGAGGTCAATTCTGTACATGAAATATATTTCCAAAATAACTATCAGGGGGTGATTAGGGATCGATACTGATGCCAAAAATGAAATCAGTAAAATTTTTGTCTGTCTGTCTGTCTGTATAACCGTTATAGAAACAAAAACTACTCGACGGATTTTAACGAAACTTGGTACAATTATTTTTCATACTCCTGAGCAGGTTATAGGGTACTTTACATCACGCTACAATCCATAGGAGAAGAGCAATGAAGAGAAATGTTGGGAAAACCACTTTTACGGTGTGGGGGAGAAATTTTTATACAACAATCTATACGTCACGCGAACGACGTCGCGGGTACATCGATATAGAACCCAAAAATGTGGTTAGATTTTTTGTTGTACGTCTGTCTGTCTGTCTATCTTTATGTTTGTGCGCGCATAACATGAAAATTACTGATCCGATTTGAAAGCGGGTTTCACATATGTATTTGTCTTCTTTTAACTTCCCCAACTCTTTTACGGTGTGGGGGGAAGAAATCTTAATACAACAATCTATACATCACGCGAACGACGTTACGGGTACATCGATATAGAACCCAAAAATGTGGATAGATTTTTTTTGTAGGTCTGTCTGTCTATCTATATGTTTGTCTTTTTTCAACATAACATTTTAACGGGGTGAGTAGAGAAATTTTTAAACAACAATCAACACGCCACGCGAACGACGTCGCAGGTACACCTAGTTATCAATATATTTAAAAAACGTTATAGTAAAGGATTCTGGTTATTTAATAGTTCCTTGTTTTTAAATCAAATAACTTCCAGCTTATTAAACGTTTGATTGCAACTAAAATTAATTCAACAAATGAATCATTTTAATAGATTTTCTAGTTTTCGAGATATTTAAAAAATACACGCCTTTATATAATCTCATTATACCTTTAGATGCCAAGTTACTTTGAACTTTATAGACTCAGTTTCGAAAGTCTTGCAAAAGTTTCAAATTACATTTACAGGTAAGAAAACTTAAATTCTAATAAATAGATCCTTAGTTTGAAGTATTAAATTGTATTCTGCAGCATTTTAAAGTATGTTGGCACTTACCTAATTAATGATTATTAGGAAAAAATGTAAAATACTCTTAAATTCTAATTCCCAGTAACTTTATTAATAAAAAAATCGGATTGATCAAATATTACTATTGTCAGTAATTTGTATTGCCACCTATACTTTGTAGCAAGACATTAACACCTCTGTGCATGCCTCGAATGAGGTGTTATTCAAGAATTCCTTAGAAGCTGCTACAATGAGGTTCTTAGTGTTCGATGGGATTCACGTCTGGAGAAAAAGTTGCCCACTTCAGTCAGCCAATTTCAATTTTATTAAGGGGATCAAATAATGAATATGCCTCAGGACAAGATAGTCCCCAGGTATAACTTTGTGAGAAACTGTCGAGTAGAATTACTGGAAAGGGATTCATGAAACAATGGTACCCGAATTCAAGGGGAATCAATCTGGTATACCGATGGCTCGAAGACTGAGAAAAGCGGAGGGTTGGGTATATAGAGTAGAAGACACAGAATACAAGTACAATTAAGTCTAGGAGCGTATGCTACAGTGTTTCAAGCTAAAATAATGGCCATTCAACAGTGTGCAACGGAGATCGTAAGTCAGGGTATAACGGGTAAAACCGTAGTCATAATAATATACTCGAACAGCCAAGCAGCTCTAAAGGTGATAGTCTCGGCACAAATAAGCTCACAGCTGGTGTGAGAGTGCGTTAGGGCCTTGACACATTCCGCAAGACGGAATTCTCTTATACTATCATGGGTACCAAGACACTAACGTTTCGGGACAAGAAGGTTGATGAATTGGCCGAGCGGGATCTAATATCCCAATGATTAACCCGGAACCATTCGGCGGGGTTGTTGACAAAGGCAGCCATTGAGAAATAGAGGTTAGAGAATGCTAAGGACTGGTGTGAAACATCACGGGGCAAGCAACAAGCCAAATTCGTCATAAAAGGACACTCGGCGAAATTTACAGCAGAGCTGTTTTTACAAAGGCGAAACGATGTCAGAATGATTGCCAGTCTCTTGACAAGACATTGTCGGCTCAGAAAACACACCAGTCAGATGAACTGTATCTGTCAATACTGTCAAGAGGAGGAGGAAAATGCATTTCATGTTCTATGCCAATGTGGAGGCCTTGCAAAGACGCGGTAACTGGTATTGGGAGATAAGAAACCAGCTGCTCCAAGTTACGTGCAAAGGCCACTGTCAAGTCTATTGGGTCGCATCAAGAGAACAGGGCTATAAAAGGTGCTCTAATCCTATTTTAGAGATGATGGGTGTTCTCAATCTGTAAAGGTCGTAGTGATATAAGCTAAAAGCCAACTCAATAAATATATATCTGCCAATTTCACTGTCTTAAAGAAACTCCTGGACTGTTCTGGTTTGATGAGTGCGAATGTTATCGTCAATAAAGATAAAATTAAAACCTCCCTTATTTAGAACTAGCGGACCCGGCGAACTTTGCACCGCCTAACACTAATGTTTTTTCAATTTTTTTTTATTTTTTCGATTAATTTTTTGTATTTTTTATCATATTTTCTCGTTAGTTACCTGTTTTTACTATTATTTATAGTACCTACTTTGTAATTTATCGGTTAGGTATATTATATATTACCCGCCACCTAACGGTGGCGTCATAGTTCTTACGTAAGTAAGTTTTGCTTTTTTAAATATATGAGATATCAACTGCGCCACCTTACGGTGGCGTCATAGTACTTAGTTATGTAAGAATTACAGGTGTAAATTTATAACATCTCAACTGCGCCACCTGAGGGTAGCGTCATAATGATTAATTTCGTAATAAACGTGTCCGATCGCTGCAAAATTCAAAGTCGTATAAGGAAAATCGTGGCCTCCGATGCGCTATTTATAGGCACGTTACCGCCGGCGCTGCCCCGGCCGGCCAGTACCACCGCAAGCGCTACGTCCCGCAATTTTAAATCTGTAATATCTTCGAAAATATTCATTTAAATCTTGTGCTGTAAAGGAGCATATAGATCTATATTAAATCAACAATATATTTAATTGGATAAGGATTAATGCTGTATTGGTTTAAATCGCTTCGAAAATTAGCCATTATTTGTCGTAAAAAGTAAATGACAAAAAAATGTTATTGTGGGATATCCATAAGAGATAGACATATACCATCCTGGAGTTTTCTGTAGACCTTTTCAATGTGTACAAATAATTAATACATTATTTTGATAAATCTCGTAGGGTTCAGCCTGCGTTTGCAATGTAAGCGGAAAAAAATTGATAATTAACGACATCACATTAGAAACCTCAAAAATAACAGTATTTCTCCACTATTTAATGGATGTTATTATACATATAAACCTTCCTCTTGAATCACTCTAACTATTAAAAAAAACCGCATCAGAATCCGTTGCGTAGTTTTAAAGATTTAAGCATACAAAGGGAAATAGGGACAGAAAAAGCGACTTTGTTTTATACATACTATATGTATTGATATTGATATAGATTAGGCTAATCAGACTGTCTTTTCTTCTTAGACAACCTGTTATTTGAATAAATGAGTAAATAAATAAAAAAAAGGGTGTGGCAGTGAGTGGGACTGCCGGCAGAAGTTATACTTCTATGCACTGTTAACTAATAAAACTTAATAACTACAAACACAGGCAAGTAGAAATAACTTTTTTTTTAAATTAACTGTATTCAATTAAATAAATACTTAGAAAAATAAGACCAGTTGGTGTGTGTCCTTACTTCAAACACGAAAACCAAACAGTAAAACGATCAATGTACAAAAAAAGTGTTTACAAAACCCGATTTGCTTACCGTGGGCTATTACAGATTTTAAAACACTAGAAAACAATGCAAAACATTTTCTAACAACATATAGGTACACACTTTTACAAAATTTTAACGCACTTTGAACTGCACTTTTCAGTAACTTTGCAGGAACAGGTTTTAACTCACACGCATGTCTTCGACTCAAAAGCATAGTCAAGGATATAATGCAACCATGTGACGGTATTTTAGACTACAATACAATACTCATTACTGAATATTATTATTAATATAACATACTAAACTTAATATGTATACTTACTGGACAGAATTATATTATTTGATGCACGTCTCATTTGACGGGTTTTTCGTTACGGTTTTTACTATTACATTTTTTTCAGTTCAGTTTCGTTCCAAAAAGTAATGAATTGTATTTAGTGACAGATTAATACCGTATAACACGGTAAATTCAAATTTACTTAAAACTTACATTAAGAAAAGCATAGAGAGAGAGAGAGAGAAATACTATTATTATGTTTCACTGCGCCTGCGTGTAACAACGATAAACAACGCGTTATGATAAACGCTTTTTTCAACGCGTTACGCTAAAAATCAGTTACCCTCCCATAAGAAGTTATCACTTCAAAAACTTGAATGGTTTATAATTAGCTTTCCTAGACATATTAATTGCAAAATAAAGCACAACAATATTTTGTTGCTTGTTTTAGAAAAAAAAAGCCAGACATGAACGAAAATTCTTCATTTGGCAAGAGTTAATATGTAAGCGGATTATTTAAAATAACTCTCAACTGAAATGAATCCGTAAACTATAAACGAACACAGATTTTTTGTCCATTTTATTAATTATAAAGTTGAATAAATGATATAAAACTGAAACTCCATTAGCTTTATTTTTATTTTAAAAGTAAGTCTCAATGTTTAATGAATTAAATGAACAAATATATTTGGGTATATAAAAAGTTGGAGCTGATTCTGTCAAAAACAAAACTTCCATTAAATTGGCAAAACCATCGGGAGGTGTTTCTAACAATGAAAAGAACTTCGGTTTTTTTGTACATTATATAGCCTGTTTATTGATCGGATTACTTTCAAAAAGAACTTTTATACAATACAGAAAGTTGGTTGGAAGAAGAAGTGAGTGCTGTTTATTGTGACAAAATTGGCAGCCTTCGTGAGTAGAGTTTTTTATACAGAATGGGCATTTTCTATATTCTAGTGTAGATGATATTATACAAATATATTATTTTTTGAATTAAGATTATTACAATGATGGTAGACCGAGGCAAAATGAGGGAACAATTTCATTTCTCCCTTATTTTCGCCTCTGAGCATCATGTGCCGTTGATCAGAACCATTATCGGGGGTGGCAAACGGTTAATAACAGATTACACCAGTTGGAGTTGCGAGCTCGGATATTCAACTCACCCTCTTTGAATGTGCCACGTGTATGACTAAGACTACATAATTCTGAAGATAAATAAGGGTTGATAATATACTGAGCGCCAGACCGAAAACATTATCAAAAATATATATCTTCCTACACTTATCACAAGGGTCGTTCAAAAAACTTTAACACCGAGAAAAATAAACATATGTGGAGAGTTAAATAATAATTAGATAATCTATTAACAAAAGTATCGATTACTCATAAAAAAATATCCCCCTTCTAACAAAACAAAAACAAATTATATTCTAGAATGAAGGTAATAACGAAGAAAATTTTAGACAAAACAACTAACGATTAGTTATCACACACGCGACTAAATACATAAATGATAACCTTAAGAAAACATCTTATTGAAGTAAAACTTCTTTAGCGGCACTAGGAGTAACTCAGTAATTCTAACGGACGTGACGTCATTCTAATGTACCGCGTACCGGAAACAAAACCTGATACAAAATACCTAACACGATTTTGCCTACTATATTAAATAAAATTAAATCTGTAATTGTATGAATTGACAGCTTGTCATCTTGTCAACCAAAATACATTGGTGGTAAATAGTTTAAATTTGTGTATAAAGTGTTTGTTTTAAATATGAATAAACAAAGTGGATTTATTAATGAAGAAAGTGATGAAAAAATATTGCATGAAAATGAGTGAGTAGGTACTCTACATGTATAAATTTTATTTTTGGTGTGTAATTACACTATTTATACCTAATTATTTATACCTATTATTTATACCTACCTATTTTCGTTTTATAGACTTAAAGAGCTAAAAAGAAAAAGAAATTGTGTACGTCAAAGGGCATATTATAAGCGCCAGAAAGATTTGAAGAAAAATGAAAATGAAAAAAAGACGAGACA
This sequence comes from Altica lythri, assembly GCA_964028335.1. Taxonomy (NCBI): domain Eukaryota; kingdom Metazoa; phylum Arthropoda; class Insecta; order Coleoptera; family Chrysomelidae; genus Altica; species Altica lythri. The sequence continues at coordinate 90,565,816 of OZ034800.1, read as the reverse complement.
GCGACATTCATGATGAATTGATTAAGTAAGTTTATATACATACATACATATTATGATAGTAAATAATTATTTATAGGGAAGCTTTACGTTAAGTAAAGAAGCATGTTGCACGTTTTTGTTCATAAAATAATAATATTCGAAATGTTTTAACACTTGCTTATACTTATTTTAGGTTTGGTTAGGTAGCCATAAAGGCCATAAAACCACTAGTCAGGATGGCTGATCTTTTACCAGCAATAACAGATCCTTCGTAGAACTGAAGAAAACAAACTCAACTCAGGATTTTAAATTTTATGGAATATGCTATAAAATGCTACAAAATGAAATGGTTATCTAACTATCGAAGGCTCTTGTGTTGTGTTGTATTACAATAAGGTAGATACAGCTACAAAATCACACATTCTAAACGTAATGTGTGTATATTTTTAATATTGTTTACCTATTATTGAAGCAAAACTTCTTTAGGCGCGACTAGGGGTAACTCTAACGTTAGATTCTGATGGAAGTAGCGGTGTAATTTCAGCTATGGGAGGAGCTTAAATTTTCAAAATTTATTTATGAAATTTTCAAAATTTTCAAACGGTTTCAAATACATTAATGGTATTTAGAGAGTAAAATCTATGTTTCACATTTTAGTTATCATAAACCTATTATTTCATATATAAAAAATAATGATAACTTTCAAATTCCTATTTCTTATGAATAATATAAATATAACATTGTATCATTTTTTGTAAAGTATATAGACAATAAATATGATTGAATTGTAATTAAATATTTATTTTCCGATACGTACGTCAACAAGTTTTACTTCAATCGCGCGTAAAGGTTACACGCACACTCTTTTTTTTTAGAGATTAGTAATAAAAATATAAAAGAAAATGAAAATAAATTTAAAGTAAACCAAAATTACTGTTTTAACAACATTAAAAATAATTATGAAAACTTATAAATTAATGAAATTAATGTTCTCTAATTTGAAATTTACGAAGAAAAATTAATTAAAGAATGTTCAAACGAATATTATCTAAATTCAATCCTTACGACTAAGAACATAATCAAAATCGCCAAAGGAAGAAGACAACAAACGGCAATCGCTTTCTTTTGTATGAATGCGAAATACAAACCTTTGAAGTAAACTTATCTAGATGAATTAATAGAAATTAAAGCTATACAAGGTATGTCGCAGGAATTTTAAGAAATATCCGATACTTGTAGCGCCATTTGTTACTAGCGTTTGACAGTTACATCTTTCATTGATATTGTGTCAAAATTTCCTAACAATCGACCCACTTCATGTCGAGTTATCGCTCTTAAAATAAAAATATACCTTTTTAACATCGGTCACAAAATTAGCATCGAACAAAGAGCCAATGTTAAGTTCTGTTTTAAAGTTCGTAAAACATTTACCAAAACGCATTGATTGTTGATGATATCTCGTAGCCGAGTGGTTTACAAGGTTCAAAGAGAGTCGTGAGTCGCTGGAAGACGACGAATATGTTGGCCAGCCGAAATTTGTGATTACGCTGTCAAACAAGTGCGTCCGTTTATTAAAAATGAGCCAAAATCTTCATTGAGATACATGCAAATTAAAACAAATATCGCCAAGGATTTTGACCGAGAATTTGGCCATGAGAAAGGTGTGTTTATGGTTTGTTCCGCACAAGCTCACGGATAACCAAAAAATGCTTCGAATTCAACATTCGAGAGACATCATTAAAGAGGCCAAGAAAGATAAAAATCTTTCTGTACAACATTGTAAATGGTGATGAAATATGGTGTTTTCAATACGATCCCGAAACCAAGCGTTCCGCCAAATTCGAAAAAAGTCGTTTAGAAAAGTCAAAAAAAAAAAAAAATGTTTTTCCACGATTCGAAGGGAATTATTCACAAAGAATTCGTTCCAGAAGGCCAAACGGTTAATGCTGTGTATTATCTTGGTGTTTGCTCAAAACGACAATCGCTTCTTATTGTATGAAAGCGAAATTTACCAAGAAAACCCTTGATGAATAAATTTATCTAAAAAAATTAATAGAATCAAAGTTCTGTACTCATTTTTATTTGTTACACACCGAAGTAAATACAAGAGTCGGGTTTAAAATAATATTTCGAAATTACTTAAGTCACAGGTAAAAAAATAAATCCGGCTACTGTGCACAGCAGTTCCTCGGTGACTCGTAGAAAAGGAAAAGTATTGTAACGGGGAAAAAACTTCAAAACTTACGGCCAAGTACATACTCAGCATCCCCAAAGGGAGAAGACAACAAACGGCATTCGTTTTTTATTCAATAGAAGAAAAATTTAACCAAGTAAAACGTTTGATGAAGTAAACTTATCTAAACCAATTAATAAAAATCAAAGCTTTATACGCATTTTATAATTGTTACACACCATAAGGTTAGTACTACAGCTATTTGTAAAATAAGATAATCAAATTACTAAAGTCATAGGTAGGGGAAAATCCGGCAACCACGCGTAGAACCTGAGATAACAATAAAAGAGGAAAAGTTTAAATATCGAATCGACTATGAAAACGCTTAGATCGACTAAAAGTAGAAATAAAGGGACAGAAGTATTGGAGCAGAGAAACACTTCGATACTCGCGACAAAGAACTTTAATTAAAGATGGTTTAAATAAATGTTTTTTAAATTCAATACTTACGACCAAGATTGTATTGTATTTCTATATTATAAATTATAAGAAGTGTAGTCGATTGGCTCAGGTGATCTTACTACACTGTGAGAATTCCTGCAATTACTCTGCGTTCAGGTTTCTGAAGCTTTAAGAGAACTAGTTTACGAACTTCATCCTTAATACGGCATTTTGGGATGTCACAGAAAGGTTCAGGTCCGATTAAAGATGTATTGCGAGATAATCAGAAATCTCGTTTCCCACAATCCCTTTATGCCCTCGAACCCACAGCAAAGGTACATTGTTGTGTTTAGCCAGTTGCTTAAGAGACTGTTTACAGTTCCAGGCTGTTTTGGACTTAAACGAGTTAGAGCCTTCAGAACAGCTTGACTATCAAAGGCAATAAATATTCTGTCTGATTTGAGACGTGTTTAAATGCACTCTTAAGAACAGAAGTCTTTTGCTAAAAGCTCCGCTCAGAAGGGGTGTTTAGCAAAACTATTGAGAGCCTAACGTTAGGACCTGTAATCCTTATATCTACTACTCTGATGATTCCTTTTGTGAATTGAACGATTTTGTTTTCTGTTGATTCATACTCATTAAAACTAATAGTTACTGTGGATCGAAATCCCGTTTTGGAGACATAATGCAAGGGGGAAGGTCTAGAATTACCTCCAAGGACACGCTCTCATTACGCCACTAATCCCTATACAAATCAGTCTTTTGTAACTCTGTTATTGCCTTTTGTTGAGTTGTTTTGGTCCGCCAAACCAGAGCACCATAAGTGATTAGGGATCTGAAGACCGTTAGATCCGACCAATAGATCATTTTAGGTTTAAGACTCCATTTTTTCCCAAAAAGTCTACGGCAGTTCACATAGCCCTTTTAGCTTTAGAGGTGGATTTTTCGTAAATTTTTTGTCGAGGATAACTCCAAAGTACTTATCTCCTCTGAGAGTGAGATTGTCACTACATTCGTAACAGGAAATTGAATCATTGATTTCATTCTATTGGTAAATGAAATGAGGGTCGTTTTGTTAGGATTTGCTGCAAGGTTTAAAGCACTTTGCATGCGGTCAGCAATACTTCTGTCATGTTTACCTCTGACCACAAGAACTAAGCACAAAACGCGTCTCTTTTAAACTTTGCTATTGTATCGTCAACTTCTGCTGACTACAGTAAAAGCGATAAAACTCCTTGAGAGCAACCTTGTACTGTTTTTAAGGTAGTTGATTGACCTTCAAGGTAAGTAACAATATTCCTAGTGTTTAGCATGAATTGTATTTATTTCATTATGGTTCTATACCCATTTTTGTTGCGGTAGCGTTAGGAAAATCACATGAGGGGTTATCTAATGCTCCTCTACATCTATAAACGCATGCGCATATAAAGCCACGATCAAGAACTTAATCAAAATAGCAAAAGTAAGAAAAAATCAAATGGCAATCGCTTCTTCTTGTAAGGAAGCGAAATTTTACCCAGAGAAATCTTTGATAAAGTACATTTATCTAAAAAAATTAATGTAAATTTGAGGTATATACCCTTTTTTATTTTTTATACACAACGAAGTAAGTACGAAGATCGTTTGTAAAAAAATTCCCAAAATAGTAGGGCCAGATGTGCGACAAAATCCGGCAATCGTGCGCAGCAATGATCCGTTTTTATGACTCTTAGAGCCTGGGATGCATATAAAAGAGGAAAAGATTAGATATCGAATCAACTAAGAAAACGCTTAGTAGTAAAAGTAGAAATAAAGAGATAGAAATATTGGCGCGGATGGAATACGGTAATTAGTACAGGTAGCAACAAAAATAAGTACCGTTGCAATATGGCAAGTTTAAAACTAATCTGTAAATTGATCATTTATTTTATGGTAAACTAATCCTGGTATTATTTCGGCTTTAAAAATAGGTTTCACTGTTTGGATGGTTAATGCCGTAATAATTCAAGATATGTCTTTGCAAATCTGAGCAATTTCATTATGAACTATTTCATTAGAATGCACAAGGAGAATTACAAATATTCAACAGTAGTTCGGAATTTTCATTACTAAACAATACTAACATTTTGGTTTCCCCGTATAAATGTTTAAATAAAAAGTAAAGTTTATATACGAAACACATTTTTTATTTTTAACAGAATCTAACTCTGGAGGGTGATATTTTTCGCATCGAGAATTTGTTGGGATTGTGTTTACATATAGAAACTAGTTTATATAGAAAAACAGTGAATCAAAGGACGAAAAACAGTGTCTGGAGGTTTAAATCTATCTTTGAATAATAGAACGCCGCAGTCTCAAAACACAATATACAAACCCATTAGATTTTTCAAATAATCCTAAAAGGTTCATGTTTGGTATTTCCAACATAGAAAGAATATGTTCCTTTATAATCTGCAAAACCAACCAGAATTCTTTGTAGAGGATTACGTTTTCTTCAGATGACAAAATATATTTTCCCTTGCAACAAAGCAAAGATATACAGAGTGATTATAATAAATAATCGTAAGTAAGTCGGAATATCGGTTTAGATACAAACAATATTATTTGAGAGTTCATTCAACTTTGAAATATTTTTTTTTATGGAGATGCCACTATTTTGGTTTTAGATTCAATATTCTTTAAATTGACAATAAGGAGATTAGATAGGTCACTTATAATGGGTAAAAAATGGTTTTTGCTCTGCGTGTACGTACTCAGTTTAGACAGTGATTCGAAGTGATTTCAATTACTGACGAAGACCCCAAACTTTTCTCCCCTATTCTGTGAAATACATAAAAAGTACGCAATACAAATGGAATTATCTCTAAATCTATATAGTAGGCAAAATGGTATTTTCACGAATGGGTTTCATGAAATTACGCAAGTTATCATCATCTTTATATATATATATTTCTTGTGTTCGTGTGTATGTTAGTGAACTCCTTCTAAACGGCTGGACCGAATTTCATAATTTTTTTTTGTATATATTTAAATGGATTCGAGAATGGTTTAGATTTACTATTTGGTCCACTATAAAATGTTTTTTAATAATGTTTTTACTTTTTTGTATATTTCGACGGTAAAGTGACAATATCCCCTAAGTGACATTTATTGTTTAGTTCTACGAATTCCTAAAAGATGACAGTTTAAGTTAATTGAAGTAACTCTATAAACCTTTGACATCTAGGTTAGATAGACACCCGGTAGATGGCACTGTATTTTAATTTTTAGATTATTGAACAGTTACGTTGTGAAAAACTCAATAGATAATGTTGAATTTCGATTTATAAATAAATAAATAAACGAAAAACTAAAAGAAAAGGGAAAATACTAAAAAAATAAAGCCAAAAAATATCTTTCTAAAATAAATGATATAACGCCACCGTAAGGTAGCGTAGTTAATATCTCATATATTTAAACAAGCAATTCTTACTAAATCAAATACTATGACGCCACCGTAAGGTGGCGCAGTTATTATCTCACATATTTAAACGAGAAATTCTTACTAAATTAAGTACTATGAAGCCACCGTAAGGTGGCGCAGTGGATATCTAATATATTTAATCGATAAATTATAAAATACAACGAAAAAATAGTATAAACCTGATAACGAGAAAATATGATAAAATAAAAAAATGAAGAAACCAAAAAATGTATTGAAGAGAAGAAAATACTATATATGAAAAGCATGAACACCAAATCTCCAGAAGATATACAAAAATACAAAGAGAAAAATAGAGAAGTAAAACGAAAAAGGGAAAAAGAGAAGAATGAAGAATGGGAAGGAACATGCGCATAGGTAGAACAATACATAGGAGGAAGCAGAGAGTCGGAATCCTGGAAAATATTGAAATCTTTAAGGAAAAATACTAACGAAAAAGTCCAACTACAATACGTTTCGGAAGAAAAGTGGGAAGACTACTATAGAGAATTACTCACAAAAAAACGCCCAGATTTCGTAGAGACAGACGCAGAACATGCACATCAACAAAACCAAAATGAAGAAGAGATAGAGATAACATTAATCGAAGTAAAGGATGCCATAAGAACTCTAAAGAACAAAAAATCAGGGGGACCAGGGGGTATTGTTAATGAATTGATTAAATACGGATCACAGAAACTGCATAGAATTATACACCAAATGTTTAGCAAAGCGATAAATATGAACGAAATACCAGATGAATGGTCGAAAGCATATATAACTTCGATATATAAAAAGGGAGATAGGAAAAAATGCGAAAATTATAGGGGCATTAGTGTGATAGCATGTATGGGAAGGTTGTACGGAAAACTACTCAAAGGAAAACTGGAAACATGTATCTCAAATAAAATCGGTGATGATCAGGCGGGATTCACAGCAGGAAGGTCCTGTATAGATCACATCTATACCCTCCAGCAGTTGATTGAGAAAAAAATGGCCAAAAATAAAGCGGTCCACATGGCATTCATCGATCTAAAAAAGGCATATGACACGGTTCCTAGGAAACAACTCTGGAAAACGATGAAGGAAATCGGAATCGCTGAGAGGTTAATAAATGCCGTACAAATCCTCTACAACAACAACAAGGTAAGAGTTAAATAGAAATAATTACTCAAAAGAATTTAGGACCACAAAAGGCTTACTGCAAAGATGCTCTACATCTCCGACGCTGTTCAAAATATTCCTAGAACAAATATTAAAGCCATGGAAAAGGAGATGTGAAGGTATGGGTATACTAGTCCGAGACAACTTCTTGTACACATTAAGCTTTGCGGACGACCAGGTGGTTGCGGCCCAAGACGAAGAAGACCTATCCTATATGCTACGAAAACTCGAAGAGGAATACACAAAGAATGGACTGGAGATAAATCTAGAAAAGACCGAATACTTAACAACAGAGCAAGAACCAATAAAAAACTTGAAAATGGGAGAAGGTAAAGAAATTAGAGGCACCGAAAAATTCAAATATTTAGGATTTATACTCTCAAAGAACGGAACCACTGAGCAAGAGATAACTAGCAGATTAGTACAGACAAGAACATGCATTAGACAAATAAATGGGATACCTACTATGGGATAGACACATTACCAGAAATACTAAGAAGAGAATATATAATACCTTGGTACGAAGTATAATGACTTATGGTGCAGAAAACTGGGTAATAAACAAACGAAACAGATCAAAAATTACAGCAACCGAAATGGAGTTCATGAGAAGAAGCTGCAGAGTAACAAGGATGGACCGTATTAGAAATGAAGAGCTCAAAAGAAGAATGGAAGTCGAACAAGACATACTAACCTACATTGAAGAAAAACGTTTAACTTGGTATGGACACCTAAGAAGAGCGGATCGTACAAGGTGGATATCAAAGATTTCGGATTGGAGCCCATTGGGAAGGAGAAGAAGAGGCAGACCTCGAAGATCATGGAGGGACGAAGTGGATGAGGCCATGGAAAGACGAGACCTTAGAGATAGAGAATGGCAGGATAGAGACGACTGGAGACGTTGGTTGAAAGAAGGAAGGCGGCGACAGCCGTAGAAATCCTTACATATGTAGGTATATGTAAAAAAAAATCATTAAAAGCAAAATAGTAAAAATTCGAAAAAACGAAAAATGGTCACGACAGTTTTATGCGGTACGAAGTCCGCCGGGACAGCTAGTTAATTATAAATAGAGTACCATAGATTTTGGATTCGGTTGATAAGTGACATAGATACATATACGTGCGCATATTTTGAATTCGAGAATGGTTTATATTCACTTTTTGGTACACTATAAAATTTATTTTAATTAATTATACATTTATAAGAGTGTCTATTTATTGTTTAGTTCTATAAGTTCCTAATAGACGACGGTGTAAGTTAATTCATCGATACAACTCCCTAACATAGTTTAAGACCTAGGTAGATGGCACTATGATTTGATCTCTAGATTTTTCAGTTAGTAATGAGAAAGTGAGATAAAATCGAAAAAAAAGGGAAAAATCGAGAAAAATCACATGTGGCATAAAATGAATTTAACGACCAAAAAGCGAAATAATTACTAAAAATTCATAGCTTAGTAATTAGAGCGTTGTCGCTTAAAGTCAAAGGTTGCGGATTCAAGTTCTGCTTGATGCAACCTTTTTTTAATTTCTCCTTAATGTCATTTACTTGTGTACTTTTTAAAATTTCAAAAATCTCATAAGAGATATCTCAAAATAATTGTTTACTAATAATGGCTAATATAATATTATCTTATTAGAAAGTGAAAGACTTTTGATGTCAGATTCATCGTTTTGTTACGTATATACAAAGAGTTTAAAGCCGCGATATTGCACTGCCTGGGATAATATATTATTATGTAATTCGACAAGAAGAATTTGCATATCACGATGGTTCTAAAATGTATTGCTGTAACTTTTTTAGTATCTGAATATGTGAATTGATTTTATTTTCTATAACAAAATGTAGACTTTCTACTTCCATACAAATGTTCACATTACCAACAATTGAGTCATCTAGAATTGCTTATCATCAGAAAACAGTACAATCGCATAACAAAGAGTCAGTTGGAGTTGCAATTGTCCTATTCCCTGCACTTTTGTGCAAAAGGGCTTGCCGATTCTAGGGTGAGAGATATCGGACATTAACGCGCAAAGCACTCGATGACAGTTTGGCTTATTGGGCTATAAATCAAAATTTTTATGGTTTTGCTTTTTGTTATGAGATTTCACCCCAAAAATTGTAATTAATGAAACTCTGATTATTGACGTTTCAAACAGGGTGTTTAATTTTTTTATGTATATTTCTTCATACGACACAGTTCAAACTATTACAAAACAATCTTGACAACCTGAAAATAGAGTTCGTTTGAAGTTAAAATAATTTCCATAACATAATTAAATTTTTGTGCATGAATTTGATAAGAGTCTACAAATACAAAGGAAAAAATAATTCAGGTAGTATTTTAAACACATTTCGAATTAAAAACTGATTAACTACGAAATATAAAATCAGTTTTAATCCAAAAAAAAAACTAGTGTGGCAGTCAGTGGGACTGTCGGCAGAAGTTATACTTCTATGCACGCGCATGGATTCATAAATTTGTATGCGAATGATTTAGCAAACTCATTATATGATATTCGTGGTAAGCGACCCCAAAAACCTTCTAGTACCGTGTGCACACTCTTTTTGTATCGAATTTGCATAAAATTCCTGGAGACGAGGTCCGTCTTAAGCACCAGGTGTTTCGAACACCATCGCCATTATTATAATCGTATTTAGCGACTCAAAAAAACCACTGAGTACCAAGTGTGCACTGATTTCGTACAGAATTTGCATAAACCCCCAGGAGAAGAGGTAAATACCCTACACACCAAGTGCCGCGGAGACCTTCGGAATCGTGTTATTCGTGTTCAGCGACTCCAAAAACCCCGAGTATATAAATTGAACCCATTTTCAGCAATACTCACCGAGTTGTAAGTTTTCTCTCTATTGTCTGTTCGGAATGTACTTTTCGAATGCAGAAATGCAATTTCCATTTTTACATTATAAAATATAGCGACAAATTTCCTGATACCTTAACGAATCCAATGCAAAAAAACGCATTCCGATCCATCTTACGTTACAAAATTCGGAGGTTTTGGTGCTTTATTTCCTCGACTATTCGTAAAAACTCTGTTTATGTAGCCAACAACCTCAAAAGCATAGTGCAGGATATACTGCAACCATGTGACGGTATTTTAGACTACAATACAATACTCATTACTGAATATTATTATTAATATAAAATACTAAACTTAATATGTTAACTTACGTGACAGAATTATAAAATAATCTGTCAAATAATCATGTGGTCCGTCACTATGATATTCATACATTAGTTCAGACTGTTTTTTGTATAGCTATCCCTTTTCAATGTACTGAATGTTGAAACGGTATTCAAAGGACTTAAAGTTATGACTAATAACATGTGATAAATATTTCATCTTTGTTTTTACCGACCAATATACCTTATAAGTGTGTCTGTCTCTCTCTTACTCACACCATTACATATGTAATGATTTTTCCCATTTAACTGTACACAAATCTTTTCCACCGAGTGCATTAATAGAAGTATAACTTCAAAAACACGTTTAATTGAAAATTGATTAATAACGTATGGGACTCAAGTTTTAACAAGTTTCATCAACGAAATAACAAAATTTTATTTAAATCCAAATAGTTAATAAATGAATCTACAAAGCCGATAGTGGACCAAGGTTCTCAATAGCACGAAATTTGGTTAAGACTTGTCTCATCTTTCGGTCGACGACGTTCAGGTCGACTTCCCAAATTTATCTAAAAATTCGCGATCGCAATTGTTGTTCATTTTGGACTTCCCATCGTAATTAGATTAGACATCAAAATCTGGAGGAAATTTTAGGGCAAACTTATGTCCCATACGTTATAAGTATTTTTGTACGTATTAAATCTCTTACCTCTCTCTACTCCTTCTGGTATGGTCTGTGGTCCATTTGGAAGAAATTTTGGTATTTGAAAATAACCTGCAAACAAAAACAGTTAGTTGGAAAAAAAAAGTATTGTTAATTAGTAAAATTTAATCAATTAAAAATGGAACAACAACTTTTTAGTTTAATATAAAGCTTTTGAAAACATGAAAAATTTTATTTATCTGGGAGTGAATATAAGCAACAAAAATGATGAAAGCAGAGAAATTCTAATAGAATAAACAAAGAAAGCGGGAGTGCAGGTGTCTATCACGAGAGTGCTGAAGTCAAAAATGGTTTCTAGAAGAGCAAAAGAGAGGTTATACAGAACAGTTACCAGACCTGTAACTCTTTATGGATGTGAGACTTGGACGTTAAATAAAACAGAAAAACAGAAATTAGAAATCTGGGAAAAGAAAATTCTACGGAAAATAAATGAAGGGAAAAAGCTGACCAAATATGGATAAAAAGAACAAATAAAGAAATAATTGAACTATGCGAGAGCCCTTCAATAACATCACAAGTGAAGGCTCAAGAATTAGATGGCTAGGTAATGTTGAAAGACTACCAGAAACGAGAGTAACCAAGAAAATACTGATGGGAAAGAGATTAAAATTTAAATTTAATTAAATTAGTCAATAAGACAACTCAAGATGTTATAAAGTACATATAAAGGAATCACGATGTGGATTCGAAGATATATATATATATATATATATATATATATATATATATATATATATACAGGGTGTCCCAGAATTAACTACGGAAACTTCGTATACGTATTCCTTGATGACAAATAAGTAGGGTCTTTCCTATAAAAAAAATTTTTTTAGAGACTCCTGTCAGAGTTATAACCCTTTAACTCTTTAAATGGTAAAATGTGCGCTACTTGATCGCGATACACAATACTCAATTGACATGGTCCTACATTTTATTTTTTTACTCCAAACCGAAACGATTTCGCAAAAAACGACAAGGAACAAAAAAGTTTCTAAATAATCAAAACTTCCTAAAATAATTTTTTGTTATTGCAAATATTAATTGCTAAGAAAGTTACAAAAAAAATATTAAGAGGGGTTCCTTGATTTGCACCCTTAGAATGGGGTAGGGCAGGTGAAAAGTGGCAGGAGAAATGTGTCTTTATAAAACTGATGTTCACCCTAATTTTTAATTTTTTATCTTGGACCAATCAGAAGATATTAAATTAAAACAGTATTTTACCACCCCTCTTTAAAGGGTTATAACTCTGACAGGAGTCTCTAAAAAAATTTTTTTTATAGGAAAGACCCTACTTATTTTTCATCAAGGAATACGTATACGAAGTTTCCGTAGTTAATTCTGGGACACCCTGTATATATATATATATATATATATATATATATATATATATTATATATAAAGCAAACGATTAACTAATTCTTTTCAAACCCTCTTAGAACTTTCAACCGTAACACACTTCATTTCCTAAATTATATTTTAAGAAACCTTCGAACAACTGCAAAAGTAATTTAAAAAACAATTTCTTTAGACACCTGTTCCTAACACAAAATATTGCTTTTAAACTCTCACGGTCCCAGTTTCAACTTAAAATTATTTTTATGTACTTCTTTCTTCAAGTTCATGGAAAGAGTCGCTACACTTGCTTCCAAATAAATTTTCTTGATATATGTAATTCTTAAATCAAAAACGAATGAGATGTTACCACACCACGGTAATTTAATTTGTAATACTGGTTCTTTTAATGGAATAATAACAATATAATCAAGATATTACAAAACAATTTTTTAATAGAAAGAATGGATTCAAAAATGTTAGAAACAGAAAATTTTGTAACTCGTGCACAAGACATCTGCAAGATGAAATAAGACCACATGGCTCCCGAATATCTGCATCATACGAGTACGTACATTCCAGGTGAGGAAAGGCAAAATGCAAGCACCCAACACAACTTTCAGGTTACACCTGGTCACAGACCAATGAATAGGATGTAAGATCAGGAATGTACAGCAGTGAGAGGAATATGAAAATTTCTGTCCCTCTGGAAACATACATCTGGGTGTTTTAGGTAGAGATATATGTAATTTTGTAATAGAAATTGATTTGAGGGCTTATAAATCTTGGCCAATCAATATAAGCACAGGTAGTTAGACCATCCACCGTATAGTTCCGACCTAAGTCCCAACGACTTCTTCATCTACCCAAAGATCAAGGATCCACTGTGTGGGCAGCAATTCCAGTGGCCAGAAGAACCCTTCGATGCCTTCAAAACATTGATTTGCAGGTATTAACTGAAGACTGTCCATTTCATCGTTTTTGGCCGATTTGATATTAGAAACCACTGAAATAAGATTAAACTAAATGGGAAAAATCATTACATATGTAATGGTGTGAGTAAGAGAGAGACAGAAACACATATAAGGTATCAGTACATTGAAAAGAGATAGATATACAAAAAACAATGTTTTGGAATATCATAGTAACGTATTACATTGTGTTTGACAGATTACTTTATAATTCTGTCACGTAAGTAAACATATAAAGTTTAGTATTTTATATTAATAATATTAATCATAATATGTATTCAGTAATTTGCATTATATTTTGCACTATGGGGTTTTGTAAACACTTTTTTTGTACATTGATCGTTTTACTGTTTAGTTTTCGTGTTTGAAGTAAGGACACACATCAACTGGTCTTATTTTTCTAAGTATTTATTTAATTGAATACAGTTAATTTAAAAAAAAAAATTATTTCTACTTGCCTGTGTTTGTAGTTATTAAGTTTTATTAGTTAACAGTGCATAGAAGTATAACTTCTGCCGGCAGTCCCACTGACTGCCACACCCTTTTTTTTCTAAATTAGGTCGTAAGTTTCTGAAAGTATCAGTGTGGTTTGACATCTACAAAAATATGACATAATAATTATTAAATTCAATCCTTCAACAACGAGCCGTACATGACGGATACTAGGAATGTGAATTAATTAAAGACTTCCGTATTGATTACTTTTTATTTACCGGTGAAACAAGATTCAGTTACGTAAGTGTTGTATTAAAAAACAAACGTCCTCATTTAAATTTCTAACTTGCCTGTATCTGAGAGAGATGTAACTCTAAATTTACTTCGAGTATGATTTCTGTCATCGGCCAAAATCGGTAAAATGGACTAAACCAATTGGTTTGAACGTATGCAAAAGTATGGTGGGACATATTTTGAAAATCAATAAAATACTTTAAGTCTATATATTTTTGTCTTTTTGGCTCTATGCAACACTAAAAGAACCCTCCTATAGCTACTTATTAGGTACTCCTTTAAGTAAACCGAAACCACAAATTCTGTTATATTGGATATAAAATGGTCGATAATAACACCAACAATGATACTCTCGATTTTAGTGTCTTAGTTTAAATAGCTGCTTCTTTTTAATTGTAAACAAATGTTCATATATCAAACTATATATATTAGCATGTAAAAAAGTGGATCACTAAATTATTATGTCACTTAGTAAGACATAAATGTCACACTTTTTTGTCTTTAGAAAAAATATGTATAAATATTTAAAGATAAAAAAGTTGGGCATATTGCCAGATGAATATATTCTTTAGGATTTCACATCCGATGGCTTTTCAAATAAGATTAGACAACATATTGCATGATGGTTTAACGGAAAGGTGACTCTTTGTATAAATTGAAATTGTTATCTAATATTTTATTACAATATTTGTTCGTTTTCGTTTATGGAATTAAATTTTTCCAGTAAAAAATAGCTGTCTTGTCTAATAAAACAATTACAACATAACAAGAAATATTTTATAGCCAACGGAAACCGCCGAGGCATAGGGAGGTGTATATATATGATTTTTTTATTCTATTCGAAACGACAAAATGTATAAAACGTACTTGTTTCCCTTCTAACTTTGGAAAGGTAGTCTACATTATTCACGACGAAACATATTGTTTTTCAAATTACTCAAAGTTTTTGTTCGAATGTCACCTCACAAAAAGTTGCAGTAAAAGGAAGCCGTTAAGCTTATATGTACAAAGCTCGCGCTGTTTTCTAAATAAATTATGAACATCTGTAACGCTTTTTACCTTTCCCTGAATAATATTTACAAAAATGTGTACATATATCTTTTAGGTAAATTGCCATTTTTCAAGTTATAAAACAGCATGAATGCAAAATATTTTAAAATGGGTCGTTTTCATTTTCTACAACGATGTCAAGAAAATTAAAATACTAAGAATAGTTCACAAAAGAAAATTTAGTTAAAAAGTTAACGTCTAGAGAACTAACTATTATTTTACAGGTCATCATACTAATCTTTGTTATTTGGAATGCACAAATGAAACAAAAAAGGTACAATGTCAAGTTATAGGCGAGGCAATGAAGCACTAAACAGCCCAACACCTACCAATTTTCCGCAGGCAAACCAATCAACATGCAACTTTTTGCATTCGATTTGGGAAAGCATCAGAAAAGTTTGTGAACTTAATCGGTTAGGTACAAACGACAATTGCATTTTGTGCATAAGGAAAATGCATTTTCAAAGTGCATCTCAAAGCTATGGAAAATGTACAATTTGTAACTCGGGGAAATATCGATGAAAAGGTGTTCAATTTTTCTACTCGGGGGTTTTTGAGGTCGCTGAACACGAATTTCAGACTGGCGATGGTCTCCGATATACCTGGTGCCCAGAGTGAATCTCGTCGCTTGGAGTTTTACGATAAATTCATTCAAAATCATTACACTGGGGTTTTTAAGGTCGCTCAATACGAATTTCATGCCGGCAATGGACTCCGAGATACCTGGTGCTCTTGATCAGTTAGCTGAACAGTTAGTATACATTTTTTTCCTAAGGACTGAGATATACCGCTCCAAAAAGTTGTGCATAAGCACGTCAAGTATATACATCCCTGTTTCTGTAATATAAGTAAATATAGTTTTCTAGCGATGATTTTTATATACATTCAAAATATAAAATATACATAAGTATCTTTATAAGAATGTCAGGTAAAATGAAATCCACTCCCTTAATTTCTACTAGTTTCACATTGACAAAACATCTGTCCCTCTGTTCAATTGTGTGCGTGGCTAGAAATTTCTTGCAAATATAACAAATCTCGGTTGATTTCAATTTAAAAAAAAGTTTGCTACTGAAAATATACGCTAACAGCGACGCCGTTGTACTGATTATTAAAACAGTAATAGAGCAATTTAATTTGACAAAAAAATTGTGTTCTAGCATGCACGAATTGTCAAGGTTCTAATAATTAGTGTTCTAATGTTGAGTCGCCATCAGCAGAGAATTCGTTTGATATTGAAGAATAGACATGCGATACATCGCTAGTGACGCAGTTTACTTTCGCCCAGGATGATGAAGAAGAAGAAGATCAAGAAGAAGGCGAAGAAGAAGAATATCAACCAGAACAAGTCATGGAAAGTTAGGAATCGGAGGAATAAATTATTATACTGCTTGTTAATTTTCATCGATTTTATAAAATCCAACAGTCTTAAATACATAATTAAATATATGAATAGTGACTAAGAGCTTCTTCAGAATTTTGTAACTGTTGTCATCTGGATCTAAATATGTATATGTTACTAGTATATTTTATTTAGAACTGTTTATTTACGAATTTATTCATTAGAAGGAACAGATGTTTAGTCTGTTTACTTTATTTGCAGCTTCTTAAAATATAGTATTTATAAAATACTCCCTGAAAGCGTTTCCTTCATAAGTAGATTTTGTTGTACTTATAGTCAGGGCAATGAAGCACTAAACCTCCGAAATTTAAGCGACAAGACGGACTTTAATTATTCTTTTTACACTCTAGTCGTGGGAACATCAGGAAACTTTGTGACCTTATGTGATCATGTAATATTGGAAAACTGTATTTGTGCATGTTAAAAATATATATTTAAAGTGCATCTTACACATAACTCGTTACTTATTGGCTGGATTGAGTTCAATTTTGTTACCCGGGGGTTTCTAGGATGGCTAAAAACGAATATGTGATCTCCGGAGTACCTGGAGCATAGGATACCTACTATTTACCTCGTCTCTGGGAGTTTTCGATAAATTTATTAAATAATAAGTCAAAATACAAAACTAGGGGGTTTTTGGGCTCGCAAAGAACGTATATAATATCGAAAGCGATCCACAGAGTATCTAGTGCTCAACACAGCAACCTTTACATCATCCACTAGAGTTTTATTGAATATATTTAAAACAAAACCCTTTTTTTTTATTTTAGTGGAAAAACCCTTGAATTATGAGTTTTCCAAAAAATTCCAGGAGGCAAGGTTAACAAAAGTATCCTGGGCACCAGCTACTCCGTAGATAATTTTTAATGTCGTATTCGTTTTGAGTAAGCCCAAAAACCTCCAAGTATGGAATTTTGACTAATTGTATAACGATATTACTGAAAACTTCATGAGACGACGTAAATATAGTAGGCATCCTGGACAACACATTTTCGCCAATAAATAACGAGTTGTTTAAAATGCACTTTAAAAATGCGTTTTCCAATATTACATTATCGCATAGGGTCACAAGCGCTCTCACGAATTGAATGGAAAAAAAGAGTCATCAAAATTAGTTGCCTCGACTATTAATTTAGTGCTAGGTTACGATCCGGATCCTATACTGCGTGTGAACTTCTACATTTTTATCTTTTATAGAATACAAATTATGCGAAGTATAAATCAATTTAAAAAAAACGTGTTTTTATATCTTGAATATTAAAGAAATCGTGTATGCGAATTAGTCGGTTATTAGCAATATATTTAAAAGTAATAAAGTATAATAGTGTAGTTTTAACTAATTAATACATAAGTGAATCGTCTTCCTTGTCTAATACGAATGCTTCAGTCATTCTTCAAGGTGAAAAATAATTAAATAAGCGGGAACAATTATTTCTTAAGATGAATAGATACACATAAATAAAATTAACTTTCCAAGGAAGACCTTGAAAAATTTATAGTTAACGGCTTCTTCATACAGGATCGATGGTTCATTGTTTAAAGATACAAACTACCATTTGTTTATTATCTTTCTGCATGAAATATTTTAATTTTCTTAATGATATTTAATAATAGTAATAATACCACCTACCCGCCAAGTCTTACATGAATATTAAAATATATCTAAGGAGACTAAAAGGTTCACTTTTAAGAAATAACGTTTCTATAATTTCCAACACTAATCATAAATTTTGAAAGAACTGTGCAGAAAGTAAGAACGTTTACACACCTTAAGGCCCATTTACACCAAACGAACGCTGTTTGTAAAAGATCGCCAATGAGATGTTTGGTTGGTGTGAACGTTCTACAGCATTCCGCTGTAAGCAAGAATATGCTTGTGTTTCCAAAAATAAAAAAAAATACATAAGAAAATAAAGCATAAAGTTGAATTTTTTTAAATGAAAATTATGATATGAATAGCAGTACAATGCGCAAGCAGAGAAAGATAAAGTGTGTAACGCGATCTTCGTTCTCGTTCCAAACGAAGGACAGCAGGTACCCTATTCACTAACTGTATGAATGCTCGTGTAGGAGAGCTCTCTCACAATTTAGCTTCACTGCGCATGTCACTCCCCTAAAATTATAAAATCCGTATTCACGAAAGTAAGAGTATGATCCTCTACGCGAGTACTCTACTGGGTAAAACCAAGAGAATTGATACACTTTGAGAGAGTGGAGTGAACTTGCGCACAATGGATGTTGTCTCATGACAGACATTACATGGGATTTTTCAATACAAGTGTTCTTCATATTGTTTATTTTTCATGATTTGTTATTGCTAGAGTTTTTGTTTGGTTCATTGTTGATTATTTAGTTTTTGTTAGTCTTTTTGTTGTTTTATTAGTGACAATTTTCTGCCAGTGTGTTATTGTTTTTGGGGTTATAAAGTGTTTTTAAAATGGATGATGATGCTTTAGTAATGCAAATGCTAATAAATGATCTTGAAGATGCGGAAGAACAAGCGGCAAATAATATACCTCGCCTGTATTTTCAACGTCAGGACCCTTTCTTGAGATTGTCCGATTTTAATTTTATTAAACATTTTCGGCTGAGAAAAGATTGTTTTGTAGCTCTTTTAGATGAGCTAACACCGCTTTTGCAAGCCCGCCAAACAATTATTTTTCTCATCCCGGTGGCTGTTTATATTTTACAAACCTAAAGTACTAAATAAATAGTTCAAATGTGATGGTTAATCTTGGCAACGTTGAGAAAAAAGTAGTAGACTTGCCGATCTATCGTGAATAGGGCTTTTTAGGATCATGTGAGCGATGAGTGAGAGAGTACTCACACCGATGAGTAGTCGTACACGAGAACTCTCACAAGTTACAGAATAGGGGTCCTGGAAGCTTAGCTCCCTTACTTTATAATACCTCTATGGAACGGAAGCCCATTCTGTGCGTTTTCGAGCGTTCACAAACAATGAATGACCTTTATAGATAACAAATTCATTACAAATTTACAAAATTCTGGTGTTTCAAACATTATTTAAAAAAAATATAATACACTAAAGAGAAATACCAGAAGAATAACAATTCAAAAGGAAGCGTCAGAGATTTTTCAAGGTACAAAAGTAAGGTAAAACTAGATTCAAGAACTCAAATTTCGAAACGATTTGTCGTAAAAATACGCACATATCTGAACACAGGAAGCGTCTTTGTTACAATATTGTACAAAATTTATTTGGCTGACGTTTGCATTATTCTATTGAAAGATTTCTACATTTTATTGCTGGAAGAATTTTATTATTTCTCTTAAAAACCTTTCTGATTTCGTATGAAATAGTATATTGTAATACAAGTGTTACAATGACAGAGGTTTCGTAGTACGAGTTCAGTTTGTGAAACGAACCGCGAAGCGGTGAGTTTCGCAAAGAACGAGTACTACAAACCGTCATTGTAACTCGAGTGTTACATACTATTTTTTATAATGAACTTTTAAAAGTATAAAAAAAAGTAAAATGAGAGTTTTTGAAATATTTATTTATGTTGGCAATCTTGACAGTTTTGACACTTTTCAGTTTTAATGATTTTAAATTAGAATGTTTGTCAAATTTGTATAAAATATTCCGAATTTAGCAATAACGCTGATAATGTAGTTAATAATTTACTACAACATACTTTTTGATTTACTACCTGAACTCTTTCGTTGAAAATCAGTGCAGTGCAACCAATTGTGTAAAACAAAAAGTTACCAAAAACAGTGTTACAATGAGTCTATTTCGATACTGTTTTTAGTGTCGAAATAGAAACTTTGTGAACGTGAATTATAAAATAGTTATTTACGTAACGAGTTATGAAAAGTCCAATTTTGTTTAACGAGTGTGATGTTGCAGCAAGAGCGTAGCGAGTGCTGCAAATGAACACGAGTTAAACAAAATGGCGTTTTATAACGAGTTCCGTACAAGTTTTTTTATAATTTTGACGAAATTCCATTTTTAAAAAAAATCATCATTATCTAATAATAATTAAAAACAATACATCTAGTTCTCGTGTTTATTTTGCATTGACACCTTTCTTATGACAATTCTATTTAATACAGATATAATTAAAAGGTAAGTTTCTGATCTAAATATTAAGTATACTTATTTAATTTTTTGTTTAAAAATGTCTGCTTCTAAATATTTCTTTAATAAAGTTCGTATAAAATAGTTCTTAGTTGTTTAAATTTGCTTTATATTTTTTGTAACTTGTTTTGAAATGAAGTTTTCAAAACTAGTTACGTAAAGTTTTACTTTTCAAAACTAGTTATGAAAAGTAATGACTTTCAAAACTGACAGCAGTTTTGAAAAATGTCACTTTACTTGTCAAAATTATAAAAAAATTGTTTACGAATCACTTATTTGTTTTTTTTATCCAACAAGTTGAATTCCGATTTTTTAAAACCAATAACACAATATCAAAAAATGTTATTAACAAAGGTTGATGTTAAGAAGATATTGAGGAAATAAAACAGTTTACATTCATTGAAAATTCCTTTTTTTTTTTATTAAGCAAGCAAAAAAAACATTTTTTTACAATCCTGATTAAACTTTTCCTTGGCTTTCTTTAGTTCGGAGAACACAATCTTTTAAAATAAATGCGCTTCATCAACAATTTCAAGTACCGTAATTTTAAATTTCAAGGGAAAACTGCAACTACAAATAAAATAAAACTATTGCAATACTAGAAATCAAGCACAATACACTAAAATCTATAAAATAGTTTTTCATGGTAAATGACCCGTTAACAGAAACGGTATTATCCGATTTACCTTTCCCGAAAATGTAATTTTAAATTAAACCGCTTATATTGTGTTTCAAATATTTTGATACCCAACGTTTTTTAAAAGTTTTTCAATAGGTAAATATAAACAGTTTTTAAATTGTTTACCACATCAGAGCTTTTAATTTTGTACCTTTGTAAAATCAAATGCAACAAAAGCAGGCGAGTATTGAATTGTTTAAAATTAAATTGAATTTATAAAATAATTACTTTTTATCTTATTTCTATGAATTAAATTTATTGTTCCAATTGTATCGCAAAAATGAAGTTGTGAAGTTGTGCTATTATATAACGAAATATTATACTGAGCGATTGTGTCTATATATTGTAAAAAAAATGTTACCTTTTTTTTATAATATTGAAGTATAGTTTGATGTTTATGAAATCCCGTTTTAAAAACCAGTGTGACGATCATGTATCAATAATAATACTTGTTTTCGATTCTAAAAGAAAGCATTAACCATCTTCAAGTTCAATTTGGAGTTAATGGTTTCTCAGATAGCTTAATGCTGTTGGCTTGTTCCATTCTCACATCGATATCAAAAGCAGATTAAAATTTTTAGACGAACGTTGCCTGGTTTGGTGCGTGTGGTTCAACTCAACAGTTGTGTTTTTGAAATGTAGGTATACTTATCTACTACTAAATTTTTTATACAGAGTGAAAGAAACGAACGCGGTGTGATGATTTCGAAAGTATTTTCAAAACTTAAAGTACCTGCCTAAAAATTTTAAACCACTACTTTACTTAATGGACAATGAATATAAAAATTTTAAAAGCGTACCCTGACGAGCCATGTTTTATATAAAAAAGGTTTTGTAACAATGGCAAATGGGTAAAATTCGATTTAAAAGTGATAAACGTCTGATGATGATGATGCAGGGGTCTTAAAATAGGTAGGTATTCATAATTTATTTTCTTAGTGCTTATAGCGGAAGAATTTAATATCGATTCAAATATAAATTTCCGTGCATAACGAAGGAGGGCACTTTTGAAGACATTATTTAAAGTTGAGAACATCAGTAATAAAAAAAGATAATATTAAAGAAAAATAAAACTAGGAATCTTTTTAATGGTTATTAAAATCAGATAAACTTGATTGAATGGGTTCAATGGAATAACATACAATAACAAATAATGTTAATAATAATTGTATATATTTATTTAAAAAATATATTACATATTATAATCTCTTCTACATCAAACATCAAGCTATTTAAACAAATAAGTACAAATACACAATTTTATACAACAAAGTGTCCATTTAAACAACAATAGTATATTGTGTGGCAAGGGGTGAAACAAGACAATTTCTGACTAGGGCGAGAGTTGACTGTCCGACCGAAGCGAGGGCTGTCTTCGCCCGGTCAGAAATCGTTTTTGTTTCATCCCGTGCCACACACTATATTTTTCATATTACATGAATTGAAAAAGCAAGATTTTATCTCTGTAGCCAGTCGAAGTAAGGCTATTTCAGACCAATGCAACTGTCAGTCAGAAACATTTTGACAGACTTGAAATAATGACATTTGTTTCTGACTGACAGATGCATTGGTTTAAAATTGTCTTGTTTCGACTGGCAAAACAGGGATCAAAACTAGCTGTTTCAATGCATGTGATATGAAAACAAATATACAGCTAATTGTATAATAAATTTTAGTAAACAATTTAGTTAAAGTGGCATTTGGACATGATTTTAAAAGACACGATTATGTACATAATAATGTCACTTTAACTAAAATCAACTTTAAAATTTATTACCGAATCAACTGTGACAAACATAAATAATAATCATAGACCAGAAAATCAATTCTGTTTACATGTCATCAATTTTATCCGTAAAGTAAGGAATAGTTAACAGCGTAAGGGCCATTTTCACACTCACATTGGAGGACCATTTTAGAGGAATGGGAATTTAAAAATACAATTTACATATAAATAGATTTCTGGTCAGCTTTATTTTTTTTTATGAAAATGACATTTACTTTGCGTTGATAGTAAATGAAACTACCAGGATTGAACTCGTATTGTATTTTTCGGGAATAAATTTTAATAGCTTAAATCAGCTACAATTGTTATTTTCATCTTAAAGCAATTAGGTATTAAATAATCTTTTCCAACTTCTTAATTATATAACTCTTAATTAATTGTAGTCGGAATTATATCTATTATAAATCTCTAATTTTGGAATGTCCGTGATCTTGCTCTCACAGTACCATTTTATTAAAACCAAATTAATTCCAGTTCACGTTCACTGGCTCAAGTTGTTCGTCATAGCTTTCAGCGCCTTACGTCGAAATATTTTTCAGGTATGTACTTTAGAACTGAGAGTAATCCTAGATATTCGAGTTCATTACTTAACTTTATAGCACTTCATTAAACCGTTTTAATGATTTAATTCTACCAGTATTTTTAGGATGAGAATGAAACTGAAAAAAATGTTCAGTCAGTATTCAAGTAAACCAATTAAACAGTAATGACCTATTAACATGTCTGTTATAATAATATAACTGTAACAGCTCTTAAATTTTATTATTTTCGGTCGAAATGATATCCCTATGGTTATGCCTGACTGGTCTTCTAAACGACTAGATTTTGGTAGGTCCGTTTTCTCGGTAGAATTTTATTGGATTCAAATTAATTCGAGTTCACTGGCTTTAGTTTCCAAATATTTTCCAGGTATGTATTTTAGGGATGGAGGAGACGAATCTTATATATTTAGGTTCGTTGCTTAACTTTACGACAATACATAAAAAGGCTATTGACAAATCCCCTATCATCTTTTCTATCAGCGGTCAATGGCTTGTCAATGTTAGGAAGATGAAAGTAAATCATGCAAGCTTAAAATAAATACTATATACTTTAGTTGAAGAATAGTTATTTATTTACCGATATGAAAAAGGGTAACTTTTGAAGTTTAAATTAAACAGTTCTGAAGTCATGATTTGTAAGTTTTAGTGAGTAATACGAGGTTTGTTCAGAAAGAAACAAGGATTTTGAATTTCACAGGCTACGTATATTCGATTCTCGATTTTTTTTTCTTATGTTGGTACACATGTGTATAAACGCTTCAAAGAATGCCGAGAATAACTAATGACTAATAACTAATGAAAACGTCAAATCAGTGAAGTAAATGGTTTTGGAAAATCGTTGAATTAGCTAGATAGATGTTTATTGGGTGGGCTATTAGCCTGTATCACTGCGATCTTTGTAGATTTATTGTGAACACGCATTATCTCTAGAATAGGATTACAGCACCTTGTCCAGCCCTGCCCTCTTAATGAGACTTAATAGCCTTGACAGTGGCCTCTCCGCATAACTTGGAGCAGTCGGTTTCTCCTCTCCCAGTACTAGATCCGCGTCCTTGCAACGCCTTCACATTGGCATAGAACATGAAATGCGGTTTCCTCCTCCTCTAGGCAGTATCGACAGATGTCTTCATCTGCTAAGTTCAGCTGACTCATGTGTTTTCTGGGCCTACAATGTCCTGTCAAGAGACTGACAATCATTCTAACATCGTTTCGGCTTTGTGATAGCAGCTCTGCAGTATTGGGTGGGCTATTAGCCTGTATCACTGCGATCTTTGTAGATTTATTGTGAACACGCATTATCTCTAGAATAGGATTACAGCACCTTGTCCAGCCCTGCCCTCTTAATGAGACTTAATAGCCTTGACAGTGGCCTCTCCGCATAACTTGGAGCAGTCGGTTTCTCCTCTCCCAGTACTAGATCCGCGTCCTTGCAACGCCTTCACATTGGCATAGAACATGAAATGCGGTTTCCTCCTCCTCTAGGCAGTATCGACAGATGTCTTCATCTGCTAAGTTCAGCTGACTCATGTGTTTTCTGGGCCTACAATGTCCTGTCAAGAGACTGACAATCATTCTAACATCGTTTCGGCTTTGTGATAGCAGCTCTGCAGTAAACTTCACCGAGTGTCCCTTTATGAAGACTTTGGCTTGTCGCTTGCACGGTGATTTCTGCCACCACTCCTGGGTCTTCTCTAGCCTCCATATCTCAATGGCTGCCTTTCTGAATGTGTCAGTAACTCCGCCGAACTCTGGGCCAATCATTGTGGTATTAGCTCTTGCACGGCCAATTCATCAGCCTTCTCATTGCCTCGAAACCCTGAGTGTCCTCGTATCCATGCCAGTGTCAGAGAATTTTGACTTGCGGTATGTGTTAGGGCCCTGATGCAGTCCCACACCAGCTGTGACCTTATTTGTGCTGAGACTATCGCCTTTAGAGCTGCTTGGCTGTCCGAGTATATGACTACGGTTTTACCCGTTATACCCTGACTTACGATCTCCGTTGCACAGTGTTGTATGGCCATTACTTCAGCCTGAAACACTGTGGCATACGTACCTAGACTTAGTTGGACTTTTATCCTGTGTCCTCTACTATATATACCTGACCCTGTGCCTTTCTTAGTCTTTGAGCAATCGGTATACCAGATTGACTTCCCTTGGTTTGGGGGGCCATTGTTCTATGAGTCCCTTTCCAGTATTTCTACTCGAAACTTTCTCGCAAAGTTATACTTGGGTCCTGAGGTATGCTCATTATTTGATCTGCCTTAACCCTATCATATAGCTCTGCTTGCTTTTTCCCTTTTAATAGGGCAATGGGAGTCTGGCCTTTTAGCAACCTGTAATCGTTGAATTACTCTTAGGGAAGTTGCTGATGTTGTTATATTAACTGGATCATGAGATGCGATTGTATCGGATGTTTTGGGCATGAAACGTATGGCAGCGAAGATTGTTTAAAATTCCTCAATTTTGACCAAAAACAACGTCGCATGAATATCGCTCTGGAGGTGTTGAATACCGCCAACGACGATCCAGATTTCTTCTAAAGGATCATAACTGGAGCCGAAACATGGCTATGGATCGAAACCAAAACCCAATCATCCCAATGGAAGCGGCCAGTGAAGCCAAGATCGAAAAAAGCACGTCAAGTTCGGTTGAATGTGAAGGATTTGCACACTGTTTTCTTCGATTACAATGATGTAGAGCATCATGAGTTCTTGCCATACGATCGTAAGGTCAACAAGGAACATTACTTGGAAGTTGAGATGTTTGCACGAAGCAATACGACTTAAACCCAATGATTTGAGGATTAAGCACCATGACAATGCACTGTTATCATACCTCAACCACCGTATTCTCCAGAATTAACCAGCTGCGACTTTTCCCTACTCCCAAAACTAAAGAGACCGATGAAAGGACGATATTTTACCACAATTGAGGAGATAAAGGCCGCGTCGAAGAAAGAGCTGATGACCATATCCAAAATCGACTTCCAGAAGTGCTTCTAAGATTAGAAGATGCGCACGCACAAGTGTGATATATCTGAGGGGAATCACTTTGAAGGGGACAAAATAGATATTGATGCATACATATAGATTTCATGCGTTATTCAAAAATTCTGAACCTACCTCGTATTTTGCTCAATTGAAACCTGGAGGATTTCTGATTGCTCCAATGCTTTATGATATTCTAGTAATAATTTACAGTAATTTCTTTGTTTGTTAAATTCATTAAAATATTTCAATGTTGCTAACTGTAGGTAAATATCTATCACCTTAAAGAAACTAATGAAAATAAACCACAGACTATTGTTGTTGAAATAGACTGTAAATGGTATATAAATAACTATTGTTCAAGTTGTTTTATTTTCAATCTTCTAAATCGAAAACAACTAATTGTTGTGGGTTATCGAAAAAAAAACTACTCAATCTACTACTACTTTAAAAATAGTTATTAATTACATTTAATAACAATACGTTTTAATTAACCCAACCAATTAACTAACCAATTCTACTCTACTGTTAAATAACGTTCTCATATTTCTATGACCTCACAAGCACCAGTTAGTTCATTCATCAGGGTGTTTGTTATATTATATCTATTACAGTAACATCAATTAGATCATAATTTACAAATTATTAAAGAAAATATTAATTTTACCACCGAAGAAGCAACATTAAACAATAATAAAGTTAACTTTTATATGCATATCTTTAAGTAAACAGAAAGGTAAATATACCTTGTCTTGTAAACAATTAAGTAGCTTAGTATATTATTACCCTTGAGTGGTAAATCATATAACAAAATATACAGGTCAGTCATATATTATAAAAAATATTAAATTGATTTAAGTCAACTGTGTACCTATATTTTAAAGATAACCAAATTCTATTTTGAAAAACAATCAAATTACATTTTGATTTTGGGAAGGAAGCCATTTTCGTAAGTTTTTTATTCATATAGGTTACCTATTTAAGTGAATCTAATATATATGTAAAAGATTATTAAAAACTACTGATTTTTGGTTTATATAAAATGTGTTTTGGGTTACTTACCGTATCTATCTTAGAATAAGTTAACAATCATTGTAAGTACACTTTTATCCAAAAAAATAAAACCGCACAATCATTTTAAAACACAACAGACACTTTATTTGGTAGAACATTTGTCTTTGTTAATTCACACCAATCAATTTTGGTAACCAATTACTTTCTTTCCAAGGTGACTATTGACTTAAACATTATTTTAACATTTAAATAGTGAAAAAAATAACTTAACCGTCCAATAATAATAAGTTCAAAGTTTCTATTGTCAATATGTAACTTACAAATAAATACTATTTGACGTTGTTTTCCATTTTCCTGTGATTTTATTGAATAAATCCGCAAGCCAAAGCGCCGCAACCCCACGGAAACTCAATAAACACTAAAATACTGACGAAGCATTACCAGAGAGACATCTTCTGGTCCCTGTCTAAAGCCGTTGAACTCCTATATTCTACGAGGCAGCACGAATTCCACCGAGGGGCTAGAAGATTGCCATTAGCATGATTTTCAGGACAAACCTACCTACGAACGCTAGCGATGCCCAATCTGTAAAATGAGAGTGGCTCTTGCCATTTGTTCCGTTACACAAAATCACAAGATAAAACCGTAGCTCAGCAATTCTTTTGCTTCTTATATTTTCCCGAATTGTCTCTTGCTCTAAACATCAAATCTTCAGATAGAAATTTTCAATACTAAACAGAAACATTACTGAACTTTTATTTAACCAAAAACACAAGCAATCTTCAAGTCAATCAAAGTGTGTGTTTGGGATACATAACTATAAATACTAGAATTCCTTAAAATATTAAAAAAATACAGAAAATAACTACTCAAATAAATTTAAACTGTTTTAGTTATAAAAATTCGAAAAGAGGTTGACCTTAAAGGCCATCCTTGCAACTTCCCGCTAGTTTTAACCGCAAAGCTATAGTAACGTGACGTATTTTGACGTTTTTGACTTTTTTTGAAATGTTTAAAAAGCCATAACTTTTTAACGCCTTATTCGATTTTGATGTTCAAGATGGCATTCGACGCAGTTTTTTGAGACCTAAAAACGTTACCGGAAGTGCAAAATCGGTTATTGAAAAAAAAAACACTTTTTTTGAAATTTTTCGACAACGATATCTCACGAACGAATCAACCGATTTTAATTTGCAAAACGGCATTCGACGTGGCTTTTTAAGCTTGAGAGCTGATTAGGTTATGAAATTGATCGACGCAATAGCCAAAAAGATATGCCCAAAAAACATCATTTTTACCAATTGTTTTTTTCGGTTATTTTGAAATTTCTCGAAATCTACCGGCTCGAATCGGTTCAAACTTACAGGGAATCTGTGTTAGATGGAACTCTTTGGAATGCTTTTTATTTCATTCCGATCGGTCAAGCCGTTCAACAGTTATAAGAGGTTTACATACATCCACACACACACACACACACACACACACACATCCACACGTACATATAGGCATACAGACACCCTCGTAAAAATAGTCAGGGGAGGTTCCTAAGACCTCAAAACGTTGAGATCCGATGAAAACTCGATTTTCGAAAAACGGGGTGAAACCAATAACTTCCCGATTTTAGAAAAAATTTTAATTTTTTTTAGCGGGAAGTTAAAAAAGCACCTATACAATTCTCTATGAAAAAAAAGGTCTTTAAATTAAGTCTGTGTTTGTTTTATATAGCTACGTATATCTGGACATATATCAACACTAATTACGTAATATTAAACTTCGGTATTCCCTATGTAGAAATAGGTTTTTAACAAGTATACCTAATCATATCAATACTAACGGCGTCAAACTAAACCTAGGTATCTGCATTATTCAGATACCTATACCTAGCCAAATATCAAGTCTAACTACGACATATTTAACCTCGGTATTCTCAATGCAGAGATAGGTTTTTATACCGGACATATGCCTATCAACACTAATGACGTTACACTAAACCTAGGTGTTGCTTTTATAAAGGTACGTATGCCTGGCCATATATCAAAACTAATTACGTTATGTTAAACCTCGGTATTGTGTATGGAGAGATAGGTTTTAAATAAGTAAACCTAACATACCTTTCAACTCTAATAACGTCACACTAAACCTAGTTTGCAGTTTGGGTCTTCGTTAAATAGAGCCATAGTTTGCAGGTATCCCTTGACTGGTACATTACCCGTGAGGAATCCTATAATGACTCGTAGTTGATTTCTGCTAGTTTTGCCTAGCATTTTAGCTCTTCTGGCACTTGTCTGTGTGCTTGGCCAGAGATGTGTGCCCAGTGTTCGTTAAAATTTTGAGGCTGATCCTTTTCTTGCAAGTATATCAACCTGCATGGTGCCTTGTATTTATCTATGTCCTGGCACCCAAACTAGTTTGATACTGTTATGTTCATCAAGAGATAGAGTTCTACTCTGCTTCGTGTACTAGTTTGGAGACCACTTTAGGAGTCTTTACTTGATTAGATATGTGTTCTTAGTGATCCTTGTAATCCAGGCTCTGGACCGTACTTTTTGGTACTCCTAGTACTGAACTGTAGTATATAGTGACTGATCCTATTCTTGCAAGTTTTTCAGCTTTGTATATCTATATATCCTAGCATCCAAACTAGTTTGATACTGTTGTTCCGCTAGAACATCGTATACAACTCTGGAAAGAACCTTTAAGATTCTTTAAGGTCCCAAAATAGCCGCCTTACTATCTGTGCATATATTGATCCGCTTGTACTTATAAACCCTCAAATCTTATTTTCTTCGCCTGCATTGTAAGTTATTTTCCTTAACTTGATTAGCAAATACTTATTTCTTAGATATTTGTAATATTTTACATTTAAAAATAAATTGTAAGGAAATTTACCGAAGTAGGTAGAAAATTATACAGAGATGAAATAAATGCGAAGTCACTTTTTTTAACCAGTTTGCTAGAACCTGCAAGTAGAACGGTAGCAAAATAAACGAAAAGATTTTTGCGAGATCAAGTTTGTGAGATTGACTTGAATGTCTTTGTTTTGTATGCATAATATGCCATAAATCCGGCTTTTGTTCGGTGCGTTTTTAAGGAATCTTGCATATAGAATGTTGGATTCGGCTGATTTATTTAAATTGATTAAACGATTAATGTCTTGGCTTTCCGACGTTTCTTGTCTGAAGCGAACAAAGAATCAATCTGTATAAATCATTATCCATTGTAATCATGACCATGTATGTTGATTTGCAACTACAGATATCTATGTTACATTATAACGATGTCTGTTATCTTGTTATTCAACGTTTTTACTTATAAAACGGGAAAAGATGTGTCAGGTGCTAAAAACTAAAAAAAAATGATAGCAACGGTTGAATACCTTATTTTCAAACCGATATCAAGAACTCAACGATTGTTAAAATCTGCATAAGCAGACCTTCTCTTTTTTTCCGCTTCTTCGGGAAACAAGTTTAACATACGATGTTTATAAAAGCACATCGAAAAAAATATTATAAAAATAAATGTAAAATCTAGTAACTTTATTAACAAAAGAATCCTTTAATTTCGTATCAAATTAAACTTGATTATTTCAGTTTATCCGAATGAGACGTCTTTACGAGAAAATTAACTATAAGAGATCTGAAAATACCTTCATTGTTTTCTGGATTTAAAAAATCATAACAAGATCGCAATCCTCACGCTTGATAAGCTTTATGGAAGTGAAATGTTGAACGAAATCGCGATCAACTGTAATACGACAACCGGAAAAAGAGTCTCTAGATGCGTTAAATTGAACCCGATTCTTGCCATTACGATTTATTATTTTTCTTGAGTAGAAGAGCACCGCAGACATGGCCCAATTCTATTGTTGGAAATTGAACTATCGTTTGGATTGTTTGTTCATTCATATATAGAATAAATAAAGTAGACTTCTATAAATTCGAAGAAAATTCAAGGACTGATCATCCTTTACAAACTGTAGATCATTTCATGGAATTGTGAAAATTTAATTAAATTGTAAGTTCAGATAGGAGACAGATGCACATATTTTACTGACTAGAGATTGTACTGGCTAAAAACGACGTCAACTACAGGGTCTATTCAATAAGTATCGTGACTAGTTAGAAAAAACAAAATTGATTGCAGGTATTATTACAATACCTTAATAATCTTCAAAATACATTTCTGCTGCATCGATACGCTTATTTTGCCATCCGTCAAAAGCCCGCTGGAAGTCAGTTTCTTGAATACTGTTGAGAACCTTTGTACTCTTGAACTGCCTCGATGAAGTCGAATATATGTTCTTTTAACTCCATTTTCGTTGGCGGAAACAAGAAAAAGTCTGGTGGAGCCAGGACTCTGCTTTAGATGGGAGTGTTGCTACAACAATCGCACCGCGTGTTGTCATAGTGAAGTTTCTTCGCAATGGCTGGTCGCACGAAAAGAAACAAGCAGCATAGTTTTTGATTTGACATTCAAACTTTTTTGGATGCGGGGTCCCCTGCGTGTGACATTTTGAACTTTAAAGTTTTGTTCCCGGATCGGACTGGAATACCCACGTTGCCGATAAATTTTGCAAAATATCGCAAAATTCTGTATTATATAGGTGTGGATGGTTTTGACTAAAATTTCTGTTTCTTCAGGCGATAGTGCCTGAGTGGTGAGGGACCGAGGCCGAATGGTTCGTCTCCCCTCCGCCACTCCGTTGAAGATATACCAAACCAGTCCCGATACTTATTAAACGGATCCTGTATATGATTAGAAAATGAACAGAGGAGTATGAAGACTAGGGACTAGATATTAATATAAATGTATATTCGATTCAGATAGAAGTGTCATCAAGTGGGCTGGGTACGTGTGAGATCATCTTTAACTTTATTACTAGATTCAATGGAAACAGAACTTTAGTTAGGGAATTATATGTCATCGCGATGTGTCAAAGTGTTTATAGTTATATTGAGCATATGTAGCAATCTGATCACAAGCTGGCTAATATTGCCATTCAAATTTCACTAAACGTGGGTGCTGCCACTACAAATTTGAATTTTCCAGAGACTACTTGATGACACTTCTATTTGAATCAACTATATATATGACAGTCAACAGGACCTGTAGACTATAAAAAGCACGATTAAACAGACATTTTAATATAATGCACATACAAGAATATGACAAGGAACGGATGACATTATAATGAAAATAGGAAAAAAAGACCATTACGAAAAAATATATATTGAACCATGGGGAAAACAAATATCGAAAAAAATATAAAATACGAATGTTTAAACCGCTTGTAAAAAGCTGTGTTACATATGTATCTGACAGTAACGGGAGACATGAAAAGGAGAATAGATATGGTAGAAACTACTTCCTGTAGAAGGCGTTTGTCAATTTACACGGACAGAAAAGAAACGGAATGTTACGTTAACATGTATTTTATCTTTACGGTCCCGAACGTTGTTAGTATCTTGCATTATGTCTCTATGTGATAAGCCGCAAAATAAAATTAAACCCATAGACACCATAAGTTTTCCGATTTAATACAGTTCTCTCTATGTGATAGAGAAAAAAGATCGAAGCAGTGACTACTTCTCTTTCTAATATTGTTTAATTTAAAGTTTGGTCCAATTGAAGTATATCAAGAATGTCACGTGTTCGGAAAGAGAAGCAAACACTACTGCGATTATTTTTTTCTCACACACACTGAGAGAATTGTTTTGAATCGGGATAATAACAACAATAAGCGTCACAGGAGAAAAGCTAACATAGGAGACTATTCACATAATGTCAAAGAATTCTTACATACTTTGCACATCCTGGTCGAAGTTGTAACAAAAAAACAATAAAATAACATCTTTAATAGAATAATACAGAGCTTTAGAGATTTTATAAAGTTTGAATTATCGAAAAAATTGCTGTACCTCTCCCAAGAATAATTACGTCATCTCCAGAATTATGATTGGGAGAATACGAGGATTGTCTTTTTAGTTTTGCAGGAACATGTTAATAACATAAAAAAAATACAGGATAAATTCCTACAGTTTATAGTATACAAAACAACGGCTAATTGCCACTTACAATAAAATGTTAATCAGCATAGAATCGACAAATTTAAAATATAAAAATAGAAAAAATTCCTAAAAGAATTCGAAAAAACATTTCAATATGATTGTTTAAAATATAATATTTAAGTACTTACAAACTAAAAACTATCGATACAATTAGTTGGTTTTTTACTGTAAATTTACAAAATATGTTAATTTAGTTTCACTTTGATAGTTCTTTATAATATTAAACACAAATAAAACAGATTCTCTTTAACACGGACAATTTTTGCCTGCAGTTTCCTGTCCATTGGCATTTTTTGTCAAAGAAAATTGATCTGCTGGTTTTTTAGAATCGCCTTCTAAAATAGATTCATACGCCATAATCTAAAACAAACTTCATACTATAATCTTACAATATCTTATGTAATAAAATAAAAAAAGATTCTAACAATAATTATAACTATTCTAATATACCGCGCATTGTATCGTACCACATGTATTCAATTTCATTCATATTCATACAAATCTTTATGGTAAACGAGAAAAGGACATTTATGTTTTCGACCCTCAGGAATCTGAATCTGAAGTTTTTTTTTGTAAAAATTGAAGTAACGGCGCTAGAGCATTTCAGTCTCCATTTTGGAAAGTATTTTTGTTGCTCACCAGCAGCGTTGCGAACCTAAAATTTTAGATTCGGTTTCCTGAGGGTCGAAAACATAAATGTCCCTTTCCTGTTTACGAGCCCTAAATTTTTTGAAAATTGGATACCTTTTTCATTGTATATATCACGAAAAAAATAGTATAAACCTGAAAAGTAACAACTAGCTAAAAATGAAAAATAGACATCAGTGTTGGGCGGTATGAAGTCCGCCGGTTCAGCTAGTATTTTAATAGATTTATTACCTTCTCGACAAGTGATCTAGCAGCTTCATCTATATTGATATTATCTTTAGCTGATGTTTCAAACCATGCATGAAAATTGTTTTCTCTGCAATATTCATCCATTTTGTTTGGATTACTAACAATTCCTTCCTTTTGTTGGTCACACTGAAAGAAATATTAATTATCAATAATTTGGAATAAGTATTGTAAGTATTCAGTCAGGCTTTCCTCCAGAAGGGTTACGAGTGACTTGTGGAAATCTATAAAAACTCGAGCGCCTTCTTTTTTTATCGTGGTTAACTCCGTTACCCCGGAAACTGTAGTGAAATAAAATAGCAGGCGAACGTGTTTTGGGGTAAAATTTCTTTTTACTACTTTTTTCGGAGTTGT
Source organism: Altica lythri (assembly GCA_964028335.1). Taxonomy (NCBI): domain Eukaryota; kingdom Metazoa; phylum Arthropoda; class Insecta; order Coleoptera; family Chrysomelidae; genus Altica; species Altica lythri. The sequence goes on along the minus strand of OZ034800.1, from coordinate 90,530,840 downwards.
TACACTAACATATTAATTTGTAACTACACTATTCAACAGTTAAAGTGGTTATTTCAATTAAATGTAAAATAAAGAATCGCTTATACCAATGGTAACTTAGTTTATTGTGTATAAGTGGTGTCACTAAAAAATATTTTGTGTAATCCCTGCATCCAATTATGAGTTCATAAGATCTAGAAAAATTCTATTATCCGCTTAGGATGTACGTTTGTAACCAGTTCAGGCTCTAAGAAGACCTATTCCAGATATTTACATAGTTGGAAAACCCTACCTTTATTTTTAAAATTTTAAATTGAGCTATTTTTTGTCGGAATATTTTATAACTTAAATAAATAACGAAATTCAATGGGAAATTAAAAATGATTTTCTTACTTTATTAGCTAATAAAACACATGGTATTTTCGATCCATCAGGTAACTGTACTTTACTATCCAGATCTGCTTTCCAATTTGCTATAGAATCAAAAGTTGGTTTACGGGTAACATCGAATACTATAAACGCCCCTACTGCTTCTTTGTAATACACTCTGGTCATGTTTCCATAACGTTCTTGACCTAAAACAATGTCTGAATAAGCTGCACAAATCTTAAGTCTGGTAAAAAAAATTGTTGAACAACAAAAAAATAGTCCTAATTCAACATTCATAAGGTGTAGCTTATTTTTCATGTGTATAATTTTTTTTTCTAAAACCCATATGGTTTATTGAGGATAGCGACGGATTACTGGTCTTAGTGTTTATATTGTTTGCCATAATTCCTCTAGATCCTATTGTTAGGGCATTAATTATAGCGTTGATCCAATAGGTATTGTATAAGACAAAATGAAAAAGCCAGATTTGTTAATAAAAGCCTTTGTGCTGTACAAAATGTGTACCAACGCTCTCAGAGAATAGGCTTAAGAGTAACGCGTCAAAGAGATGATCGGGTTTTGTTGATAGAACAGCTTCTGCAATTTTGCTGTAAATTCAGCTTCAATAGATAAGAGGTGTTACTAGTGAATGGGCACTTAGAAGAAAGCTTCGTGCTTCGTCTTGTGAAAAGATGACTACAGGGCCAGCATCAAATTTGAAGATTGGATTCTTCTCGTAAATCACTTGACGGTGATGACTGGAGCTAGATACTCTTACCCGATGAGTCTCCTACGCCCGTTTTGTTGAAGATAATTTCTTATTTATGAAGGATAATGCTTGTTTACATATTGCGCGAATCGTCATAAACTACCTAAATATTGTTGGTTTGGTATGTGCATAAGGAAGACTTCTAGATACCCAACGCACTACTCTTTTTTTCCAGTCCTAAGAGCAGTCTTTTTATTTAATAGCCAGACCTCGTATATAAGACATGAAAAGAGAGAAGAATACTTATTCAATATCTGTATTCGTGTATGAAGAACGCAATAAGAAATAATCATTTCTGTCGGTCAATCCCCTAGTGACAACTTTTTAAAAGAATATTTTTCACACCGAAATCTGACTTCGTTCATTTTTCCTATATAAAATTCTTGTTGTTATTTCCATTTGAATACTTGTATTATTTCTGCCGTTATATACTTTCCCGAATCGCCTAAATTGCTGGATTTAATAAATTCGAAAATATCAGCTTTATTGATTAACGGATTAAAATTAAATTGCACTTGAATTCTCCGTGAAGGGTTCTCTTAAATAATTTTTATTAAAAAATTTCTGCTTGGAAAATGTAAATATTAATAATAATACAGAAATTAAATATTTTTACAGCAATATTCTGTAACCATCACTGGTTTTAATTACTTTTGAAATACGATACGTTCGTTGTAGGTAATTGAGAAATATCTAGGAAAGTCATATGCGGTAAAGAATATCTAAATAAAACTACAATCAATATTACAAAATAAATATTTGATATAAACTTGTCGTTAAATTAATAATGTTAAGTACATAGTGTATTCCAATAGCCTACATAATTTTAATCGAACTTTACTCGCTTCAACGCATTCTCATGGTTTAATGAAGTCAGGTTTACTAACAAAACTTCCATATTGAAAGCTATTAGAATTATGTTCAACAATGCCGTATTGTACCGTACAGAATAGTATACATTTTACCTGCAATATCCCATAGTTGAAGTCTGATAAGGGTATTTTCATCCCAGTTAAGAACTTTTAATGCAAAATCGACCCCTATTGTTGCTCTATAATGTTGAGTAAAAAAACGATGAACATATCGCTTAATTATTGAAGTTTTTCCTGCACCTAAGTCTCCTATCACCAAAATCTTGTATAAATGATCCTTTGGTTTGGTTGCCGATTGATTTGCATTCGACTAAAACAAAAGTATCATTCAATGTAAATCTAGTTCTATGTATAGTATCATTCACTTTTTATAACAAATTTTATTTTTTGTGAAATATTCGTTTTGATACAAGTCATTCGAATTTTATGGTTGCGTTTTACTTTTCTTTCATCTATATATTTTCACCGAATATCGCTTATTTTTATCCAAGGTAAGTGGCAAAGTAAACAGGACTTATAAGAAATATCCAACACTGTTATTGGGGCTAATGTTCGATAGGCACATGCTTCATTAATGTTCTGTGAAAATTTCATGACAATCGAACCACTTCACACCGAGTTATCGCGCTCAAAGTGACAGTACCTTTTTAACATCAGTTGAAAAATGAGCAACGAACAAAGAGCCAATATTAAGTTCTGTTTAAAACTTGGTAAGACATTTATCGAAATGCATCAATTGTTGAAACAAGTTTATGGTGGTGATTGTTTATCTCGTAGCCGAGTCCACGAGTGGTTTACACGGTTCAGAGAGGGTCATGAGTCGCTTGAAGACGACGAACATGTTTGCCAGCCGAAATTTGTAATTACGCCAAAAAGTGCGTCTCTTTATATAAAATGAGCCAAAATATTCACTGAGATACATGCAGATAGAATTAAATATCTCCAAAGATTCGTATTTTCATGAAAATATGCTGAACATCTGGGAGCGGAGTGTCTTAAGGAAGATATTTGGAGGAGTAAAGGACGAGGAAAACGTTTGAAGGAGACGAACAAATGCAGAGATCAGAGAGCTGTACTGGAAACCATAAATTAGCCGGATCGCCAGAACAAACGTTTTTCCTGGCCTCTCCCTGTTTACACATTTTTCTAGCCGATTGTCATCCAATTGACAGACATGACTTGCCCAACGTAGGCGAGCATGGGAGATCAGAGTCTCTATATGCAGACAATTAGCTCTTCTACGAATATCTTGATTGGATATTCGATGGTACTAGCGAACGCGCATCATTTGACGTAAATGTCTTTGTTGTGTCAAGGTCAAGAGTTTTAATATGTCTTGTATATATGGAACCCAGGCCTCGCATGCGTATAATACAATTGGCAGGACAGCTGCTTGGTACACAGGCATTTTTGTCTGTAAAATGACTATAAGAATAATACTATAAACAATAAAACTCAACAGGTGAGTTTTTTTTTAATTTTTAAATTTTTAATTGTGCACGCCCAAGACATACTAATATGCGCCGCCACTGCATACAGACATACAAACAGACAAAATGAAAAAACATTGTTTTTGATTCTCTTGCATATATCAAAGCTCACCATTATGTTTTTTTTTAAATATATTTGCTATATACAAACATCAATCAGCTACAGTTTTATTATATTTATAGATTTTTGCATTACAACAAAAAAATGAATAAAATTACTCTATTTACGTACGGTAGAATGATAAAAGCACTTTACACTAATTTAAAATATATTGTTTTTCGATGTAGGGATTGTAATTCAAATTAAAATATGATGTATCAATTTTAATATATACCTAAAGAAATACGAATCCATTGAAATGTCAACGTTTAATTTCAGTTCATTATATAGATTTCGAATATGAACTAAAAAGTTGTAAATCAGTGATTAATTAGTATTAATTGCTTTTTGTGGTCATCGCTCTTGCAAATATATATTACGAAGCCCTCAAATTAAATTTGATGATAATTTCAATTCTAACAATAGTATATTAGTAATTTAAAAAAATTAACAATATGTATTTAACAACTTACAAACAATAAGAAATTAAAAGATAAATCCGTGGAAATATTTTTTGCAAAAATAAAATATCTATGCATAAGCAAAGAATTTCAAAGCTTTTGCAATAGGGAACCGGACAACTTTTCAAATAGTGTTTAAAAATAATCTTTATTCATATATATAGCCATAAAAAATAATATTTTAATTAAATAAATCCTCTGGAGTAGTTGAAAACGTCAAAAACATAATTTATTTAAAATTGCTGCGAAAACAGCACTTCATGTCAATTCAGATCGCGTGACGTCATATGGAGGTAAACAAACTACGAGCCATATTACAAGTGATCAGTGCTTGGATAAATTAAGTATTTTGTGTTTCTTAATCATCATGGACCGAAAAAGATATCGTTGGTGTGTTGTACCTCGATGTTGAAATACATCAGTAACTACTCCAAATAAATTTTTTATTGATGTACCTCGAAAACCAGACATACGAAAGAAATGGTTAGACCTAGCAAGACGAAAGTGCGATGGAATGTCTGTTACTTCACCAATTTACTTTTGTGAAGATCACTTTGATGTAAGTACTGTACCTAGAGTGTTATTACGCAGCCCATAATACAAATAATCATATTTAGTGTGTATGTAATGTAGGTGTTATAGGTTATGTTTTACTTATTTCTTCAATCATTTCTATGGTTAAGATAAACAAAAAGAGATTGAAATACTTATACAAATAATGTTTTCACATTTCTAAATTCGGCAGAACAAAAGTCTGAATTAGTGGCAAAGAAACTGCTGACCATGAAAATATCAACTTTTGGGAGATTTCTATTTTCGGCTTTTGTATAACCTTGTTCCATAATAAAAACTTAACAGAAGGCTTCAAGCACTTACGATAACTTCTGTTATGACTATAGTCCTTCAATTCGTAACTATAACAATTAAATATTTTTAGAAAAATGCAAATAAATCGTAGAAAAACGCGTAATAACATACAAAGCAGTGTTGTTTACTTATGGCTACTTACATATGACGTTACGCACTGTGATTGGCGTTTGGGTTCTTACACGTCACAGATAATTTACGCAACTTTATTTATTGATTTAAAAATATAAATCATTGTTATTTCCTAAAAATCTTTATTGAGTGATATTGTTGTATAACAAACTTTATTTTAAAACACATCTTAGATTTTTTTCGATTACTGTCCGGTACCCTATTGAATTTTGCATTATTTAAAATGTAAATTTTTATTTTGTTTATTATCCTGTCGATAGAATAACTGTTTCTCTTGAATATGATACGCGTTGAATCATTTTTCCTTTTTTTTTCTGAATTATATTAATGTGAAAAAAGTTGTTCCAGGAAATTTAAAAAACTTTTTAACTAATCAATGAATCGCTCTGAAATTTTGATCGTATCTTTAACGCTACAAGACATTTTTGAAACAATTGCTAACTGAAAATCCAAAATTCTTACTTATTTTACAATTTTCTAATCAAAAAATTAGTAAATTAACATTCAAAAAGCTTCATTTCGAAGCTTTATACATGCCTTATCAGATGGTTACTTAAAATTTTGTTTAAAATGCTATACTTTTTACTTATAGACGAAACAAGTCCTAATGATGCATTTTTCGGCCTTAAATTGTAAATAACTACCGAACCCACTGCAGGAAATATATAGGTTTTAGTTATTAAGGTCCATAATGCAAAAAAACTTGTCCGATACCTGGTCGGGTCAAAGTCCCAAACTGGGTACCTACTTTTTATCTTATTTTTCTACACTAATTCGTTACTTCTTTTAGTTAATGGATCAAAACAAGCGCAGAATATTTTTATAAAACTTTTTGAAATAAATTTTTTGTGAAAATGTGTGTTTTGTTGTCATTTAAAAATATTATTTCGAGTTCGCGAAATAGTTTCCAAAGCCATATTATACTTTTCCAACCTTTTACTAAATATTATATCTATCAGAAATTATAATAGCCATTTAAAATTGATTAAATTCTTGTTTTAAAACAATCTGATTGACAGTATAAAGTTATCAAAGTATTAAAAATACTCAATCTTTCTTTCATGTATCAAGAAAATAAACAAAAACATCAAAAAATTACCGTAGTAGGAGTTTGTTCCACAATCAACTCCCCATAGGCCGGCATCTCTTTGAAATTGTCTAAAGATTTTGTGCGTTCAGGAAGTTGCTTAATTTTATTTTCAGGTGATATTTGTTCTACATTTTCCGCATTTTTTAAAGACTCCTGTAGATTGGTTTCCGAAGCAGATTTGGTTAAAATAAGATTATCGTCCCCTTCAGGGGTTTGTCGTTCATCTGACGAAGTACTAGGAAGGGGTATACTTGCTATATCTTCTTCAATATCTTGTCTGATCGAACTCGATTTATTTTTTAATTTTAGTTTTTTTATTAAAAACGATTTTTTCTGTTTTAATTTTGGTGATTTTGGAGGAACCACTAATTTCTTAGCGCGTTTATTTTTCTCGTCTTTAGCTTTCTCTTTGGATGGTTCAATTTCGGTATCACTTTTCATTTTAATTTAATTAGTATAGCAGCTTGAGACATGACTAACGATAGGAAATGCCGATCGCAGACTGAAATATTTAGTTTCAAGGGAATAATTACAAAGTAGTAAATATTGGTGGGGGTTAATATACAATCGTGATACATGTTTTAATAGATTATCTTATTAATAATTACTGAAACAAAGATACTCGAAGGACAAACACTGAGATATTACAAACCCTTCATATTTAATTTAGAAACCAGGGAGAATATGACGCGTAGGTGCGAATAAATCTGTACCACAACGGACAGGAAGTAATTAATTTTTAGGGCATGAAACCACAAAGGTACATGAGGAATCTATCCCTATGACAAGCTATGTTACGAAAGGATGTAGAAAATACATAAAAGTAAATGGAAAATAGGCATTCCAAATCTATTATTATTCGGCTCAATTTCAAAAATATCCAGTTACGTTAATCATTTTCAAACAATTTAACCTTTTGTAACATTTGATTACAAATAAAAACTGTTCGTACAGAAAATGCAACCTTTCCAATCCACAAAAAACGTTTATAGTATTGTGTATTTATTTATTTATTTTACTTACACTGCTCTACAGGACTAGCCCAATTACAGAACATGATCAAATGACATATTCTATATATAGAGGAATTTTTATAAACGTTAGCACATGGTGCATTTAGATAGAAGGTTATTTCTGGATAATAGTCGCGGAACAAAAAGATCCAGGTTTCCTATAGAGTGTCTGGAAGGCTAAGTTTCACATATAAACTAATAAACTTCAAGGCACTCAAGAGTTCATTCTGGGGCGTACCAATTGTAGGGTAGGTAACAGTAGATTTGTATGGCAGCAAATTTAGAAAGCGCCTTTCTACATTCTCAAGTCGATCAATATGATTCTGATAAAACGGATTTTACACAACAGATCCATATTCCATCTTTAAACGAACGTAGCAATACAGTTTTTTCAATGTTTCGATATTCCTGAAATCACGACTATAACGAACAACAAAATCGTAGGTCCGAGTTGCAGCCTTTAGAACAGGGTCGATATAGTCATTAAATGAAAGAAAAGGGTCAAAAACAACACCAAGGACAATGCAAGTGTTCATACTGCCCATAGTCCTAAGCCCCAACGACTTCTTCACGTTCCCAAAAATCAAAAATTCAATGCGTGGGCAGCGATTCCAGTCGCCAGAAGAAGCCATTGATGCCCTTAAAACAGCGATTTTGCAGGTCTCATCTGAAGACTCTTTACCAATTGGTTTGAACGTATGCAAAAGTGTATCGATCTTGGTGGGATATATTTTGAAAAGCAATAAAGTACTTTAAGTCTATATATTTTTTGTCTTTATGGCTATATGCAAAACTAAAAAGATAACCCAACCCTCGTATCTTTGTTCAGTAATTACAAGATACGATTTAAATGAATAGTATCAATTACTTTAAAGACATTACAAAAGAGAGTAAAATGCAAATTTAGTTAATATCTTTTAAGCGAAATTATCTATTAAACACACTAGAAAGTGTATTAAATCAACCATAAAAGATAAATAAAACTTATCTGCAGAAATAAAATCTAAAAATTATAATGCCGATTATCCATATTCATACCGGTGTTTTACAGTTGTTAAATTTCGTTTTATATGAGTTACTACTTGATATTCCTTCTATTCTGATATGAAATTCTTGAAAAGGTGACTCCCAGAGGAAGTAACCTGAAGTTTTGAATAGAATTTTTAATAAAAAACAGATATAAAAATCGATCAAATGTCTGAAATACTCAATGAATGTAATTATTATAATCGTATTCAAAGGAATATATAAGTTTGATGAAATATATCTGATTTAATTACATGTAAATATATAAAAACGAAATATAAATTATTTACAAACAAGTGGAGTCTAAGGACATTCTAAGCATTATATTTCAATAAGAGTTCGAGATATAGGTTTACATCAGAAGCCACAAAAATAGTGTTAACGTTCTCGTTTCGTAGTAAAATCGATCACTTTTGAAACCCTAGACTCTAGAGTATTATTACGAACTTTATCTCTAAGAACACAGTTTATATTATCATAAAAGGAAAGGGTGAAATATTTAAAAACCGGTCATAATTTTAAGTAACAAATATATAACTTTCAGCATTCAATTGGTAAAATTGTTAACTATACCCTATCTATACCTATAGGTGAAACCGACCAAATCGTCGTGGTGGAGGAGCCTGTGTTTACTTGTCATCTGGAGTCACTATTTATTTCTGTCACTGTTTTCCTGATTTTTCTGTACCCAACATGGAGCTTCTTGGCTTAAAAATATCTCGTAGTAACTTATTTGTTTTTCATTTAGTATGTATGTGTTTATCGTCCTGGAGATTCTCAGTTAGTTAATGACAAAATTCTCATTAAAACACTCGAGGAATTGTGTATTCTAGAAAATTTTATGTTATTTGGAGATTTTAGTTTTAGAGATATTTCTTGGGCTATAGTTATTCCTCCTACTGACTTAAAAAGTTATTTACAGACTTTGTACTCAACTCCAACCTACATCAACTTATAACTGAGGCTACTCGCTTCAGAATCAATATAACCTACCATCAACTTTAGACCTGGTATTTGTAATTTAAGAGTTCTATTCAGTTGTATAAAACCTTTATTCGTCCAGTGTTGGAATATTGTCAACTGTATGGACCCTAGTCTTAGTGCGTGACCGAAATATCCTCGAAGATGTACAGCGACGGTGCACAAGGTTATCTTTTGGTTTAGAATGGCCAATATTTCCACGTTTGAATACGAGGTGATTTGATTCTAACATTCCGTATACTAAAATTTGATTATGGAAGCTTGAGAAGTATGTTTATTCTGGATAGTGACCAACGACTTTGTGGTCATCAGTTTAACTCAAGAAGGCACCATTTTTGAGAAAGTGTACGTAACAATTTCTCTGTAATTCCGTATGGAACAGACTTCCTGCAGATATTGTTGATGCTCCATCTATGAATATATCTAAAAACAAACTTGACTGTCACTTATTTCAAATCTGAATACGTTATTACTTTTCTTTTCTTTTGATATTTTTCGCACTCATGTTGTAATTTATATGGGCATGTGGGTCATGTGATTAATGAATAATAATAATAATAATAATAATAATAATAATAATAATAATAATAATAATAATAATAATAATAATGTGATAAAAAAATGTTAATTGTCAACAGATTTGTTTAAGCTTTGAACATAGAGGAAGGGAGCCAGGTTTCCAGTTGTCCCTCGGTTAAAAAGGTAGAGAAAATCGCGTTAACCACTCTATCTCTTTCTACATACGCATGTGCAGTTAGCTTGAAAAGAAAGTAGCAGAGCGTTTTGCCGGATTGTTGTAATTTAATTTATGTGGTTAATAAATAGTTTACAAAATGACAAAAAGGTGTATAATTTGTAAAAAATCAGCCTATTCCTGACCATTTAACTCGAAGTTTTCACAAGTAAGAATTATCTACAATCTACATAGTGTAGTTTAGTAATTAAATATTTTATTGTCTCATACGATAGGGGTATTACCCTACAGATTAATTTATTAGTTTCATATTTTATTAATTGTTTTGTATCACATTTAACTAGGTCAAAGTTAAAAGGTTGGATCTAAAGACGGGTTAGACAGTTTAATTTTTATTTACAAAGTAGAATATGAATTGGCTGTAAAAGAGCGTCGTACAGTAATCGGAAATGAAAATTTCCGATTGAAAATAAAATAGCGCGACAACGGAAAGAGATAAATAAATAATTCTGGGCTTGTTTGAAACGTCTTGACATGTATAATTTAGGAAAAATTTTAAAATATGTATAATATTTATAAAAAACAATAATAAATAATGGTAAAATGTTAAAAAAAGTATATTTCGCGGTAGATTGGTTCCAGTATAGTTTATTAAAATGGCATTCTGTACCTTATAAATTAGCAATAAATAATATATGATGTTAATACCCTTCTGTATGTTACTGATATCTCTTACTCTCATCAAAAATGTATACTCCGCACAATTTCGGCTTTCAAACCGTGGTAGATTGGTTTCATTCTAAATAAGTTATGGAAATGGCGTGTTACTAATAATTATAATTTAGCAATAAACAATATATTATCGTTAATACCTATCTAGTTTTTGTGGAAATACTTAAATAATGTAATTTTACATATTTTCTATCGAAATAGTACCTACACCAATCAACTATAAATTTGTAGCAATTCCTCAAATAGTGCTTTTTTAACATTTGACCATTATTTCAAACCAGCTCAGGATTATTTATTTATCTCTTTCCATTATGACCCTATTTTAATTTTGAATCAAAAATTTTGATTTCCGACCACTTTGCGTCGTTAAGGTCACACACGAGGAGTCCAGAGTCTGAGGTTGTCTGTGAAAGTCACCCTTTGAGGTGTCTCTAAAACAAACCCTTCGGTTTGGGCTGCTGTGATTCTTGACGTCTTTGTTATTGAGTTATTTCGTAGCCAGAAACCAGATTTATGTGAATGCGGCTACTAAAGTAGGATAATTGTCTGCATGTCCATCACTCTATCCATGGAAAAACAGATAATGATTTTTGAAAAGTTTTGAAAAGTTCTTAGTTCATGGGCCAGGAAACAAACGATGCAAATAGAATGATAAGATGACTTTATACTTATTCATCAAATCCTGTGTGACCTTGGGCCTCTTCTTTAATGGGAGGAGACAGAAACCTCCTCTTTGAAAAAATAGCTCGTTTTTACGATTGCAAAAAAGCATAGCATTGCCATATAACTATATTACTTTGTTTTAATTGAACATTATCGTGTAATATAATTTAATCAAACTAATATACAACATTTCATCCATCTCCATTCTTCGATAGTAACAGAACTGTTGACTCAACCCCATCAAAACCCAAACCATCATCTTTAAACATCCAAACCTCAGCCGACGAGAAAATCTCACTTTCGACCCTATCAACCTCTCACTTTAATAATAATAATAAAATGAGAAGATGAGCGTCCCTCCTAGGTGCCCTGGGTGGTAAAGTCGGAAGTTGCCACTCCAAAACTCTACTCCATACCTACAAAACTTTTATTCGGCCTCTTCTCGATTATAAGACCGTGCCATACTCTGCTCTTCCTCAGAGACTCCTGCATTCACTTCTTGCCACAGAAAGGGTCATTATCCGTATGGCCGAAAATCTACACCACCTTTACCACCCAAGCCACCTTGTCTACAATACAATACGATTTCAGACGCTACAACAACGCTTGGACTCTACAAGGTACCAACATCACCGCTCAGAGGACCCTTCACACCAACTGGAATGGTGGACTGCAAATCTCAATTTCAAGAATTCCGAAAATCAAGTTCCCCTTATCTCCCTAAGACATCTCCAAACCATAGACAGGGACCTTCCTACAGAACTTGATGACCGACTAGACGAAACCCTCCTCTCCTATAGGAAGACAGTAGACAACAACAGGATACAAAAAAATGAGTCCTTGGCGTTTCTGTGGTTCCCTTCGTCCTTGCCAAATGGCAGGCCTCACGCCGGAGGAGACACGCCACAGCGTCAATCTCCCAAACCCACATTGCATCACGTGGGCTACACTCCTACAAACACTCACACTCACATTAAAAAAACCTTTATTGACGGTTTAGGTACTTTCCGGGAATACCAGGAACCAGAAGACACCGGAACAACCACAAATCAGAAAACGAACACCGAATGGTGCCGACGACAAATTATTTACATTAACGGCATTGATATTTTTGTTTCAATACATTTTCCGATCCGGTATTGATACCTTTGTTTCAATTCCCTTTCCAATACCAGTATCGATGTTTCAGTAGTATTGCAAAAACTCTATAAAAACTCTTTTATTACACTTACTTGAATTAATAACACACTTTTCATACGAATACTGCTATATTCAACCGCAAATGGAGCTGATGTCAAATCTGCAGATTGCCTTTATTCCCCCTCAAGAAACAATCGTTAAATACTATAAACCAACCCCGTTTTTTAAAATTTTAACTTGTGGGGGTAATTGAACTGGGACTACTGGGAGGTAGGTTTGATAAATAGAACTACAGATTAAAGTAAATCTTTGAATAAAACCATTATTCACGCCCTATCATTCAACACTGTAATCGGACTAGGGGTGTGTTTAAAAACCATTCTAAACAGTTTTTAAATGTTTATTAAATAGCTGTTTTTATAAAAACGATTCAAAATATTAGAGACTCCTATTATTTTTTTAAATAAAGTAAATTTATAAACATCAAAACAAGATAAGATTATAGTTAGGTCATCTTTGTTAATAATAACTGTCGACATTAAAAATTGGATTGAATAAGCTTATCAAAGTCGTAACTTCACTTGTTCAGCAATTTTGTTTAATGCTTCACAAAAACATCCACACCGGAGATAATTTCAATTCAGTTTGTTGTGTTTTTTTTATAACCTAAGAGCTTTGTTAATGTTGTAAATATTTATCTAGTCATCTAATTTGTTGTCAAATATTTGTAAATGGTGTTATCTTTGATAAGTTTTGTTTTAATTAAAGAATGAAAATACACTTAGTTGAAGTAACCCGAAAATTGATCTTTGTTTGAATTAAAAAAAATAGAAAGCATATTCGTACCGGAATACTAAATAAAAAATTGAATCACATTTATTTATTTATGTATTTAAACTCGTATACAAACACCAGAACGGTAATTCCATGTAGGAGTGCTTACTGGATTAATAAAATAAAAAATAAAAATTAGAATACTAAATATAGTTTGAAATAAAACTAGCCTATACATAAATAATAATATAAAATAAAAATACAAATAAAAACCCAACAATATCTATAAAAAAGAGCGTCACACTAAGCATAAATCCACATTTCACAACAACATTGAGTTTTTTATACTTCTGGTACTACTTATAAATAAATCTAAATCACATTTTTGTATCACATTGTTACAGTCTAGAAGTTATCCTGTAGGTGTACCCCAAGATCTCTACATTCACTCTTTCTAACTAACACTTGGCACTTGGTTATTGATAGAATAATTATATACAAAGAAATTGATTTTGCGTGTAAAAGTAATTGTTTGACACTTATTTATATTTAAAACCATTTTATTTTTCTCAGACCATAGAGCGACATCGTTTAGATCTGGCTGAAGAACATGACAGTCTTCAGGGCTTGACATATACTTATAAAGTTTAAAATCATCGGCAAATTATCATAGAGAAATTTAAACAAACAGAAAAATGTATACTTATTAGTAGGTGATGAATTCAGGAAATATTATTTCACCAAAAGATATACGGATGGATCAAAAACACAACGGGTTTGGGATGAGGAATTTACTCTAGATCCCTAGCCTACAAATGAAATGGCTATAGATGGCTTGTCAAATGTGGTTCAGTCAGAACTCACAAGAATAACCATAGCTGCAAAAGAATTAATCAATAGGAACAGGCCCGGATTTGAATTATCAATTCCAATCTTGATAATTAAAGCTGGACATTTGTTATCCAGTGCAATGAGGAGAAGTTACAGGACGTATCGATCAAGAGCTAGCAATACAAGAGGCAAAACAAATTAAGTATTGGTGAAAAATTCTTAGAATTGTCGTCAGTACGATTAAATTTATTGCTGAACGTGGATTAGCCTTCCGAGGAGACGATGAAATTATTGGATCACCGAGAATTCACTGGGTATTTTGGAATTACTAGCCGAGTACGAACCAACCTTGGCAACTCATTTAACACAAGATGCAAACAAAGGAAGTGGTCACGTCAATTACCTTTCCTCCACAATTTGCGAAGAATTCATAAGTTCTATGGGTGATCAAAAGCTCAATGAAATCGTAACAAGGATTAAAAAATCAAAATACTATTCGATTTCAGTGGACTCTACTCCAGACGAATCTCATATCGATCAACTTACAATAGTTGTTCGATATATTGAAGGATCGATACCAAAGGAACGATTTCTTACTTTCTTACCAAATTGCGGTCATACTGGTGAGGCAATAGCGAAAGCTTTACTACAATTTTTGGATGACCATCAAATTAATATGCTTAATTGCCGCGGTCAATCGTACCACAATGCTGCAAATATAAGTGGCAAATACAGAGGGATGCAAGCTCTTATTTTACAGAAAAGTCATTTATCAGCATTTGTACCATGCTGTGGTCACTCACTCAATTTAGTTGGAAAGGCAGCTGCTAACTCTTGTACATTAGCAGTGCAATTCTTTGATTTCATTCAGAATTTATATACGTTTTTTACAGCAAGTACACAACGATACCGAATCCTGTATGAAAAATTAGCGAAAAAAAAGTGGCCGTCGTATGTTTTAAAAAAACCTTGTGATACTCGCTGGTCATGTGGAGCTGAAGCCACAAAAGCCATTGTTATGGGATATTCTGAAATCGAAGAAACTCTAACCAGCATATCTTCTGATATGAAAGCAGAAAGATATTGTGAGAAATGAAGCAGCACATCTTTTAGATAAGATGAGTGGTATCGAAGTCGCTCTATTTGCCATCTTTTGGAACGACATTTTGAAGCGATTCAACGCAACAAACAAAATTTTGCAGGACCCAAAAAGTGGTTCTTGAATCAGCTATGCGTGCATTGTAGTCATTGAGATCATTCGTGGAATCCAAAAGAGACGATTTTGATAAATACGAAGAAGCAGCTAAACAAATGTCAAATACTATCGAATACGTTCAGTCACGTACCAGAAACAGAAGTGTGAAGTTGAATCCACTTGATTATATGAAAACACAAAACGTAAATCTGTCACCAAGAGAAAAATTTAAAGTGTCTGGTTTTATTTCAGTGATTGATCAACTTTGTGTGTCTCTCACTGAAAGATTGCATTCATATTAAGCTGTTCGTTCGCGATTTGGATTTCTCAATCATCTAGAGGAGATGAACGCTGCAAATTTGTATGCTGCTGCAGAGGAACTAGTAAAAATTTACAAAGATGATTTAGAACCTAGCCTTGTTAATGAGTTGGTTCAATTTGTATCTTTGATAGACTTATACAAAAAGGACTATGAAAAAGACCAATCTAAAGAGCTGTTTTATTATCGCATTCTGGAAAATCAAAATTTCAGGGCTACCTTTCCAAACATTGAAATTACACTAAGAATGTATTTAGTGTTGATGGTCTCAAATTGTACTGGCGAGCTCTCGTTTTCAAAAATGAAAATTATAAAGAATAGGCTCCGAACGACGATGGGACAAAACCGGTTATGGAAGTTGAGCCTACTTAGTGTTGAAAGTGATTTACTCCGGGAACTAAATTTCAGCTAAATCATTAGCAACTTCTCGTTAAAAAAAATCTCGCAATGTTCCATTCGTTAACGCAGTAATTTGGTTTTTAATAAATTCTTTGTTAAAATAATTTATTTGTTGCGAATAAATTTTTGAAAGGCTTTTGTTAAAAAAAAAATTGTTTTCATTTGGAAAAAAATTAGGGGCCTCCACTTCATCGTTGCCCCAGGGCCTCTAGACCTCCAAATCCGGCCCTGAATAGGAACATCACAGGTAGACCACGTATCACTTCAAGTTTAGTACTAGAATGTCACCAAACTCTAACTGAAGCCAGCCAGATCAGTCTAAACTGGATCAAAGGAGATGGGAACTCTAAAGGCAACCGCTTTGCGGAAAATTTAGCAAGGAGGGCTGCAGGATACAAATATGTTAGCCCTCGCCTAACTATCAAATTAACAATGTCCGCTGTCGTGGACCTTATCAAACAGCACTCTCACCTTAATACAGTGCCAGAGAATTATTACCTCGTCTGGCGAGAAAACAGCAAGAAAATTTAAGTCACTGACCAGACAAATTCTTCGAACAGTGTGGAAATCTTAACAGGTCACTGCCAACTGCGAAAACATCTCTTTAGGATGAAATTAGTAGAATCGCCCTTATGCAGAGGTTGCGAACAAAAAGAGGAAATAGTAGAGCATATAATGTATGACTTCTCTGCTTTTTCTGAAATCAGAAGATCCGTGTTAGGTTAGACGGGTACTGGCTTACACTCTTACACCAGCCGATGTCAGGGAGATCACCCTGGAGAGTCTCGTCACCTACTTTTAATCTTTGGGTCAGATGACAACCTGAGGTGTGGATGTCACTACTCACGGGAGGATGCACAATACCATCTGTGGCCTCAGTACCGGCAAACATTGCAAATATTATCAAAAAGATGAGCAGTACGAACAGATTATTCAATTAGTACTTTTATGGCTTTCGGTGCGAATCACCCTCTACATTCAAAGGAGCTTATTAGTGGTTTGATTGTTGTTAAAAACAAGTACGAGTAAGTTTTCAAAACGTTAATTAAAATCTCCTTAAACCATAATGAAATATTTCTAATTCACATTCAGTAAAGGTAGATGATATTGGTAAAGATATTCAGACAAACCAATTTATTAGAATTACTACGACACTGAGAATGAAGATAACCTTTTTCGCTGGTATCTGATGATTAATTACAAAACAATATTAAATTTTTAGGACCTTATTGATTTTCTTCCCCAATTTATAGACCTCTGGAAAATTTCACAAAAGTAATATTGGATTGAAGGATACGAAAATTTATTTATGTTCGGGTCAGACAATATTTTAGGCTGGTATTTGATTTTGTGTTCAAATTCTGGAAAATTCCTCGGGTAGGTATCTTATTATAAGTATTGCAATATTAAGACTTACCATTTCAGATTAGTATTCTTCGCACTATATTAAAAAACATTTAGTGTAAGTTATTTCCTATAACAAATTTAATTTCACTCGCACAGACCGTAAAAATATTAACAATTTATAAATCTTTCATAAATCTGAATGTACACAACTCATTCGGTACCGATAACAACGAGACACTGTAAGATAACATTTTATTTATTATTGTAGAATTTACAGAAATTTTTTCCAAAATTCCTACCCGTAAGGTGTACTACTAACTGGATTAGTGTTTAGGTTTGCAGTGATCTATAATCTAGCGATAAATTTTACTTCTGTTTTTAATAAAGAAATACTTGTTTTTATGATCAATAAGAACAGGAACAACTAATACATTGTTTACAATTTTGTCGATAACTTATAGAAAGTTCAGTAACCATCACCAGATACTTTTTTAGTTCTAAACTGCGTTCTAAAAGAATAGAACTTTCACTGACTCTAAATTCAGCTTCTATTTAAAGTAAATTACTATTATAATAGCACAGGTACCCATAATAACTGTGAAATTATTTCCTTGTTACTTTTATGCATTACTAGTCCTATATATTTGATAACAATATTTATCTACGTATACAGGGCAACTTAATATACATAAAATAAAATAGTTAATAAGTATAGGAACGTGTTTAGTAGTGTGGTACCTAGGCATATCACACTATTAATCAAACTCTATTTTTTCATCAAACATTGTAAAAGTATCGTTTATTATTGCCAGTTTTTTTTTAAAATAATTTTTGTACTATATTTGTAATCAACTGGCTGATCGATTCTTGATTTTTTGTTTTTTCACATTTTTACGACATTTGTTTTATCGTTTTCATCATATTTTCTCGTTAGTTTCCAGGTTTTCGTTGTATCAACTACACCACCTTACAATGGTGTCATAATACTTAATTAAGTAAGAATTCCTTGTTTACTTTTTGAACTACCTACTGCTCGTAGATAGAATCACGGACTTTTTAGACACCAACTCTACAATCCCCCTTTTCCAACATGGATTCAGACCGAACCACTCTACCCAAAACCCGATTCTAGAACTTTAAATTTTACCGCCTCATCCCTAAATCAGAGAAAACTTTTCTCTGCTGAAAGACTTTCGACAAGGTTTGGCACGCTGACCTAACCGGAAGATGCCACTTTAAAACTCTACTACATACAAAACTTTTATTCAAGCTCTTGTCGATTGAAAGTCCGTGACATACTATGATCTTCATCCATTCGCTTCTTGCCACAGAGAGAGCTATTATCCGTAAAGTCAAAAACATACACCATCTTTATCCACCTTTGTCTACAAAAAACATCCTTCTCGATTTCAGACGCTACAATAACGATACGTCGCTCGGACTCTACAAGATACCAACATCACCGCCCAGAGGACTCTCCATACCCAGTGGAATAGAGAACTCCAAATCTCAATCTCAAGAATTCCGAAAATCAAGATTCCCCTTCCCTCCCTAAGCCTTCTCCATACCGTAGACAGGGACCTTCCTACAGAACTTGAAGACCTCCTAGACGAAACCAACCTCTCCTAGAGGTAGACAACAACTAAGATATTCAAGATTGTACAGAGAGAAACAATGAATACACAGGGTACCTTATTTTGTTTGAAACTTGAAACAGTTCCTTCTAATAAAGAAGCTATTGCAGCTGTGGAACAATAATTTGCAGAGATTCCGGAAAATCATTACAGAGGTGGTATAAAATTACTGGAATAAATGTGTTCAAGCTGAGGTAGATTATATTGAATAAAAAAGACATATTTTTTCAAAACTTTTCAACCAACTTGTATATAGGGAGACGTATTTCAAATGAAAACTGAAAGTACTTACGTGTTTCTGGATGCAAACTTAAAGGAATCTTCAACCTAGTTTACAACTTTTATGCTATAATTCTATGAAAATAAACTTTCTGAACTTGACTAATAATCAATAATAATAACTTCATTTGTAGACTTAATATGTGTCAGTGAAACAATAAATTTTTTCTACGGTTATTATACAAATGTATCATTTTTTGACAGTAATCTCTAAAGAAATAGGGTACGTTGTTATATCTAATAAAGAAATATCTCATTTCTTTATCTGATAACACAAAATGTTCATTTCTTTATTGTTTTAACTTAATCAAGTATACTGTGACAATTATGTATTGATATATTTGACTAACAGTACAGATTGACAGTAATAAAGTAGTGACAGGTACAACAGATAGTTTTTAATACATTATTTAAATTAGATTGTTATTTAAGTTAAAATGTTAAGTAGTGATAAAAATGAATTACAATTAACTCCTCCTAAAATAAGAGAAGCGGCAAACGAAGCTTGTCAGAATTTGATTCCCGATATTTCAAAACATAAGTACCAGAATGCATATGAAAGTTTCGTGACCTGGCAAAAGAAAAAGGCAACAAATTCCGTTTCAGAAACTGTGCTTTTAGCTTATTTTTCTGAATTAACAAATAAATTTAAGGTATGATAACTGTAAGTATTGTAAATAATAGTTAATTTTACTTAAATAATGTAACTTATATCGTTATGTTTGGTTTTGTATTGGATTTATTTTTGAATTATTGTATTATTATGTGGTATAACCGTAGAAAAAGTATAGTGTTTGACTCGCAAGGAGTAACTCATTTCCCACTCGTACGATTTGCAGCATTCGCCTGCGGCTCTTGCTGCAAACATCGTACTCGTGGGAAATGAGTATCATTCCTTGCTCGTAAAACAATATACTATTGATTACGTTGTACAAAGTCAGCCTATTCTTCTAATTAAAAAAGGACAGTTTTAGTTCATCTGAATCTATACATATAATAAAACTGTAGAAATGTATATGTTTGTGCGCGCATCATATGAAAACTACTGATCCTATTCGAATGCGGTTTTCAAAGACGTATTTTTCTTCTTTCAACTTAACATCTGGTGTATAAAACTTTCTACCCCCACCCCTTTAACGGGGTGAGGAAAGAAATTTTTATACAAAAATCAACACGCCACGCGAACGACGTCGCGGATACATCGAAATAGAACCCAAAAATGTGGTTAGATTTTTTTGTCTGTCTGTCTGTATGTTTGTGCGTGCATCACATGAAAACTACTGATCCGATTCGAATGCGGTTTTCACAGATGTATTTGTCTTCTCTAAACTTAACATCTGGTGTATAAAAATTTCTCTCCCATTCCTTAAATGGGGTGGGGTAAGAAATTTTTATACAACAATCACACGCCACGCGAACGACGTTGCGAGTACTAGTATACAATAAAATAAAATATTCGATTTTTACTAAAGTTTTTTTTTTGTAAATAAACGCTTTATGTGCCGACAAAAATGTTAAAACAAAGCTTTTTAGTGTTCGGAAGAGGTGTTGTGACATAAAAATCCTCACAAATATGAGTAACGAAGAAACTGTCCCTGGCTCGTTATTCTTAACCCCCTGCAGCATGATTGGTAGGATGGTTGATGGTAGATGGCTGCCTGGCGAACATCCAGCTACCTATAAACTACCATCTAAACACCCAGGATGCGTCAGGCGTCTATCCATCCTTACCCTTTCCTCCTCCTTAAGACTTCACCAAACCGTAGACGGGGACCTTCCTGCAAAACTTGACGACCTCCTTGACGAAATCATTCTCTCCTACCAGAACAGAGTCCTTGACGAAGGTTTCTGTGGTTCCCTTCTTACTTACCAAACGGAAGGCCTCACATATTGGAGGCACGTTCCAGGAACCAGAATCCAGGAAACATCGAAACAGTCAGAAAATCAGGAAGCGAACACTAAATGGCGCCAACGACTGATACTAACTCCATTCAAATTCTACCATCCACTTCCTGAAATGGACACTAGATACTGTAACAGGGTCCTTAAACCCAAAACCCACCAACATCACACTCCTGTAAATTACTAATTATTCTTGTGTGTCCATCCTTATCAGTCGTGTTTGATATTCCGTCCGGTTAGCCTGGCTATGGAGGCAAGCGTAATAGGTGCTGTGGATAAAAGAAGGACAATTTGGAACCCAGTAGACCTACTACAGATAAATTCTAAACTATTGATTACACTGTGGGAAGAAGCTGCATCTCTCATTCGCTGCTCATACTTCACACTTTCGAATACACCAAGCATGCTCCAACTCTGATCTAATTAGATTCAAGTGCTAAATATTGTTAAACGAACGTATTTTTTTAATTGGCTCTTATGTGCCAAAGTTATACTTAACAGCTTTGGTTCCATCGGAAAAGGAAAGAGAGCAGTTAAAAGAATTACTAAAACAACTTAAGTTAATCACGAAAGGAAAAGTTATTATAACTTCTTGAGAGGTCAAAGTACACAATACAACCTTTTCAAGTTCTTGTACATTTTAATTTAAATGAATCAATCAATTGTTAACAATTGAGCAATGATATTAAAATTAATTAGATCCCTTTTTGACTGTATTTATGTCGCTACCACTGGACAAAAATATATATCTTTCCTACATTTGTTAAACAAACACAAACAGGTCTGACGCTGGTCACGATAGCAACTATTAAATATTTCATTTTGTTATTAATTATTGATAACGATAACAATTATTACTTAACTTAAATCTAGGATACATTCCAGTGTACCAATAATACTCTGGAGGTGTTCTACAATCTACTACACTTATA
The DNA here is from genome assembly GCA_964028335.1 of Altica lythri. Lineage (NCBI taxonomy): Eukaryota > Metazoa > Arthropoda > Insecta > Coleoptera > Chrysomelidae > Altica > Altica lythri. Next base: position 90,508,850 of record OZ034800.1, on the reverse strand, counting down.
TTGACATTTGCTGTGGGTGGTAAGACTGGCTTTCAAATCGGTTCAATGTCCAACTAGTTTTAAAGTAACAATATTTTATTAGTAATTGCTCTCATTTTTCTTAGCAGATATAAAATATATTAATAAAATAACAAAATGAGTGAAATGGGTCCAGGCGAATATTTTGTGTGTGGAGGATTTGGTGGAGTATGTACTGTTATCGTAGGGCATCCTTTAGATACAATAAAAGTAAGTTAATTTTATTTCCTTATCATAGTGTTTAATCATATTAAAAACAGGTTTAGCTTTATGTAAATTATATTAATTTAATTCGTTTGGGTCATAGAACTTTCAAGCTAATTGTGATTAAAAACAAAGTTTGATAGGGCTCACATGTAGTTAATAAATAAATAATTATACTTCTTAAAAAAAATATTTTTATTAAACAGTTTTATAGTTTGTTCGGATATATAGTCTTTAAATTGGGGATTGTATGTGAGCGGTTTTGTACTGTTCTTCTTAGGTTGTTCATGAAACAATCTACTACATGAAACTACTACTATTTTTTACCTATTATCATTCATAAAAAATAAATATTCTGTAATCATCTATTAGCTTTCACATACCAGAGGAAATATTTACATTCTTGTATAATTTGCATAGTGTGTTATCAACAGTTATTGTCCATCGCAATCTTTTATTGTGCTACTCCTAGAGTATGTTTTTGTTTTCTGGAAAGTGGAAGGTAAGTGGTTTGAAGTATAGTTGAATATTAATTTTCTTGGTACATGGTATTTGCAGTGCATGTTACATATTTTAACATTGTTTGCTATATTTTCTCCTAAATATTTTGGCCGTAAGGACTAAGTATAGGATAATATTCATTAAAGTTTACGACATAGTGTTTCTTAAAATTATAGAACTCCTTAAAATTCGTTTGATAATAGATTTTATGTCGAAACCCTACAGGCCTACGGACAGATGTGCATAATAATTCTAATTCATATTATCGCATGATTTGCTATATAGAACCTTTTTAGCAAAATGATGGTCTGATAAATTATTATTTTTTTATAATTAATGTATTCCGTTTTGTCAGAAATCAAAGTTGGTATGTACCGATTGTAGATAATTAATATTCATTAAACCTAAATTAAGAAATACTATTAATTGTGTTTTTTGTTTCAGTTTATACATGAAGAAAACGACTAACAGAAATATGTTCAAAATTATAGATATATTGTCAGAAAAAATGGAAAGTAATTAATATCTGCAGATAACCGTTGAAAATCATTGCTGTTGGATTATTTTTTACATTGATGTTCTTAGATCAATTATAATGAATGGAAAATATATTTTTTGTATGAGAAACTGCATTTTTTTCTGTGTACTCCGTTTTATAACAAGATGTTCTACGTGGGTGATTACAAAGCAAACACTATACGGGGCGAAAATTAGCGTAGTGGGTCGCCAAAGCAAGCGAACAGGATCTCTTTATTCATAAAATGTCCCAAATTTGATCTTAGCTGTTCGAGAAGGTCCTTTATTATGGGTTAAACGTTGTAAAGATTACCATAATGTCACATCGTAAATGTGCCATTAAAAACACCTCCATGATGATGTACAATACAATCTGGAGTCTGCGAATGCTGCGATGGTACCGTTGCTTACATAGGATACAGAATTCGCCTCGCTTCCTATTCGCAACAATTCGCTCACGTAGGAGTGAAGGCGCGTAACAGTTTACCCCGTTAAAATAAAAGTAATTTAAATTTGTTGATTTTTTTGTTCTCGAAAATTGGTCAAATAACTGCTTGTTCAGAAAATTTTCTCCAATAGCCGTATGCATTTAAAACTAGGAAAAACTATCGTAAAAGGATATAGCTATTAATGTAAGGTCGGTATAAACCATTATAAACAAGTTTTAGTTTACGTCCATTTATTTTGTAAAATGTGAAGTAGCGGTAAATTTATTTATTTTTTGTAAGACATGCACTTAAACTAATTTATTTTACTACTGAATTTGCGTAATTGTTTTTAAACGTTTAATAGCGAATGCTGGTTTATTATTTCTTTTAATTTTATTTCATTTCTGTTTTTTTTAAGATCATTTGTTTATATTATTTTAAAGGTTCGCCTGCAAACTATGCCAATTCCTAAACCAGGAGAGTCAGCTCTCTATTCAGGAACATGGGACTGTATGAAAAAGACTGTAAAATATGAGGGTGTTAGAGGCCTCTATAAGGGAATGGGTGCTCCCCTAGTTGGTGTAGCTCCTATTTTTGCTATTTCCTTTATGGGTTTTGGAGTGGGAAAGCAGATTTTCGGTTCATCAGATGGTAGTAAGCTTACTTACACAGACTTATTTGCTGCAGGGGCTTTTTCTGGAATATTTACTACGTTAATTATGGCCCCAGGAGAGAGGATTAAATGTTTACTTCAAATTCAACAAGGTATTAATGCTGTAAAAGTTTATAATGGACCTGTTGATGTTGTTAAGAAACTCTATAAACAAGGAGGTATTGCTAGTATTTATAGAGGAACAGGTGCTACACTTTTAAGAGGTAAGTTAACAGGTCTTCAGATTTAAGGTAACAGTTATATTGCTCTGCTATCAGGGAATGATTTAGGTGAAGAATATTTTATTATTTTTGTTTTCCTAAGAAAATACACCACTTAATTTAAAATCAATGTTTAATATTAAGAATACATCGTTTGATACAAAAGAAAATGTTTACAGATTTGGTTATTAATAATAACTTAAGAAAATTATAATCATGTTCATATAAAAATATTTTTTTCTCCAATATTTACTTGGTGAAATTTTTATCTTAAATACTATAAAAAATTATTACAATATGAATACAAACAAGTTTAAATTATAAATAAATTAATTGTATATTTATAAGACACTTTGAATATCATTACTCATATCAATGTTTTTCAATTTTAATTTTCTGAAACGTTTTTTCATTCTTCTGTGTTCTAATTTTTTAATAGGTTCAATTGAGTCATTGATTTGATTAGATTCAACGCTGTTTATATTTATTTGATTATAGTTAATATGGTTATTTTCATTCTCTTCTGATGGTTTCTTTGTTGTGATATTTTTCTGATTTACGAATAGTTGCTTATGTTTTTTTAATTTATATTTCAGTTTTTCCAACTTTGATAACTTATTAAATGGAACAGGAGTAATGGTTAGTTCAGTAGTTGTTATATAAACCTCAGTTACATTTTTATAACGTTTTTTTAATTTAGGTTTGTAATCAGCACATCTTAAAATCCTTCTCATAGCATGGAAAACATTCCAGTTTAAAAATTGTTCTGGTTCAGAACATTTTGGAGCAATTTTATTTTCGTAAACATATTTGTTAATAAATCTATTTTCTTTAGTACAAGATATTCCTTTATCATTAGAATAATCGCAAGGTTTAACAGTTCTGTGTTTAATTTTATTAACAATCATTGGTTTCCAGTCACTCATATCACAAGAACAGTGCCAAGGATTGTCATTAAGTCTCAATAATTTAGGGAAAATTTTAGAAAATATATCTCTTGGTAATTGCTTAAATCTATTTCCATTTAAATAAAGTTCTTTGATATTAGTTAAGTGATCGAAACTACCCGGTGGGACATACTCTAACAAATTTTTCGATAAATCTAAATATTGTAATTTATTCAAACCTATAAAACTATCCATAGAGATATTAACAATTTGACAATTACTCATTATAAGAACATCAATTTGCTTTATTTCCAAAAAGGCATCGTATTCAATTCTTGTAATATTACCATTTAAAATTAATTCCATTAACTTTGGCATACCAGTAAATAAATCTCGTTTTAATATTTCCATTTGCAAATTATTCAAAGTTAATTTTTTTAATTCATCTAATCCAAATAGTGAATTAGCAACTAATTTAAGAGGAATCTGTTGACTACCTATTATTAACGAATTAGTTTTATTCATCACTTCAAATGTATTTGGAAAGATCACACTTATTGGATTGTTAGCAAAATTTGCGAGTTTTAAATTTGGAAAAGGTGGAAATGATAATTCTGAAAGTTGTGTAAAACTATTAAAACTAAAATCAACATATTCGAGTTGCAAAAGTCCTGCCAAATCTGTTAATTGTATATCTAATAAATTATTATGAGCTAAAGATAATGTACGAAGATTTGGTGTACCATAAAAAGCGAAAGGCGGTACAAATTTTATATTATTTTTCTCCAAAATTAAGTACTGAAGATCATGAAGACCATCAAACATTTCCCAATTAATATTATTTATATTACAATCACTAATACGTAATAATAACAATTTTTTAAATCCCATAAATATAGGAATTTCTAAGTTAGATTGTGATTCTTTTTTAAATACATCATAAGGAACAACTGCTTCATCATTAGCACTGTTATGAATCAAAGTAACTACATGTGAAGTGTTATCAAATTTTAAAGGAAATTCAAATGTTATATTTTCTTTACTGGCCTCTTTTAAAAGGTTAATCATTTGTTGTTTGGAGTTTTTAATTAAAACTCTCTCTAAATTTAGATATTTCAAATCAGGTAAAAATATATCAAGTTCACATATCAAATAACTCAATAAAGGTTGAGTTTGTAGATTAGGTCCAAGAAATTCAACTGTAGTTAAGTGTGGAAAATTTTGTAAATGACTCATTTTTACCGTTTTATTTCCAGATGCGTATCCTTGGATTAAAGTTAAACTTTCAATGTTTTTAGGAAGGCTTTCAATGAGGGTTGTAGGATCTGTTTCTGTTTGTAGTATACATATTGCTGAACGGGTTATTGTTGAACCATGTTCTTCTAATAGTTCCACAGTATCCATTGATTCCTCATTGAGTACCTAAATTTTATATATTTTACTTTTAAATTTGATAAAACTATAGAATAAAATACGAAAAAGAACTGTTTAAATTTGTAGACAAGTAGAAAATAGAAAAATAGTTCTGAAGCGAAGCTTTTATTGTTAGGTTCGGAAAAATAATAATCCCAAATACCAAAGAAAAAACTCAAAGTCTCGTACCAGTCTGGCCATCATCATCCTTCATTTTTGTTATTGAACACCGAATAGATGTGAATTGATTTCAGTCAAATCGAGTTTTGGTTTGCAGTTGGAGGTGAGGATGTCGCTACTATCGCATCGTTTACACTTCCATTACTCTGTGAATATAAATCGATCGTGATTTTAGTGTAGTCTTCAGTCAGCGATTATGCTTTAAGCTCGCTGACGACAACATATACCTTGTACTGAAGAGGCGCAAATACGCCGAAACCGGTCTACGAGTTATGTTGTCCCTCTAACTGGCTTCAATTCCATATTGTCGAATGTTGCTTTTTTGTGCTTACTTTTGAGGGCCTGTTGATGGGAAGAATTCCCGAAACTAGTAGCCCTTAAATAAAATATTTTTGTGGTACGAGACTTTGAGTTTTTTCTTTGGTAGTATTAGACCACATTTGAGATATTGATGATTTTCTCTTTCTAGAATAATAATCGTCACAAAAACGAGCAATGAATACTTTCAAGTATTCGCTTCGCTTTTATTCGAATTCACAGTTCCACAAGTTTTTTAGGTTTTTGTTTTACTTCGATCTATTTCATATAAAAATATTGTTTTCCTCATAGAGTAATATTTAACCTTGTTGAAGATTTAGTCGGTTTTTTATGGAATCTCACAAAAATGTTTGCAATTTTTGGTAAACAATACTTACATCGTTATTTTCAACAATTCCAAGTTCACCGGGAATAGGTTTCTCTTTATTTTTTTGCATAAATCTGTATATTGCAGTCTCTGTGAGGTGTTCTAAATGGCAGTTGCATATAAGGGGGCAGTTTACGTCTTCGTTCCATAATCCTTGTGTCTAGAAAATTAGAAATTTGGTAAAAAAGTAGAATTCTCTTTTCACGGTTCCAGTTATAATTAATATTTTAACTACTTAAGTGTTAAAATTAGTTTTTAAAAAGTGATTAAATATCGGATGTCTACAGCTACTGAAAAATCCTTAATTATTGGAAATACCCTGGAATTTAAAAAGTACTCCTAAAATTGTGGGAAGATGCTAAAATCCGATTAGTTATTCTAATAACAATATTTTTATTCTGAAATATACTGGTAATGTCCTGAAATACGGAATCTTGGTTTTTATAGACACCCTGTAAATACAAATGCCATTGTAGCTACTTATACACGTCTGTTATTCTATTTTAATTTAGAAAAACAAATGAGAAGTTTCCTTCTATCTGAATTCTTGGTTAGCAATGTTTTTTAGAATAAATAGAAAAGTTTAAATTAAAAAATTTACATAATCATAAAATATTTGCAATTTTGTTCCCATTTTATACTCGCTGACTCAGTTATTCTGAAAAACTTCGTAGAAGTATTGGAAAATAAATAGTATTTGTTGATGTTTTCATTAAAAAAATTGGTAGAAATTCTACAGTTTTTTTAATGAAACAAGTGTAGTATAAAATACGTTTTATAACGGCAACTTTTTGTATTAAACATTATTTATAGATATATTTAATGAACTAATTTGTTTGTCCTTTATAGAGATTGTAAAATAAAACTTTGTTGAAAAAGTATACAAAAATATATTATTAAAAGCATGTAATTACGGTTACATCAAAATCAATGTTATTTCTAAAATAATTAATTTATAGTAACTTACGTTTGAAATCCAGTTTAAGAACACGAAAAAGAGAGGCACATATTTGAACATTTTTGTGAAACTGCAGATAATTTCTTTTATTAAATATAAAGATAATATGCAGGATGTCCACCCCACTCATTTCCTGATAAGTGAAAAAGTATCTGCTTTAAATTGTCTATGTAGAAAGATGATTTTAAAGCAGGTAAATGCATTACACTATTGTATTAAAAAAAGATGTTTAATTTAGTAAAGGTCAATTAAAAAAAAAAATAGTTAATTTTAAAAAACATATTATTGTAATATTTTCTTAGATGTCCCTGCCAGTGGAATGTACTTTTTAACGTATGAAGCTATTAAAGAATATTTTACTCATAATGCACCTGAGCTTCCTGTGGTGTTAGGAACTATTTTAGCAGGAGGTTCTGCAGGTATTGCTAATTGGGCCGTTGGAATGCCTCCTGATGTTTTAAAGAGTAGACTACAAACTGGTATGAAAATTTTTAATAATTAGAGGTCAATATTAAATATTTAATAAATTTTGGTTTTAGCTCCAGAAGGTACCTACAAAAATGGAATTAGAGATGTTTTTAAACAGCTAATAAAGACTGAAGGGCCATTAGCACTGTATAAAGGAATTACTCCTGTATTACTTAGAGCATTTCCAGCAAATGCAGCCTGTTTTGTTGGTTTTGAATTGTGTAAACAATTTTTGGATTTCGTTTTTAAGAGAAACAAAAAAATCGAACAAGTTGAGTTGGTAGCTGAATCAAAACAATAGTATTATTTTATAATACATTTAAACTTTATTTGTCAAGTGTTGTTACAGATTTTTTGTATTAAATATATATTTTATAATATTATCAGAAAGAGTCTATGATTAACATTAAACACAACATTTAGAAGAAAGTTACTTAGTCCATCCTAAAAATACAAAAATTTAAAACTAAGCAATATGCTATCTTTGACTAGTATCTCTGCTTTTATACATAAATCCACGACTTTTCAGTTCTCTGATTATACTATTTGGTAGCCGTCCAGATACTGATATAGCATATACTCCCTTGCAGAAACGATCTAAAATTAAAGTCTTAGATTATTAAATACTTAACTTCATAGTAAACTTACTTATTCTTTGCCATTTAGCTACCCAGCTGTCTTCAGGACTCATTAGGGCAATCATCCTAAAATAATAATAATAACTATAGTACGAAACTTTGCCCAACGGTTAGTATACATGATCATGTATAAAATAATGATCGGTATATTATTCAGAAAAGAAACATCCACATACTAAAACAAGTCATGTAACAATCGTATGACTGACATAAACCCAAAAGAGATCAAAACAGACTAAAAACTTATAATACTGTTGGAAATCACCAAGTTACAATAAACGAAGCAGAAGAATGTACCAAGAAAATAAAATAAAAAATGGGGCTAGACAGGATAATAAAAAAATATCAAATTCCGGAATAATAAACAAGAATACTATACAAATGATTGGATATCCAGACGACATAACAAAATAGCAACAGAGAAAGGAGCATTAATAAAAGAATATTATGAAATTGAAGCTGAAAACAAATTGAGAGGACTGGAGATAAACGAAATAAACAAAACAAAATGTTAGTAGAATAAAGATGTCAAAAGTAGCAGCATTGTTAATAGACAGATGCAACTCTATGAAATAAATGCAAGAGTAGATCTTAGAAGGATTCACGAGGTAATAAGGGCTTTTTATCGCTATAAAAACATTTCAGATAACAAAAATAAGCCGAAACAATTTTAAAAATATACAAAACGACTATAAGATCTACAGTATTACAAGCTGCAGAGCTGTGTATATAGAACAAAAAACAATATTCTTGATTTTGGGTCATGATTGCAGCTTTCTCTCCTTAGGTACTTTTGGTATTTAGTTTTACAAGTCTACATTTACTGATTAATTTAATCAACAATCGATATAATTTAATACTAACAGATTACTGCTAAAAATTGTAGAAAATATCATGAAATCTTCAGGTAGCACATAAAAAAAGCGCAATGTACCAATATTTGCAATTAAAATTCTACAAGCTAGAATCGCTAGGTCCAATGATTAATTTAAGCACTTTTGGGGTTGCACATAAGAATTTAAATTAAAAAACGAACTAGAAATGCAACACCCAATTCTGAATCGACAATATAGTCATTATTATTACATAAATACTAGTATTATACAATATACAAATCTACTATATATGTACTAAAAAAAATTAAAGGTTAGAATTGTAAATTCTTACCCATCGAAATTTGAGCTGGTGCAGTCGTATATGTTATCAGAATTGTTCTTCATTCTTAAAAATTCATCGCAATTGTCACATCCCTCATTTTGAAATTGATCAAAAGACTGAAAAAATATATTTTATTAAATGTTAATAATTATGAATGTATTTTAACTTACTTTTATTAAAGAACACACCAAACAAGCACGAAGGCCTCTTAAATCTTTTGGAACTGTTTCCAGCGTCATTTTGAGAAACAAGTATTTTTTATTTACAATTTAATTTTAATGGTTTTATAATTGATATTTACTAATCCAACTGCTTTCACAGAAATAAAATGTCAACTAAAATAACAAACGTCAGTCAGAAAAACAATTTACAAAACACCAACCTAATTCATCCAAACGTACTAGATTTTCGGGCAAACGACAAACGAACGCATGTCTGCAATGTGGTCATTAAATGTTTCTGATTGATGAAATAGATCGCAGTCGTTTTACTGAGTGATGAGTGATATTATTAGTGATCACATTTGTAAGTGAAAATATTGTACAGCAAACAGCAAGATTTGATTCCAAGTTAATATTTAAAAAATACGTTCACAAAAACATAAAGAGTTGTTAAAATCTAGTGAAATCTGAAAGTTAACAGTAGTTGTTTACATTGAAATGTTATGCTTGGATTTAAGTGTCTAAAAATCAGTTGTGCATATATGATAGGAAGTAATAAACTGGAAAAGATATAAATAAAATGCCTTTATTTGGTAAAGAGAAGAAAAGTAAGAAAGATGCCAAGGATTCCGATAAGCAACCCTCTTTGGAGGACAAATATTACCTAAAAGAATTATTGGGAACGTAAGCATGTCTATTTTATGGTTAATGAACTTTGTTTAGACTTAGGAAATATAACATGCCTATCGCGAAATCACTAGGCCATGTTTAACGTATAACATGTTATTGTTATAGTTTATTAATTTAAACAACATTTTAGATTACATTTATTGATACGATAGTAGGCTTCTCATTTTCAATCAGTTTTACTGTCAGCATAGTAATTAACATGTTTTCGTGGTCAGAGAGAGGGGTAAATATTTTTAAACATTTATCTTTTTGTAGCAAATCGTTTATTATGCTGTTATTGTAGAGAAACATGTGACTAGTTGAAATTCATCTTACTTTTACTATAATAAATTTTATCAAGTTTGGTACTCTCACTGTTTTTAAATTTCTATTTACTTATATAAGGAGTGTGTATTTTCTTGCTTATAACTGTTACATCAATTCATCATTATTTTTCGACGTACTGGTTGATGTAGTTTTTAGTATCATTATAGAACATCCTTTTAATCTTTCTTATGTTATAATTGGGACTCATATACTATTAATTATATAGTATTTTCCCTTTTATCTTTTCTAAAGTTGTTTTTATATTATGTCATTGATTAGAGTACAAGGCAAATTCATTTGTTACCCATATAAACTTTTACAATTAATTTTGGAAATTGATGTTTAATGACTGATAAGTAAATTATAGTAATATTCCGTATAAAATAAAAAACAAATTAGCTTTTATAAGTTTACTATTTTATATAAAAGATATTGCTAAAACAACTTTTGCATGAAATACTGTTATTTTTAGTCAGGTCTTAATCTATTATTGTGTATTCAGTGTTTATGTTTCTGGACAGCCATTCCATTAATCTAGTTTTGTAGGGTTTTAAAAATGTTTTACCTAAAATATGTGATCTCATTTTAAAAATTACGTGGTCTTCACATAAAAGTAAGAAACTGAATTTTCTATGAAATAGAAAGTACATGGACATAGACTCTTTCAGCATTTTATACTTTCTTTTATTTTATTATCTACTAAATCTGTATATATTCTTATAAAGTAGGTTATTTTAAAGAATACTACTTTATAATCACAAAATCTAGTAACTAAAACTCATATTGATTTCGTGTCGCTCTCATATTTTTATTTTGACTAAAATCGTAATAATCATTATCAAAAGAAAAGTATCATCACATGATTGCTCTTCTGGACGATGTGATTAAGATCGTATTTCCTTCGAAACGACTAGTTTCGATAACCAACTATGACATTAAAGAAAATGCAATTTACACTATTGAATTTATTCCGATTAAATCAAAAATGTATCAGCGTCTAAATAAGTTATGCTTGTGACTCACTCTAGAAAGATTCGAACCTGAAAGTCTCCTATTCTCACAGATTTTATTGTTTTACTGTAGATTTTTATCGATTTCAGCTATTTTTGAAAACATTTAGTTACTTGCATAAAACTACGTAATCTCAATGTGATTATACAATAATTTAAAAAATAACATGTTTGATTGAAATTTTATGTACGGTGATAACATATTATTTTTATACTCTGACTATAAACTAAGGAGTATTATTGCTAGTTTAAGAATGCAACCAAAGATTAAAATTAGAGATGCTGCCAATGAAACTGATACACTCGGTATGAGCAGTAAAATTGAATTTTGTACCGGTTGGCTCAATTAAATCATACAAATTAATTTGTTAAATAGTAATTATAAAATCTGAGAATGAAATGTAAAAAAGTTGTTATAAAAATCATATTAGAACCTTCTTGAATTTTCTTGTTTTGGAGTAATTAGTAAATTAGCAATTAATATTATTACAATTTCCATGCTTTCGTTTGCTTTGAACAAATAGGTTTCAGAACTGATTGTTACCGTAAAATATGAATTCTGTCAAGGTTTCAGTACCAGTTTGTACTAATTTTAATAAGAATGTAATGGCTGTATATTTTCTATTATCCCTGTAATGTATTTTTACGATATTTTTGTTGTTTTGTGTTTTTGAATTTTTATATGGTATTTCGTATTAAATCTCCGAGTAATTATATATATATATTAAGTAATTATATAATGAACACATTTTAGGGGAGCATTCTCAGTAGTTAGATTAGCTGAAAGTAAGGATCATTCTGGTGTTACTCATGCAGTAAAAATCATTGATAAAAAAGCTCTTAAAGGTAAAGAAGATTCTTTGGAAAATGAAATCAAAGTTCTTCGTAGGTAAGTTTTTTTAATAAAATCAGTTGTGTATTATATTTAAAAACTTGCTTTTATTTATTCCAGGTTAAAACATCCGAATATTGTTCAACTTTTAGAAACGTTTGAAGATAAATCGAAAGTGTATCTGATTATGGAATTGTATGTATACAGTTTATATTTTTTTTTAAGGTTATTACATACATTTTTATATTTTCAGAGTTACTGGTGGTGAATTATTTGACAGAATAGTGGAAAAGGGATCTTATACAGAAAAAGACGCAGCAGACTTAATTAGACAAGTTTTAGAAGCTGTAGATTACATGCATGAACAAGGTGTTGTACATCGTGATCTAAAGGTTAGCTTCAATCATTACTATAAAAGATTATTTTAATTCTTATTGTAATTTACATTTTAGCCAGAAAATTTACTATACTACTGTCCAGACAAAGATAGTAAAATAATGATCAGCGATTTTGGACTCTCAAAAATGGAAGATTCAGGAATTATGGCTACAGCATGTGGTACACCTGGTTATGTTGGTAAGTATATTTTTATTCTCAAAACTTATTATGTTTACTTACATTTGATTAATGTATTATTTTTTTTTAGCCCCAGAAGTGTTGGCTCAAAAACCATACGGAAAAGCAGTTGATGTTTGGAGCATAGGTGTAATATCTTACATTCTTTTGTGTGGGTATCCTCCATTTTATGATGAAAATGATGCAAATCTATTTGCGCAAATACTTAAAGGTAAAAAATTGTTGAAATGAAATTGAAATTTTACAATAAAAATTTTACAGGAGAATTTGAATTCGATTCACCGTATTGGGATGAAATTAGCGATTCTGCAAAGGATTTTATAAGAAATCTAATGTGTGTTAATGTTGAAAAAAGGTACACATGTCGTCAAGCACTAGGTCATCCTTGGTAAGTTAATTCTGTGATTAACCAGTAATTTATACATTGTGTATTTTTTACTTATTTAGGATATCTGGTAACGCTGCTAGTAACAAGAATATTCACGAAACTGTAGCAGAACAACTTAAAAAGAATTTTGCAGCAAAGTCGCGTTGGAAGGTGAGTCAATTTATTTTTTTTAAGTATTTACTTGCCATTAACTGGTCGATTTTGCAACAACTAAATTAGTCGAAAACTGTTACAAAGTTCTTCGCGACATTTATACACTAAACTTTCTTTTAAGCCCAGATAGCTGTTGTTGCTGTGTCCCTTGTAATGCCAAATTAATTTTTTTCTCTTCTGATGCTAAACCTTTTTTTCCCTTACCTAACTTAATCTTTGCTCACAATACGATGTTTCCTTTTTGGTTTTAATAACCGTCTGAGACGAGTGTTGCAATTAAAAATTCTACATAAACCAACATAAAATTTAATACAATTATGTTTTTTCGTTTGGAAACCATCTGCTTGTAATGCAGCCTAATTAGGCTATTGTACTTTTTCATTGGTTTATGGATTTTAGTATTCTGTACTAATTTTTACAGAAGAATCAATACCATATGCATTGGCACAGTTTGTGTTTTACTAATTCAGATTCCTTGCCTTATAATCAATCTCCAGCTAGGTGCATTAAACAGTACCAAGGTGCGCAGGCCCGCAGGAATCCTTATTTAATTTTTGCTTGTTCTAAACAGTGCTTCAGCTCTTCTAGCATATGTCTGTATGTATACATTTTGTCGTGTGCTTTACCAAGGATGGTTCTATTTCGGACAGTATTTTTGGTACCCCTAAAACTGGCTATGGGTCGTAGAATGTAGTTACTATTTCTTTCCATGGAATTTTATTAGCTCTTTTCTCTTCATGTCCTGATATCCTAACGATTTTGCTCTATATATTTATTTAATTTTTTGAAATGAATATTTCTTATGGCTTTCTCTGTTTTGCACGAAGAAAAATATGGCCAACTGCCACGCTCAGTAATTTGCTGTATATACGTGTGGCATACTGTTGATATTATATAAATTATATATACGATTGCATGCCGTCAAAAGAGGGAAAAAGTGTGACATGACAATAGAGAACAATATATATTTAATATCTATATTCATGTATAAAGTACTCCATAAGAAATAATCATTTCTGTCGGTAGGTAAGTCCTTCGACTGCCTATTTTTTTTTTCATACCGTTTCAAGGCATCAAAACACCAATTACTATGTATTTACCAGACGTTACTGTTCATTTTTTACATTGTTAATTCTGATTTCGTGAAAGTTTTGTTGTTGCGTGTGTTCTAAATTTTATGATATTAAATTATATATAATTCTGTATTTTTTTGCATATTTGCTTGTATTTTGTTCTGATTATGAAAAATTGGAAACTTGTTTTTCTCTGCTGTAGTTAATTTTGTTTTTAAATTTGTAAAATCTATATATAATGATCGCTAATAGCGTCTTTGAAATTATTAAATATTTCTTCATATTGTGGGCCGTAGATAACTAATTATAGAAACAATTATTTTAGTTTATTTGTTAAAAAAATGAATAAAATTGTAAACAATAGTAATTTCCATTCAATTTTGTTAATTGTGTTGCTTTATGTTGAACAATGAAATCCCACACAATTTATTGAAAATTATTTTACAGTTTGGAATTTATACAAACAAGAGAATGACATTATTGGTATAATAATATAAAACTTCACAAAAAATGTGACAGTTTATGAAAATTTGACAAATAATCTCTCTGTTATTAACGCCAGGCATACATGTGCTTAAGGAGGAAATGAGAAACTGTGGTTGAAGTGGATAAAGGCGTCCCAGGTCGACTATATAATGTGTAGAAGGAGATATCAGAAGGAAATAAGGAATTTTAAGATAATAAATGGAGAGAGTGTAACATCACAGCATGGACTTTCAGTTGTGGAATGTGACATCGACGTAACAGACAAACTAAAGGAAAAAAAGGAAGGAGAGGAAGGTACAGTTTAAGAAAAACGTGTTAGGAGAGATTAGTATGAAACATAATGTTCAGAAATGGTAATATGGTAACAATAGTAATGTTGTTCGAAAAATAGCAGAAGTATTGGGAAAATCATCAGGAAACGGTACACCAGAAAATAAAAATAACGAAAGAGCAAGATGTTGCATTGGATCTGTGGATTAACGATGATAGATAGAATAAGAAATGGGATAGTAAGAGGTACAGTGAAAGTGAGACAGCTAAGCAAGAAAATCCAGGAAAATATGTTGAGATGATTTGGTCGTGTAGAGAGGAGGGATGAGATATACGTGAGTAGTTGAGTAGATGAATGTGAAATTGGGAAGGAGGTCCTAAAAGAGAAAAAATTGGAAAAGAGAGATGTACTATATAGACAGGTAGAAACGGTTCCAACTAGGTTTTGATTAGGTTAAGAGTAAGAAGTGTCATTTTTTTGTTTGTATAATTTCTAAATTTCAAAAATCCCATGAGAGATATCTCAAAATAATTTGTTTATTATTTCACATATTTAAAGTAGGGTTACTTTAGTATTGTTTATTCATTAATTTTTTAAATTAGTTTTTTTCTGAATATTTTATCATATTTTTATACTAACTTTATAGCAAGCATACCATGCAACCACGGTTATAAGACAAATGCAAAAAATGGCTTTGAGCAGCGGAAGTGGTGGTAAAAGTCCAACACCACAACGTAGCGTGTCCAGTCAGATGGGTGGTACACCATGTGGAAGTCTAAACGGTGCCCAGGATAAGTAAACTTAATCACCAAAAAAAAAAGATAAACACAAAATATATGTGGTTCTCCGTGCGTCTCATTACTGCGCTTTCAAAACAATTAAATTCATGTTCTTGAGCATACTTGATGCAATCTACATTCCACATCTTTTAATAATATGGAGTGTAACAGCTATCCCACTGTAGTTCAATATTTGTATCACAAAGATGTTGGAGATTTAATCATGTAACATATTGTTTTATTATTTTTTTTTTCGTCATTAGGTATGTTAACTATAAGTTATTTTACTAGTTCTCTGCCGTAGGAAAAATAGAAGATTTTTAGTTTAGACACTCGTCCTTAATATCATTCCTTTTTTGTCTATAGCTGGTTATAACCAGCACCAAACTATTATTGTGCTCTCTATCCTTCTATTTATAAACATTTCTACAATTTATTAAGTAAATTTTATAACTTCTTCCTATTAACGAAGGAATATCAGGGTAAATAAATATTCTTTTAATAAACTCAATAAACTCCTTTCATGTATTTAGATACTTTTCAACATTAAATAAATTAAATCGGTTGTGATCGCTTGGGGATTGTTAGTTAGTTTTCGTTTTTAATTTTTTATATATTTTCTTTTTTTAATTTATTCCAATTTTACTTTTTATTGCACATAACTCCCCAGATATACGCCAGTATGCAATGTATCTTCAAAATAAAAAATGAGACATAATTTACTATCTCATTAATTATCAATTTAAATTCACTTAACTATTATTACTAATAGTCTAATACCATTTTTAATTAATTGCACTTAAAAACGAGTTTGGCGACCAATTTGTAGATATTATAATCTTGTAACTATAATTGATATATTATAAATGCGAAATAACTTGCATTTCAACCTTTGCTTTTGCAGTAATGCTATATTTACATAATTACAATATGTTACAGAAATGGATCTTTACATCTCTTAGTTGAATAATTGTTTATTTTTAATAAATGTTAACATATATCCACAATATAACAATGTAAGTCAACAAACGGCGATTTGTGTCAATAATTTCAGTTGGTTCTGTTCATGTAAGTCAATTAGACACCAGTTTTATTTGATGTACACGATCACAACTAAATTGGTTTATTAGGAAAACGATTCGATCACTATAATTATTACATTTATCTACATGATAAATTGTACAGGTAATAAAAAGTTTTACTCTTGGGTATCTAAATTTGGTGTTTTCCAAAGTTAAGCTTTTCATGTTAGGTTCGGAAGAGGTATTGTAACAGAAAAATCGTCATAATAAATAATAATTTCATAATTATAGTATATTACTTTACGAGTGGAGTAAATTGCATATTACAGCGAGTGTGTTTGGCCCATGAGCGAGCTTGCGAGCGAATGGACTAAAGAAACGAGCTAAATATGCAATTTGTTCCTCGAGTGAAGTACTATGCTTTACCCACGACTTACCAAATGGTTTTGTATAAAACTAAAAATAACAAATATAAAATTAAAATTTTGGTATAAGTTGTAAAAAATATATTCGATTTCGCAGACAGTTCTGTCTGAGAAATATCAAATGTTAGTTTAATTGAATGTATACTGTGGACAACCAACTTAATAAATACAGGTTTCTATTTACTTACTCCACTGGTGAAGGAAATGAAACTATAACACAACTCCTCAATAATTTGACACTTACTGACAGAGATATAGGTTAAAAAATAGGCCATTTACTTATGAGTCGTGGGTAATAGTATATTACTTTACGAGTGGAGTAAATTGCATAATATAGCGAGTGTGTTTGGCTAAAGAAACGAGCTAAATATGCAATTTGTTCCTCAAGTGAAGTAATATGCTTTACCCACGACTTACCAAATGGTTTTGTATAAAACTAAAAATAACAAACAAAATTTACTTATTAGTCGTGGGTAAAATAATAAAACACATCTTTGTGAAAAAATGAACTAAAAAGTGAAAAAATATTCTTTTATATATCGCATAACAGCTTGTTTTATTATTTATGTATGAATTACATCGCAATCTCGTCATTTCGTCTGTCAAAGCGCTCGCTGTTATTATTGCCGGAACTCCATGCCTAATCTGAAGTTATCCACTATTGCATGTGGCTATAAAGTCCCATTCTTGATGAAATTACGCGGCCACAGTCTGGACATTGAAGATTTTCAGGTGTGTATCTAAATGCTCTACGACGGGGTTGAGAATGGAAGTTCGAAACCATTTGTCTCCAATTGCTTATATTAGCTACATGCCATTTCCAGTTGACTGTTTTCAGTGTTTCGTGTAAAACGTCTTTATAACGTTTATCCTAGCCTCCTTGTCCACGCACCCCTCGCTTAGTTCTTCAAAAAGTACACATTTTTCTAGCCGATTGTCATCCAATCGATAGACATGACCTGCCCTTCGTAGGCGATCACGGAAGATCAAAGTATCTTTAGGTAGACACTTAGCTCTTCTAAGAGTCCCTTGATTGGATATTCGCTAGTACTGCTGCGCGCGCTTGTTTCTCTAAGTGACAGTTAACACTATACGTGTGGTCGCTATTTCATCCCTGAAAGGAAGGTCCTAGTAAGAATATCGGGATAAACTGTTTATATTATTGTATTGTCGTCGCTCCTTGATAAGTATGCAAAGTTTCAAAATCATCCAATGTTTCAAAGTCAACATTGGATGATTTTGAAATCATGTTCAAAGTTTCCGTGACAGAGATACGTACATACGTGATCTGTCTTTCTCAGTGTTCCCATTATCGAGTAAGCCTCATTCGCTGCTCACACTTTGGTGTACAGCAGATATTGAAATTCACTTTTTTTTCTACGTCCCCAATTTAGAATATAAATATAGCACATGAAAATAAGTTTATCAAGTACGCCTTCATATTAAAAAACAATTGTATGTGGTAGAATAGCGCTTTAAGTAAGTCACAGTGCAAGGTTGTCACGTTATGTAATAAGAAATAACTAAGTAGCATTAATTCGATATAAAAATAAATTACAGTAATGGACGAAGTTCAGTTATATACTGCTTTTCCACTTAACCCACTAATCGCCACCAGATTTTTCAATTTAAATTTTACCAACCATCGACATTCTGCAACGTATAATAAAATCGGTTCTATTTCAAAGTATATAAAATTTTATTACGCAATATAGTTGTCAACACATTTCAAGTTCATGATATGATATCATCGCTTTCCTAATAAACTAATGTTTAATTGAAATCAGAACATGATTTTAATTTACTTAAATTGAAATTATAATACAAAAGTTGGGTTGCAACATACCACTCAACTCTGTATTAAAATTTTTATCATTAAACAGAAGACTTCCAACCAAAATAATCATGTGATGTGTAGTTGATGCAAAACGTACAGTACATGTAGAGTGATCATATTTACCATTACTGCTTCTAAAATAATCTTCAGATTACAGTTTACATCGTCCAGTTTTACAAAATAGTGTAAGACATTAAATTTTAATTTAAAAAAAATATCTATTTTAGTAAGTATATAATGCTGTACTAATTTGAAGATCATTTTATAGCGGTATCCTATAAAATATTTTCTGATGTGATAGTTATACAGCTATCATATTGTATAACCAAATGCTTATTGTTACTTAATAGATTTACTTAAACTATTTTTTAATTAAAAATTGCTCAAATCGTCTAAGTAATGTCAATCATGTATAAAAAAATTCCACGCGAATTATAGTATAATTTTAACCTTTTTTAAAAAAGCGAATTTGGTGGCATGAATCAAAAATGGGACTTTACTGGTGAGTCTTCAGATCATTAAAATTCTTGTTATAACAGAGCAAAACTTTTTGGTATTTGAGCATTTTTTAAAACTAATAAATGCACAAACGGTCACTTACTTATCAAACAAGAAACGAATAGAAATTAATGAATCTCTTATTAACAATTATTTTTAGTTTATTTTTAATTTTTTTTTATAAGTATATATCTAAGCAATATTGAATGTTGATATGTAGTTGTATTAGAGTACTATGGTGGTACTTAAAAATCGTTGCTTGCTTAACAAAAAACTAGTAGCGGCTGTTTATCTGGAATCTTCTGTGGTATTTATATGTCAAGCTTAAGATCCAAAAAATCTTAAATCCAGCTCAAGTACGTTTATCTAGTTATTTAGTTTTTCTTTTTTACATTTTTTTAATCAAACATTTATATTTTATATGATAATCATTGGGATTAAAAAAAACATTTTATTAAACGAATCTCATTATACAATAATTTAAAAACCATTGTGAGATTATTTTTATTTCGAAAATATTATAAGGTTATTTTGATTTTATATTTCTACAAATTTGAATGCAGGAAACTCATTAAAGCGAGGCTTTTAATTTTATGTTTGTAAAAGTGGTGTTGCGACAGAAAAATGGTTACAAAAATGAGTAACGATTTTTCTAGCATTTCTATCTCTCGTTACTCCCACTATAGTAAATCAACGCTGCTTCCAGTTTTGAGTACACTCGATATCTTTAAAAGCTTCGTTTCCATTTTTAATGTTGTTTTTTTATGATTAAAAATAGGTTTTTGGTATTTCTATTCCATAAACATTCTTTGTATAATAAATAGTGACAGTTCTAATCGGAATACATCACAAAATAAAACATTTTAAAACCGCGGGAGAATTGTATCGACGTGAAATGCCTATTTTTTTATGTTTGCCATGCAATTTACAAGCAAATTATTTTGTCTCGAATTTTTGGAACTAGAGAGCAAAATAGAAAATAAATCGCCTTAAATCTCGAATAATTGGTAGTCTTGTTGGACTTTATATACAAAGAAAAGTTTTTAAATTGAGATTGCAGTTACATTATGGTTTCTTGAAATTATAAAAATATGCCTTATTTTCTATATGGTCTTGTAAACAACATAACGTACTTAATATTAAAAAAAGCGGTACTTAATAATACTTAAAATTTTAATAAAATCTTGTAAATTGTTAAGGAATTGAGATTAACAGCTTTATTTATGGTAATTTATAACATTATGATTTAAGACTTGCACTCCCGAGGAAGCTGCACCTGTTTTGCAATTTTTATGTGGGGGATCAGCCTATTCCATTATTGCTTTTACAATTACTGGTGTGATTTTGTATTTTGAACTATTTTTTTTCTACTTTCTTTTATGTTGTTCTCTCTTTACGATATTGTTGTTTCATTTTTCTAAGTTTTTTTTCTGCATCGTATCCTTTGATCTGCATCTAGCTCTGTTCCCTGGTGGATTCCATTTTGTTAATACTCTTATAGGGTTAGTTTGCTTTTTTCTCAATAACTGCCTGTACTATATAATCCTCTGTGCTTTAAATACCTTAACTATATTATCATCTTTCATCCATTTTTGTATTTCATGGTTCATCCAAGTCCTAACACCTTCTGTTGTTATCTTTGGTCTAAATGTTTTTTTTTTATTATTCCTCTTTCAAACACCTTTAACTGGTCTTCCTCATTTGTTGTCATGGTAGTTGTCTCTGTAGACTGTAGCCTGTAGTCTTATAGTTATTTGGTATATTTTTAATTTTGTGTTTTGGTTAATTTTTGTCTCGATACAAAATCCTTATTTCCCTCTTGAATTTTTGTTGTATCTACTTCAAAATACTTAAACGTTTCTACTTCTTCGATAATGCTTTGTCTTCTTTGTTCCACTTACATTCTGGATCTGGAAATTTGGAGAGGGGCGAGTAAGTGCTCTGCCGGCACTGAGACCACATATGGCCCATTGTGAATCCTCCCGTGTGTAAGGATATCCACACCACAGGCTGTCATCAGGCCTAGAGATTTAAAATATGTGATGAGACTCCCGAGGGGGATCTCCCTGACATCGGCTGGTGTAAGCAAGTACTCGCCCAACACGGATCTTCTGATTTCAGAAAAAGCAGAGCATTCATACATTATATGTTCTACTGTTTCCTCTTCTTGTTTGCAACCTCTGCATAGGGGCGATTCTGCTAATTTCATCATAAAGAGATGTTGTCGCAATTGGCACTGACCTGTTAAGATTCCCACAGCTGTTCGGGGATTTTGTTTCTACTTCTTCGAAGTTATATCTGTCTTTTGACAATGCTTTGTCTTCTTTGTTGCACTTACATTTATTTTTTCTTTTTGTTTCATTTATTACTTGTTCTTTTACTTTAATTTCAAATTCAATTTTTTGATATTCAAAAATATCTTGAGAAAAGGTATTCAAATAACAGTTATTGAAGAGTTTTTTGTTCAAAGCTTACTCCAAATCGTTAAGAAAGCTATACTTTCGCTTCTCGGTTATTTACCGAATACATAATCTTGATTTTTATACACTTTATCCATAGTTTGGAGACTTATAACGATCTAAGTTAGGTGCGGGTAATAAGGCCTAACTAAGCGAAAATTTATATAAAATAAAATCTAGTTATCCAAATCAACAGATTTTAATATTAAATTATTGTACAAATGAACTACTACAAAATAGCATCTTTCCGTAAACATACAAAATTATGCAATCTAATAAACCTTGTCAGTGGTACCGTAATAATGCCTAAGATTTTGATATTCATAAATAATCAAAATAGGCTTTTAATGTTTGCTAATTGAGATCAAAACTACTTATATATGCATTAATTAAGCCCAGTCTTCAAAATTACTTCATATTTCTTTGTTTAACTGACATCAGGGACTCAAAATGATCTGAATCATCCTCTGTCAAACCGATACAATCTTCATAACACCATTTGTCGCATTTTGAATATGGTTTCATATCTTTCATCTCATCCTCCTCACAATCGTGACAATACCAACAAGCGTCGTTTTTATTCTTCGGTCAAATTTGACAGCCCTTATTCACCCCTAGCTTTGTGTATAAAAAAACTTCAATAATTGATTCGTTAACAACTATTTCGACATTACAGATCGATAGAACTGTGCTACAATAGTATATTGTAATACAAGTTTTACAATGACAGAGGTTTCGTAGTACGAGTTCAGTTTGTGAAACGAACCGCGAAGCGGTGAGTTTCGCAAAGAACGAGTACTACAAACCGTCATTGTAACTCGAGTGTTACATACTATTTTTTATAATGAACTTTTAAAAGTATAAAATAAAGTAAAATGAGAGTTTTTCGAAATATTTATTTATGTTGGCAATCTTGACAGTTTTGACACTTGTCAGTTTTAATGATTTTAAATTAGAATGTTTGTCAAATTTGTATAAAATATTACGAATTTAGCAATAACGCTGATAATGTAGTTAATAATTTACTACAACATACTTCTTGATTTACTACCTGAACTCTTTCGTTGAAAATCAGTGCAGTGCAACCAATTGTGTAAAACAAAAAGTTACCAAAAACAGTGTTACAATGAATCTATTTCGATACTGTTTTTAGTGTTGAAATAGAAACTTTGTGAACGTGAATTATAAAAAATTATATATAAATGTCTCATCTCATATTAAAACAATTACTTAAGATTTATTCGTGCTGCACGACTACTCCTCACAAACGAATCACACCAAATTGGCCGAAACAAACGAATGATGTGTCGCAAAAATGTTAGGAGCAATATAAGTATGTTTCCTTGAACAGAAAAAAAGATTTTTAGTTGTATTTTTAATACTTAGGCCTTTTACCAGACAGGCCTTATTACCCGCATCTACTTTATTGAACTTCTATACAACAAAAGAGTAGATTTTTAGTAATTTCTAGATCTATATTGGAAACAATCTGATTAACACAATAAATTAAATTTACGGTGATAATTGAATCCACAAAAATTAATCTTTAACCTAAAAGTAACTGTTTTCTCAGTTTTTAAATCTATTCTTTTTTTAATATACACAACGCTTAAGTGATTACTCGATCATTAAATATTACCCAACTGTTATGATTTTTTATCATTCAGAGCACTTAATATAATTTAAAATAAATTTTAATTGGAAATTAAGTCATCTCTTTAACTTTTTAAGTTAATTAACAAATCTTGTTGAAAGTATGTTATGATTTGTATACAAATATTTCTAAAAAAAAACAGTTAATTTGATAATGAATTCCAGTTGTGTATATAATTAAAAATGATGCGAATATTTATACAAGATTGGTATACCTAAATGTGATATGTATAAATAAACTCTCGTGTTGTTTATTTTCTTTATGCATTTAAAAAACGATAAAGGAATGGTTATGTGTATGTTATATATCTACTCACATTTTTTGCGTTTATTATCTTAAGAAAAATGACATTAAATTTTTGTTTAAGTTTTTTTTACAAATCTGATGTAGACTGTTTATATTATCATGTGTTCCATATATTTTTGATTTGTAAAGATGAAATTTTATATTCAATTCGCAAGTTTAATGTTTTGTATTTTTATCAGGGTGCAAAAATATCATGATATTTATATAAATATCAAAATATCCGATATTTATCCAAATTTTGATATATATATTTATTTTATTATTGTCATAATAACCGTCCTATTTTACTTATTTGAAAATAGAACACACTTAACAAGGATTTAAAGTTTAAAGGAAAAGGTAACACATAATTTGTAAATTTTTTATATATTTCATATGAATTATGAATCAGTATCAGTACTATCAGTCGACTAAAATAAAAAATGGAAAACTTAAAAACATTATCTCAAATCATCTTTTTTGGAAAGAATATTTTGATTTAATGATTTGAACAAAAAAACTAGCTTTCCTGCCTTTTCATTTCCCAAACGATTCCTTAGTTGAGACTGAACAATTCCAAATGTTGAAAAAATTCTTTCAAGACCTGCAGTACTTGCAGTAGCATTTAAAAGTTGTCCGCATAAACCAAAAAATTGTTCCTTGGCTGGCCAGATATCTTCAGGGATATTAACAGTTTTCCACCAGACTTGGGGCTGTGTGGTTCTTAACTGTTCCACAAATAAATAACCAGGAAATGGTTTTGATCCAGTAATCATTGCTAATACCAAAGGAAAGAAATCTGGATTAACTTTATTCAAATACTCGTATGCCTGTTCACGTTGATTTTCACTTAAGTTCGCTCCCCTGAATCTGTGATCTAACATATTGGCTAGGTAATGAGGAGGTCCTAATGCCATATCTCTTCTCTTTCAAAAACATGTTTTCACTGTATTATTTTCATTTTCTAAATCAGTCTCAAGTTTTTTCCATATTTCTACAGCTATAGCTATTGTTGTATGGTCCCTTTGCATCCTGTCAAGTGCGACAGATATTGGAGTCATTCTGCCCATGAAATTCATTGCGTTTGAAGCTATTTGTACATCATTAACTAATCTGACTATTTCTTGATCAATATTTTCTTTATTGTCTTGACAGATTTGTATCAAGATACCTCTGTTCTCTAAATATGATCTAATGGAGTCACTTAGAAAGTTCCATCTCACTTCTGTTGGTATAACAAGTTTCTTTCCATTTTTATAAAGCTGAAGGCAGATGTTTGTTACGAAAATATTTTATTATTTTCAGTATATGCTCTGTTACACTTGGTATTTGCACATCTTCAGCCAATAAATTTAATAAGTGTGCACCACACCCATAACAAATTATTCCACCTCTCTCAGACGCCAGTAATTTTCGCATTTTTGAGACATTACCAGTATTGTCTGTTATTACACTGGCTACACGTACCTGAAAATTCTTTTCAGCATTAATGATCGCTTTATCTGCAACTTCCTTCAAATATTCAGCCGTATGTGAATGTCCTGAAGTATCTACACAGTCAATCAAAAAATGATTCTCTATTTGATGTCATGATCGAGCAACATACAATTGGATCATTATGTATGTTGCTCCAGCCATCTAATGACAGAGATACAGTTTCACCTTGTCAAGACAATATCAGCATTTCTAACTATGTTCAATTGAGGAGTAGAAGTGTTCACTTTTCGTTTTTTAGCGATTGGAACATTACTAGATGTTGATGGACCTACAAAAAAAATTAACACAATTACAATGATTAAAGTACAGGTTATTAAAATTCTCGTTTTTTTTTTCAAAAAAAAGTTAAAGATCTACAGAAAATGTACTTTTACTTACCATATGTTATTGCTGTAGTCTCAGCTGCATTATCAAATCCGTAAAATTCATCATCAGTGACATCAGTATCATCACCTTTTTCAGAACACAGTTCTTTATGTTTCTTCATGCAGGCTGGGATTCCCTGCATTTCTTTATGACAAGTTTTGCATCTTGCCCATTTTCCAGTGTTGTTAAGTTTTGTTGTACAGTCAAATTCATTCCAAATCGGCAGTGGCGGTTTTGGCATTTTTGAGTTTAATAAGAAGCACCCACACTAACAGTTTTTATGCTTTCAAAACAAAATTATTACCTTACAAATCTTACAATGTACCAATATCCGATCTGGCGGGAAATTCAAATTTGATGTTACATAACCAAAAAATAAATAAATGATATATATCTAATGATATATATCTTGATATATATCGAAGGATAAATATCAAGATATATATCATGATATGTATCTTGATATTTATCGGTAGATATATATCCTCGCACCCTGATTTTTAATTTTTATGTTAAATTTTTGGAGGGATAATCAATTTTCACATAATATGAACTGTGATATAAAAATTTTGTTTTTAATTATTAATCTGATTCATAGAAGATGTTTGATAAAATTAGAACACTTATTAAAAAAAACACTAGTATATTGTGTGGCAAGGGGGGAAACAAGACGATTTCTAACTAGGGCGAGAGTTGACTGCCCGAGCGAAGCGAGGGCTGTCATTGCCCGGTCAGAAATCGTCTTTGTTTCATCCCGTGCCACACACTATATTTTTCATATCATATGCATTGAAACAGCGAGTTTTGATCTTTGTAGCCAGTCGAAGTAAGAGTATTTCTCACCAATGCAACTGTCAGTCAGAAACATTCTGATAGATTTGAAATAATGACATTTGTTTCTGCCCTAGGGTAGAAACAACGTTGTTTCTCCACTAGGGCAAAAACAACTGTCAGTTTCTGACTGACATTTGCATTGATCTAAAATTGTCTTGTTTCGACTGGCAAAACAGGGATCAAAACTAGCTGTTTCAATGCATATGATATGAAAAATTCATTTATTATTTACATAAATGGTTTATTGCACTAACAACCAGATATAAAATTTAAATTTACTTTTTTTTATTTAACAATGTGAAATGAATTGTTTACCGTACGTAAAATGAATTTTTTTATTTATTCAAATTTTTTTCAAGCAAAGGAAATTCATTTTAAAATTGTGACCAGTACAATATGTAATCATTTGTTTTTTATTTTCAGTTCACTTTCATCAATAGTGATTATTTTAATGAGAAATCATTTGGTATTACAAAACGAGGCAGCTTATTTCACAGGTTCCACATTATAAACTGGATGAATTACTCGAGACTAAAGTCGAATCGGGAGGCAATTTATGTGGCGGAGTGGTAAACGACTTTCGTCTCGTGTAATGTATAATATTTTTCTTTCTAACCGGTCGAAAATTCGTAGCTAGTTCGTGACAAACAGAGGCAATCTCGACATATACTGTGTTTTATCTCTACATATACTTTCAGTGAATGTATGTTGGGAGGAAGTCGAATTTTCGATCAGGTTTGGAAGAAAAATCACTTTGTCACTACCTATATAATCAATAATTATATGTCACAAAATAGTAGTTGTAATATGACTTATTTAACTTTTTTTTTTATTAGGAGTCATTCATTAATTACGTAAGGATGATTTTGGTAATTTTAACCCAGTCTACCCCTATGTAAGGGTAATAAGATTGATTTTTCAAAACCCCCAGTGATCATAAAATGTTGGACAAAGATCAGCTCTACTAAAATCCCTAGTTTACCATCTATTATTACATAAATATTTATTCTTAGGGATACCATTTACACTATTCATTCTGTGTAAAACAGACGCAAATGAAATCTGATTCCTGCTAAAACCAGCTAAACGCGCGATTTCCAATATTAAATTGACTTGAAAAATATTACATAAGAATGGGTCTGACACCTCTCCCCCCCCCCTAAAAAGTAAGAGTATGTAGAGATTTTTACCACCACTTTTCTCCTAGGGACCCTTAATGAATTAAATATGGACTTGGAAAATATTGCGATTTTTACAACCCCTTCCTCCCTTGTGACCCTTAAGTAATTAATGAATGGCTCCTTAGTAGATGTACCACGATGTCAGTTTTCGGCCTCATTTGATTTTATCTTATCTCTTATGAAAGAAAGCGTTGTAAGAGACATTATAAACAGGTCTGAAAAAAATATCATTATTTTCTCCCAATTTCTATGACAAAAATTGATGTTTCGCTTTGTCAACCGTATTTTTTTTTTCGTTAATAATTTCATCATATGCGATATAGGCGATTTGCACATATTAGCATCATATATAAAATAGACTGAGCACATGGAAGTTTAAAATGTTAACAAGAAATAATTTTCTTTATCTCTCTCTCTAGCTCATTATATATGTTTGACTCTCATTCTCGTTTTCATTTCGATTGGGAGTAGTAAGGTAAACCAAACAAACAACCATGAGTCGATATATATGGGTATGTATACAATTGGTATTATGAGGATTCTTTCATCTCCATTCCAACAACCAATATGAGCTTTGTTATTCCATTCTCTACAAGCCACGATTTTATTTGATTTTGTTGGATCAAATATCCTTAAACACATGTCCAGATTTAAACAACGGAATTGACCAAGGAGGAGTATGCTCTACGTATCAGAATAGAAAAGGATCAAATGATTAACCCGTGGCTTGAAGATAATAAAGCAGAAAGCTTATAATCAAGTTCTTTGAATATCAACTCACCAAAAGCGTTTGCTAACAATTCCTTTAAAGATGAGATTATTGCTGAGTTGAAACGGTTATAATTTCGTAATAGTTGCTCTGTGTTATTTTAGCTTGTTTGCAACATTGGAGTAAAGTATATTGCCTTAATTTAAGAACATAATTATTAGTAAAGCATCATTCCAATCCTTCTCTAGATTTAGTTGAATGGTGCATTGCTGTTCGTTGAATGCAAGGGCAATGTAAGTTATCGCAATCCTGAAAAATAGGCTTATGAATTGCTATTAGCATCAGTGTTTACTATGCGTGGAAAAGTCAATAAAAAATTTGTTGGATATACACCCTGTTGAAGTAGTTGAGTCTCAACCCACGGCATGACACCAAACCAAATTCACATTTTCTGTATTCTAAAGATCATTAAAAGTAGTTGACTTTTCAAACAAGTCGAATCATATTCAGCCGTAATTGGTGCTGATGTCAAATGTGCAAATCACACAACACTACATTCCAATAAAGTGTATTTATTCTGATGTTCCAAATGTTAGATCATTTTATTTTGTAATAGTTTTTTAATTATTTTATTAATATAAAATTAATGATACCAACAGTGGTTTAAAACAAATTTTTGTAATTGAATTAACTGAAAGTTCCTCAACATAAAGCATGTGTATTTGAATCCTTTTATTATAAAATAAAAAAAAATGTTTAAAAACGTGTAATGAAATATTTATTATTTTTGTTGTCTAAATTCTAAAAAATACCAAAGCTATATATAGACACTACTAGAAATACCCGTCAATTACATATAAAGGATGTATTCCGTCCATATTCCGAAACGTAGTAGATTATTGAATACTTATTTCATCCTTTTTTTGGATTATATAGTAATTTATATGAATTTTTCAATAAAGCGGTATACTATTTCTTATGTGCCATTTTAATTATTTATATTAAAATAATCTATGATTCCTTCTCTTTGAATTGAATTGTGCCATATTTTGAGTATTTTTTTTACCATTTGGTTATTTATCTAGTACAGTCAAGCAGAACAACGATTTTAGAGTAAAATAGTAGCGTTTAAATATGAAAGTCAAATACAATTAGACATTTTGTTTTTTAGAATTTAGACAACATATACGTAAAATTTAGGACTATGTAAAAAAATACAGTTATTTGCAATCATATCTTTGTGCCAAAATAGATATTAAATTCATTTTATCATCTAGTGCTTTTGTAGTAAATATCTGTTACATATCGCCTTTTATTGAAAATTTTTTAAAATTTAGTCACTAGAAAGTATACTAACGGGGATTTACTACAATAAAAGCAGTACTATTTTTAACCGGATAATTTGCATTATAATCTATACTGCCAGTAAATGTTGCTTTTTAGGTACTTTTTCAGCACATTTACACTTGCTTTAAAAGGGTATCTGTAACTTACTCTAAAAACACATATAATAGAGATTCAAATCTCGATAATCAATCACTAAAAAAATGTACTTATAAGTATCATTAATAATTTCCTTAATTAGAAGGTTACCCATATGATGGTCATAAATTTAACAAAAGTAAATAGTTTTGAAATTGAATTTTTCGCACACATGAGCCTGTTAAACTTGTTGGTATAACCTTTAATGTAACCTGATCATATGAAAGACAAAAAAATGGTGCTCTTAGATTTTTAGAATTAAATTTCTTGCTTTGGTTGTATAAATTTGTATTTAATTGCAACTTTACTTAAATTGGTAGTATGTAATATATTATAAACATTTTAATAGTCTTACTTGAAGTGTGTTAAAAATCTATTTTCAACTTTTAATATAAATCGTTTAGATAGAGTGTGTTCTACTCGTTTTACGACAACACTGTTTAATAATAATCTGTGCAATTTCTTCTAGATTAATATGTAATGCGTAAACATACCATTGTATTCAGGGAGTGTAAACAACACAAAGTTACAGAATATCTATATCTTATATTTTTTGCTTTCACGACCGAAATTTTATCTAAAATGGAATAGATCAATTTTTGGAACGAAGTTCCCTTTCGCGCGTTACGAACAGACGCTAGGAGCTAGCCAAAAAAAATTCATACCAAAAATTGTCACGACACTATGACACGACACGCATGTTTCTCTCTCTCACAGACCAAAAAATAAATAACTCTCTCTCCCTCTCTCTCATAGATAGATATATTACAATTAAAAAGACACTATTTTAAATTAAAAGAAAATGTACATTAAAAAGAAAATACTGTAGAAAAAATAATAATTAACTATAATAGTATTACATTTTATTTCATCCGGATTTTATAAATTAATAAATTCATAAACATTTTAAAAATAGTTCGTAACTTGACTATTTAGGTACCTACGTTAAATTACCTTAACTGTCAGTTACTGTCAAATATTTTAATTTTAAAATTTTGTATTGAATTGTTAATTCCAGTTTTAAATTATAAAAAGTAATGTGTTATCTAAAGCTCTGATATTGTATAAATGGACACTTTTGTTAAAAGAAACGAACTCTTAGGTAAGTAGAGATTTTATACAGACAATAATAAATGCTTATGTATGTATAAACACTCTGTTGTATTTACAAATTACTAATTCCTTCACTAATTAATCGAAAGGAACTTCGTTCCATCCGGGTGTCCCTTGAAACCTCACACTTTTTTTTTTTAACAAATAAGTACTTTCTCGATTTTGGTAAAAAACAGGTAAAATTAGCTGTACGTCCTTACGGATTTTTCATCTAATACCTCCCAAATACCATTAACCCGAAGAACTGGTTGATTTTTTCGCAGATAGACTTGGCTATGTCGAGAGATACAATCAAACTGAATCGACCAATGTGCGGAGGGCAAATTCTCGAGTCGATGCCGATTTCAGATGACTATACCCGATCCGTTCAAAAGATGGAATTCAAGGACGCGTGATCAGTGACCGGCCGGCGTAAAAGTACGATGCCACGCATTCTAAACTGAAATAACGGAGGACAGTTTGCACTGTACTCATACCAGAGATAATCTAAACTGTAGTCATCGAGGGTGGGTACTTTTTTGTTGAGTAGTGTAAATCGGACTTGTGACGTTGGTTGGGGAGAATAATATTCAAAGAGTGCGTGCCGTTCACGTGATCATTCCATCTTTTAAACGGCTCGGGCATAGTGTGAATTTACAGTGTTGTGGCAAAATAGGGACACAAGTTAAAATTATAATTTGTATTTTGGCTAATCTAAAACGGCTTACAATCGTCGCAACCTGGTATAGAATAAAAACTGTAGTTCAGACCCCAAATATAAAATATATGAAAAATCATATAACTAAACGGATATGATTTGTCATTTTAATTTAGTTCCTCGAGCCACTGAATGTAACAAAAAAACTATATTTTTGGCACGTTTATAAACAGAACTGATACTATTGCAAAATCAGCTTTATATGTACCTTTATTTAAAATCTTAACTTTTAAAATGTATTTGATGATTATTAGTTTATTCCGAACAAATTTTGCACACCGTCTGATAGTTTTATTATCATTTTACATTCCACGTGCTATATATTGTACATCGAGTCCATATAGTTATTATAATTTTGCATTTATTTACTTAAAATTTTATTAGTTACAAATATAAAATAACAGTTTTTTAAATAAAAATGAACCGTAGTTTGCAAAACAGGTTTAAAACTGTTACAATATATACATATATGTATATTCTGTTATAAATAAATAACATGGAATATTACAAAATATTTACTATATTTACTACATCTAAATCAACGTATGAAAAAAAAACATTAACATTTTTTGAATATGTTGCTAAAATTTGTTTTTGTATATATAATTTTAACATCATAAAAAGTTTCTGATAAATAAAAAAGCGATCCAGCTTAAAAAAAATCGAAGAGTTTCGTTGTTTTTCGATCAATTGCGCTTATAAATGTATTCATACAATGAAGTTAAAATATTTTGCAACACATACGTAGTTTCGTTTCTAAATTTGGCTGACAGATTACAATTTCTCTAAAATATGAAACTAGGACTTACGTTTGTATTATTTTATAAAGCGGGATTAAAATTTAATTGTATATAAAAAACCTAAAAAGCAGCTTATTAATAACTGTGTATAGTTTTTGAGTTGTCAAAATTTTAAACGTAAGTGTTGGTTACAGTAATTCATCGTCTGCTTACATTATACGAAAATATTGAATTTGTCATCTATTGATACTTGGAGAAATTGTTCTGGTTAATTTTCTAGATAATCTAATATATTTTTTTAAAAACATTGATATTAGTCAAATTTAGAAGTACTACATGTTTTTACATGACATGTATATACAACTAATTTAAGCAATTGTATATGACTTCTAAAATGTGGTGTAGTTCTTGGCAGTGAATAGATTTTTATAATTTTATAATTGGTTCTGAGAACTTAGAATTTATTGCCAATTTAGAAATGTTTATTTTTGTTGAAATACTTGCTTAAGTTTATTTAGAATTAAAGTTATATTTGTTTATCATAATATATTTTTTAATATTTTATTGTTAAATACATGATGGGTTCAATCTTTATGATTTTTTTTTTCGTTGATACCTAATATACCTCCTAGTTTTTACATCATCATAATTTACCTTAGTATTTTTTTATTTATTTATTTAAGGATGTCCTGGGAGGTATAGACCTAAATACAAATGTACCAAGAACATCTATTGGGCAGACGAGACAGTTTATTAATTTGGGATTTAAAGGATTGCAAGTTAGGACGAGTTTGGAAGACGTGGGAAGGTAAGGAGTTCCACAATCTGGAGACCCTTGGGATGAAGGAACGATCGAATCGATCTGTTCTCGATTTCTGGTAGTAAACAGTATAAGGGTGCATGGAGTTGGCACGTTGCAATGCTCTGGCTGGTCTGGCAAGTGGAAGCAGTACAGAGCGGAGTCTTCTAAGCAAAATCCGTTTAAGGGGGTGATTCTGTAACGACGCCATGAACGTCCTTATTCTGTATCTCGATGGTCACCGTTTACTAAAACGATACTTTCGTTAGAAACTGAACGTACACTAACGAATGTCAAACACCTTTCGTTGAGTTTCGTTATAGACCGGCGGATAGTGACAGATTTTCAGACGCGATTTAGGCCAGTATGCCTTTTTCAGTACATTATAGGTACTATTGACAATTCGATGATAATAATCAATTAATGGAAGTGTCATCGTGTGTTCTTCATCTATAAAAAAGTTAACAAATTTGTTTATAAATTAATCATTTTTATATGATTTTACTCAAGCTGCCATTTATGCTAAAATAAAATTCAAACAAAGTATTACTTGAATGGCCATTGGCATACAGTTAGTGTGAACCTAGCAGGTGGGCATGCCCAGGTAGATATGCTTTCTAAAATATGCTTTATCCGTGTTCGGAAACAGGCTGCCAATGTAGAATATACTTGATATTACTATACAATTGCTACAGGTAAGATGGCATACCCTTTGTGCATGTCCGTGTATATCTCATATGGTAGTAATTTTGCGATGTTAAACGATAAGTTTCCGTCATTGTACTCAAGTCCAAATTGATACCATAAAATATATGTATCCTCAAATGTCAACATTGAAAATGGCATACGATTCAAACAGGTTTGACATAATAAATAATGAAGATCAATTTGTAAAATTAAGAGACAATTATCTGTGTATTTATTCAGTATGACATTTCATTGTTGATGCAATTATTACCTAACAAATCAAAATAATTAATGGCATACAAGTCGTGCGAGCTTTACTGGTGTAATTTCGTAAAAAACATTGCGAAGTTATAGAAAAAATTACCGTGCTTTAGAGGTAAGGAGAACGATCTTAAACGGGAAAAGATTTAAAATGTGTCCACCCTTTACAGGTAAATAACAGTTCGGAAACTTTCCACTAGCATGGCGCTAAAGTAGATGTAGGGTACAGAATGAATGTAGCAGTTTTTGGCAAATGGACTAAAAAAGCTGTGACGTCAGAGGGCGGGATCTGTCATTTTATCTTTCCAAACAAACTTTTAATGTATGTAAATTGCCATTAAGGTTTTTTTACATCAATAGTTTTAATATTTCCTGTATCAAATAAGATATATTAATTGTAGAAATCGGTTCTTTGGGTGTTTAATATTTATATAAACCATAAATTTTAAGGTAAGAGAGCTCGACTTTTTCTAGACATGCCTTAGAATTATTTTGAGGTTATGTTTTTATTTGTATTGTTTTAAGTTTTGAGTGAAAAATAAGTTTTTAATTCCTTTTTTCAGTAAAAATGACATCGAATCATGTTATTAAGCTGTCTGCTATTATGCATTTCTTTGATAATAATAATAAAATGGTAGAAAGAGGTTAAAATGCAGTGGATTCGGGCCATATTAAAAGTATGCATTTCTATACTAATTTTATGACTCTTTAAGGGGTTGTACATGCTAGTATGAAAGACGAAACTTATATTTCTGAGGTAAGGATAACTAGCTTATAATTATTGTCTTAAATTCTTTTTTTAAGTTCCGCTTGTACACCTTTTATTTTGAGGTGTTACTTTGGTCTATTTGATTCATCTAAAACATTTAATTAAAGTTTATTAGCATAATTATTTAATATTCTAATGATTGTAGATAACAATAAAGAAATCTAGAGCAATCCAGTGGGGGAAAACTCACGAAAAAGATGGTCTGGATGCATTAAAATCATCCCTAGGAATTGATGTAATGCCAACAGGAATTTGGTTATAGAATTCTGGTATATTAGGGGCAAGTCCAGATGGATTAGTAAGTGACAATGCTATTGTGCATTACGCAATGATTTGCTTTTAGAAAAATTCAAAAATAATAAGTTCATTTGTTAGTACAACGAAAAAAATGAACTGGTAGTGAATCAGAATCATAATTGTTACCATCAGGTTCAGGGAAATCTATATATTTTAAAAAGAGAAAAATGTTTTTTGTATATTTGGACCTTAAAAGAGATAATAATTGTTGAAATTCAAAAAGATCCATATTGGGACGTGAATATAACGTATTTAGAAGATTTTTATATAAACCATTATTTTCCCAAATTAAGGTAAATATTTTGTAAATAAAAATACTATTTTAATATATTCGTTTTTATTTTCTATGTAACCAAGAGCCTTTATAATCTATTACCTAAGAGTAATTCTAAAATAAAAATTAAAAAAATAACAAACATACTTAGGAAACTCACAAACAAAAAAGCCAAAACATACAGTAATAAATTGTCCTGCTTGTTTATAACATCTTCAAATATATGTTATTATATTTATAATACCGAAATACGTATATACTTGATAAGAAATCCACTTCTTCCTTTCCACATCATTTCTAGGAAAAGTAAAAAAATTTGCAGTTTTTCTGCTCGCTATAATGCTTGCAATTGGGGACAAAACACATCACCATTTTTACTCAAACAGAATAATATGTTATAGTTAAAAAATACATAATTAATTACAAGATTACCATAACAAAATTTATAAACTTCTGAACAAACATAACCTCAATTCCACTAAAATGCATATAAAATATAAACACCTACACTAACTTTCAATGTTTATTCACTATCATAAATTGGATACACTAGGTCGTATGAAAAGTGTCCGGAAAATGCTAAGATTTTTGATTAGGAACCACAACAAGTAATAGAAAAATCTCTTATGGCTTTTTCAATGCAAATTTGTTTTGTTTGGAAAGATTTTTAAGCTCCTCCCATATCTGACGTCACACTTTTCTAGTCCATTGAAGTGTGTCGTATGATTTCGTAAAAAAACCCTAAAATAAGTGCGTTCCAAAAAATTCAGTTTATTGTATTTTAAATTCGTTTCGTAAATTTTTAGCGTTAAATATTATACTTATCATACTTTTCAAATTAGTTTTTATTTTGTCATTTCGATCGTGCTATTTATCCTCATATTATGTAATGAATTTATTTTTTTAATATTTATTCACTTATTGCTGAAAAATAATCATTAATAAAATTTCATTTAATATACTTAGTTTATTATTATCTTATGTTTCTTATATATTATGGTTATTTTAAAAAGAGAGCAATAATAAAGCGGAAATTTGTCTTTCCTTGTTTATTTATCAACCATACTCTAAGAAATTATGGCGCTTTTTTTAAAATTTACCCTACTACGATCGTAGCGCCACCCTTATATAACACATTTTGACGGACACATTCAATACACGGAGATAGTTCTCCTTACCTCTACCCTCCATACTCTAATCCAAACAGTGATGATCCCTGCAATTTGGCATCGAAGAAAACGGTACATACACGTTCCGTTGGTTTGAAGGAGATGAGGTGCCACACTTCGTCGAGGAAATCTTTCTAACACCCGACGAAACTGAAGGTAATATATAAGCATGATGATTTCTTATTATTTACATCAGTTATTAAAATTCATTAAATTGTTTGATATTATTATTTATAGTGTCACATACGATAATAGGGTAGTTTAATTGTTTTATATTTCATTGTAATATTTTGTATTATTTTTTATTGTAATCATTCAGGTCAAAGTCAGTACGTTAGATTTCAAGGCGACCTTATATAGTTTAATTCTTATTGTCACGTAGCCTATGAATTGGCTATAAAAGAGCGTCGTTGAGGTCGCACTCGAGGAGTTCGGTGTCTGAGGTTGTCTGTAAGGGTCACCCTTGGGGTGTCCCTAAAACAGACCCTTGGGTCTGGGCCGTTGTGACTCTTGAGGTATTTTCGTGAGTAAATGTGACATGCCACCATGTAGTTATTTGGTAAGATTAGTATAGTTAGTGAGTTATTCGTTATTCATTTTTTGTTTCTTGTTAATATATTTGTTGTTTGTTTCCTGTTGTTTATCTTATCTTCCCCTTGGTTAATTTTCTGTCTTCACAGGATACCTAACCAGGGGGTAGGTAACCACGACCTGGGTGGGAAGTGCCTTCAGTTAGCTACCCCTCATCCCAAAAAACTAAGGCACACTTTCCCAATCCCCCCCAGGCGTGACAATAGATCCAGAAAATAATTGCCAGCATGATACCGTCATCGAATCTTCGGACGATGAAGATGATGAGTATGATGATGACAACGGTTATGATGATGGAGAGAAGGATACTGAGGACCAAACTCATATAGATGGTGATGACGAGGAAGAAGATAACGTAAGAGATAAAGACTATAATACGGAAGTAGACTTTACTGATGAATAAAAAAATTAAAAGTAATATGTATGTGAGTAATAAATTAAATTTATATGGAATAAATGACTTCATTGCGCCAAATCGTACCTCAATTTGCTAGAATAAGCATTTATTTGCCCTTAATATAGATTAAATAACATTTAATGAATCCCAAAAAAATACAATTTTCGCGGTAATGAAATAAATAATTATATTAGTGTATAATAAAATGATCTGTGGACGAAAAAAGAAGAGTTTTAACAAATAAATATTATCTAGAATTTATAAATTCGAAGCTGAAATAAACGCAGCATAAATGATTTTTTCCATAATGAAAATTTTGTTTTTTGAAAGTGAAAGCCGCAGAACAGTCTAATCAGTATGCCCGTTATTATTTGATCCAAATATACCGTGATTCAATATTTTACAAAAAGGTATACTGTTTACAAAGGAAGAAAATCGTCCATTTCATTTGCACTAATCCTTCTCCGTATTCACATACTATTTCAGAACTTTGGACGTTATCAAACGATATGCCATTTTTTGTAGCACCCAAATATATCTCAAATATGTTAAAAACAAAGTGGCATACAGATTAAACACACGGCAATTTTCCGTACCATTTCGCAAATTTTTTCGCGTATGGCTACATCAGTTAACCGCCCAATTGCAATGCCAACTTTATATACGTCAAACGCTATCATGAACTGCATAAAACCAAAATGGCATACTGATTTTAATGACGGAAACTTATCGTTTAACATTGCAAAATTACTACCATATGAGATATACACGGACATGCACAAAGGGTATGCCATCTTACCTGTAGCAATTGTATATATAGTAATATCAAGTATATTCTACTTTGGCAGCCTGTTTCCGAACACGGATAAAGCATATTTTAGAAAGCATATCTACCTGGGCATGCCCACCTGCTAGGTTCACACTAACGGTATGCCAATGGCCATTCAAGTAATACTTTGATCGAATTTTATTTTAGCATAAATGGCAGCTTGAGTAAAATCGTATAAAAATGATTAATTTCTAAACAAATTTGTTAACTTTTTTATAGATGAAGAACACACGATGACACTTCCATTAATTGATTATTATCATCGAATTGTCAATAGTATAATGTACTGAAAAAGGCATACTGGCCTAAATCGCGTCTGAAAATCTGTCACTATCTCCCGGTCTATTAAGGACAAACCTAAGCTGTTTTCAGGAATTGATGTTGTGTAAGAGAAAAAAAAAATAAAGAACACAAAATTAATAACCAATATTTAACAGTCATGATTTTTAAAAATAATGTTATATTTTAATTCTAATTTTTTCTCGTTTAAGAATATTATTCGATTGTTTTGCTCAATTATAGTTTCCAAATTTTATTAATTTTTTTTCAGTTCATTTCCTTCTGATCACAACTGGTTCAGAACAGTTTGTAATTTTGTATTTTTCTTTGTTTTTTACATATAACATCTACCTCCAAATCCGTCCTTTTGGAACGAAGTTCCCTTTCGCGCGTTACGAACAGTTACGACTGACGCTAGGAGCTAGCCCAAAAAAATTCATACCAAAAGTTGTCACGACACTATGCACCGACACAATGCACCGACAGATGCATGTTTCTCTCTCTCACAGACCAAAAAATAAATAACTCTCTCTCCTTCTCTCTCATAGATAGATATATTACAATTAAAAAGACACTATTTTAAATTAAAAGAAAATGTACATTAAAAAGAAAATACTGTAGAAAAAAACATAATTACCTATAATAGTATTATATTTTATTTCATCCTGTTTTTATAAATTAATAAATTCATAAACATTTTAAAAATAGTTCGTAACTTGACTACGTCAAATTACCTTAACTGTCAGTCACTGTCAAATATTTTAATTTTAAATTTTTTGTATTGAATTGTTAATTCCTGTTTTAAATTATAAAAAGTAATTTTAAAAAGATGTGTTATTTAAAGCTCTGGTATTGTATAAATGGACACTTTTGTTAAAAGAAACGAACTGTTAGGTAAGTAGAGATTTTATACAGACAATAATAAATGCTTGTGTATGTATAAACACTCTGTTATGTTTACAAATTACTAATTCCTTCACTAATTAATTGAAAGGAACTTCGTTCCATCCGGGTGTCCCTTGACACCTCACACTTTTTTTTATATTCTCACCGTGTTCTTTGTCTCTCTGCGGAATTTTGTAATCGAATTTAACCCTATTACCCGACTACCTAGAGCTCTGAAATTTTCAGGATAGCTAAGATCTGGATGACAATGCATGTTTCAAGTGTGTTTAGCATTGACATATTAATACAAATGGACCGGCCGCTTCCCATATTCGCAACAGCTGCTTCTGCGGCCAACATTAGTAAGAGAGATCCGAGAGAGAGACGGAGGTAGGCCGGGCAAAACGCACATTGTTTAAATGAGAGCTTAAGGGAAATACATCTTTTTATAACGTTTTATGTAAAAAATAGTAGGTATATTATATACTTAGAGTGAGAAGTGAGCTATTATTATGTCAATATCTTAAAAATTATAGAACTGTAAATATTAATTCTCGTTAGGGGAATGGAGTAAATAATAGCAATTTCTCAGGTTAGTAGTGAAAAAAAGCTTTTTCATTTGTGGTTGTTCGAAGTATTTGATGAAACTTAAGTTTGTTAAAATTTCTTAAGTCAAAATAAGTGAGAAAAGACTCTGGTTTTATGTTTAGGTGTACTTATTTGAGCAAAAATAATATATATTACTTACAAAACAATTATTGCAGGCTCAAAAACTGTATTATTTTATTCAGGGTGTCCCAGAATTAACTACGGAAACTTCGTATACGTGTTCCTTGATGACAAATAAGTAGGGTCTTTCCTATAAAAAAAATTTTTTTAGAGACTCCTGTCAGAGTTATAACCCTTTAAAGAGGGGTGGTAAAATACGGTTTTAATTTAATATCTTCTGATTGGTCCAAGATAAAAAATTAAAAATTTGGGTGAACATCATTTTAATAAAGACGCATTTCTCCTGCCACTTTTCACCTGCCCTACCCCATTCTAAGGGTGCAAATCAAGGAACCCCTCTTAATTTTTTTGTAAGTTTCTTAGCAATTAATATTTGCAATAACAAAAAATTATTTTAGGAAGTTTTGATTATTTAGAAACTTTTTTGTTTCTTGTCGTTTTTTGCGAAATCGTTTCGGTTTGGAGTAAAAAAATAAAAAGTAGGACCATGTCAATTGAGTATCGTGTATCGCGATCAAGTAGCGCACATTTGCAAAGTAGGTTATAACTCTGACAGGAGTCTCTAAAAAATTTTTTTTTATAGGAAAGACCCTACTTATTTGTCATCAAGGAATACGTATACGAAGTTTCCGTAGTTAATTCTGGGACACCCTGTATACAATAAATACCAATTTTTTTTTAAACAGTGAATGTGACAAAAAATTGTTGAATTCAAATAGATAATTCAAAAATGCATTAATATTTCTATCGAAAAATACGTCAATACAACTGAAGATCATATCGTAATTTTTTATATCATGGTTCACACTATATATAAGGAGACTGATACATTAAAATTGAAAATTCTACACCTAATATATAATAATAAAACAAATAATTAAATAACTCTTCTTGATTATTATATGAAATATAAACTTCGAAATTATTTATTATTATCTGTTGATGAAATATTTATGTATCCAAAAATATTTAAGAGTGGCAAGTATTAATTATAGTTAAAATGACTCTAGACACCAACTTAATAGGTTAATAACTATAAAATATTATAGAGTGTGTGCGATATATTACATAGTTTATAAATATCACTATAAACACAGTCAAATATATTTAATTTATAAGATAAACACCAAAAACATTAAAAATCAACGTAAATCAAATGTAAATTAGGAGCTTTCTGCCCGACCTAGCGCTATCCTTCTTATCCGTCTCACTCTGGAATCAATTATTTCGCTGCACAGCTGGTCCATTTGTATTAATATGTCAATGGTGTTTAGGCATATACATTAATTTCGAAATTTATACTGAATTGATATAAAATATGATATAAATTGTGTACCTATACATGTTATCATTTTGAAAGTTTTTAAATATGTCGTTCGTAGCCTAGTTGATTAAGCGTCGGATATGAATCAAGGTGACAGTTCTATTATGTTATCATAATGGGATCGACTACGCGAGAGAGAATTTTTTTTTTGTTTTACCTGTGACAACAGTAATTATTATTTTAACTGTTAATAAAATAACTAATTTAGAAAATTTTTAAAAATTTTAGACTATACTGTGGACTATGCCGTAATCTATCTTGTAAAGCGCTATTTGCCAAGGGAGTAATAATTTAATAATAGTAATATGACTTATAAATCACCAAAAAAAACTTTCTACTATAAAAAGTTCTTTAATAAATTGTGATTATTTCATTATGAATCCAATCCTTTGTTTTGTTGCAATTGACCATTGTTTACAAATTTAAATAATTTGTAATAAATAATGTGTTCAAATTAAAAACTCCTGAAGACAGCAATCAAAGATTTGATAATTTATTTGTTTATTAATACAGTTCGTGAATACTGATGTAGTTTTATATTGAATAGGTCTTAGAATTTTTCCTTTAGTATTTTGGAATAAATAAATCCTTTGTTCTGGTTTTAATTGGTATGACTCATTAATTTTGTACAAAATTTCTATACACATAGAAATAAATAAGCTTCAATTTTTACCACTAAGTAAAAGGCTGGAAGGATCGGGATGAAATTTGGTACGGGGGACAGGGGTAGATTATGGTCTGGAACTAGATAAACGGGATATATCTATATTTATCCTAGTTTTATTATAAGCAAATCATTACAGTTGTTATTGAATCTTGATCTTGAATCGCGCCAAAACGGCTGAACGGTGTAGGATGAAAATTGAAATAAGGATAGATGGTAGTTGGGAATAGCACATAAGCTACTTTTCATCCCACGGGAACAGAAAAAAGGAATATAATTATATAGTTTTATGTTATCATTTTTTAGGAATCTCAAATTGTATTAATTTTTTTATATCTTTTATAGTTTTTAATAT
Source organism: Altica lythri (assembly GCA_964028335.1). Lineage (NCBI taxonomy): Eukaryota > Metazoa > Arthropoda > Insecta > Coleoptera > Chrysomelidae > Altica > Altica lythri. The sequence continues at coordinate 90,466,090 of OZ034800.1, read as the reverse complement.
ACGAGGGAATTATAAAATCTTTTTTGAAGTTGTAATTTACTCTAATGACTGGGCAACAAGTTTTTGGAGCGATTTACGTATAAATATAAAAATGATAAAATTGAGATAATTGTGGATTATCTAAATTATCAATATTAAAGAGTGTTTCAAGCCACCGTCCAGCGGGCGGTCAATAAAAGAGATCTCTCTCTCTCTCTCTCACACTCATAGATGACTCATAGATGACTCATAGATGACTCATAGATGACTCATAGATGACTCATAGATGACTCATAGATGACTCATAGATGACTCATAGATGACTCATAGATGACTCAGAGATGACTCATAGATGACTCAGAGATGACTCAGAGATGACTGAGATGACTCACAGATGACTCAGAGATGACTCAGAGATGAATTAGAGATGACTCAGAGATGACTCACAGATGACTCACAGATGACTCAGAGATGACTCAGAGATGACTCACAGATGACTCACAGATGACTCACAGATGACTCAGAGATGACTCAGAGATGACTGTCAAATATTTTAATTTTAAAATTTTGTATTAAATTGTTAATTCCTGTTTTAAATTAAATTGAAATAAAAAGTAATTCTAGGTAGAATATACAATACCTCTGGTATTGTATAAATGGACACTTTTGTTAAAAGAAACGAACTGTTGAAAATAATGGATTTACTTTTTTTTTCTATTTTGCTTTGAACAGTGTAGTAGTGTCGCGACTTTGTTAAGTTTATACAGGTTTTTTGTAGATAATAAATATTAAAATAATAGAAAATAAAAACAATAATGTATCCTGACAGTGTTTCTGCACAAGTTCCGGATATTGCTGATAGAGTTAGGTAAGTAGAGATTTTATACAGACGATGATAAATGCTTATGTATGTACAAACTCTCTGTTGTGTTCACAAATTACAATTCCTTCACTAATTAATCGAAAGGAACTTCGTTCCATCCGGGTGTCCCTTGACACATCTCACTTTTTTTGTCTCTTCTGTTGGCCTGACGTTGAGGGCATGTTTTTTACTTCAACATTATCAGCTTTTATTTCGAGACCTACATCCTCTACTCCTTCCATTCCTTTTATAATTACTTCACCAGTTAAATATAATAGTCTTTCTTCCAAGTCCGTTAATGGCTTTTATGGACCACCTATATTACCAATGTGCTGTGGTGATGCTGAAATATTTCTGGCCCTTTTTCTTGTTTCAGACTTCCAGTCCGAAAACGTCTAGAATAACAAAAAGAGAGTGTGCGCGTAACCTTTACGCGCGATTGAAGTAAAACTTTTTGACGTACGTATCGGAAAATAAATATTTAATTACAATTCAATTATATTTATTCTCTATATACTTTACAAAAAATGAGATGTTATATTTATATTATTTATTAGAAATAGGAATTTGAAAGTTATCATTATTTTTTATATATGAAATAATAGGTTTATGATAACTAAAATATGAAACATAGATTTTACTCTCTAAATACCATTAATGTATTTGAAACCGTTTAAAAATTTTGAAAAATTTCATACATAAATTTTAAAAATTTAAGCTCCTCCCATATCTGAAATCACACCGTTACTTCCATCAGAATCTTCCGTTAGAATCTAACGTTAGAGTTACCTCTAGTCGCGCCTAAAGAAGTTTTGCTTCCATAATAGGTAAACAATATTAAAAATATAAACACATTACGTTTAGAATGTGTGATTTTGTAGCTGTATCTACCTTATTGTAATACAACACAACACAAGAGCCTTCGATAGTTAGATAACCATTTCATTTTGTAGCATTTTATAGCATATTCCATAAAATTTAAAATCCTGAGTTGAGTTTGTTTTCTTCAGTTCTACGAAGGATCTGTTATTGCTGGTAAAAGATCAGCCATCCGGACTAGTGGTTTTATGGCCTTTATGGCTACCTAACCAAACCTAAAGCAAGTGTTTAAACATTTCGAATATTATTTTATGAACAAAAACGTGCAACATGCTTCTTTACTTAACGTAAAGCTTCCCTATAAACAATTATTTACTATCATAATATGTATGTAGGTATATAAACTTACTTAATCAAATCATAATGAATGTCGCTGTCTCGTCTTTTTTTCATTTTCATTTTTCTTCAAATCTTTCTGGCGCTGATAATATGCCCTTTGACGTTCAGAATTTCTTTTTTTTAGCTCTTTTTAAGTCTATTAAACGAAAATAGCTAGGTATAAATAATAGGTATAAACAGTGTAATTACACACCAAAAATAAAATGTATGCATATAGAGTAGGTACTCACTCATTTTCATTCAATATTTTTTCATCACTTTCTTCATTAATAACTCCACTTTGTTTATTCATATTTAAAACAAACACTTTATACACAAATTTAAACTATTTACCACCAATGTATTTTGTTTGAAAAGCTGTCAATTCATACAATTACAGATTTAATTTTATTTAATATACTTAGTAGACGGAATCGTGTTAGGTATTTTGTATCAGGTTTTGTTTCCGGTAAGCGGTACATTAGAATGACGTCACGTCCGTTAGAATTACTGAGTTACCCCTAGTCGCCGCTAAAGAAGTTTTACTTCAAAAATGTCACTGCAATTTAATTTTACTACGAGCTGCTCCCAACTGTTCTTAATTATATCTGGATCTTCACCAGTAAATTTATTTTCTCGAAAAAAATCTATTATTTTCTAGTTCGTTTAAATATATTTCGCACTGTTGTCTAGTTGTTTTACCACCTCTTTTTTCCCCTTTATCCATCATTAAACATCCTTTAGAAATATCAGACGAATATATCTGCGAAAAGTACCGAATTCCATAAAACATAACGTTGCCTTATATCCAAGTTTATAATTTCAAATTTCCAGAAAGGTCAACAATAAATTATATAAAATATTAAAGTAATCAACAATTATCATTTACAACTCACATTGAAGTATTCTGCCTTTTAAAACTTAGTTAATAAAATATTCATGCAAACTCTATACAATATGTTTCTTTCAAAATTTAAACTATTGTTAGTAGTAAATCAAGACAAAATAAGTAAGAATGATAAATTCGGCATCAATGTCATGTCAAGCAATTCTATCAACATACTACAGTCGCTAAAAACGCAAATCTTTCGTTACGAATAAACTAGTCTTAACGAATGAGATAGAGAATAACCTTTTCACAAATCTTCGTTGACAGTACCCATCGTTAACTAACGATTTCGTTCGTAAACGAAAAGTTACAGAATCAGCCTCTAAGTATTGGTAAAACAGGGGCATATCAGACACTGCTCTTCGGTGGGACAATGGGGCTATGTTTTTGGTGATACTGGTGTGGTTTATTAGTCGAACTGCTCTTCTCTGTATTGCTTCAAGAACTCTGAGCCTTGACGGAGCCGCTGATCCCCATACATGCGAGCAGTATTCAAGATTAGTTCTTATTGGGCGAAGTTAGATGGAGAGAAATATTTCCGTGTTCTAAAAAAAGCCTAACTTCTTTCATGCTGCAGTTGCTATGGATGCAATATGTTCGTTCCAGAGTACGTCCTGGGAGATCGTTATACCCAACATACTGTCGATAACTGAGACAGGTACACTATGCCGATAAAAAAATCATTATTTTAGATAAAAAAGTATTTCACTTTGAGTAATTGTGAAATAAAGAAAACGATCAATTTTATTCCGACCGCGTAGAGGAATGCCCAATTTTACGATACATACATAAAGCAAAATTTGCAGATAAAAGCCTTATCTGGTGTACAAATTCTAACAGAGATGTATCTCGATTTTAGATTGATTACGGTTCCTCCAAATTGCTTCCGTTTGTCCACGATCATCCTATTAATGACGATATCATGTTTTGGCAAGACTTAGCATCATGCCATTACTAAAGAGATAGTCAAAACTAGCTTCGACAACACCACATATCTACCTTTTGTTTCTAAAATCCATAAACCTTCAAACCTGCCACAGCCTGTCCCAATAGACTCCAATAAATATTTTGTGGATGAAGTAGTTTGTGTTACTGTGTAAACGAAAAATTTTTGAACTTTTTTATATGTAGAAAGAGTATATTCAATGTTTACACAATAAATTTAAAACTATTATTAATTTATTTTTAAACTTTCTATTTTCTTGATTTTCATTTTAAACTTACATTGAATTGTTTTTAATTTTTTTTCTTCTTAACACAACCATTCTCAATTTACCATTTTTTGTTATTTATATAATAACAGAAAATTTGGTTAATGATCAATAGAAATTAGTAAATTGTAAAGAAGCTATGAGGGATCTTTTTATAATATATAAGTATTAGTATATACTAAAAGAGGGCGCTTAGTGTTCCAAATTGTATGAATCAATAAATTCTGTTATAATAGAGACCCCTGATAACTGAAAATCAAAGTTTTGATTTGAGTTCTTGAAGTTCACTGTTTATATAAGTAGCAAAAGGAATAGATGGGGCCCCATATGTGTTCTGGTATAGTAGATAATTTTTATATTAATTATTAAAAACTCAAATTGAAGTGTGCCATACCGTTTGTTATGATATGACATTTTATTATTTTACTTCTTAGTTTCTTAAATTAGGATGGTAGTATTTTTTTAAAACTATACTTCTTATGGAACATTTTGGTAGACGGAGTGAATGAATAAGGAGCGACAGAAAAAAATGTAACATAGGATATAGCTACGTATCATCGTATTGTAGGCTTTAAAGAGCCTTTAAAGCAGCTTGGCTATCAGTGTCAATAAATATTCGGTCACAGGGTTATTGAGAGCCAAACTTAACCCTTATACCTACTTACTTTTTCAGATGTTTTAGACTTAATATAATAAGTGAGGACTCACTCATTAATAATAACAATTAGTGTGAATTCGAAATCTTGTTTTGAACTGTAGGCATCTTCATGGATTGGGTTACTCCAAACCTTAGAATCTCAAGATGTCCAATAAGATCGCTGGGTTTTGGTTACTTATATGCACTTTTTAGAGCTATCTTCTTTACATGTAAATGCAAGAGGAGGAGGTCTCTAGAATTACATCCAATACTGCAGTAGGACACGATCTTATTGTGCCAATGATCCCTACACAAGCGAGCCATTGCAACTAAAACTCTATTATTGCCTTTTGTTGTGATGTTATGTGGCACCAGACCAGCGCACCATAGGTGATTAGGGGTTTGACAACCGATAGATATGGTCGACAGATCATTTCAGGTTTTTTCCCTGTCATATTCGTTTTCAGCGATCCCAAAAAGCCCAGAGTATTGAGTTTTGATTAATTGTATAACGAAATTATCGAAAACTTCAGGAGACGACGTAAACAGTAGGTATCCGGGCACCAAGCCCTCCGGAGATTACTTTCAGTGTCATATTCGTTTTTAGCGACCTCAAAAACTCCCGAGTAAAAAAATTGAACTCATTTCCGTCTATAAATATCAAGTTCTGTTTGAGATGCACTTTAATAATGTATTTTTTTATGCACAACTGCAGTTTTCCTATATTACATGATCGCATAAGGTCACAAAGTTTCCTGACGCTCTCACGAATCGAACGCAAAAAAGTATCAAAATCGAGGTTCAGCGCTTCATTGCCTCGACTAAGATTAAATTCGTTCAGTTAACGATATCCTAAGCGAAGCAATACCTTTATTTTTATTTCAATTAATCGAGATTATTTATTTGAGTTTAAAACAAATTGTGGTTATTAAAACGGTCAATACAAATATACCAGTTTATTTGACGTTTACTTTTGTATTAATCGTTTTTACTGTGTATTGATTACATTGTTAATTTTTTGGTACTTGTTTTATATGAGAAAACTTTTTGCTATAAACAATTTACACTTAATTAGCGCGGACGGTATCAACACATACACTTCGATGACCAGCAAATTATATAATAGATAATTTACATTATGAACAAATATAATAAACATTGTATATAAATTATTTATAATTATTATGTCTAGAGTGTCGTATATTTGGTATTATAAAAGGTAAATGATATTAAACCTGAAATTTGCAAGCTTGATAAAATTAATAAGTGAAATTAACTGTTTCGAATAAATTTATAAATGGTATCTTTTAAATTAGTTATAGTTTGCGATTAAGACAATAATTATCGTTGAACTATGAATAGATTTTTCAGCTATTAACAATTTTAAGATTTAAAGTAAATGATGAACATTTTATATGTTCTTAAGAGATTTATTAATTCACAAAACTCCAGAGATACCATGTTTTTGTTGACAAAAAAAACTGCGTAATGTTTGTGCTAAAAGGCCTTCATAATAAACTAAATCCCAAAAATCTTTTATTGGGCAAACCTGCACCTAACATTATCAAGACATTATTCTACGTTTTTCGTATCAAATCCATCGTTTCCTTTTTTTTCAGAATTACTGAAAGTGAAATACCTACCTCCTTTCCGTCATCTAAAATAAGGTTTTTTTTGTCTGACAAAGTGAACCCGCCTCAGTTGAAGACAGCAACTTGGTGTACGAAGAAGTTGCGCTTAAAAGTATTTATGACCCCTCTTTTAATATTTAAAGACCATTCCTCCTTAATATCAACTACATCGTACTCTTAGAAGACCTGTATTGATGAGCCAGTCTTCTAGTTGACATTACAACCTGCTTTTTTGTTCTTCTCACCAATCTGTCTGACCTCTGTACAGTAAATGCAGTGGAGTGAGTCTTCCATTTTTTCGAGAGATGAGCGTTAAATAATGTTTACAGATTTGTTTTTATTTTTCTTAAATCATTACATTTTGAGCTCAATCATGATACCTTATGTCGAAGAGAAATAGGACACTGGTCTAGGAAGGGCGCCACTGTTTTATTCTGCTTTTATATTTGTGTGGAATGTATAAAAAACAGGCACGTCGTAAAAATCTCGCTCAACTCACTGATATCGTTAAAACTCTATCTATAAACTCACGACTACAACGTTTAAATCCAAAGTAAATTTGAATCTTTGATCATTAGCATAACTATCAAAGTAAAACCAAATAAAAACATGTACCTAACGTTACAGGCTGATTCTAGAGTAAACACAATTGGACCACGTAGACTTTCTTTGCATAGTGCTTTGACAGAAAATTCAATCGTATCGGATAAGTGGGTCGTTCTATTAACTTCCATACCTTATGCTTCTTTTATTATCCATTTCTATTTCAGAATAATATAAAAATATACGTAGGTACATATTTTTCAATTTCCCTATCTCTGAATACCTATTCAATGGTAGGGTTAGGTATCTGTGTGCAGTTTACCTTTTGATTAAGTTTTAAACAGACTATTTCGTTTTTATGACTAGTTATAGTGATACTGAAATCCAATCTCATTTGTCCCAATACAAAATATTTGAGTTTTCGTTAATTTATTGCAAGCGAGAAAATTCTCGAGAAAAACTTTTAACCTTATCGGTCTAAGGGAAAGAAAGAAACTAATGACACGAAAAAGGGAACAAGAAGTTTAATTTTGTTCAGGATTTCATCACTATAAATCTGTTTGAATTGGAGGTATTTTCGATAACATATAATGCTTTCAGTTCAAGCGGGGAATTTAGGTGGGTTACTATTTTCACAAATGGTTACAATTAAACATACTTTATTGGGTTAATATATTTTTTTAGCAACTTTACAATACACTCTGTTCACCAGACTAATATACAAGCTGAGCTCTTAACCTATGCTTAAAGATTTCCTACATATCTAATAATAAAAATACCAGTATAAATTTAGTGCTGTTTCTACATAAACTCAAATACGAAGTGACAGTTAAGTTTTCTCTAAGCAAAAGAATTCTTATTTGTTACAATCTTTTACTGTTGGGATTCATATTTGATTATAGTGAAAAATATCTAAACTACTATAAATACACTCAGGAATAAAAAACCCATACATTTTTAATTTCTTATTTATTTTTAAGTTTTCAAACGATAAATTTGTTAAAATGTAATAAAGAAAATAATAGAAATCTAATCTGTAGAATAGTCCACGTATACAAATTTTATCTCTGCGTCGTCACATCGACACCCGCACAGCTGTATTGAGCACAGAAACTTCAAATTGGGCACTGTACACAAAGTTCATTGGATTCAGAATATAGATGGAAACAATAGTAACCATTCTGTTTCTAAGATGGAAACAATAGAAGCATTCTGTTTCTCTTCTTGGTACCTGTTCTTTTTGTTCCTAATTTCTGAGACACCTGCATATGACAGAATATGGCACACCGCATTTAAAGAGAGAGCTAGGGGAGATGGGCCCAAAGGGGGCACCTTAAGGGAAAATTAAAAAACAAATGGTTTTTAAATTAACTGCATTCTTTATTTTTTGCTATAAGGTCCATTATTAATCACTTTTAAATGAAACATGGTTTAATATAACAAAAATAAAAACATATAATAGTTATAATCAAATTACAAAACAACTACGATTGCCCGCTTTGCCCGAGGAGGGGGCTTAAAGCGGGCACTCGTTTCGGGCTTGAGAGAAAGCAGGCATGGCAAAATTTTACTTGTTACTTACATACCTAACTGTTACCTTCGTAACAAAGACAAAATTAAATATAAAAAAGAACCTCTCGGCTTTGTAGGGTTAACTACTTGATTGCAGTTTCCTGCTAATCAATTGTCATTTCAGTAAAACGTTTATCAAATTTACAGAGTCTTTGAAAATCAAAGAACATATAGACCGTTTACTAAGAACCAACAACTACTTCCCTGGCTATATGCCACGACGGACATTGAATTACAGTTCAAAGTTAAACGGGGTTAGTATATCTGAAAGATAGAACTAACCATTTTAGTTTGCAATTCGAAAGGATATCACTTGTAGACCGGTTTCGACGTATTGCGTCTCATAATAGTATTAGGTATACTATTATTATCTTTGACATCTATAAAAAAGAACTTAATCATGGACGGAATAGTGTTATAACTAATAATAGAAAAAAAACTTTAATATACTATTTCTAAAAATAAAACAAATTATGGAGATCTTCTTATGGTTAATAAAGTATAAATAATACTAACTTTAAAAATTCTTCTTATAATCAGTCTTTCTTTTATAATCAAGTCATCCTACACCTATAGCCTATAGAGGTAACCTAAGTTATTAAATTTCCTGACAAATGTCACAATAAAATGACCCAATTCCTGAATATGCAGTACAAGATTCGTGAGCCCACACATTACAATCATTGCACTTTATCCACTCCTCGACGGGTGGATCCTCATATGGCTCCTGGCATGCAAAACAATGATATTGCACAGAATTACTGATAGTACCAGCTTTGGACGTTTTTCTCTTTGCTTTGGTTTTGTTAGATTTTGGTTTTTCAGCAGACAAACCTTCTGTTACTTTCCTTTTAACAGTATTCACACTTTTGTTTGTACTGATTTTTTTCTTTTTGTCCATCTTAATTCTTTGCTCGTCTTTGATCGGCGTGCTTGTTAATATCTTAGCCTTTTGTACTCTTCTGCGTCGGATTGTTTTATTTGGAGCAACTTTTGGAACTGGTCTTATTACCATAGGAGTTACATGTGCAAGATTGCCTGTGAGTGGATTCATTTTGTCCATGCAGGAACTATTGGGAATTAGTGGTTCATGTGTTGCTACTTCATGGAAACCAGCAGGATTGAATTCGTCTTCCATAGTGTCTTCTAACGCAACTTCAGTTTGAATAATTTTTAATGGAGAAGGTGTTCTATCAGTATCGTATTCAAAATTTGGAGCTGGTGGAGGAGTAACATGATCTTTTTTTGTATTTTCAGATAAAAACACGTTGAAGTTGTCTGCTGTATCTTCCAGTATTAACGACGACGAATCCTTAGTAGCTTCTTCTTCAAGTGGCAAAGATGCCTCAATTTGTTTTTCATTTTCGGTCGGATGTAATGGAGTTTCTGTATTGAAGCTGGCAGAAAATCAGATTCATCAAAAATAAACCGGTTTGTTGGAAGTAGGCCAGTGGATTTAAATCCGTTAATAGCATTCTTTGTTGTTGCTGCCTTCACATAAGCTACGGGCAAAGCGGGCACAGCGGGCACTTGCCCGCTTTACCCTGCCCTCTTTGCCTTTGTTGACACTTGAAATATGGAAACAAAACTTAACCTTAAAACGTTGGGACATGTAACTTTTAATGTAATCAAAATACGCTCAGATAAGCACTTAATAACTAACAATTATTGATTAAAGCATTATAAACACCAAAAAAGAGAAAACACATGAAACATACCATCCAATATTTTTCAAAAACCAACTTGTTTTAGACGCAACTTGTAATGACGTACTCTCAATTCGACCGAATAACGAATGATACGAGGTCCGCATATGGCGGGGACTTAGGTAACACTTTGTTAGCGCGCTGATTTTTGAAATGGCAATACAAACGGGGGGTGCCCGCTTTAGGCACAGTGTCCGCTTTGGGCCCATCTCCCCTATACAGTTGATACCACAAAAAAGTTATAGAAAATATTTAAATAGGATAAACTATATAATAAATTCAGAAGATGATGACTGACAAGAAACGCTGAATTTTCTAGTTCTTGTTTGGTGATTGCGCGCTGTTTTAGGCTACGTTTAACCCACACCTGAAGTCTAAAACACCTGCATTTTTGTGGGAAATGACAGAATATGGCACACCACATTGAAAGGGAGCCAAGGTGAAAAATGATGGAAAAAAATTACAACATTGGAACAAATCAGATGAGGATAAACTTCATAATGAAATCAGAAGATGATGATTAACGAGAAACGCAGAGATTTTTACTTCTATTTACTATTTTTACTGCGCGCTGTGTTAGGCTCAGTCTAACCGACACCTGAAGTATAAAGGCGAAAACATACTACCGAAACGTGACACGACGCCACGCCACCCGACGCATGTCAGTACTTATCAATTCCATATATTTAATATAGTCAGAAGCGCATAGACAACACGCTATGTGACCACACGCCGCGACATAAATATATGGAATTGATAGGTACTGACATGCGTAGGGTGGCGTGGCGTCGTGTCACGTTTTTGATAGTATGTTTTCGCCTTTAATCAGCTGCATTTTCGTGGGAAATGACAGAATAGGGCACACCACATTTAAAGAGAGCTAAGGTGGAAAATGATGAAAATAGACAATATTGGAATAAACCAGATAAGGAACTTCATAATGAAATCAGAGGATGATTAACGAGAAACGCAGAGTGTACTTCTTTTTTGGTGACTGCGCGCTGTGTTAGGCTCCGTCTAACCGACACCTGAAGTATAAAACACCTGCATTTTCGTGGGAAATGACAGAATATGGCACACCACATTGAAAGGGAGCTAAGGTGGAAAATGATGGAAAAAAATGACAACATTGGAATAAATCAGATAAGGATAAGTTCATAATGAAATCAAAAGATGATGATTAACGAGAAACGCAGAAATTTTTACTTCTTTTTTGGTGACTGCGCGCTGTGTTAGGCTCCGTCTAACCGACACCTGAAGTATAAATTACCTGCATTTTCGTGGGAAATGACAGAATAGGGCACACCACATTTAAAAAGAGCTAAGGTGGAAAATGATGAAAATAGACAATATTGGAATAAACCAGATAAGGAACTTCATAATGAAATCAGAGGATGATTAACGAGAAACGCAGAGTGTACCTACTTCTTTTTTGGTGACTGCGCGCTGTGTTAGGCTCCGTCTAACCGACACCTGAAGTATAAAACACCTGCATTTTCGTGGGAAATGACAGAATATGGCACACCACATTGAAAGGGAGCTAAGGTGGAAAATGATGGAAAAAAATGACAACATTGGAATAAATCAGATAAGGATAAGTTCATAATAAAATTAGAAGATGATGATTAACGAGAAACGCAGAAATTTTTACTTCTTTTGGTGACTGCGCGCTGTGTTAGGCTCCGTCTAACCGACACCTGAAGTATAAATCACCTGCATTTTTGTAGGAAATGACAGAATAGGGCACACCACATTTAAAAAGAGCTAAGGTGGAAAATGATGAAAATAGACAATAATGGAATAAACCAGATAAGGACAAACTTCATAACGAAATCAGAAGATGACTAACGAGAAACGCAGAAATTTTTACTTCTTTTTTGGTGACTCCGCGCTGTGTTAGGCTCCGTCCAACCGAAACCTGAAGTATAAAACACCTGAACTAGAGTTCACAAATTAAACGGCAAACAAGCATGTTTTTAAACGATTTTTCGGGAATAGCTCAAAAAATTTACATTTTATCGGGAAAACTGTCAACATATAATATAAATAGATATCAAAGAATAATATAATATAGAATTCTATCGCTTTACAAGTTTTGAAAAACATTTTCAAAGAAAATGACCGTTCAACCAAGAAGAAACAACTACTTCCCGGGTTATATACCCCGACGGATATTGGATTACACTTCAAAGTCGAACGGGGTTGGTATATCTAATAGATAATTTGAAACAACCATTCGGGTTTGCAGTTAGAAGGGACAACATAACTTGTAGACCGGTTTCGACCTATTGGGTCTCGTCAGTACAAGGTATATGTTATCCGTCAGCGAGCATAAGGCATAATCGCTGACTGAAGATATGACTAAAATCACGAAGATATATTACTTTCAGTAATGAAAGTGTAAACACCGTGATAGTAGTGACATCCTCACTTCTAACTGCAAACCAAAATTCAAAAGATTTTGACAAGGAGACGTAGGCCTCCAAACTATCTATAAGTATTAATACAGTAAACTGTAATATTGTCGTATTTAATAAAGCGACTTTCCAATAGATATCAAAGAATAATATAATATAGAATTCTATCGCTTTACAAGTTTTGAAAAACATTTTCAAAGAAAATGACCGTTCAACCAAGAAGAAACAACTACTTCCCGGGTTATATACCCCGACGGATATTGGATTACACTTCAAAGTCTTTTGAATTTTGGTTTGCAGTTAGAAGTGAGGATGTCACTACTATCACGGTGTTTACACTTTCATTACTGAAAGTAATATATCTTCGTGATTTTAGTCATATCTTCAGTCAGCGATTATGCCTTATGCTCGCTGACGGATAACATATACCTTGTACTGACGAGACCCAATAGGTCGAAACCGGTCTACAAGTTATGTTGTCCCTTCTAACTGCAAACCCGAATGGTTGGTTCAAATTATCTATTAGATATACCAACCCCGTTCGACTTTGAAGTGTAATCCAATATCCGTCGGGGTATATAACCCGGGAAGTAGTTGTTTCTTCTTGGTTGAACGGTCATTTTCTTTGAAAATGTTTTTCAAAACTTGTAAAGCGATAGAATTCTATATTATATTATTCTTTGATATCTATTGGAAAGTCGCTTTATTAAATACGACAATATTACAGTTTACTGTATTAATACTTATATATAATATAAAGCTTATAAAAAAAGAGATTCGTGTTTTTGTAATTATCGCAAACTTAATATTAAAAAAGTTATGACTGTTTGAAAGTAGACGTTTATACATCGTAGGTATACAAAAATCCAAACATATGACGTTGAATAACCGGAAAACGATGAGTTTTTTATAGAAAACTTATTGGAACTTTTTTAAAGATTTTGAAAAATCTATTCAAACGACTACTAGTAAATGTGATTTCCATGAAAATTAAGGTAAAAAGACATCAATATCAGGCGGTACAAAGTTCGCAGGGTCAGCTAGTAAAATCATAATTTTCAAATGGATTTACCATACTTTCCAAGATTTAAATAAAAAAAATGTTGTGAGCCGTCACGGGACGCCTGGCAGATGTGAAACATCGACATTATTGTGTAAAAGTAATATGCAGAAAAGAACAGATTGTGATAGGAACTAAATATGTCATATTGATAAAATAAAATATTACGATTTTTTCCAGATAACGATGACTATTTATTGAATAAATTTAAAAAGTGATTTCGTTTAGCTTTTTATTTAATTGCCTTAAATTCAATAATCTTAAAAAAGGAAATTATTAAAATACAAATTTATATAGAAGTACGTTACTATATTAATAAAATTGTAGTTACTTCATAATTTTAGTACAAACAAAAAGCGATACTAAATAAAAAATAGGAAAATGATGAATTTAACTATGAATACAACTTTATCGTTGAATAACTTTTAAACGGTATTTAAATGGGAAATGTATTATGATTTAGGCACGGGTTAATGTGAATATTAAGGGCTGGTTAAGGTCTGATAATTTTTGTTAGGTCATAATCTAAAAATTTGATGGGTGTTTGGAGAACAAAACCAAATCTGGGAAATAACGGACACCCCAATGTATATAGGTACTCACTCATTTTTATTCATATTTTTTCATCACTTTCTTTATTAACACTTTGTTTATTCATATTTAAAACTAAATACACAAATTTTACGCGGACAACTATATGACAACTATTCACCAACAATCAATTTTGATTGACTAGCTGTCAATTTTACAGGTCAGCAAAATATGTAGGTATATTATGTTGCCTATACAAACAAACATTTTTAGATATATAGAATAGATAGTAGGCGGAATCGAGTTAGGTTTTTATGAAACAATTCATACCCTGTCCCGCCAAATTTTCGAATCGATGAGCTTTTTCCCCCTATTGTTGGCGCGCCACCGTCGCGTCGCTCAAAACATGACACCAATTTCATATAAGATATCAGTACATCTCTTATCGATTATTATCGATGCGTTAGGTTTTTTACGTCATGACGTCACCGTCACCACGCGAGAAATCTGATTTACGTGCCGCTATTGATGTTTCACATCAAAAAAGTAATTTCGCTCCAACTAAACCAAATCTTTATCTATTTAGTTAAGAAACAGATATAAATCATTAAACAACTAACACATACTAAATTTTTAGTGAATTTTTTCAATTTGGTACAAAAAAATGTATTTCAAATATAGAATCTACAGCAGTGACGATCAAATCGTCCAAACTAAAATAGAAGACACTTACCCAGATAAAATTTTGCAGAAAAACTTTAAAATAAATGTTATTCTATAATGTAGATCATACTTTTTAATTGTACTCTGGATATTTTCTAAAATTATGTAAAAATAAGATTTAACTTCTAAATCAAAACTGACAGTTTATCAAATTAATTTAATATGAACTTCAATTTGGTGTGGTCACTGACAATTGGACGCATACTATAAAAATTGCTGTTTTTTCTCTAATCGCGTTCTTGTAACAAATTCTTGAAAAATCCGATCAAACGACTACTAGTAAATGTCATTTGCATGAAAATTAAGGTAAGTTATAACTTTATCGTGATTTATATTTTTGAAAATATTCAATTAGCAATTAAAGTAGATACAAATATCATCAACTGATGGAAATTTTTAAATACTAAATTAGGTACTGCCTTAACAATTTTATAAAATTCGTTACATAAATTTGAAAAAAAAAGTGAGAGGTGTCAAGGGACACCCGGATGGAACGAAGTTCCTTTCGATTAATTAGTGAAGGAATTGTAATTTGTAAAAACAACAGAGTCTTTATACATACATATAGTTTGTCCGTCGGATCTTTGCACATACGTCATCATTCATATTTATGCGAATAAAATCAAGACTGTACTTTAAACGTAGGTCGATAAGTATGATCGATGAAAAAATTCGGAAGTGGCTACTATCACATCGAACGTTTTTTTTTTTGAGTTGCATCTATTACCGATTAACAAATTGGTTATTAATCGAATAAACTTAATACCTGTTCAATAAATTGCTGACGAACATTTTAATTTATTTAAAAAAAATTTTCAGGACATTTCGATCGTGAGTCTTATGTTTACCGATTGTTAATTATTAGAATTAACATATTTTATTAAAACTGTTGAGTAGATTAATGAACTATATAATCCAGAAAGACAAACAGAATAGTTTATAGTTGTTACTTGGAAGACTTAAGTACGAAAGACTTGGTAGTCAAGCATTCAAATAAGTAAAAAGGTAATAAATAAAAAGAAGTGTGGAACTCATAGAATTCCGAGGAAAGCAAACCTTTTAATGTTATCCTCTGAACTTAAAAAAGTATGCCAATATACGAAAGCGGAGCGCTAATCGGCCCAACGGGTCGGAGCCCTGACGCGTGACGCAAAAATTGTGAATATGAATAAATATGAAGTCTTGCAAAGAAGTAACATTGAGAGATGGAAATACAAAGAGAATGAAAGAAAGTAGTAACAAAAAGCATAAAAAGACTTTAGAAAAACAAATTGTTACTAACCTTTTAGTGCTGGGCCTCTAGCCTGTTGAGCTTTTTAAATAAATAAATATTATCAAATTAAATTGATAAATAAAAAACATTTATAACAGATAGTTTATATAAAAAATATATTGTATATAAATCTAGGTTTGTAAAAATAGCCGTTTATTATTTTTAATATATATTTAAACTTTGTATAAAATTGTTTTAAATTTCAGAATCACTGTCAGAATCAGAACTATCGCCAATATCCATTCTGATTGTTTGAATATCAATATCAACCATATTTTTGTATCGGTCATACCACTTTTTTATAATTTCATGAGTATGTCTCACACATTTCTCCCAAATATTTGTATTACATTGGTTAAGTGCCTCTTGCCACATATTGATAACAGCATTATCAGAATGCCCATCCCTACCAATGTACTTATTGTAATATGATTTACAATTTCCCCAAATTAACTCAATAGCATTGAATTCACAATGGTATGGAGGTAATCTCAACACCTCATGACCATGTTCTCGTAGTAACTCATCAATGACATACACCTTTTCTTTTCTATTCATTTTTACAATTTGTAATAATTCAGATTTTGTTATCTTGAATCAAACCTGATATTGTTTGTTGTTAACCAGGTAACAATTTCATCTTTCTTTGAAGCTGTGGAAGGTTGTTTCTCCAAAAGAACACTGTGGTATGGAGCATTATCCATCACAATCAATGATGGCTCTTCTAAATTGGGAATTAATTGTGTAGTGATCCATTTCGTAAAAATTTCATTGTTCATTTCTCCATGATAATCAGCTACTTTAGATTTTTAACAGAATAATAAAGCTGCTTCAGAGACAAATCCATTGGACGAACCAGCGTGGACTACTATAAAACGTTTACCATCATAACCTTCTGGTTTCGGTACACTTTTAATACTTTCGTCTTGCCAGGAATTTGTTTTATTTCCCTTCGAATAAATCCATGTTTCATCTAAATAAACAACTTCTCTTGGATGCGCACTCTCAAGATTTTCCATAAATTTACGAAGAAATTTGGCTCTTAAAGCAGCAATACTAGTCCGTTCAATTAAAGCTCTTCGATTATCATCAGTTTTGTATTTAAATCCCAATTCTCTTAACAAAATGCTTGAAGATGTTTTGCCAATAGACATTATTTCTTTATCCCTTAATTCATTGCTCAAACTTCGCACAGTAACATGCTTCTCTGGAAAAAATAATAAATAAAATTAGATATCGAATAAATCAGACTATGCTGATTAGTAGAATGTAAAAATAAGCACAATTTACAAAAATAACTTTTTATAATAGAAAGTTTTTTACTGATTTATAGGTCATATTTTGTGTCATCTCAACAATGAACAGCATCCCTGACATTGTAAAAATATTAAGTCATACAACGCTGTGATTGATCATAGAGATGATTGTTTCCTTGTTAACAAAATCAAGGGTAGTTGTATCTAAAAACTTTCTAAAACAGTTTATTTTATTACCAGTTAAAATAATAATTACTGTTTTCACATGTAAGAACAAAAAAGAAAAAAAAACTTCTCTGTCGCGTAATCGATCCCATTATGATAACATAACAGAACTGTCACAAGTGGACTGATCCGCCGCCTAACCAACTACGCTACGAACGATTTATTTAATAACTTTCAAAATAATATTATCTATACACAACTTAGATCATGTTTAATATCAATTCGGTATAAATTTCGAAATCTATGTATATGCCTAAACACACTTGAAACATGCATTGTCATCCAGTTCTTAGCTATCCTGAAAATTTCAGAGCTCTAGGTAGTCGGGAAATAGGTTTAAATTCGATAACAAATTCCACGGAATGACACAGAGACACAGAACACGGCGAAAATATAAAAAACTTTCTAAAATAGTATAATTTTTATTTTAACATTGAAAATTCCTAATAAAATTGATTTAAAACTGGTTCATATATTCAGCATAATAAATTGCTTAAATACGTTCCATTTTTTTAAAACATATATCGATATAAATTATTGGTTACTATAAATGCACTTAGTACAAATTAGTACTTACTTTGTTGGTACATATCGTACAATGTATTACGAACTGCCATTTGAGATCCCTCTTGCTTTTCGTACGAGGTCTATTTTTGCCTGGACTTGAAAGGATAGGATTATTTTCCTTCCGTTTTTTTATAGTAGGTACATACTGTCCGCCTTGATATTTTCAATGCAGCGGCTACTCTCTTAAATAAAGAATTATTTAATAGTAAGTACGTTCATAAAAGATATACATTTTAAAATTACCTCTTGAACAGATGAAAAAGGTTCCAAAGGTCCTCCATTTTCTTTTTCTAATTCAAAGTATTCGTACACATTCATAACAAGTTGCTGTGCTTGGGAATTTAGTGGTTTTCCAGGCATACTCTACAAATAAAAACGCATAAAATAATATTCATATGATTAGGTACGTGTGATTATGTTTGACGGAGTTATAGCCAGAATCAAATAATTAAATGTCAATTTAAATGTCAGAAAATATTGCTTCTTATTATTAGCTTATAAATAATATATCCTTACCTTTAGAATTCGAATATTAAAATAACAGTTAAATATAGTCTTTAAAACAATTCTTTTAAAAAAAGTTTAACTTCCAGGCACAAAATTGAGTTCAAAACACGGATATTACAACAATCACTTGTAAACATACTACAAAAACGTTGTATTTGACATTACCAAAACTAGAAATTGTCAAATCAATAAGAATCGATCATAGACCTTCGTCAAACCTGCTGTCCTTGTTTAACACATTATGTTGTTCAAGGACAAGCGTCTCAATTTTATGGTTTCAAGTTCTGTAAGTAGAAAAGAGACGTAATATAAAAAATAGTTCTTGAATAATTTCATGCATGTGCAAAGATCCAACGGACAAACTATAAGCATAATGTCTGTATAAAATATATGTCTACTTACCTAACTCTATCAGCAATATCCGGAACTTGTGCAGAAACACTTTTTATTTCAATTAAATTTAAAACAGGAATTAACAATTTAATACAAAATTTTAAAATTAAAGTATTTGACAGTAACTGATAGTTAAGGTAATTTGACGTACCTAAGTTGTCAAGTTACGAACTATTTTTAAAATGTTTATGAATTTATTAATTTATAAAAACAGGATGAAATAAAATATAATATTATTATATTATTTTTTATTCTACAGTATTTTCTTTTTAATGTACATTTTCATTTAATTTAAATTAGTGTCTTTTTAATTGTAATGTATCTATCTATGAGAGAGAGAGACACATACACACAGAGAAACATGCGTGTGTCGTGTCGTGACATATTTTGGTCTGAATTTTTTCGGGCTAGCCTCTAGCCTCAGTCGTAACTGGTCGTAACGCCCGAAAGGGAACTTCGTTCCAAAAATGTTTATTTTAATATATTTATAAGGTGCAGAGTTACAGCGATAGCATATCATATGTTTCTCCTCACAACTGATAAATTTTATGGTTTCCAAGATCGAGAGGACGGTAAGCGATGAGAAAAATGATCAATAAATAAACAGAACTTTGTCACTTCAAATGAAAATTAAGACGAAAATTAATTTTTATAATTAACATATTTTTCAAACGGAAATGAATAAAAATAACCATCAACTGTAGTCGGTAGTAGCATCTGGATGATTACGTAAATTTATTTTTACATCAAGTTGTGCTAACAAAATTTTTAAAATCAATGGCATGTTTATAGTTTCTTAGCGTGAATAAATTCTGTTCTAGAGCTGCATTGCTTCATTACCCTAAAAATATTTCTTATATATCTCAAAATAGGTATAGAATTAATACAATACATTCAAGTGGAAAAGTATATTTTTACTGAATGGTATTATTTTGTGTTAATAATTATTCTATAAATGCGAAATCTTTTGAGAGAGAAAATTTTATTTACAATTTGTGTTAAGTAGATGATAACGCAAGAAGTAACTTCCAGAAAACTGGCATAGTCTCACTAAATAAAGATGTATTTGCAGAATGGATGTTTAGTCCTTCAGATGTTACTAATATCATTGCCCAGCAGTAAATAACACTACTTACTGCTATTTCTGAAATTACCAATTATCCAACCCAAGATTTTGAACAAATATCTGCTTCATCTGCATCAAGATGTAAACAATTTAAATAGCAATTCCGAAACAATAGCTGATTCTTCCATACAAAATATTCGAGCAATGATCCATCGGATCTATTAAACTACAAATCAGAAAAAGTGGTTAAACTAATTCAAGAAATATCACCTTTGCCAACGGTTGAAGCATTCAAATTCAACACAGAAATAAAGGAGTTACAAATAGTTAGAAGAAAAAAAATGTGAGCCGTCACGGGACGCCTGGCAGATGTGAAACATCGACATTAACCCGTGCCTAAATCATAAGACATTTCCAATTTAAATAACATGGCATTTTTGCACTTTTTGTCGTTAATTTTTTTTACTGAAACAAATGTAGCTAAAAATAATTAAATATCTATTTCTTGTAGGAAATTTGCAATAAATTTGTCATCAGAGTTAAATTCACGATTTTTTTTTGTAATTTTCACCATAATTTTTATATTTATCAAACTAAATACATATATATATATATATATATATATATATATATATATATATATATATATATATATATATATATATATATATATATATGTATATATATATATATACAGGGTGTTTCTAAATTGATGCGAAATATTTTACAGGGTGATTTTTCAGCAAAAATTAAGGGGGGTCTTTCATATAAATTTTTGTTTAAAATCGCTCTCCCTCCAAGTTACAGCCCCTTAAAGTTGGGGGAAAACAATTGTTTTTATTTAATATCTTCACTATGGGAGAATTTAGAAGAATGAAATTTGGCAGATAATTGATGCTAATAAGATGGCATTTTTTGACAATTTTTGTAACCCTGCAATGTTTATACAAGGGGGTGAAAAAATCAACCATTATGATATTTTGCCTCAGAACTTTTTAATTCGTTTACATTTTCCTACTTAAAAAATTGATTTAAGAAGACGGACTTAAACTGCAACTTTTTTATGTCTTGACTATTCCGCGTAAAATTGTTAGTTTGATCACAAAAAAATAAAATAGGTTACAATTCGATATTACTTATTCCTTTTTCACATAAATCCAGAAGCGTTATTGTTTGTTAAAAACAGAGTAAACAGGTGTCAAATAATGTCATAATTGGCAGATAATTATTGCTAATAAAATGGCATTTTTTGACAATTTTTGTAACCCTGCAATGTTTATACAAGGGGGTGAAAAAATCAACCCTTATGATATTTTGCCTCAGAACTTAATTCGTCTACATTTTCCTACTTAAAAAATTGATTTAAGAAGGCGGACTTAAACTGCACCTTTTTTACGTCTTGACTATTTCTCAGTAAGTTGTTTCTTTGACCATAAAAAAAAATAAAATATTACTCGTTCCTTTTGGGGTTATCGTTTGTTAAAAAAAATATAGTATGCCAGTATTAAATGATATTGAAACACTTATGGGGGCTTTTTACACAATTTTATTTACAAAATTGTTAAGATACACTGAACTCTGCTGGATAACGTCTAACTACTTGACAATACAATGAACTCTTGTGAATACTTGAACTTGAACTGACGTTAACTGCCCATGTATCCCCTTATATACAACTTTATTTAATCTAGTTAGTGTCTTTAGAAGTTTCTAGAATTTTCTAGAAACATTATTTAAAATGGTCAGTTGATTTTTAGAAACTTCTAAAAATCAACTGTCAATAACAATCTTTCAAATTAAGGTCCCTTCCGTTACGGTTATCCCGTTACACTGCCCCCTCCTTAGATTCATTCCTCCTGGAATGTTATTTCCTAGATCGGAATCCCGCACACTCCCTGAGCCAGCCAAACCATCGTCTTGGAGTTGCTGCGCATCTCCACTGTGGTTTCCCTGGTAAGGCGCCAAACGATCATGATGGACCACGACGGGTTTCCCTCTGGGAATTTTCACGATCCGATAAATGACATCGTTAATCTTCTTCTTGATGGTGTAAGGACCTTCCCAGTTCTTTTGTAGTTTGGGACAAATACCTCGACGCCGTCGGGGGTTATAGAGCCAGACTAAATCTCCAACTTGGTAACTCTTTTCCATTGTCCGTGTGTCATAGTACCTCTTCATCCGATCACTAGATAATTGTAGTTTTCCACGCACCAGGTTGTGTATATTCTCCATTCGATTCTGAAGGTCGGCTCTTTAACTGCATTCGGTACACCGGTTGTAGATGAGTTTGACCATAACGCATCTCTAGACGATTCACCAGTAACTCGAAGTTGTCAGCTTCATCTGGTGTCAATGATTGCAAGACGTCTAAAGCTTCGCCTCGCAGAGCTACGGTTAGGGACAATGCCTTCTCCTGGGATGACCATCCATTAGCTCTGGCCGCTGCGTCGAATTGTTTCAGGTAATTTGGCCAGGAAGTCTTCCCGTCGAAGGTTGGGGGTTTCATCGTAGTTCATACTTGGGTCGCCTCTCCGTTTCCTCGTCGGTCGACGTCTACGTGGCAGGTCTCCATCCTATCTGCATCGCCGTCGCGGTGGTGGATGGGCTGGTTTCGACGATAAGCTTCCTGTTCTCGTTGAAGCTTCCTTATTTCGGACTGCATTTGCTGGTTGATCTCCTCTCGCAAGTTGGCCACTTGCTGGTTTTGCTCGTCTCGAAAGTTGGCGACTTGTTGATTTTGTTCGTCTCGCAAGCTGGACACTTGCTGATTTTGTTCGTCACGAAGAGTGTACATTTCGGAGCGCAAATGCGATATATGCTGGGAGAAGGAACTGGATAACTCTTCTGGTAGGGTAGACATCCGTTGTGATAGCTGGGACATATCTTCGCGCTGGCTCTTCATCTGACTGTAAAGCTCCTCTTGCTGGCTCGTCATTCGTTGCGACAGCTGGGACATATCTTCGCGCTGGCTCTTCATCTGACTGGATAGCTCCTCTTGCTGGCTCGTCATTCGTTGCGACAGCTGGGAATGTTGTTGAGTTTGTTCTTCTTGTTGACTCGTCATTCGTTGTGAAAGTTCAGAAATTGCTTTTTGAACCGGGTCATCGAACTTCACAACGTCAGGGTCCAAATTATTACTAAGGTAGTATTCACGGAGCCTATTCAACAATACAGATTTGGTTTCAGTAGTTTCCAACTCTAATTCTTCAAGCTCTCTTCTGAGCTCAGCCACCAATAGTTCATTTATATTTTTTCCAGGCATTTTTGTATCTTCACCCCACACCTGACACCAATTTGAAACACTTATGGGGGCTTTTTACACAATTTTATTTACAAAATTGTTAAGATACACTGAACTCTGCTGGATAACGTCTAACTACTTGACAATACAATGAACTCTTGTGAATACTTGAACTTGAACTGACGTTAACTGCCCATGTATCCCCTTATATACAACTTTATTTAATCTAGTTAGTGTCTTTAGAAGTTCCTAGAATTTTCTAGAAACATTATTTAAAATGGTCAGTTGATTTTTAGAAACTTCTAAAAATCAACTGTCAATAACAATCTTTCAAATTAAGGTCCCTTCCTTTACGGTTATCCCGTTACAATATCATAATGACAAACAGTTAATGATTATTTAATTGGACCATATTTTCTACCAATAAGATTAACTGGAAACGACTACGGCCATTTTCTCGAAGAAGTGTTGCCCACTCTTCTTGAAGATGTTCCTATACAAATTAGGCAAGAATTATGGTAATGAGTAATATTTTATTTTTTTTATGGTCAAAGAAACAACTTACTGAGAAATAGTCAAGACGTAAAAAAGTTGCAGTTTAAGTCCGCCTTCTTAAATCAATTTTTTAAATAGGAAAATCTGAGGCAAAATATTATAAGGGATGATTTTTTCACCTCCTCGTATAAACATTGCGGGGCTACAAAAACCGTCAAAAAAAGTCATTTTATTAGCAATAATTATCTGCCAATTATGACATTATTTGACACCTGCTTACTCTGTTTTTAACAAACAATAACGCTTCTGGATTTATGTGAAAAAGGAATAAGTAATATCGAATTGTAATCTATTTTATTTTTTTGTGATCAAACTAACAATTTTACGAGGAATAGTCAAGGCATAAAAAAGTTGCAGTTTAAGTCGGTCTTCTTAAATCAATTTTTTAAGTAGGAAAATGTAGACGATTTAAAAAGTTCTGAGGCAAAATATCATAAGGGTTGATTTTTTCACCCCCTTGTATAAACATTGCAGGGTTACAAAAATTGACAAAAAATGCCACTTTATTAGGATCAATTATCTGCCACATTTCATTCTTCTAAATTCTTCCATAGTGGAGATATTAAATAAAAACAATTTTTTCCCCCAACTTTAAGGGGCTGTAACTTGGAGGGAGAGCGATTTTGAACAAAAATTTATATTAAAGATCCCCCTTAATTTTTGCTGAAAAATCACCCTGTGAATTATTTCGCATCAATTTAGAAACACCCTGTATATAGGTAATAAAATTAACAAATACAACATTTGGATACAAAATAAAGTATATTATCGCTTATAAATAATAGTATCACAATGGTATCACAATATTTATTGTACGTTTTCTCAGATTGCTCACAGATGTCGTTAGATTACAGAACGAAAATAAATTTAAAACGTGATTTCGTTTAGCTTTTTATTTAATTGCCTTAAATTCAATAATCTTAAAAAAGGAAATTATTAAAACACAAATTTATATAGAAGTACGTTACTATATTAATATAATTGTAGTTACTTCATAATTTTAGTACAAACAAAAAGCGATAGTAAATAAAAAATAGGAAAATGATGAATTTAACTATGAATACAACTTTATCGTTGAATAACTTTTAAACGGTATTTAAATGGGAAATGTATTATGATTTAGGCACGGGTTAATGTGAATATTAAGGGCTGGTTTGGGTCTGATAATTTTTGTTAGGTCATAATCTAAAAATTTGATGGGTGTTTGGAGAACAAAACCAAATTTGGGAAATAACGGACACCCTAATGTATATAGAGTAGGTAGGTACTCACTCATTTTTATTCAATATTTTTTCATCACTTTCTTTATTAACACTTTGTTTATTCATATTTAAAACAAACACTTTATACACAAATTTTACAGGGACTATTCACCAACAATCTATTTTGATTAACAAGCTGTCAATTTTACAGGTCAGCAAAATATGAAGGTATATTATGTTGCCTATACAAACAAACATTTTTATATATATAGAATAGATAGTAGGCGGAATCGAGTTAGGTTTTTATGAAACAATTCATACCCTGTCCCGCCAAATTTTTGAATCGATGAGCGTCTTCCCCCTATTGTTGGCGCGCCACCGTCGGCGTCGCTCAAAACATGAGACCAATTTCATATAAGGTATCAGTACATCTCTTTATTATATATTATCGATGCGTTAGGTTTTTTACGTCATACGAATCATACGTCACCGTCGCCACGCGAGAAATCTGATTCACGTGCGGCTATAGATGTTTCACATCAAAAAGAGAAGTGAAAGAAAGACGAACAGCCAAAAGAGCAAAGAAGTCTGAGTTCGATACAGAAGAAACGGAAGAAACATTAATTCAGGAAAGTGATAAAAATGAGGATGCTGCTATCTCTACTATAACGGTCTGTATTCCGAATCAAGCAGAAATGACTTTTTTATTTGTTGTCAAACATGCAAAAAGTGGAGCTAAGACGATTGCTCAGGAGTCGATGGAAAAATAAATTGTTTTGTGTGCGGCATCTGTCAGTATAGTTTTACCAATACAAATTGGAAAATTAGCAACGTAAAAACGATGATCGCACTTCCACTGCTGTATATCCCTTCTGTAAGGACCTTTAGTACCGTAAAATCATTTCATATCTCTTAAAAGTAACTTTATACGGTACAAAACAGCGTTTTTAAACTTGGTTTTTTCTGTACTCACGATTTTCTATCCACAACAAATAATCAAACTCCCAGTTACACACACCTCATTCCTATAGTATATAATTTTTTTATTTTATAGATATTCTTATAGCTTTTCCATTCCTTAATTCTCCCCGTCACATTTGCTGATCGAATACTGTTCATAGTCCACCTTTTATAATGCAGCTCGAATATTTCTAAACTTGGTTTTTCTATACTTACGATCTTCTCTCCACAACAAACAAACTTCCAGTTACACACACTTCATTCGTATAGTATATGATTTTTTCATTTTATAGATATTTTTATGGCTTTTGCCTTCCATAAATCCCCCTGTCACGATTGAAAATCGATTATGGTTTATAGTCCTCCTTTTATAATGCAGCTCGAATATTTTACTTCTAATTTGTGCCTTCTAACTCATTATCATGGAGTTTCTGCCGAGTAACTTTTTTTCTATCTTAGTTAATTACTAAATCTTTTAAGCTCTGCGTAAACAAATTTAACCTACCCTTTCTAGGGTATAAAACAGCGTTTGTAAACTTAGTTTTTCGGTACTTAGGATCTTCTCTACAAAACAAACAATCTAACTCCATTCCTATAGTATATGATTTTTTCATTTTATAGCTTTTGACTTCCATAATTTCCCTGTCACGATTGCTAATCAAATACGACTCATCGTCCTCTTTTCATAATGCAGCTCGTATATTTTATTTCTAATTTGTGCCCTATCTCATTATAAAGATTCTCTTCTTTTCTTTTACACCTGCTACATTTCTGTCTTTTGATGCAATATTCAATTCAAGGTCGTGGATTATCATTGGACTTCTCTCTTCCACTTTTAAATTTTCGACACAATTTCTTGGCAGTTGGATATTCAAAACATGCTTGCTTTCTAGCATTAATTTGCAATGGTTGCAATCTTACAGCAAACAAACATTGAATACTTATTATCGCAGTCAAATATATTTGATAGAAACTGATCAGTGTGACTTTTTTACGACTAACATTACAGAACGTCAGATTATAGCCTAACCTAAGCAAAGATGTGTTGCTCTCAGATTCCACTTGAACAAGCTTTGTACATTCCTATCTTGAATCTGTGATGTATAATAAACAATAGTTAAAAAATTATTTTCTTATTACCCCATTTGGATGAAATAAATGTTTTTCTCCCTTTTTAACGTGTAAAAAATGTGAGAATTATTTTAGCGTTCCTGTTACAATGATGTAAATAGTGGGTCGTATTTTATGGTGACAGAGTCATCTGCAAATAGCTAAACGGGCATAACACAAATTGTGATATATAAGAGATATAGCAGCTTCCAACCAGTTTCCACTTCACAACAAAATAATTTACGAAATTCATTAAATTAATGCATGCCTGTTTACAGCTATGCACGATTTTTCAAACAAGAATGTTTGGATAAAAATGCAATTGCTGACAATCAATTACCTAAATGAACGGATGGAATTTCCAGTGCACCGGAATAAATAATCATGCAGAGAGGGTCATATAAATGATGTATTGTTAATTTGGATGTATATTTTGTTCCTTAATTCTGATTATAGGAAACAGTTTTCGTATAAAAACAGAAGTATTAATCATTGAGGAAGTTCACAAATATTTCTATTTTTAATTTGTTCCTTAATTTCAGGACTTTTTGTTAGTAGTACTGGGCCATTTTGTATTTACCTAACATATTTAAACAAGCAATTCTTAAATTTAATTCTTGTATATATGAGGGTTGTCTTTTTAGTTTTGCATAAAGATAAAAAATAAATAGACTTAAAAGTCCCACCAAGATCGATACACGTTTGCATACGTTCAAACCAATTGGTAAAACAGAATTATTCCAGTCTTCAGTTGACAATCGCTGTTTTAAAGGCATCGATGGCTTCTTCTGGCGACTGGAATCGCTGTCCACGCATTGAATTCTTGATCTTTGGGAACGTGAAGAAGTAGTTGTAACTATACGGTGGATGGTCTAACAATTCGATGTTTTGTAGCTCCTGAAACTCGATGGTCTTTTGGACAGCATGAGCACTTGCATTGTCTTGATATAGGATAATTCGCCTTTGTGTGTTGCTTTGACGGAGCTTCGTGATAACTTCTGGTAAACAAACGTTTATATACCAATCGAAACTAACCGTTCTTCGATCTTCCAAAGCAATTGTTGCCACATGACCAGATTTTGACAAAAAAGTTGCGAACATTTTCTTTGATACACTTCGAGAACGTATCCAATTTGTTTTTTGAGCTTCCTTTGTTGAACCGTTCCAATGTTCTTCGACACCAATTGACACAAACCGCTTTTTGTTTTTTTGTGAGCAAATGAGGGATCCAACGGGAAACCAACTTGGTAACACCCAGTTCTTCATGTAGGATCTTTTGGATTGAGGTCTTTAAAATGCCCATCAACGATACCTCTATCTCCTAGTATGTTACACAGAGGTCATCCTTAATTAGCTGACGAACCGCATCACTGTTTTGTTGTGTGACTGCTGTTTTGGGTGGACCTAGCCTCGATTCGTCGTTGAGACTGCAGCGACCATTTTGAAATTCGCAATACCAGCGGGAAATAATTGACTGGTGTTGTGGTTTATTCCCAAACACAGAAACCATTTCACCGAGACATTGCTCTTGGGATACCTAACTTTAAAAATTCACTGTACCTAAACGACTTGTATCGCAATGAAACTCTGGATTTATGTCCACAAAAGATTAAGGTTAGATTTGTGTCTGAAGGTTCTATTGTTGGTGGCTGTGTTCGTAGCGCCGGCGCCGGCTATATGCCAAAACTAAAAAGACACAATTTGTTGCTCTCTCTAAAACATTTAAAATTTATTAAATAATTGTCAATCTTTATCTTTTAGCTACAGTTTTATTTATCCTACTCCAAACAAAACAATTTTTTTAAATTGTGCATTAGAGACAAAATATTAAACCCTTTCTATGATAAAATATATTAATTTATTTATGTTTTATTTTTTTTTTTATTTATTGATTCGACTTACAAACACCCAAGAGTACCTACTTACATGCAAGTATCAACTACAAACTAAGACCTTATCACTACTTAAACTAATTATACATGCTATTTCCAATGGAGCGCAATTTTCTCTTAAAAAATAGTAAATTAGAATTAAAGAAGTCTAAATTATGTTGTAGAATTACAGAATTACATGCTTGTAACATAAAATTCAACGGGGAACAACTATTAGGATTTACATAAAAATCTCCCAATGACCTTAATCTTAGATTGATGTTAGGAATCCTTAAATTAATCAGTTCTATTAAATAACAGTCATTATATTTTAGGTTATTTAAGATGTAGTAAATAAATATCACAGATAGATTTATTCTTCTTTGGATAAGAGTTTGAAATTTATACCTAGTCAACATTAAATTATATGAAATTAAGTATGGATAAAGATAAATATTGTTCTCTTTTATACAATGTAAGGAATGGGATCAAATACTATGCGTAGTTAATCTTCCGTCAAATAAACTGAAGAAATGTAGAGTAATATAAGTACTTTAATAATTAGCATACAACGTTTCAATACTTTACAATATATTATGACAATATAATCAATATCAGAATTAAATATGACATTCAAGACATTAACTTGCTATAATATAAAAAATTAATGTAATAAGCATTAAGTATTAAATAAAACTTTATCTAAACTCATAAACTCATCGTTTCTAACATTCTCCCACCTTTTGAGACAAAATTGGGAAAATGGCTCAAAATTCTAAAATTTCTTGGGAGGTTGAATTTTCCGACCATATCGTGTAACATAATTCTCACTTTTTGAATCTGCTTCGGATATTTTAGTTTCTTTTCTTTTAGTCTCGACTTTTATCTTTTCACCTTCACTAGTCTGATTTGCTCGCTGTTGTAGATTGTTTGATTCTTTTGCGTTGACTTCCAATGAAATCAAATTTTGAACAGGTCTTATTAAGTTTCCTGTACTAGTTCTTAGACGAACGACACGAACTTTTCCGTCTTTTCCAGGAAAGATTTCTTCAACTAAAGCTAAAGGCCAATCAAAACGTTTTGCGGTATCATTTTGAACAAGTACAACATCACCTTCTCGTATTTCTGGTGAATTTATTGTCTTTGGTCGAAGTAAAAGCTGACTTAAGTACTCACTGCGAAATCGTCTCCTTAAATCTTCTTTAAGTCTTACTCTGTACTTCATATGTCGATTGAGAGTATTTATATCTATTTCATCTATATCGGGAACTCCAACTTGTTTAATATCCTGAAGGAACATTGATGGTGTTAAAGGCTTTAAGTCTTTGGAATCTTCGGAAACATATGTGAGGGGTCTTGAATTCATAAGAGCTTCACACTCACATAACAGGGTAGAAAGTTCATCAAAAGAAAGAGTAACTCTGCCTAATGTTTTCTTTAGGAGTTGTTTAAGTATTCGTATAAGTCTCTCCCACCAACCACCCCACCATGCTCCAGTGGGTGGGTTAAATCTCCAGGTTATTCTTTCAATAGAGCTATGTTCAAGAACTTTATCCCAATCAATTTTATTAAAGAAATTTTCTGCACCAACAAAGTTTCTTCCATTATCGCTGTAAACAAAGGATGGGCGTCCTCTTCGACTAATGAATTTTCTAAATCCCTGTAAAAAACTATCAGTAGTCATACTTGAAATCAATTCTGAATGAACAGCCCTATATACCGCACATGTAAAGATGCACACCCAAACTTTTTTATTTCCTTTAATAAAGAGTGGTCCACAAAGATCAATTCCAATAATTTCAAAAACAGCTGCATCCCTAATTCGATTGGTAGGCAACGTTACTGGAACTGTATCAAAATTTTTCGCATCCATTCTTCGGCATATTACACATTTAGAAATAACTGATTTTATAGTACGTCTCCCTCGTATTATCCAAAATTTTTCTCTTATAAGAGATAGAAGAGCTTGAGTACCAAGGTGACAATTATCAATATGGTACTGGAATATTAATTTTGCAACGACGGGATGTGTAGAAGGTAAAATAATTGGAAATTTGAAGTCATAAGAATCTTCTCGTTCTATTATTTTCGTCTTCAATCTCAGTATTCCTTCCTCATCTTTAAATGGTTGAAGTGATAAAATACTCTCACCTTTATCATTCCCAAATGATTCTGTTTGAATAAGCTTTACAATACTCCTTTCCGCAATGTTTAATTCCTCCGTAGTAAGAGATCCCTTCTTCATGTTACTTTTATTCAAACAATTATAGCAAAATCTTTTTATCCAAGCTATCATGTTTAAAATATTGCGATATTTCTCGAAATATCGATAATACCAAGAAAACTCTTTATTAACGTTTAAACAAGTGGTAATAATGGATTTCTTTTTCTCTAGTATTACACTATCTTCTTGAACATTAAAATTCTGTAAAGGCCAATTACTTTGTGATTGATACAACCAGGAAGGACCCTCCCACCATCTAGACTCCAATAGATGTCTTGTAGAACATCCTCTGGATGGCAAATCAGCTATATTAAGATGGCCAGGAGTAAAGTACCAATCATTTACTTTGGTCAAAGTTCGAATTTCTTGAACTCTGTTCCATACAAATGTTTTCCACTGATCTTCACGTCGATTTCAAGATAATACTGTACTTGAATCCGTCCAACAAAATATAGAAATTTCTTTGCAATCTAAAATTTTTAAAATAGATGCTAGTAATCTAGCACCTATAGTAGCAGCCAAAAGTTCAATTCGTGGTATTGACATCTTTTTAACAGGTGTTACCCTAGACTTGGCTTGTATGAGTTGAACATATGGAGAACCATTAATTTCAGATCTTAAAAAAATCGTTGCAGCATAAGCATCTTGACTTCCATCACAAAACAAATGAATACTACAATTCAACAAATTAATATTTGTACTTTGAAACAACCATCTAGGAATTTTTAAATTAACTAAAAGAGGCAACTCCTTAATCCAGTCTAAAAATTGGGTTTTGGTCTGCTCTGGCACTTCCGTATCCCATCCGATTTTCGTACTCCATAATTTTTGTAATAGTATCTTCGGAAATAAACTTACCGGACAAATAAAACCAATTGGATCAAAAATTTTATTCGTTATAGCTAAAATAACTCTCTTGGTAATCTTATCCATGGATATGTTCTGTAACCAATCAAAGCTTACCTCTAATGTGTCTAGAGATCTATTCCATTTGAGACCTAAAACATTTGAAAGCAAATTTTCAGAAAAATTATCATTTTCAGTAATGGTACATTCCCATCCTCGGAGATCAAATTTAGCTTCCTTCATAATAGATATCGATTGTTCCATAAATTCTATTAATTCTTCTTTAGAATTTAGACTAGAAATACAGTTATCTACGTAAAAACTATTTTTCAATTTAGTAATAACAGGCTTTGAATAGGAATTGGTTGAATTTAATAATTGTGATAAATGGTGTTGAATAACAGCTCCAAGATGGAATGGACTACAAGTCAATCCAAACATTACTCGATTATGTCTAAAATAATTTAATGTTCCATTGCTGTCGTACCATAAGAAACGTAAAAAATCTCTATCACATTTTCGTATTCCAATTTGAAGAAAGGCTCTGATATCAGCAATAGCTCCAAATTTACACATTCTAAATTTTAACAATAAAGGAAGAATGAGTTCAATTAGATTTACTCCCGTTTCTAAACATTGATTCAAAGAGGGACAACTCTTTTGATGACAGGAAGCATCGAAAACCGGACGAAGTTTGGTAGTACTGCCTAACTTAATAACATGACGATGAGGAAGGTAATGTCCTCTATCGGAATGCATTTCATCATCAGGAATTCGTTCTATAATACCTTCTGCTAGCCAATCAGAGAAAACTTTATCGTATTCATGGTAATAATGGTCTTTTTTAAGTTTTCCCATTAAATTATCCAATCTTTTTAATGCGATATCAAAATTTGATGGTAATGGAGGATGTCCTTCGATCCATGGTAACGCTACTTCATATCTACCTTGAGGATCAATCTGTAAAGTTTTCTCAAAATATTTAATTACAGCAAATTCAAGTTCTTCTTTGGATTTTTGATCTACAGGGTCGGTTATACCAATTAGATCTAACTTCCAAAGGTCAGAAATATTTTGAGACTTACAAAAAAATGAAACTGCAACAGATGAAAAGAAACTATTGGTATTTCTAAGTGGAATTTCTGCTTTTCCCATCAAAGTCCACCCTAGATTTGTTTCTAAAGCAACCAATCCACTCTTGAGCACATATTTTCTGCCAGTAAATATTTTTCCTGCTATATCACCTCCTATAAGAACTTCTATTGGACCATCTTTTCTGTCAGAAATTTCAATTCCAAGTTCTTTGAGTTCGGTCAGCCAAGGCCCTTCTCGTATAGAAACGATATTACTACAAATGATTGGTTGATCTAAAACATTAAAATTACAAGAATACCTTTTGTTTAAATTAGTGAGTCTGATATTATAACTATTATGTTCAACGACTTCAGATTGCACTCCACCAAACAGTGCATGGACAATATTTTCTCGTGAAATAACTGGATATCCCATTTCTTCAACGGTCGCTTTATTAATGAAAGAACGTTGAGAACCCGTATCGATTATTGCTCTTACACATCTATTTGAACTTCCATTACTAAGTACAACAAGCAGTGTTTGTAAAAAAACTTCTTGGTAAGTGTGATTACAAAGATTTTCAACTATAGATTGAGATTGAGAACCAGTTTCGGGAATTTCAACGTTTCGCAATTCTAACACTTCATCCTCGGGGCACATAATAGTTGAATGTCGTCGTCGGCATCTTAAACATTCGATTTTTACTTTGCATCTTCGAGCGATATGTCCAAATTTAAGACAAATGTGACAACATCCTTTAGTTGATAAAACCTTTTTCCTCTCAACTAACTTCATTTTGGGAGCTTTATCACAGTCTTCACTGGAATGACTATTCTTACAAAAAACACAACGAACAGGTTTGTGATTTAACAAGCCAGAAGCAGTAGGAACTGATTTAGTATTATCTTCTTTTTTCTTTGAATTTAGTTCAAAACCAGATAGAGCAAGAGAGATTCTTTCTTCATTTTCAACTTCTCTTCTTAAAAATTTCATTAAAGTCTCTAATCTTTCTTTAGATTCACCGAATTCATCTGTAGATCTTTGCCAAGTTCTTAAAATACCTTCTGGTAAGCAAGATTCAACTAGTGGAAATAACATAGCAGCATATTTCTGAGATGTAACCCCTAAAGTTTCTAGAGCTCTGAGCTGAGACTCTAATTTATCAAACAGGGTACTCAAGCTAGGTTTAACTCTCAAATTCGTTAAAACTAGTTTTAATAGTTCTCGTACATAAAATTCTACGAGGAGTTCATCCTTACCAAAACGAGTCTTTAAACTTTCTAAGGCTTTAAGATAATTTTGACCACTGGGAGGATAACTTGCGACAATAATTCTCGCTCTGGATTTCGGTATTGTGGATTGTACTAAATATTGAAATTTATCTTCCAATTCTAATGATTCATCTTCATGAATGCGTTTAAATTGGCCCCAGAATGTAAGCCAATCACTTATATCACCACCAAATCGTTTGAACTCAATGCGGGGAAGTTTCAAATGCGAATGTCCGGATTGGGAAATACTTTCACTAGGTGTCTTTCGATTTAGTTTTCCTTCTACCATAAACTTCAATTTATTATATTTACTGGTTAGCTCATCAGCTTTTTTAACATGTAAATCAATAATTTCTTCGGCACAATCAGTGTCCAGAAGAAAATCAAGCATCTGCTTATCTAATTCGTTGATGGTTTCTATTCTTTTATCAAGTAGAAGTAAATTTCCTTGAATATCGTCGAAATCAGGATCGGTGGACTGAATTGCCATTAAAATATCATCATAAACTCGCTGAAATGCTACTCGTTGAACCTCTAAGGATCGTTGTACTCTCTCCATTTTTTCAGAATAGTCCTGTCACGGTCGCCACAATGTAAGGAATGGGATCAAATACTATGCGTAGTTAATCTTCCGTCAAATAAACTGAAGAAATGTAGAGTAATATAAGTACTTTAATAATTAGCATACAACGTTTCAATACTTTACAATATATGATGACAATATAATCAATATCAGAATTAAATATGACATTCAAGACATTAACTTACTATAATATAAAAAATTAATGTAATAAGCATTAAGTATTAAATAAAACTTTATCTAAACTCATAAACTCATCGTTTCTAACATACAGTGAGGTCCAAAAGTAACGGATACATTCATTTTCTCCGTTAATAAGCGTGTAAAAGAAAAATCCTGAAACACGTCAATTTTTACATTTAAAATGACACTTTATGACGGTAAAAAACCCCTTCCCAAGGGGTAAGAGCACCCCATTTTTTTAAATGGCATGAGGGGTCATGTAATACATCGTTTGAAAGAGTATTTAATTGCCTATTTAGCAATGTAAAAATTTTTAGATTTCAATTTTTTATTTTCAAGAAAATTCGATTTACAATTTGGGAATGTGTTACTTAAATATACCTGAAACGTGTGGTATTGATATACCAAGCATGCCTACTAGATTATTTTATTATTAGGAAATTTAACTGTAACTACCTATTACAGTATTAAATATTGAATTTTCTTGAATATAAAAAATTGAAATCTAAAAATGTTTACATTGCTGTATAGGCAATTAAATACTCTTTTAAACGAGGTATCACATGACCCCTCATGTCATTTAAAAAAATGGGGTGCTCTCACCCCTTGGGAAGGGGTTTGAAGTGAAGGGTGGTTTTTTACCGTCATAAAGTGTCATTTTAAATTTAAAAATTGACGTGTTTCAGGATTTTTCTTTTACACGCTTATTGACGGAGAAAATGAATGTATCCGTTACTTTTGGACCTCACTGTATATAAATATCTCAAAAACTTATTTTGTACTTTTTCTACTAAATCTATATTACAATGAGCATGTGGTGACCATATTATGGCCCCATATTCCAGATGTGGTCTCACTAGTGAATTATATAAGGTCGTGACCGTTTTAATTTTTAGAAATTTTGAGTTTCTTATAATAAATCCCATTTTTTTATATGCCTTATTTACTATATGAGACAAATGCAAATTAAATTTAAAGTTGGACTGCAGGTGTATTCCAAGATCCTTAACACTATCACTACGGGTAAGCACAATACCATCTAAAGTATACCTACTGATAAGTGACAGAAGACATTTTACGTGTAAATGTAACTACAGAACATTTGTTTATGTTGAGAGTCATTTTGTTTAAAGTAAACCATTGGGATATATTTTGTAAATCATTTTGTAATTTTAAACAATCATCCTCAGTAGTGATCCTGTGAAAGATCTTAAAATCATCTGCGAATAGGAGCCTTTGAGAAAATTTAACGACACTAGGTAAATCGTTAATAAACATGGTAAACAAAACCGGCCCCAAGTTACTACCTTGTGGAACACCAGATGTTGCCACAAATTCAGATGAATGGCAGTTTCCAATTTTGACTGTTTGCGTTCTGTTGAATAAATATGATTTTATTAATAGTTTTGATTGCTGAGAGAATCCAAAGAGGTCCAATTTTTGTAGCAACATCTGATGATCCACTTTATCGAAAGCTTTAGCACAATCAGTAAAGACCACATCAAACTGCTGCTTACTATCTATTGCTTTTGAAATTAGGTCTATAAAGCTGGCAGTGAAAAGTCGGCAGAAACCATCGAAACATGAGTGGGAATTTGTAGCTAAATAGTTGCTAATTAGTTGCTTAAATCACGATTTTGTAGCTCCATTCAGTTCCACAAAAAACAAATTACTGCTATCTTTACAGCAAGCTAGCAGTAAAATGACAGGACTAGCCCAGAAAAATTGGACTAATGCGTGTGAATTTGTTGCTAATTTGTTGCTCAAAACCAGTACAGGCAAAAAATCGAAAAACCCTAAAATCAGCTAGAAATTGTTAATAATAACTACCAACCAGTGTCCCTGCTATCGTAATATACAGTTTGTATTAACACATTGATGTTATGGATTTTGTTGCTGGTCGCAGATGTCATCAGCAGAGCTCAGAGAGCCAGCAACAAAATAAAAATTAAAAATCGGCCCAATCGGGTGACCGATAACTAACTCCTAGTGTCCATGATGTCGGAACACGCAGTTCTTATTTACAAAACTCTGTTATGGATTTTGTTGCTGGTCGCAGATGTTATCAGCTGAGCCCGGAGAGCCAGCAACAAAATAAAAATTAAAAATCGGCCCAACCGGGTGACCGGTATCTACCTCCTAGCGTCCATGCTATTGTGACAAGCATTTATTATTGACAGAACTCTGTTATGGATTTTGTTGCTGGTTGTGAAAAGCATCAGCAGAGCTCAGAGAGCCAGCAACAAAATAAAAATTAAAAATCGGCCCAACCGGGTGACCGGTAACTTACTCCTAATGTCCATGCTATCGTGACACGCAGTTATTACTGACAGAACTCTGTCATAGATTTTGATGCTGGTTGTGAAAAGCATCAGCAGAGCTCAGAGAGCCAGCAACAAAATAAAAATTAAAAATCGGCCTAACCGGGTGACCGGTAACTTACTCCTAGTGTCCATGCTATCGTGACACGCAGTTATTACTGACAGAACTCTGTCATGGATTTTGTTGCTGGTTGTGAAAAGCATCAGCAGAGCTCAGAGAGCCAGCAACAAAATAAAAATTAAAAATCGGCCCAACCGGGTGACCGGTAACTTACTCCTAGTGTCCATGCTATCGTGACACGCAGTTATTACTGACAGAACTCTGTCATGGATTTTGTTGCTGGTTGTGAAAAGCATCAGCAGAGCTCAGAGAGCCAGCAACAAAATAAAAATTAAAAATCGGCCTAACCGGGTGACCGGTAACTTACTCCTAGTGTCCATGCTATCGTGACACGCAGTTATTACTGACAGAACTCTGTCATGGATTTTGTTGCTGGTTGTGAAAAGCATCAGCAGAGCTCAGAGAGCCAGCAACAAAATAAAAATTAAAAATCGGCCTAACCGGGTGACCGGTAACTTACTCCTAGTGTCCATGCTATCGTGACACGCAGTTATTACTGACAGAACTCTGTCATGGATTTTGTTGCTGGTTGTGAAAAGCATCAGCAGAGCTCAGAGAGCCAGCAACAAAATAAAAATTAAAAATCGGCCCAACCGGGTGACCGGTAACTTACTCCTAGTGTCCATGCTATCGTGACACGCAGTTATTACTGACAGAACTCTGTCATGGATTTTGTTGCTGGTTGTGAAAAGCATCAGCAGAGCTCAGAGAGCCAGCAACAAAATAAAAATTAAAAATCGGCCCAACCGGGTGACCGGTAACTTACTCCTAGTGTCCATGCTATCGTGACACGCAGTTATTACTGACAGAACTCTGTCATGGATTTTGTTGCTGGTTGTGAAAAGCATCAGCAGAGCTCAGAGAGCCAGCAACAAAATAAAAATTAAAAATCGGCCTAACCGGGTGACCGGTAACTTACTCCTAGTGTCCATGCTATCGTGACACGCAGTTATTACTGACAGAACTCTGTCATGGATTTTGTTGCTGGTTGTGAAAAGCATCAGCAGAGCTCAGAGAGCCAGCAACAAAATAAAAATTAAAAATCGGCCTAACCGGGTGACCGGTCACTTACTCCTAGTGTCCATGCTATCGTGACACGCAGTTATTACTGACATAACTCTGTCATGGATTTTGTTGCTGGTTGTGAAAAGTATCAGCAGAGCTCAAAAAGCCAGCAACAAAATAAAAATTAAAAATCGGCCCAACCGGGTGACAGGTAACTAACTCCTAGTGTCCATGCTATTGTGACACGCAGTTATTATTAAAAGAACTTTGTATTACCGTTCATTTTCACTTGAGATTTTCTTTTTTTCATGTAAGTTAAAACGAAAAACGCAAAATTAGCTTCGTTCGCGGAACCTATCCGCGACAAGTCAGGAACATGTTGGTAACAAATTGTCAGTATACGATGTGCGTATGCTTAATTCACAACAGATCCACAACTCGAAAGCACTGCAAACGATAATTTTAGAATAAATAGCCTTTAATATTAGTGACTCCCTCGCAACAATTTTAAATTTTATATTAGACCAGGGCGGATCTGTTTTGAGTTGGCTTTTGAGAGGGAACCCGCTAATTTTTGTTGAAATTAGTTGAAAACAACTTATACAACAATAATTAAACTATCCTCCTTCTGGAAAAGTTACGCAACATTGTTAAATATTCAAAAAAATAAAAAAAAAAGTAAAAATCACTGTTTTTTCCTCTTTTTTTGCGTATAACTTTTAAACTATAAGTTTTGGAAAAGAGTTATACAAAAAGAAAATGTTTGTTAATAAATTTTCTACAAGAAACAATTAGTTAGAAAGTCCAAAATTTATTATCCTTGTTGCAATATTGCAATAATAATTACAAAAAGGAGAAAAAATTTTTTTTTTTCAATCCTTTAGAATGCATTTAGGACCTTTATATTCTTCCAAGAAAAAATTCCAAATATGATGAAACAATAAAAAAAAAATCATAAAATTCTTTTCAATTGATCACGCGGTTGGACCGATTTTTAATTTTTATTTTGTTGCTGGCTCTCTGAGCTCTGCTGATGCTTTTCACAACCTGCAACAAAATCCATGACAGAGTGCTGTCAGTAATAACTGCGTGTCACGATAGCATGGACACTAGGAGTAAGTTACCGGTCACCCGGTTTGGCCGATTTTTAATTTTTATTTTGTTGCTGGCTCTCTGAGCTCTGCTGATGCTTTTCACAACCAGCAACAAAATCTATGACAGAGTTCTGTCAATAATAACTGCTTGTCACAATAGCATGGACACTAGGAGTTAGATACCGGTCACCCGGTTGGGCCAATTTTTAATTTTTATTTTGTTGCTGGCTCTCTGGGCTCTGCTGATGCTTTTCACAACCAACAACAAAATCAATGACAGAGTTATGTCAATAATAACTGCGTGTCACGATAGCATGGACACTAGGAGTTAGTTATCGGTTACCCGATTGGTCCGATTTTTCATTTCTATTTTGTTGCTGGCTCTCTGTGCTCTGCTGATGACATCTGCGACCAGCAACAAAATCCATAACATCAATGTGTCAATACAAACTGTACAGGGTGTCCAGTAAAGAATGGGCCAAACTTCGGATATAGTTAATTTGGACCAAAATATGACGATTTAAGTCAACTTACCTTAGTGCAATTTTGCTTGCTTTAGAAGTTACAGGGTGTAACAAATTCCTTAACAAAATATTGTAAATTATGTAAAACTAAAGTCGAAAGTGCGACTAAGTACATTTGACAGTTACTTACTAGATTGAACAGTCTGAAATTAAGAAGTCCTAGAGTTTTAAGTAGAAAGTAGGTTCTCCATACATTCGCAGGGTCAGATCAAAGTTAAGTTATCTCTGAAATGGTGCATTTTAGCGACATGTAACAAGAATAACTTTTTTAAAGCAAATAGAATGAGGATTCAAAGTAACTGTCCATTTTCCAAAAATTTGTGTTCCTAAAAAAATTGAAAAAAAAAACTACTAGTGGCATGGGAGTTCTGAACACCCTGTACATCTATCATAAGAAATAAGCCTATATTCGTGTACAGCACCCCAAAAAACCTGTTTTGCCAGAAACTTGAGTGCATTTACTCAACAAAATAACTTCATTATCTCAAAAAAACGAAATAAAAAAGTTATGTTCTACACCCTGTAACTTCTAAAGCAAGCAAAATTGCACTAAGGTAAGTTGACTTAAATCGTCATATTTTGGTCCAAATTAACTATATCCGAATTTTGGCCCATTCTTTACTGGACACCCTGTATATTACGATAGCAGGTACACTGGTTGGTAGTTATTATTAACAATTTCTAGCTTATTCTGGGGTTTTTCGAATTTTTTCCTGTACTGGTTTTGAGCAACAAATTAGCAACAAATTCACACGCATTAGTCCATTTTTTCTGGGCCAGTCCTGTCATTTTACTGCTAGCTTGTTGTAAAGATAGCAGTAACTTGTTTTTTTGTGGAACTGAATAGAGCTACAAAATCGTGATTTTAGCAACTAATTAGCAACTATTTAGCTACAAATTCCCAATCATGTTTCGATGGTTTCTGCCGACTTTTCACTGCCAGCTTGATAGAACTTTTGAAATTTGCTCTGAAAAAACACAGAGATTAGTAACGGTAGATTTATTACTAATAAAACCATGTTGTTCTCTACACAACATTGGAGTAATATGAGACTTTATCTTATTGCAAAGCACAATCTCAAAGATTTTAGCCAAAGAATTTAAAACAGCTATAGGCCTATAATTATTAATATTGTTAATAGGACCAGACTTATAAACAGGTGTGATCACAGTAGATTTAAGTTTATTAGGAAAAATATTATTCACTACGGATATTGAAAATATATGTATCAAAGGCTTCACCAAAAAGTCAACACAACCTTTGTATATGTAGGAAGGAATATTATCATTGCCAACACTTTTTGTTGATTTTAACTGCTTGATGGCAAGCCTTACTTGCTCCTCAAATATAATGCCAAAGTCATAGTCAAAGTTACAGTAACTTACAGTTACAGTAATATTGAAGAAACTAAACCTTTCAAACCCCTTATAATTTCTATTCTAAGAAAAGGTTCAAAATCTGAAAGATTGTTGTTTCTACTTCAAAATATTTAAAAAGTTCGTAATATGAGTAAGATTTTTTTTATACATTTTCAATTTTAGTTTTTTATTATATTTAAATTTTGATAATGAGACTTCATAGGCGATTAATCGTTTAAACTAAACCATTTTTTGCGGTCAAATTTACAATAATCAGGATTAATTACAAGGGCTTCGCTAAAAGCTACAGCCTTTACTTGTACCGTTTAGACGTCGGAGTAATATGAGATTCTTAGTAGTTAATGAAAATTAATGAAAGTTACAACAGTTACATGAAATTTTCGCAACGTCAGCATTGTTGCGATATTGAGCGATTAAATTTATGCATTATACATTACTAAATAAATTTACTATACTTAATATAAATTTATAGAGGGCTATTATATTATTTTTCACTAAACTACATTTAATAGAAGCATTTTTAAAGATAATTATTAAAACAATTTACATGGGCCCATTTTTTCAAATTGTAGAAAAAAATAGAAATCAACATTAAAATAAACTTAATGAAGATTTGAAATGCCCTATTGCAAAGTAACTTTTTGAGTTTGTTAAAAGTTTATCAAAATATACCATCCTATAAAATCAAACAATTAAGTAAAGGCTTTCGCGGCCATTGTCTATTGTATCAATGGTTTTTGGGCTATTAGGCCGGCTTCGATTGTCTTGCTGACTTGACGTTTCGCCAACACGAGTGGTTGGCATCTTCAGAAGTTGCTTCCTGGTTGACAGTCTGCGAACTAAGTCTTTAATTTTTAGTTCTTGAAGAGAATGATATATTAGTAAGTTTTGATGTAGTATCTCTCTTTACAAAGGTGTCCCTAAGCAATGCAATGGAACAAATAGATGATAAATTCCCAGAGGACATCTCCAATTTGTGTAAACATTGCCTCACCACCACTTATTTTTCATGGGACAATAAGATTTACGAACAGATCGAAGGAGTAGCAATGGGAAGCCCTCTCAGCACGGTAATAGCAAATTTCTTTATGGAAAAGTTCGAACAACTGGCGTTGGACAGTGTCCCATACAAGCCAAAAGTTTGGTATAGATATGTAGATGACACATTTGTAATATGAAGCCATGGGCAGGATAAATTGCAAGAATTTCTGACACACATTAACAGCATCCATGAAAAGATACAGTTTACGATGGAAATCGAAGACAACAACAAGCTGGCGTTCCTTGATGTGTTATTATCACGAAAAGGAAGATCATTGAGCCACACAGTGTACAGAAAACCTACACATACGGATCGGTATTTACATAGGGATTCCAACCACCACCCATGTCAGAAATATGGAGTCATCAAAACCTTAGCAGAAAGGGCAAGAAGGATTTGCGAACCCGAGGCACTAAACGCAGAGCTAACTCATATTCATGATGCTTTAAGGGCCAATGGTTATTCAGAACGGGAAATCAAAAGATCGATTGGACCAACAAATCGTAGACCCAAAGAAAATGAGCAAATCCAACCAGTGGCAAAAGCATTTCTGCCTTTTATTCCGGGAGTGACAGACAGAATTGGTCCATTGCTAAGAAAGAAAAATGTGAAAACTATTTTCAAACCAACGAAAAAATTCAAAGAACGTCATCGATCGGCAAAAGACAGAAGAGATCCACTGTCGGCTTCGGGAATTTACCGCATTCCATGCACATGTGGAAGCGTGTACATAGGAACCACCAAACGCTCGATCAACACCAGGATTAAAGAGCACAAGGCCAATTGTCGTCAGGGGCAGACAGACAAATCCGCCGTAGCGGAACATACCCTCACTATGGACCATCGGATTAAGTTTGAGGAGACCCAAGTCCTCGCTACTACATCAGCATACCATTCCAGACTCTATAGAGAAGCCATACAGATAGAGAAGCACCCGAACAACTTTAATAAAAAAGAGGAAGCAGTCAAGATTAACAAAACATGGGTCCCGATAATAAAGGGTGCGAAAACTCTACCCTTAACGAACAACACCGACCAGAACCGATTGGAATCGAAAGCAACTAAGGCTCCGCCCACTTCCTTCCCGACGTATAAATACGGGCTCCGATCACGCAGAGCTTAGTAGTTCGCAGACTGTCAACCAGGAAGCAACTTCTGAAGATGCCAACCGCTCGTGTTGGCGAAACGTCAAGTCAGCAAGACAATCGACGCCGGCCTAATAGCCCAAAAACCATTGATACAAAAGAGAGAAATTGTAGCAATAAATGGCGAAAATAAGTATAGTAAAAATATACATACAACAAAACGGATTAAAACAACATGATTCATAATATAAATAATGTCTACTCATATAACAAATATATAACTATAAATTGGATTTCAACACTCTGCTCAAGAAGGAGAAGTATATCCAGTTATAGATAATAGTAAGTCTGAATGGGACAAATACACCATATTGGGGCCAAGCCAAAACGCCATAAAATGGTAAACGAATAGCTCCAAGATAAAAAAAGGAACAGAAAGCCTGGGAGCATACCCAAGCTTTTTTCAGGTGAAAGCCATTGAAAGATGTGTAGAATTTAATAACGAAAGAAACTAGCGTAGACAAAAGATTGTAATTATGTCAGATAGTCAATCAACCATCAAAGCTCTGAACTCACACACAATCAGTTCAAAGGTACTCTGGGAATGCTTAGGCAAACTAAATAAACTAGAACAAAATAACACTGTTACTCTCTTATGCGTTCCAGGACACATAGAATAAAAGGAAACTATACAGCAGATAAACTGGCAAAAAAAGGTACTGAAACCCCATACTTGCGACCAGAACCATCTTGTGGAATCAGAGGTAAGGAAAGAAGTGAATAGAGAAAAACCCAAATACTGGAACGATC
This sequence comes from Altica lythri, assembly GCA_964028335.1. Lineage (NCBI taxonomy): Eukaryota > Metazoa > Arthropoda > Insecta > Coleoptera > Chrysomelidae > Altica > Altica lythri. The sequence goes on along the minus strand of OZ034800.1, from coordinate 90,421,346 downwards.
CAAAACCCAAAAAATTCAAAGAGAAGTTTCCTAATTTCGAAAGTATTCAAAGTATTCTAATATGTTATCACACCTGGCGAGGAAACAGCAAAAAAAATTAAGGCATTGACCAGACAAAATCTCCGAACAGCTGTGGGAATCTTGTTTGGTCACTGCCAATTGCGACAACATCTCTTTAGGATGAAATTAACAGAATCGCCGCTATGCAGAGTCTGCGAACAAGAAGAGGAAACAGTAGAACACATTATGTATGATTGCTCTGCTTTTTCTGAAATCAGAAGATCCGTGTTTGGGCGAGTACCTACTGGCTTACACCAGCCGATGTCAGGGAGATTCCCCTCGGGAGCCTCATCACCTATTTTAAATCACTAGGCCTGGTGACAGTCTGAGGTGAGGATATCCCTACATACGGGAGGATGCATAATGGGTCATATGTGGCCTCAGTGCTGGCTGAGCACTAGCTCGCCCCTCCCCAAATTTCTAGATCCAGGAGATCTAATCACACAGATTTCATCAAATTAAGTTTCGACGTTTGCCGAACCAAATTTGTCTCTCCTAGGTTTTACAAAATTCTTTAGTTAAAGGGCGAAAAATTTTATTTATTTAGCTTTGACAAAGACTTCAAGTTACACCTAAGGATTTTAATTTAGAACACTTGCTTACTGTTTTAAGATTTTGTGTGCGTAGATAAAAACGTAAAGAAAATCGAATATATTTATTGTTGAATTTGTTAAAATGTTGAGTTTTGAACTGGTATATTTTAGTTTGCAACTACCTAGGTTATATAAGTGTAATCAATACTAATGAAGACATTTCCGAAGTTTCCAAATGAAATGAACAATATCTAATTCTCATTTTTAAAGCTGCTAAACTAAAAAATACTAAAAGAAAAGTTCTGGTGCTAAAAGTACATCATCTACAACTGCCACATTACCGATTACATCCAAACAATCAGCTGAAGATTTTTTTTAACATATAAAGCCACAAAAACCAAAACCAGCCAAAACTTTTAGTTCTTTCAAAACCATAAGGCAGCATTACGTAAAAAGAAGATATAAACTCACAGCATAGTTGTTTATTCCTACTTTTTGTTTGTATGCAACATCTGTCAATCAGTTATTTAGCTATTTTTTGCTCCAATAAGATTAACTACTTCTTATTGCTTGTTAGCACGAACTCTTCTTTTAATTATGAAATATTGTTATTTATTTAACTTCTCTTCAGTTCTTGTTGAAACTAACCCTTTCTTCTATTTCTGAAATGTATCTAATCTAATGCAAGTAAATTATCACATTAAAGAAGACCACAGGCACTTCCTTAGCCTTTTTTAGAAGCACTTGTCTGTTGAATACCTATCTCTCAGGTCTACAAAACGTCAAAACTAATGACCCACGTACTAAATTGTCTAGTATTAAGTAAAGACAAAGACTTTTCTCTTATGAAATAACTTCTTAAAAGATAGTAGGTATTAAGGATCTGATGTGATAACTGGAGTTGTTTCCTTAAAAACTTCAAAAGTAATTATTCTCCAAGAGGTGGATAACAATGGTGGACACAATTTTTACTGTCGAATATTTTATTTTGAGTTGCAATTTCACTTCAATGCGGTAAATCTATAAAAGTAGTACATAGAATCAATCCCACCATAAAGTAGATAGATAAAAGTAAAAAAGATGAGTAAAATATCGCGTTAATAAATCTGTTTAAAACGAGTAGGAAACCACTACTTTAAATCTATCAAAGAAAATATTTCCAATACTCTATTTATTCAAGTTCAAGAATGAGTTCTTTGGGAGAAAAATATGGAGATTTTTAGGAGTTTGGTGCGTATGAGGACCCTGTTGTAGGACTTGCGTCCTTTTCAGGGGATGGATGGAACGTTGGGAAGGAGTTAGCATCTGTCTGTCATCGGCCCTGCTCTCACAAATCTTCCTCCTTTGTTCCTGGAGTTGGTCTTCTTACTTCCGTTTCTTTCTTCCGTGATGGTTGAACGTGCCCAAAAGGTCATTTATTTTTGGTGTGAGTGTAAGTATGTGTAGGAGTGTAACCCTCGTGGTGCAATGTGGGGTTGGGAGATTGACGCTGTAGCGTGTCTCCTCCGTCGTGGAGCCTTTCCATTTGGCAAGGACAAAGGGAACCACAGAAACCTTTGCCAAGGGCCCTATTTATTACGAATATATCAAATGAAGTTTGTATCCAACCTTAAAATATAGTCGAATCTGACCAAAAGAGGACGTTATACATTGGCACAGTTGGTGATTGAAGTATAGGTACATTGTTTACTAAACGAGGTACACATAATTCTAATCTTAAAAGAGTAAATTTTTTAATGGAGCAAGTTTACTTTTGGCAGAAGAAGTCTGACAATGACGTTTCCAGCAGAATACTAAAAGATTTTTTAAGCTTAAGTACCTATAGAAATCATGTAATTTAATGCGAATAGCATTTAGTTCTTGGAAATTACAAGTTTAAAGTATGTAATTGATCTAAAAGACATTTATTCTATATAAATATTTCTAGGAATTGATTGATCCCAATCTAAATGCAGAGACAATCAAGTATTGCTTTTTTAGTTGCTGATTGAGATAAAAAATGTTTTTGTTAAACAAGATCTAAATCGGAATGTCTTTTTTTCAATCTAAAAGAAATTAAAATGTTTAAGCCATTGAATAATATATAAATGAAATTCGGATTGGAAACCAATGTTGATGAAAAGTTAATCGTAAAATTATGTATTGTTGTAACTAAAATCTTTGACTTAAGAGTTGGTTTTGAATGCCTTATTTAAAATTTGTGTGGCTGATACTTGACTGCTGATCTCATTGTATACAAAGTATGAAGATAAGAACTGAAAAAGCATACTAGATCTTTAACTAAATAGGTCAATTTTCATTTCTTTTCCTTCTTACCGATGTTTTACAATTCTAATTACACATCTTACATGTCCTAGTCCCTCCCATGTGCCATCTTTTGATTTTCCTATTGGTTTGTGCCATTTCAATGAGATTTTCCATTGGCCATAGCAGCCGTTCAGGATAATATGAAGGCGCATGACGAAAGGTGCTTCTTCAAACAACCGTCAGTATTTACCGGGCTCTTTTAAAGTGAAGTTTGTGTCGGAGGACTTCTTGAACACGTATCCACGAGGTCTTGTTGTAATTTTAATTTCGCGCGCGCTCGCTCTAATTTTTTCTTAAAATAAAATTTACTGTGTAAGATTATCAATGAAAATGTTTCATGTATTATTAGTTAATGCTTATTTGGCAATATGTTACATTGCAAATGCTTCGACACCAATTGCAGCAACAGTAAATGGTAAGTTTTTAATTAATATATGTTCAATTTAAATGCTTAATGAGAATTTACATATATGTACATCTGCATGACCTTAAATAAATTTTTGTGGATTTTTGAAGTATTAAAAACAAGTACATATACTTAATAATGAAAATTTTCTGTTTACAAAAACTAAAAAATATATTTTGAAGTGTATTAAAGTTAAAATAATGAATATATCTAGAAATTCTTATTCAGTAATTACTGCAATTTATATTTATTAAATATTTAAAAAAAATGTGAATCATCATAAGTTTATTTCGTTATAGTTTATTATAGTGTAGGTAAAAGAGAAAGTTTTAAAAAGTAAATACAACAAACACCTGTTTGTAATGAATTCGTGAGGTTACGCCTCCTGAGAATTTTACTATTTACAAACATTACGATCTTTTGAAGTTTAATAAGTGGTTTTACGTTATACAAAACTTAAAAAGAAGTTATTTTTTTTAATAAAATCTTATGTGTATATGTGATATAAAATGACGTAAAGATGTACAAGTTTCTAAAATTTATTTATATTTTTCAATATATAAATTTATCTGTTGCACACTTCTTTAGTACGACATAACAGAATATTTTCTTGATTAAATTATTAATTTGGATGTATGTAGTGCGTTTCATAAACTGGCGAATGCGCTCTTTTAACAAATTGGTGAAGGCGCTGTTCAAAAATTGCTTGTTTCCGGTCTAATTTATGAGCTTTTATTTACAGCAATAATTTAAAAATGCAATCCTATTTTTTAAAGCATGATACAATAAAACCAATTACTTTTCAGAAGTAATTTTAATCAATTTTTTACACTAATTGGTTTATATATTTATAAGTACATAAATAATTGAATTTCTTGAAAAAATCTATTTTTGATTATAAATAAAACTGTATGTGTTTTTAATAGTAGCTTACGTAACAAGTCCCGAAAGTGGACGAGTGGACAAATTGCAGGGCGAGCCGCAGGCGAGTCCTGCAAGCCTGCGAGTCCAGTAAAAGCACTTTTGGGACGTATTACGTACAATATTTTTTTTAAAACGGGCATTGTTGTAACATAAACTTCATATTATTCAGTTTACATTTTTATAACAAGAACTCTTTATTAACTAATTTTAACATTTTTTTTAACAAACGTTGCTTGGGTGGCTTTTATACCTAAACGACTTGTATCGCAATGAAACTCTGGATTTATGTGATATAAAATAAAATAACCTAAAGATGTACAAGTTTCTAAAATTTGTTTATATTTTTCAATATATAAATTTATCTGTTGCACACTTCTTTAGTACGACATAACAGAATATTTTCTTGATTAAATTATTAATTTGGATGTATGTAGTGCGTTTCATAAACTGGCGAATGCGCTCTTTTAATAAATTGGTGGAGGCGCTGTTCAAAAATTGCTTTTCCGGTCTAATTTATGAGCTTTTATTTACAGCAATAATTTAAAAATGCAATCCTATTTTTATAACATGTTACAATAACACCAATTACTTTTCAGAAGTAATTTTAATCAATTTTTTACACTAATTGGTTTATATATTTATAAGTACATAAATAATTGAATTTCTTGAAAAAATCTATTTTTGATTATAAATAAAACTGTATGTGTTTTTAATAGTAGCTTACGTAACAAGTCCCGAAAGTGGACGAGTGGGCAAATTGCAGGGCGAGCCGCAGGCGAGTCCTGCAAGCCTGCGAGTCCAGTAAAAGCACTTTTGGGACGTATTACGTACAATATTTTTTTTAAAACGGGCATTGTTGTACCATAAACTTCATATTATTCAGTTTACATTTTTATAACAAGAACTCTTTATTAACTAATTTTAACATTTTTTTTAACAATCGTTGCTTGGGTGGCTTTTGTACCTAAACGACTTGTATCGCAATGAAACTCTGGATTTATGTGATATAAAATAAAATGACGTAAAGATGTACAAGTTTCTAAAATTTGTTTATATTTTTCAATATATAAATTTATCTATTGCACACTTCTTTAGTACGACATAACAGAATATTTTCTTGATTATATTATTAATTTGGATGTATGTAGTGCGTTTCATAAACTGGCGAATGCGCTCTTTTAATAAATTGGTGGAGGCGCTGTTCAAAAATTGCTTTTCCGGTCTAATTTATGAGCTTTTATTTACAGCAATAATTTAAAAATGCAATCCTATTTTTAAAGCATGTTACAATAACACCAATTACTTTTCAGAAGTAATTTTAATCAATTTTTTACACTAATTGGTTTTTATATTTATAAGTACATAAATAATTGAATTTCTTGAAAAAATCTATTTTTGATTATAAATAAAACTGTATGTGTTTTTAATAGTAGCTTACGTAACAAGTCCCGAAAGTGGACGAGTGGGCAAATTGCAGGGCGAGCCGCAGGCGAGTCCTGCAAGCCTGCGAGTCCAGTAAAAGCACTTTTGGGACGTATTACGTACAATATTTTTTATAAAACGGGCATTGTTGTACCATAAACTTCATATTATTCAGTTTCCATTTTTATAACAAGAACTCCTTATTAACTAATTTTAACATTTTTTTTAACAAACGTTGTTTGGGTGGCTTTTGTACCTAAACGACTTGTATCGCAATGAAACTCTGGATTTATGCGATATAAAATAAAATGACGTAAAGATGTACAAATTTCTAAAATTTATTTATATTTTTTAATATATAAATTTATCTGTTGCACACTTCTTTAGTACGACATAACAGAATATTTTCTTGATTAAATTATTAATTTGGATGTATGTAGTGCGCTTCATAAACTGGCGAATGCGCTCTTTTAATAAATTGGTGGAGGCGCTGTTCAAAAATTGCTTTTCCGGTCTAATTTATGAGCTTTTATTTACAGCAATAATTTAAAAATGCAATCCTATTTTTAAAGCATGTTACAATAACACCAATTACTTTTCAGAAGTAATTTTAATCAATTTTTTACACTACATGGTTTTTATATTTATAAGTACATAAATAATTGAATTTCTTGAAAAAATCTATTTTTGATTATAAATAATGTTATGTAAATAAATACAAATATATTAAGTTATTGTAAAGATCAGCAGATATAGTTTTTTCCTGTTTTTTTTTATATCATTGCACAGTTATACTGATCTTAGAGGGAGATACATCTAGGATAATCCCTTAAGGCTAATAACATCTAGGCTTTAATATTGTTATATCTAATTACTTCCATACCTAATCTAGCCTTAATATTACCTAATCAACATCAGATAGTTAGATACAAATAAACAAAATGTAACTTCATATGTCAATCTGACGATGCTAGTTCAGCGAAACATGTCATTTAAAAATTTTTTTTAATTAAAGTGAAAGTTATATAAAAAACAGAGAGTTTTTTATTACTTTTAATATTCCAAATAAAAATGAACTTTCAAGTACTAAGGGTACGTACAATTAATTTGATATAAAATAAAATGACGTAAAGATGTACAAGTTTCTAAAATTTGTTTATATTTTTCAATATATAAATTTATCTATTGCACACTTCTTTAGTACGACATAACAGAATATTTTCTTGATTATATTATTAATTTGGATGTATGTAGTGCGTTTCATAAACTGGCGAATGCACTCTTTTAATAAATTGGTGGAGGCGCTGTTCAAAAATTGCTTGTTTCCGGTCTAATTTATGAGCTTTTATTTACAGCAACAATTGAAAAATGCAATCCTATTTTTTAAAGCATGTTACAATAAAACCAATTACTTTTCAGAAGTAATTTTAATCAATTTTTTACACTAATTGGTTTATATATTTATAAGTACCTACATAAATAATTAAATTTCTTGAAAAAAATCTATTTTTGATTATAAATAACTTGTTATGTAAATAAAAACTGTATGTGTTTTTAATAGTAGTTTACGTAACAAGTCCCGAAAGTGGTCTTTTACTGGACGAGTGGGCAAATTGCAGGGCGAGCCGCAGGCGAGTCCTGCAAGCCTGCGAGTCCAGTAAAAGCACTTTTGGGACGTATTACGTACAATATTTTTTTTTAAACGGGCATTGTTGTACCATAAACTTCATATTATTTAGTTTACATTTTTATAACAAGAACTCTTTATTAACTAATTTTAAAATTTTTTTTAACAAACGTTGCTTGGGTGGCTTAACAATTTCATCTGGTATAATTTCATCTTCCATTAATTCACAATCAAATGCATCATTTTGAATATCCATTTTATAATAAATTTCACGTCAAAATATGTATAAGTTACTTTATAGCTTTAAATATATACAAAACTCGGTTACCATAGAAACCAATTGACCGCTGTCTTAGACTAACTATTTTATTGTTTTTTTCATTAAAAATAGGCCGGAAAGTAAATAAAAATGAGTCCGGTAATAGCTTTTACCGGACTAATTTTTATTTTCTGGCCTTGTCCGACAAAATGAGATTTTCTGACCTAAAAATAAACCGGAAAGTAGGTACTAATTTCTGGCCGGTTTAAAAAAAAATATTTTTGATCAATATTTATATCTTAATTAGTAAAATTATATAAAAAAATAAAATTGATGTCTGTTTTTGATTTCAAAGTAGGTAACTGTTTTTTAAATGCTTATAGTTTCTCCAAGCTAATATCTGTAACGACTGGAACGATTTTAATGTAACTTTCACTAGAAGATAGAGAAGGTTGTAGAGCAGCATACGTGTAGAAAATTTTAATGGATCCTGTCTAAATTCTGACCAAGATTTCCGTTTATTGATAAGAATCCAATCAGGAATCCATGCTTAAATCCTACTCGCTTTTGTCTTAATTTTAAAGCCAGACTTCTCCAGTAAATCTTTCTAGATTCTAGCTGAAAATCTCTGCATTTATCGATGGTAGCTTCTAAAAGTTTTTGATTTATTCATTAATAATATATTTTATTTAAACGAATACGTTTATAATAAATGCGCACTGGAAGAACAGGCTTAATAATAAATGCGCACTGAAGGTATTATAAGTCCAAGTGCAGAACTAAAGTACACAAATAACCTCGATTCTGTATTAGTAGTTAACTCGACTTTTAAGCTAGATCATAGCTAGGATTTAAAGTTAAACGTAAATAAATACAGGTCGGTTGTGATAACTTGGATCTATTTATGTTTTCCTAGGTGTCTCTTTTAGAACGTAAAAAGCATATAAAAGGAAGTTACAGGCATAAGTAAAATAAATTACAAACGGATATAGGCTAATTTGAACCCAAAATTCCCGATTTACGCATTTTATCTACCACTCAGATCGATACGAAATATTTACGAGTGAGAAAAATGAAAATCATTTATTACAATAATTCCAATTTACTTCAAATTCAAATTCAAATTCAAATTCATTTATTGGTGTTATTATACAAGGTATTTCCACAAGTCAACAAAATAAAAAAATACATAATGATCATAAACACTACATTAAAATATAAAGTAGCACAATAATAATTATATTAAACGTCATTTAAAAAATGAAAACCTTAACTACAGATACACTATATAGGCCCATATGTTTAAAAGAAATGAAAGTTTAAAAATTCATCTACTGAATAAAATGAGTTTTCAATTAATATATTTCTCAATTGGGATTTAAATTGCAAAAAGGGTAGTTCTGTAAGTCTGCCAGGTAGCTTATTAAAAAACTTAACAGCCAAAAACCCTACACCACCCCGACACCTAGTCAAGCGTTGATATATGGGGACTAGTCTGTTCAGATTCCGCGTTCCGTAGCCGTGTATTTCTCCATGCACTCTATATTGTGATTTATTTCTGTGTACCCACAACAGATTTTCAAGTATATAAGCAGATGGTAGGGTAAGTATGCCTAGATCGGTAAAAACATGTCTACAATCACCCCTAAAACTGAGGCCACCCAGGATTCTAACAGCCTTTCTCTGTAGAGCAAACAATCTCTTTATACGAGGAGCATGCCCCCATGCTAAGATGGCGTAAGTTGAAACAGGATGAAAGGTTCCAAAATAGGCTGTTCTTAGAGCCGCGGGTGAAGAGCAGCCAGAAAGACAGCGGAGAGCATAGACAAGCCCTCGAAGTTTTCCCGCAACAATGTCAATGTGCGCATGCCATTGGAGGAGAGGGTCCAGATGGACTCCCAAAAATTTAATTGTTGAGGTGCTGGCCATCTCCGACTGTCTCATACTAAAAATGACCCTATTTGTCTTTTCTGCATTTAAGTGTAGACGGTTCCTGTTAAACCACTCCTGCACCTGACCCTGTACAGCATCCATCCTCAGCTCTGCACCCTCCAGAGAGTCAGCTGCACACGCTACAGTCGTGTCATCAGCAAAAAGTGTGAACCTACCGGTCTGTTCTATTAAAGGCAAGTCATTTATATAGATTAAAAAAAGTATGGGGCCCAAAACTAAGCCCTGGGGAACCCCTATGGTAATTTTAGTTTGAGCTGATGACACACCATTCACACTCACAACCTGTTCCCTATCCGAAGCCAGAAACCCAATACTATCAGGACCAAAACCATACTTCGCAAGTTTTTGCAACAGAACATTATGGGGCACACAATCAAATGCCTTGCTCAAGTCACAAAACAAGACACTACTAAAATTTAAGTTATTAAAAGAATCCATGACAAAAGCAACAAGGTCCAATATCGCCATAACTGTATTTTTGTTTTTTCGGAAACCAAACTGGCAGGCTGTGAACAAATCATTTTCCTCAAAAAACTTGACTAACTGGGTAGCAATGCACTTCTCAAAAATCTATGAAAAAATCGGCAGTAATGATATTGGCCGATAGTTTTCCGGCTTGCGACGGTCTCCTTTTTTAAAAATAGGTATTACTTTGACTGACTTTAGTATTTCTGGAAAAGTGTTATTTTGGAGACATCGGTTTATTAGTTTGGTCAAGGTACCAATTATCAAATTTTTTATTGATTTTATAAGCTTAACGTTAAGGCCAAAGATATCACGACTTGCTTTAGTTTTTAAATTTGTTATTATATCCCTGACCTCTATAAAAGATACTGGTGAAAAGGAGAATGAATTTCCCGAAGCATTCAAACTTGGCAAAACTTGTACCGGATCAATTTGTGAAATAGGAATGCCTGCGACAGTGTCATGAGCAATATTTGAAAAAAAAATTGTTAAATTCATCGGCAGTTATGGTACAGTTAACGTTTTCTTTTGATTTTAAACTACCCATATTAGATTTAGTAACTTGTCAGAGTGCTTTTGATGTATTTTCAGATGAATAAATAAAGTGGTCGTTATAGCCTTGATCTTTGCCTGCTGTATGGCTGATCTGTAAGTTATTTTAAAGTTTTTAAGTTCTCTGTTAGCATCCGGACTATTTAGTGCTTAGTTAAACTGACCTGATGTAGCGCCCACGGGAACGAGAAGTAAGTACGTAAAATAAAGGTAAACTAATCGAATAATTTAATTCCATATAAAAATTCCTAGCTATACATATAAAAACATATATATGGGTGGTTGAACTTATGTTTTTAAAATTAATTTTTATAAATTGTGCACAATAATTGGCATAGTTTTGGTCATAGTTGAACTCTCATAACTAAGTAAAATAATACAAATATTTACAGTTATATACATTTTTATTTAAGTTTATAATCTTTTATTGGTTTGACACGTTTTTTGGAAGATGGAAGCTGTCTAATAAAGTCACCAGTCATACTGCAGCGTAGTTAAACTTATTGTACTGCTTCCATTAGTTCATGTCACAAATTTACAAATTCCAGGATCTTAGTACTAGTTTGCACAGGTCTAAAGGATGGGTGTCCTATGAACTCTCCAAAAACTGGTTGTGTCTTGTGATTCACTGCTTCATATTGGTACATTAAGTGTTTAAGGTGTATTAGGTTCCCTACCGCACAAGCTGCAGCTTCAGTCTCCATGATTTGCCATTCACCGGTCCTTGACCGGTGGATGTCCGTAGTTTTTTGGTTCTTCTGGCACTGATCTCTTCAATATACGTTCTGCTATGTGTTTCCATTATTGATTGTGTGGTCTACGGATTTAGGCTCTCATTCGGCTCCAAGACCGTACATTTTGGTAACCCTACAATTGGATCTAAACTCTAAAATATTGTGGCTATTTTTTTTCTTGTAAGTTTATAAGCTTGTTCGTTGCCTCTTTGTCTTGAGATCCAAACGTATTTGACAATGTTGTCTGGAATCCACTTTTTGTTTTGAAAGAATATTTCTCTATATAATTTTTACATGAAAAAACACGTTGGGTGCCACATCTGTAACAAAAAAAAAATAATCTCAAGTAGGTGTTAGGACGAGTGGTTTAGACAGTCCAACACGAGAGCGTTTTTTAACTAAATTATGATGCGATAAAATTGTAAAATTTAGTATTTAAATGTATTTTTCTGAAATCGCTTGGAAATGTCTAGTTTCTCGGATCAAATTCGAGCCGCAAAATACACTATTCTTGTATTTTAGTCCGTTGCTGGGCAACGAACTTTTCCGTACAGTACAGGAATATTTTTTCTGTACCTGTGTCCGGGAATGATCCATAAAACGTTTATAAGCAAATTCATATTTTGCGCCTTGATTTTATTTGGCAATAAATTTAAAACCACATTAGTAGTAGTGTTTAGTAACTCTGGAGGCGTTTTGCACCTCTGGAGATCACCGTCACTGTCCATTTTAAATATAATTTAAAATATTTTAAGCAATATGTAACTAACCGAACTGCCATTTTTGTGACAGTAATAAACAATGATTAACAAACAATGTCAACGAAACGGTTTTATAGAAAATGATTCTCAAAAACAGTTATGCATATATAAAACGTTCTTAGTTTACGATTATATTTAATGCGATTTCAGAAAAAATAGTATGTGTATCTCGTAGTAAAAGCACATTCCCGGACTCCAATGTTTGTTGGCCTCGGTTATACGCCTCGTCCAACAATTTACATTGTCGTCCGGGAATGTATCGCTTTTCCTACTAGATACACAATATACTATTCTTATTGGCATATTGTTATCTACTTTTCTGCAAAAGACTGACTAATGACTAAGGCATCTGGCGTTTTCAATTTTTTTTAATGTCATTTAAAATATTTTTGTTTGTATCCTTTGTAAAATTTCAGAAATGCCATGGGGGATATCTCAAAAAAAAATTAGTTTACTAGGCTTTAGTGTTAAAAATTTAGAGTAAGTCTCTCTCGTTCTGTACTTTATATCAATCTTATCAGAATACAATTTTTTGTTCCGGTCATTTTTTTTCATCAATATAATTTATAGATTAAATTTAATATTTATTGTTAAACTGAAAATCGAAAATGCTTTTATTTTATCCAAACATACTATAAAAAAGTTCCCCTAAAAGAGAATAAAGATACAACTGAGAAAAAAAAAACACTTGTTATCAAATGTGATAATAAAGTGACAAAAAAGGGATAGTTTGATCATTTATTGCAACTAGATTTATCGTTGTGCAAAGTGACAAATTTTGCCGCGTTTTTCATCACTTTATCGCATCATAATTTAGTGATCGGTAACAGCGTTAAAAAGCGCTGTCGTCTCGGCATTTCTGAATCACCCGCTCTAACAGCCACTATCTCAGAAACAATAAAAAATAGTAAGAAAACACTAAAGAATCCACCGGCTACTTTTAAGAATTAAGAAGTATTTACTTTCTAGCATTTAAAAGAGTGCCAGCTACTTTAAATATCTGGAATACTTATAACTTATGAGTAAAATAAAAAAAAAAAGAGTGTGCGTGTAACCTTTACGCGCGATTGAAGTAAAACTTATTTGACGTACGTATCATCGCAAAATAAATTCAAATTCAAAATATGTTTATTAACAAGTAGCTACAGGGTTTTGATTTCTTCGTTTATTATTATTTATTGATGAAAGAGTAAAATATTCTTGAGAATCCGCCATTTTATTCAAGTGACAACTATTTTGTTTTGTTATTTATTTAAAATCAGTAGAAACATAAAGAACTTTGCGTGTGAAAATCATGAGAAATCTGATAATTTCTTTCGTATTTTAAATGTTAACTGTCAATCAATTTCTAACAAAACTAATAGAATAGACCTAATCTTAAAGCAATAAGGACCAGACATATTATGTCTATCCGAAACATGGTCCAATAATGACAATATCAAAAAACTTGTACCCTTTTAAAATTAAAATATTTTTGTGGTACTAGACTTTGAGTTTATTCCTTTGTTTACCATTGGACCACATTTGAGATATGGATGATTTTCTCTTTTTTAAAGTTGCCAGTTTGGCTATCATCATCCTTCATTTTTGTTGAACACCTGTGTGTGAATTGTTTTCAGTCAAACGGGTTCTGTTTTGCAGTTGGAGGTGGAGATGTCACTACTATCGTATCGTTTGTGTTTCCATCACTCGATGGATATATATAGATGTTGATTTTAGTGCATTTTCAGTCAGCGGGTAAGCTCGCTGACGACAACATATATCCTTGTACTGATGAGACCCAATAGGTCGAAACCGGTCTACAAGTTATGTTGTCCCTCTAACTGCAAACGGGAATTGTTGACTTCAATTCCATAATTTTATTGCTTCGTTTTGTTTACTTTTGAGGGCTTGTTGATGGGAATATTTATTCCCGAAACTTGTACCCTTTTAAAATTAAAATATTTTTGTGGTACTAGACTTTGAGTTTATTCCTTTGTTTAATGACAATATCGGCTACATACGATTTAATAATAATTACTCTGTTGGCTCTTACTTTAATAGAACTAATAAATCACATGGCGGTGTACTAATTTTGACAAAATCTTCCATAGAAATTAAGAAACACGATTTTTTGACTAATTTATCACTTGAAGTAGATATTGAAATCTCCAGTATCTCTTTTAAAATACTTCAAACCACCTGTTGTATATTAAATATTTATAGATCCCCATCTGGAAATTTCAATACATTTATAGATAGACTTTATAGTGCATTCATTTTCTGTACAAATAACTTTATATCTTTTATTCTTTGTGGAGATTTCGACATTAATTTTTTAAACGATGCACAGGAAAATAAAATGTATGCATATAGAGTACTCATTCAATATTTTTTCATCACTTTCTTCATTAATAAATTCAATTTGTTTATTTATATTTAAAACAAACACTTTATACACAAATTTTAGGCGTACAACTATTCACCAACATGTATTTTGGTTGACAAGCTGTCAATTTGACAGGTCAGCAAAATATGTATATTATGTTGCCTATATTTACAATTACAGATTTAACTTTTATTTAATATAGTAGGCGGAATCGTGTTAGGTTTTTTGTATCAGGTTTTTTTCGTTACATTAGAATATAACGTCACGTCCGTTAGAATTACTGAGTTACCCCTAGTCGCGCCTAAAGAAGTTTTACTTAAAAAAAACAACTTTTTGAAACACATTTAACATTTTAATTTTTCTAGGTATAATTTGCTTTATATAAATTCAAAAGCAGGTTTGTATATTTAAAATCGGGTTAGTTTAAATTCATAGAAACTCTATAACAACAAACAGTTCCTTGAAAATTTTTTTTATAATCTTTTCCTGTTTATCTCTGTTGTTGCTAGTATTTCGTGTTGTCTGATTTACGTTTAATAAACTTAATAGAACAACAATGCTATTTAACAAAATTTGTTGTGAATTTGTGTGATTATAATCGTTATTTATTTATATTTCTGTGCATGGGTATATAATTGAACTGCTTCTAAAATTCTAAACGATTCGACCGATTTTCATAAAATTTTTTGTAAGTTTTTCCCGAAATACAGAGTGGTACCATTTAAGTTTAGTTGTGTGTATATTGTGAATATAAAACTATATCTAAACAAAAGTTGATTGGGTATGGAAATATTCAATATATATCTTTTTTCTATAAGCATGTGTAAAACAACACTTTCCTGCACGCATTTTAATTCAGAAAATATCTGTTTCCCGCACGGAGCGCAGGTAAGATTTTTTCCCGCACGCATTTTTTTTTTATTAATTGAATATGTCTTCCGATAACCTTTTTGACAAATTATTGTATAATTAAATAAATAAATAAATAATATAAATAAAAATAAATTTATTGATGCATGTACATTATATAGGTACATCCGAGTACAAAAATAAAAATTAATCATAATTTAAATACGTTAAGGATGAGTACTTTCAAACTAGAACATGCATTTCAAAAGGACATCATTGACTCCTCAAAATGAGGAATCAATCTTCCCGATGCCCCACAGAATTACTTAACTCAGTAGCAGCTGTAACCCAGTACAACAGGTTTCTACTCTCCTCAATACGTGAACTTCCAGCGACATCCAGACAGCACTAAGTAATAAATACAGATCAATGGATAATTAATAATGTAACATTTTAATATCACAGAGAGACGTGAAAGGGCCCACCCACTAGAAAAAATGATGTATTTTTAAAAACCCATAAAGGATGAGAGGTATTGTTTATATTTTAATTTAAAACTTGGAATAGATAACCTTTTAAAATCATTGGGTATAGCATTATACACAGCAGCAACGTTATATGAAAAACTTCGTCTGAAAATTGTCTTAAAATACCTTGTGACTGTCAAGAGACCACGATGTCTTAAGTTCAAATGATGAACATCTGTTCGATAGCAGAGTCTTCTTGCCAGGTACGGAGGAGTTCTGAGTATGGAGATCTTGTGAAAGAACAAGGAAAGGTGGAGGAGGCGTCTATTTAACATATTTAATTATCTAATTGAAATCAGATATGCAGATATGCGGTGGCGTCTTCTTAAACCATATACAAAACGAACGCATGAGTTTTGTACATTCTGTATCCTACGAGTCGTCACGGCATCTAAACAAGGGCCATAGACCACGTCACAAAAATTAAACCTGCTCAATACCAAAGCGTCACATAAGGTTTTACGCGCTGGGACCGACGTCAAATATCTAAATAGATAAATGACCCTGAGCGCTCCATAAGCTTTACTCACCAGACCAGCAACATGTTCTCTAAATCTTAATTTAGTATCTAACTGTAGGCCCAAGTTTCTCGATACACTCGAAAACCTTAACACATCACGATCTATAGCTATAACCAGTTGCTGTTCAAGAAAGAGACGATGATATTTAGAACAAAATAATAATATAGAAGATTTAGTTGCGTTCAGTAGAAGTGAGTGATTTTTAGCTGTGGATGATAAAGCAGATAGATCATTATTAATATTAGTCTGAGCTGTTAATAACATCTTTATTAGAAAAAGAATATAATAACTGTGTATCGTCAGCATATAAATAATATTTGCAGAATTTTAAACAAGAAAACAGTTTACTGGTATATATGGTTAAATAACAGTGGCCCCAGTATTGAGCCCTGTGGAACTCCAGATCTCACTGGTAGAGGATTAGATAACTTTATCATCTGTGAACGATTATAGAGGTAATTTTTAAAGAAAAGTAATGACCTATCACAGAACCCGTAATATTTCAAGATGGCTAGAACCAATCCATGATCGATGGTGTCAAACGCTTTTGAGAAATCGAGTAAGATTAAAGCAGTATTAATATTAACATCCAGTGATCTTACGACATCATCAACCACGGCGGATAAAACTGTAGCACATCCATGGCCTTGCCTAAACCCGGACTGCACATCAGGCAAAATATTATTAGAATTTAAATAATTTCGAATTTGATGGTTAACGATCTTCTCTAATACCTTGGAGATAGCACACAGAATACTTATTGGGCGAATATCACTCATTGTATTACAATTATTGCTTTTGGGAATGGGCAATACATAAGAGGTTTTCCACTGAGCAGGAAATTGCCCCTCAAGCAAACAAAAATTGATTAAATGGGTAACTACTGGAATAATTTCGGGTCAACATATCTGCAACATTTGTATTGAAATCTCGTCGGGACCCAATGACTTGGATGATATGCTAAATATTGCGTCTTTAACATCCTCAACAGAGGCAGTAGTTAGCGTAAATGGTTCAGTAAATCCATCAAATGTGTTATTTAAGTAGTAATGCAAGGTCGTATCAGGAACAGGGATCAAGTTATTTGCAATTGAAACAAAATGATTATTTAATAAATTAATATCTTGCAAATGAGAAGGTATTTTAGGCTTTCTACTATTGATACCCAGTTTTTTAATGTCTTTCCAGATTAAATATTAGTATTACCAGTGTTAGAAGAGAGAGCATTGAAGTAGGCACGCTTTCCCCTACGAAGCGAACTAGATACAAGATTACGCAACGATTTATAATATTCTAAGGTGGATAGTTTACGATTATTTTTATATATTACATAGGCCCTGTCCCTTAATCTCTGCATGAACTGTATATTAGGGGTGATCCATGGCGTATAGTTTGGACGATGATTATATGTTTTTAGAGGAGCATGAAAATTATATAGTTCGATAATAGAGAGGTTAAAAAATGCTAATTTATCTTCGATATTGTTTATTCTATACATAAGATGCCACGGTATAGACAAAACATCTTGTTTGATTTTATCATTATCAATGCCTGATAGATTACGATAGTGACCACAATGGTTAGCGGTCCGGTTTGGAAAAATATCTAAAATAACATAGACTAAGCAATGATCACTTAATTCATGAAAATCAGTTACGCCATAGTCGATGAGCAATGATTCCTCCGAGCATAAGATGTTGGACTACATACAAATAGTAAAAAAAATTAAGATTATTTTACATGAAAATAGGGATTTTTAAAATGTTTGTTTTTAAAAAAATCAGAATTTATTAAATCTCCCCTGTAAACCTTACTCAAAGCAACAACAAACTCACCTGTTTAAGTAGGGTTGCTATAGCTACAGTCGTGTAAAATGACATGTGCTCCTAAAAAACAACAATAAATTTATGAAAACCACAGCAACCAAGTATTGATTTCGTTATATGGTTAAATAGATTATAATCCATTTCAATATGCATAGTATAATAGACCCAAATACTATGTTTCGCAATAAACGAAAAATATGTGACATATTGAATTTTGATAAACTGGCTTACAAACAAAAACAAATAAAATATGAAAATGAATAATAATCATCGAATTTTAATGAATTAATTTGCAGAAATATTATGAGAATTTTATATAAAAAAAATGTGCAAAATTGGAAATAATTAAAAATACAAACAGCACTTGATTTATTGAAATAGTAGAATAAATTTAAGGAAAATGTGACAAGAAGTTTTCAAAGACCACTAGAAATGAATATTTTTCAATACCAAATAATCCCTAGGGGATTAATCGATTGAAAGAATGGAGAAAATAGGGAGCTATTTCTATGAAATACTAAACATTAGGGTAACCAACAAATGCTTAGAGAGGTATTAAAGATTTTTTAAAAATTCAGACCATCAATTTATGGAACGAAATTCTACTGAACTCTCTAAATTATACGATTATAGGATAATCTTCATGATAACAAAATTTGTGGTTTGTATGGAAAGTGACAGAAAGCAAAATTTGAGCAATGGTGAAAAGTGCTTGAGAGTAAGTAAGACGAAAACCTAGTATATGATGATAGACGAGACGAATAAACTTAAAATTAATCTGCAGGACCAAGTGCTGCCAGGTGTTCAAAATTTCAGAAACGAATAGAGGGTTAAACAGTGAGATGAATCATATAATTAAGCGTGGATGGATACACTAGAAAAGAATGAGTGAAGTTTTGTATGACAGAAATGTAAGTGCAAAAATTAAAGGTAGACTGTACAAGATAGTTGTAACACAGCTTTGATGGATAAGTCAGAAACCTGGTCAACAATAAAAGAGCAAGAGAGAAAGTTAGAAGTGGCGGAAATGAAGATGTTGCATTGGATGTGTGGATTAACCAGACCAGATAGAGTAAGAAATAAGATAGTAAAAGGTGCAGTACAGCAAATAAATCCAGAAAAGTAGGTAGGTATGGTTTGATAATGTAGAGAAAAGGGATAAAAATTATATGAGTAAAAGAGTAGATGAGATTGAGGATAGAGGAGAAGAGAAAGATCAAAGTTGAAGTGGATGGATAAAATAAATGAGAACATGAAAGAGAAAAAATGGAGAAGAGAGGATGCATTAAATAGAGACAGGTGGAAACGAATGATACGGAAGACTAACGCCTACCACAAGGTGTGTCAAAAAAGTCTCTGATCTACTTTGATATCTTCACGCTACCTTTATTTTTGGTCACTTAATCGAATAACACACTCCAAGCGGTGTTTCCATTTGCTGGAGCAGTCCTGAAGTTCAAATTTTGGAATAGCTTTAAATGCATTATTTTCAACTGTGTGTTTTATCATCGAAACGGTTTTTTTTATACGGGAATAACCAAAATTTACGTTACTATGTCTTTGACGTGATTCTTTCGATCGTAGTTCGAAAGAACGCTTCCAGTTTGAAGATAATTATTTCGTTTCTATTATCTCTGGATTTATCTCTCCCTTCATATTTAACTAGATTATGTACTTTATTAATATTCTTATTAATATTCTGACAATAAAGTTGATAAATAAAAAGTTTGACAGAAGTATTATTTTCATCTTTTTGTTTTGTATCTGAGATAAACATCAAATAAAAATAGAAAAATCCCACTGTACTAAGTGAGGAATCTCATTAAAATATAAAATTAATAAACCAACAATATATGTAGACGTATAATCATTTTGTATGAAAAAAAAAGATCTACATTTTTCTTTTTAATTATATTTTAGCGTGTAGTAGCATACCTCCAACCCTTAAAAAATTCTCCATCGTGTACTTTTTGTAAAGAAAGAGCGTTTCATTAAAGATTACGGTTAGAGCTTGTACCAGCACTAAGACAAATCATTTCCCTTTTAATCAACTTTTGATGTTGAGATCATCCACTTAGTTAAGAGTTCTACCATTATACGTATGTATGAGCGTTCAAACAAACCGGCACTAAAAGATAACACCTGCTTTATTCTAGGTAGCATCTTCCGACCCTTCATTTCGTAGGAAGTTGAGAACGCTAATATCATTAATATTCGCAATATTTACTTTGACTCCATTTTAATATTTTGTCTTGGTTATATACTAAACACCAACAAATTACTTTGCAAAGAAAATAAATTTTGAGATATTTTGTTTTCTAAAATAAAAATTTTTAATATACTTGCCGAGATTCAATCCTTTTAAGAACCACTCCAATTCTGATTTTTATCTAATAAATTCCGCAAAGACATGTTCGGTATACCTAAAGGCTTTTTTACTGTAAGTAACAATAATAGTTAACAGGAACTCGCCTTAGCAATAATTTTGACGTATCTGTGTATATTGGATACTTTCGGGTGGGCATTCTCTATTGAGCATTCTGCCGCTGTCTTAGACATTTTTTTAAATGTGGAAGTGCCTTACTCATTTTTTTTTGCTTTTATCTTGTGCTGTGTTCCTTGCTTCTTTAAAAGGAGAACTAGGCAGTAGGGTCTGCTCAAGTTGGAACCTAACGTGCATACCCTCTTCTCTTTGCGTTAGCACCGCTGATGCATTTACTGCGGTTCTTTGGTTTGTTAACTGACTAAAATTAGCATTTTTGTTCAGCCTTGGCAGGTTTTTTTTTTGTTCCCTGTTAAAGAAAGCATAGTTGCCTCTGGATCTCGGTATGTACAAGAGGATTTCATATAGTGCCTTCGGTGTCTATTTAAGGCTATCAAGGTGTGTTTTGTTGTTTTTACTGCGGAGGTGATATCGCGAGGAACTAGATTAGGGATAGACACTCCTGATACACAAACGTATAATAAGAGAAGATTGTTCAAGAATATTTCATCTGGTGCCCTTAATGTTCATTCTTCAGCAGTATTAGGATCTATTTTATTGTTAATGACCATGTGGAAAGGATTAACACTCATGATAAAGCCATGTATTCTAGGTGTCCTTAGTGTTAATGTATCCCTCAGCAGAGATAGGATTGATTCTCTTTTTATTGTTCATATGATACCTTCGAGGAGCTAAAGAAAGGATTATCTCTCCTGATAGAACCCTATACACACGGGGAAGGATGTGAAAAAGATTTCACCTGGTGCCACTCGTTATGGTACTTTAAATCTTAGTTTACGTTGAGCAAGTTCGCAGCGACGACTTACAAATGATTTTGAGGGGTTTTAAGTATACTAGAAGAAGGTTGTGTACAAAAAGATTTCATTTGGTGCTTTTATTGTTTATTTCCTCTTCAGCGGTGGAGGGATATATTTTATTTTTACTGTCCATGTGATACCTCGGAGGATCTAAGGAAAGGATTGTGCCATGTATTCTAGGAGAAGGTTGTGTACAAAACATTTCACTGGGTGCCTTGGAATTTACTTCGCAGAGCAGTTAGGATGTATTTTATTGTTACTGTCCATATAATACCTTCGAGGAGCTAAGGAAAGAATAGTCACCTCTGATAGAGCTTTGTATACCAAGGAAGATTATGTACAAGAGGATTTTAGCTGGTGTCCTTAGTGTTAATTGACTCTCAGAGAAGATTTATTGTATTTTTACTGTCTATGTGTCTTCGAGCAGATAAGTTAATGATTTTCATTCCTGATAGAACCCCGTATATCAGCGGAAGGATGTGTACAAAATTTTTGTTTACAGTTTCATTTTTTTTCTACATAAAATGTAAAAGGTTCTAAGTGATAATATAATTATCTAAGGAACTAGCAGCCCGCCCCGGCTTTGCACGGGGATTAAAGAAAAATAACAAAAGCCACTAAATATATTGGGTCAACGCTTCCCTGTAAACAATATTACATGTTGTTTTATTTTCTGGCAACAAAATAAATTGATTTTCAGGTAATCGATCCGCCTTAGGCGGTTGGCCATGAGAAAAACCAATCCCTACTAATTGGAAGGTTTGACCTTGAGGCTAGTATTCTTAGCGCACGCGATGTAAGGGTTTTAAGTTCATTTTTGGTAACATGTTACATTAATGGCATTTTAGTAAGGATCCCTATTTTTTTCAAAATAAAACATAGCCTATGTCACTCGGGAATAGTGTAGCTTGCCAACGGTAAAAGAATTTTTGAAATCGGTCCAGTAATTTCGGAGCCTATTCATTTCAAACAAACAAACAAACAAACCTTTCCTGGCCACTAAATATATTGGGTCAACGCTTCCCTGTAAACAATATTACATGTTGTTTTATTTTCTGGCAACAATATAAATTGATTTGCAAGAACTTGGCCATGAGAAAAACCGATCCCAACTAATTGGAAGGTTTGACCTTGAGGCTAGTATTCTCAGCACACGCGATGTAAGGGTTTTAAGGTCATTTTTGGTTACATTAATGGCATTTTAGTAAGGATCCCCATTTTTTTTTTAAATGAAACATAGCCTATGTCACTCGGGAATAGTGTAGCTTGCCAACGGTAAAAGAACTTTTGAAATCGGTCCAGTAGTTTCGGAGCCTATTCATTTCAAATAAACAAACAAACAAACAAACCTTTCCTGCCACTAAATATATTGGGTCAACGCTTCCCTGTAAACAATATAACATGTTGTTTTATTTACTGGCAACAAAATAAATTGATTTGCAAGAACTTGGCCATGAGAAAAACCGATCCCAACTAATTGGAAGGTTTGACCTTGAGGCTAGTATTCTCAGCACACGCGATGTAATGGTTTTAAGGTCATTTTTGGTTACATTAATGGCATTTTAGTAAGGATCCCCATTTTTTTTTTAAATGAAACATAGCCTATGTCACTCGGGAATAGTGTAGCTTGCCAACGGTGAAAGAATTTTTGAAATCGGTCCAGTAGTTTCGGAGCCTATTCATTTCAAACAAACAAACAAAAAATCAAACCTTTCCTCTTTATAATATTAGTATAGATTAAAAGTGTCAATTTTTGGGTAAACGTTTTTTAAGTTACTTACAATTTATTTCTTTGGAAGTCTCTTATAATTGTGAAATGTTCAATATTGGGCTTGTTACGCGTGGAAGTTATTCTTTTTGTATGCTTTTTATATTATTTGTCTATAAAAAGCCTTCAGATAAACAATTTTAAATATACTTGTGATATTTTTCAAATAATTTTAGTTTCACACTCTCTTGTTTACGTATTTTATGTTAGTTTGTAACTTTACCGTCAGTTACTTCAATGTATACTCTTTCCAATCCTAATGTAAAATTTTGGTCTCTTTGGCGGTTTTTAAGTGCCTTTGACGACATTTCCGACCATTGGCGTGGAATTAAATAAAAAGAGTTCATAAATTTTTATTAATTTTTGTTTTAAATTTCAAAAGAAAAACGGTTTTTGTATATTTGTAAATTTTATATCAATTTGAAAATTGTCAAATAACAAATTAATTCTTTCAAATTGAAACTTGTTAATTTTAGTTATTAATAAGAACATTTGGCTCATTAGTCAAATAGTACATAACTTATAATATTTTTATAACAATTGTCTAAAAATAATACTCATTTTATCAGACAATCTTAAAAGATTGTCTGTCCAGCAAGGACCATGAGGAGGTATGAGCCTTCCTTGCCTGGAAAGGAAAGGGTTGGGTACGTTAGTAAGAATATAAAATTAGTTTGTTTTTGAAAACAAGTTTTCAAGATACATCACGATAGTTGTAAAGGAAATTGGTTGGAATTAATAACAAGAATTGTCAGAGTCTTCTGAAGTAGAATCGTTTCCAGGTTGAATAACTAATGGTGCTATTGGCGGTAAAACAGGATATTTCTTTTCTATTTTTATAACATGTGTTTGGCAATTTTTCCATACATCGCTATTAATGTCACTAATTACCTCTCGAATATTATTAAGAACAACTGCGCTTAAGGTTGGTGACTGAATGTATTTTCGTAAACGTTTCTTTACAGTACTCCAAACCATTTCGATTGGATTAAAAATACAGTAGTAAGGAGGTAAACGCAAAAGGGTATGACCATGTCTGCTGCAAATGGTGTCAATGACGTATTCATTTTTAAAATTCTGACTTTTGATCATTCTTATTAATTCCTTCTTTACTGGAACCTTTTTAGGAACATCGATATTTTTGATTGCCATAAGTCTTGAAATTTCATTCTTTTTTTTTGTGTTATTAGGTATTTTGTTTAATATGCGGAAATGATACGACACATTGTCCATAACAATTACTGAATTGTAAGAAAACCCAATAGATAGTGTTGAATTTCGATTCATAAACAAATAAATAAATGAATAAACGAAAAACTAAAAGAAAGTGGAAAATTAAAAACAGAAAAAATGCGAAAAAAATAAAGTCTAAAAAAAATACCTTTCTAAATCAAATAATATAACGCCACCGTAAGGTGGCGTAGTTATTATCTTATATATTTAAACGAGAAATTCTTACTATATATATTAAGTACTATCAAGCCACCGTAATATATAATATATCTAATATAAAAAATCAATAAAAATCAATCACGCTACTGTGTACTGTAATGGGTAAGAAGACTATTGGCGGTATTTGACTGTTGTCGCATTTTGCAATTTCCCTCTTTGAAGTTTCGTTTGATAAAAAGCGCACCGTCGGCATTTGTTTGCGTTAAGATCAATGCCTTACGAACCGACTTCAAAATCCCGACAGTAAATACACAATGTTGCCGGTATTTAAAAATTTCTTTAAGTATAAGTAATATATACAAAATTGATATCATTAGAAGTGAAAACTGTTTAAATAAGAAGAACCTAGTTAATTAATTTAAGTATATATTTTGTAAGAATATTTTTATATTATCTTTCTAAGAGTCATTGACGAACAATTGAATAGTAAAGTAGAGAGAAAATTTTCAAAATATATAAACTTAGGAATATTCGCAAATATATCTGACAACCTAGATTCAAAAGTCGGATCCTTTGTTGGGGTTAAAGGGCGTGGTTATGTTTTCACATTAAGATTGGATAAACTATAACTTTAACTTAATTATATAGTACTGCTAAAGTTGAGAAGTTTTTAAAACAAAGAAATCTTTAACTTTTATTCTTCTTAGATTTGTTTTTTACAAGTCTTTGTTGTTGTGACTTCTTAGATAGGAGAAAATTGGAATTTAAAAGGTGCAACATCAAGCAAAAATATATCTTACTCAATTTTTTATTAAATTGAAACAAACAAAAAACTTCTATTAACAACAAAGAGGTCAATGAATGACACCGCAAATTTCAAAATAATACAAATAATTTATATTACAAACTGTCGACGTGTTCTATGGTTGATTTGACCGGGATGATGGTGTGAATATAGAGAAAGAAATTTTGTAGTGATCAATAAATTTTGATGTCACGTAATATATCTACTTTGCTCCCTTACTATTTTACAATTTCGTACAGAAGTGGCCGCAATGCTATTACTTATATTTAACTTCCTCTAAATTGGTTAGACTTGTTTTTGTTTAAGAATTGATTAGTTCTTGAAGACACACTTATGAATCAAGGTGTTGATACCTTTTGTCTACTTACTGTTTTTAGTATTAATTAAATTTTATTTTGTATACAGATGTGGCTTTATATAAATTCCCATAAAAGCATAAATTCATATGCCTTAATTAATTCATATTTGGTTGCATTACATTTGAATAAATGAATGAATAATTAACTTCCAGAGTTTGGAACTTTATGTGTAGTCAGTGATATAAAATGACCAATCAAATAATATAGAAAGCAAAAGTTAATCAAAAAATTAAAATGAAACTTTACAATTTAGCTGTATAGTACAATTTTGTACAGAATTTATATGTTACTGTAATTATACAAAGTGAGCACAACATATTATTTTTTAACATAATTCCAATGTAAACAAACAACGGATGGCTGTTTATTAAACTCTGTTTGAATTCTAACTGGGCGGAACTTGGCCTATTATACCATGTTATGAAGAGGCCATAATATGGGAAATAAATTCAGGTAGCAAAAATTCTTACCCAAAATATATTTCCACACATAAATCAATCAATGAAAGCTTCAGGTTTGTATCTGGTTGAAATGTGAAAATTAGTCTCATTTTGTTTTTCAACTAGTGCCATATGTTAAAATGGCCCATAATTGTCATAATGAGTATGCGTTCATAAATGTCATGTAGTTAATAGAGAAAAATTAACATACGCTTTCTTCGGGATACATTAGTGTAACGCCTCCACTAGTCTAGTCAACAAGTTCAAAAACGTGTTAAATAGAAATAAAGCTCCTAAAAATATGTGCCATAGCTCATTCGATTCGGAATGACGTCTAGAAAAATGTGTTTTAAGGGTATATTAGCACATAAAAAATTGCGATTGTTATTAACAAAATAAGATAAAAAAAAGGTATTTAGTTTTTCGTTAATAACTTTTAAAATTATGATACTTAAGGAATTTTAAAAAAAGATCCTGAAAGAGGAGGAAATTTCCAATAAAAAAGTCCCAACTGCTGGAACTCTATCTCTATTATTTATAATTTTAATTTGACGTTGAAAATAGTGCTCCGCTCGGCTTTTACAGCATTCGCGCGCTGCCGCTAAACGGGGTTTATCAGATAAAATATTTTTTTTATGACATAAAATGTGATTTTAAAAATTTGAAAAAATTCCAGTATTTTCCTAACACTTGAAAGAATCTAATTCAGTTGGAAAAATCATTTTGTCACTATTTTTCAATAAGTTATTCAATTGTTAACAAACAAATTTTTTCCTAATCTCTGTTGGCATAAACAATGGGATAAAAGCTATAAATAATTGGCCTAAAAATTTGAAACTTCGTGGAGCCCTTTTCATATGTATACTTTACAAGATCCTGCTATAAATTTTCATAAAAGTTTATTAATTTGTTTATTATGATTTTTCATAACTATTGCAAAATGAAATATCTTGCACTTCGCAATTCCCATTGTTTATGCCAACAGAGATTAGGAAAAAAATTGTTTGTTAACAATTGAATAACTTATTGAAAAACAGTAACAAAATGATTTTTCCAACTGAATTAGATTCTTTCAAGTGTTAGGAAAATACTGTAATTTTTTCAAATTTTTAAAATCACATTTTATGTCATAAAAAAAATATTTTATCTGATAAACCCCGTTTAGCGGCAGCGCGCGAATGCTGTAAAAGCCGAGCGGCGCACTATTTTCAACGTCAAATTAAAATTATAAATAATGGAGATAGAGTTCCGGCAGTTGGCACTTTTTTATTGCAAATTTCCTCCTCTTGCAGGATCTTTTTTCAAAATTCCTTAAATATCATTATTTTAAAAGTTATTAACCAAAAACTAAATACCTTTTTTTTTATCTTATTTTGTTAATAACAATCGCAATTTTTTATGTGCTACTAGACCCTTAAAAAACATTTTTCTAGACGTCATTCCGATTCGAATGAGCTATGGCACATATTTTTAGGAGCTTTATTTCTATTTCTTTTGAACTTGTTGACTAGACTACACTGTCTTTTCGAGACTTACCAATATAAAGCATTGGGTTTCTATATATCAAGTGTTTTTTAAGCCCCGAAATTATAGGTAATACCGAGCGATAGATAATTGTCCTCATAGCCTTCTTGCAACAATTTATAGCGCTCAGTAGGATTTTTTTTTTAATTGAACGAGAAATTTGAGATTGATACGTTAATCTTGTTTTTCGTCACACATGGTTTTCGGTAAGAGAAAAAACACTTTCGTTTTAAACCACTACTGCACTAATACTAAATAGTGACTAAAACGTGGTTTGGTTAGTGCATAGAGAAGACTTCTCGTTTTTTTCTTCACCTCTCTAAGGCTACCTCTACACGCACAGTCTCGTTATTTAATATCCAGACCTCGTATAACGTTACAACACCTCTTTCAGTAAGTAATTCGTTTAAAGATATTTTAATTAAATATATTACATTCCCAAAACTGCCCTTTTATCCTCAATAATTAATGGGATCTTTGCGCGTCAAATTTCAGTTCATCGCAAGGTAAGGAAAGGTTCGATAAAAGCTGAAGAAATTTACATAAATAGCGAGTCAGGCAGTGTTTTATTTATTCTGTGTGTAGTGTAGATGTACCTAATTATTTCGATCTAAGAGCTCATCAGATATGTCTTGTAAAAGTATCTGATTTTCAGGAGAATCGTCCTTACTTTATTTTGTGATACAAAAGTTGAGCCACAACACAAGCTGTTGCCACGAAAACCGTGTTGTAATTGAATATCCTACGGGTGAGTAATTGTGACTGACATTTTCTAATCGCTACGACAGAAAATCTTAAGAGAGCAGTTCGCTGTAGTCTATTTTTAGTAGAATGCTCTTGTAGCTAAAATCCTTAGGGATATAATAGGTTTATTTCATTATTTTTTAATAAATTAGTTACATTTCGATACCACGTACATTTCTAGACGTTAACTAAAAAACAAAATAAATTACCAGTGAAAAGCTGATTATATATCTGTTCACAAAATTCACTAGAGTTACAATATTCGAAAAGACCAAAAACATTATCCCGTTCCATATTTCGTTCAATTCCATTCAACAAAATGTGATTTTATTTTCAAATCCGTAAATGAGGTATTTTTCAGTTGATTATAGCCTATAGATCCAGAGGTTCAAGTGAGAATTGAATAAAGATGTCAACTTCTAAAAGCTCACGTACAAACAATCATATGAGTTCTGTGGCTTATTCGACAGCTTACTGCCAAATCGAACGAAAACTTTTCCAAAAGGAACTGAAAATGTATTTGAGAAACTCGAAGGCATCCTAGGAATTTATGAAGTGACACTTGCAAGAAAGTAATTTTAACACTGAATACAAGTCATTAACTATAATTACGCTGTAATTAATGATGGGATTATTTGGGTTAATTCAATATAAGGTAGAACATACGTTGTTATATATTTTTGACTAATAAAGTACGTGCTACAGAATATTCACTCAATATTGTTAGTCATGTGTTTTTTAATATAAATATTTCTGTCTACATAGGCGTTACAATTTTTATTTAAAATTCTGAAAATATCTTTGCTTTAGTACCTAGTTATAATTAAGAATTGGTTTCTATCTCAAAATATACAAATTAATTGTTTTTAGTATTCGTTTAATTAGCGGGTGAAAGAAAAAACGGAATTCGAACAAAAATTTGAGTTCT
The DNA here is from genome assembly GCA_964028335.1 of Altica lythri. Classification (NCBI taxonomy): domain Eukaryota; kingdom Metazoa; phylum Arthropoda; class Insecta; order Coleoptera; family Chrysomelidae; genus Altica; species Altica lythri. The sequence continues at coordinate 90,391,992 of OZ034800.1, read as the reverse complement.
ATACTCTACATCTAATTATGAGTCAGTAAGCTCTACACTTTTAGGAAGGTCTATTATCCTCTTTGGAGGCTATGCGAAGGTCTATCCTACATATTAATGTACCTCCGCACTAGTTACAGATAATATTTTTAGCTGTTTCAGCTGCATACTATTAGGGGCCATTAATTAATTACGTAAGGACAATTTTGGTCAATTTTGACCCCCCTACCCCATGTAAGTATACATAAGATTTCTCGAACCCCCCTTCCCCTTTCTTACGTAAGATTCTATCTTGATCTTCTAAATAATAAACTGTTATGTGAGGAAAGGATCAGTTTCACTAAAACTTACAGTTCAACGTGGATCCATTTTTTTTTTAACAAGGAATAATAAATAGATAACAATAAAAATATATAAAATTTCAATAGGTTGTTTTTTATTTTTTTCAATAAACAACAAACATTATTTAAATAAAATAAAAATTCGACTGTACACTTTAAAATTAAGAAAACAATTTGGAATCCGAAATGGAATTAGATTTTAAATCTTGAATTTTGATTCACGAAATATTACGTAAAAATGAATTTTACCCCACCTCCCCCCAACGTAAAAACTTGTAGAGATTTTCTTAACCCCCCTCCCCCTCAATACCCTTACGTAATTAATGAATGGCCCCTAACAGAATCTACATGTTCCACTGTCCACTTTGCCCATTTTACAGATATAGTACCTCAATAGATAGTGTCCTGTGAGATTTCCTGCGATTACTTAGGGTTCAGATTTCTGAAGTTTTAAGATTAATTTTATAGTAGCGCGGTAAAGGCCGCATTAACTATTTTGCTCCTTCTATAGTAAGACTATCAGGAATCTCTTTTCTAAAAAGTCCTTTGTGCCCTGGTACAAACAGCAAAGTTACTTTGTTTTTTTAGCCAGTTACTTAAAAGACTGTTTGCATTTCCAGGCTGTTTTGGACTCAAATCTGTAACAGAGTAGAAGCTTCAAAAAAGCTTGGCCATTCTGGCTAAAATAAATTGTTTTTAATGAATTTTTGATTACAGAAGTCTATTGCTAACAGCTTCGCTTGAAAGATTGTAGGAGTGTTTTTTCCAATCTTGAACTGCATCCATAATGCGGCATTTAGAAATGACACAATCAAGTGCAGGTCTGATAATAGGAGAACAAGCTCCTTATTTTGGGAGACTATCAACAAGCTCGTTTCCGACCTTCCCTTTATGCCTGGTACAAACAGCAAAGTAACTTTGTTGTACTTAGCCAGGTGCTTAAGAAACTGTTTGCAGTCCCAGGCTGTTTTGGACCTACTTTCTCTGGTGTTTTCGACCCATCAGCATAACAAGTGAGGGCTCTACGAAGGATATTAATTTTAACCAAAAATAATGTCGATCATTTTTTCTATATTTACATGCAATAAAACTAAAATAGCATATAGGAACTCTCACACGGTTTTGTCCACAGACATATCTATACCTAAAAAGTTTTGTGTAGTTTTTTTATGGAATATATTACAAATAAACTGTGTAAATAAAAGCCAGTTGTTTATTCCGAGTTTATCCCTGGATTAAGGTGCTTTTCATTTAGCAGTGGTTGAACTCCGGTTTAAATTTGTAACGATTGTATCGTTAGTTTTCGAACAATCCTTCCGGACTATAAATATTTTTAAATTAACTATTGTTACCGCGTTGATACGAGTGGGGACTGCTAGTTGGAAGGAGAGAATTGGTTTCGTAGTGAGTTTTTGATTTTATTTCGTCCATTTTATCGTTGAATTTTAAGTACTTCAGAGTTTCCGACTATCTTGTCCTTCTGTTTCTGGTGAGTTCCATTTTGCCTTGGTTTTAAGTTTAATAGTTAAATTAATCCAAAATGCTGTGAATATAATAACATTTTAAATTTTCGAACACAAGTCTCTCGAAATTTCGAGAAAAAATTAATTACCTTTCATGTATAAATAATAAAATACCACAAAAACTGACCTTGAATTGAATTAGCAATTGTATTCGAAAATGTAAAATGTTAGTAAAATAGAAAATATATTATATTCACCGCATTTTGGATTAATTTAACTATTAAACTTAAAACCAAGGCAAAATGGAACTCACCAGAAACAGAAGGGCAAGATAGTCGGAAACTCTGAAGTACTTAAAATTCAACGATAAAATGGACGAAATAAAATCAAAAACTCACTACGAAACCAATTCTCTCCTTCCAACTAGCAGTCCCCACTCGTATCAACGCGGTAACAATAGTTAATTTAAAAATATTTATAGTCCGGAAGGATTGTTCGAAAACTAACGATACAATCGTTACAAATTAATCTCAAACAATTGTTGTGTAATTAACACACTTGTAATTCAAACTTCTTAATCAATAAAAAATACAAAAAAAAAAATGGTAATTATTCCCATTGATTACCAATTGTGTTAAGCAATTATCAATTTAAAAAAATCGTGAAAATTTTGTTGAAAATCTTAATAATGTTAGAAAATTGTTAAAATCCTAAAAAATGTTTTGAAAATTGTTAATAATTTAAAAAAATTGTTGAAAATGATGATATATTTTTGAAAATCCTAATAAAATGTTAAAAATCTGAAACATAGTTGAAAATTGTAAGAAATTCGTGACAATCTTATCAAAAAAAAAATTAAAAAATAAAAATAGGAAAAACCAAAAAAAATAAAAAAATAGCAATATTAAAAAGTATGTATAAAAACAAAAAAATGGAAAACAAAATCAAAAAAATAAATTATAAAAAAATAGGAAACGAGATAAAAAATCACAAAACAATAGTAAAAAGTGTAAATTAATACCTAATGGATAAAATAAAATATATGGAATAATAAACAAAATCGCAAAAATTAGAAATCAAAATAAGGATAGATTAAAAAACAATAAAATTAAAAAAAAAAAGAAAAAACAAGAAACTATAGTAAAATTAAAAAACCGAAAAATCAAAAATAAATAAAAGGCGAGCAAGGATCATAAAAATCGTAAATAAAAAAATAGAAAATAAAAAGAACAATTAAATAATGACAAAACCGGGAAAATTACAACATACAACGTAAAGAAAAGTGAAAAAGCTCGGAATAAATAAAAAAAAACGTGTGCGTCTCAGGACGCGCGACACAAGTGATAACTTCAACTAATCCAAGTTGAACTATTTAATATTGAAATTTTTTAACTTGAGCAAAACTTTGCCTATCACTTAAATTTTATGTACATTAATATAATAATGTGAATTTGTATAAATTTAAATATTTTGAAAATTCTGAAATTGTTTTTATCACTATAACTTTCACTAATTACGATACAATAAAATAATAATTTTTTACTATGGCAGTTCGAAATTTCTAATCAGTCGCGGAGTAATTCGCAATACAACCACCCTTTACGTGGAACGGCCTGATTGCTATTTAATACACACTCAAAACTTAAATTCTTATCCTTATTATCAATAATAACATTAATAACACACTTTATAATCAATTTTTATAATATTTATCACAAATGAAACCACCAAAACACGTCTTTTTTATGCTAAAATTTGGCTAATCAGACTGTCATTTCTTCTTAGACAACCTGTTCAAGAATTCCCGAGGATGACCGAACATTTTAAGAATGAACTTAAATTATAATTAAACGACATTAAATCATTGATGAACGAATTATTTGAATAAATGAGTAAATAAATAAATAAAGATATTTGTATTAATATTAATATTTACCCATTTCTATTTGATTTAATTTCCATTTCTTCTCCTACAACTGCCACGATAGATGCCGAGGATGACTGAACCGTTTAAATTATGAATTTAAATTATAATTAAAAGGAATTAAATTAGTTTTATATACGAAGATAAAGAAAATAACCTAATTTTTATGATATTAAATGGATATAAATATTTAATAATTTATAAAATGTAATGAATTGTATTTAGTGACAGATTAATACCGTATAACACGGTAAATTCAAATATACTTAAAACTTACATTGGGAAAAGCATAGAGAGAGAGAGAGAGAGAGAGAGAGAGAGAGAGAGAGAGAGAGAATTGATAGTATTATGTTTCACTGCGCCTGCGTGTAACAACGATAAACAACGCGTTATGATAAACGCTTTTTTCAACGCGTTACGCTAAAATCAGTTTACCCTCCCATAAGAAGTTATCACTTCAAAAATATAATAAAAACAACAAAATCAGGAAAAAAACCAGGGAAATTAATTGAAAAAACAAAAAAATCGTATTAATTAAAAAATAAAGAAAATGAGAAAAAAATCTTAAGTTGGGCAGTACGAAGTCAGCTATTTAAGAATATATCTATATATATATGCAAGATTTAACATTGATGATCCTGTATGTAGTATGTTAATCATGCATTTGTATTCGTAAGCGAATTTCTCGTAGAATAAGTATTTAAGATTTTATTCGCGGTCTCATAAGCAAACAAATAAATATTGTTCAGTGCAAAGCCGCTTTATATGTAACACGACGCCAATGCTTTCTAGAACGTAAACCCTAAGCGATCATTACAAGTCTACAAACGTTTCATCGACTTGAGTGTTTAGAATGACAAGTGAACTTTAGTATGAGTTGTATGCTGTTTGAAATACTATTGCTTCGACAAAGTTTTCAAGTTTCGAATTTTCAACGACGAAGGTGTTGTTATTGCATGTTTTCCCAGTGGCAGCAGTTTTTAGTTCTGTTTAAAGCAATAATAGTCGGAAAACATATAAGCAACAACTGACTCCAAATTTTTTACTAACTTTTTCCAATATGAGTAAACCATCATTTAACTTTTCAAATAAAACACTCTTTAAATTTATTACAGAAGCTTGTCCTGTATTACCACAACAATGTTACGTTAAACATAACATTATTCATTCCTAAACATACAATTATTGTAATCCTATGTTTCATACCAGCTTTAAGTCGTTTAGTTTTCCAAAGGTCTAATATAATTTTTTTTATGTTTATGTTTACAAATGGGGTTCATTTGATTTATCCCTTCCTTACTAAAGTCCCTACAGTAAATATTTCTGCTACAACTTGATCTTAATCATAATGAACTCTTCGGGATTCGTACGGAAAACGAGAGAAAGTGTATACAAGGTATCGCTATATAAAAATTCCAGTTTTTGAAGAGTTCTCAATATATTTTTAACAAGATTGTAAGCAAATTGATGCATTGAAGGAAAGACGGTACCCTTATTACAGGAGTAAAATAAACTTCTACTTATTTACCTGCCTCTAAAATATTGTCACATACGATAATAGAACATTATATATCATTTTTTATTGTGTTGCATTACATTCAGCTGGGTTAAAAATATAAAATTAGTTATAAAAGAGCGTCTGCGGATCTGAGGGTCTAAGGTTGTTTGTAAGACTCATCCTTTGGGGTGTCTTTAGACGGGCTCACTATAAATGTCTGTCGTTGTAACATTTATCCTGTATAAATTTGATTTGCTATCATACACTTAGACTTATAGCAGCTCTTCTACTCCTATCTTTCTTAGAAAGTTTAGGATATCGTTGGGTTTTAAGTTAGGTAAATATTCCTTTTCTATTTCGTATGATCCCAAGTATTTGACCCTAGAATTACGTAATGCAATGCATTCTGAGAGTATGTGTATTGAGGTTTCATCCTCTACCTCCCAGAATCTGCAGTTTGTTTCATCTACCAATCCTACCGATAGTTCCTCATACATACATAGGTACACTCTAGTTGGTAAGATTAGTTTGTATTAGTGTATTTAATTATTATTCCAACGGAAAGTCGACATATAGAGAAACGTCGTTCAATTCAAATACAGACTAAGTGGGTATTTGCGATACCTGTCAAATACTTCCACTGTTACATTTAATTGGGGATCTGCTGTTGATTCACGGCAATTTTGCCATAGCTATTTGTTTATTAGTGCTATATTTTATTATAACGCGGCTACGTAGTAAGAGAGTACTATCAAAATGGCGAACGCGTCGTGATTTTCGAAGACATTTCAATATACCGCGCATTTAAGCAGTTTCCTCTGATAACGCCATTAAAACTTTGGTAAACAATCCTGAGCAAACTGGATCGATATAAAAAAAAGGTGGCAGTAAGATAATTGTTTGAACCTCTAAGGATATTGAATGTGTCCGTCAAGCAGTGTTAAGAATCCATCGCCAATCGGCCATCCGTAACGCTATACGTCTTGGAATAAGTAACAGATCGGTGCGACGGATTCTTCAAACAGATCTTGGATATCACACAAAATACAGGTAATGCGATCTTTAAATCCGGATGAGCACTTTCACATTTTTACTTGTGAGCGATACGTTGCAATAATTTAGACCTTCTTCACAGCGGAACTTGAGCACTTTTTAGTGAATGAAAACACACTTTTTTAACAAGACGGGGTAACAAGCCATACTACAAGAATTTCAATGAATGCTTGAAATGACTTGTTCCCAAGACGAATCGTTTCTCGAAACAGAGACATCGGTTGGACCCCACGGTGGGGATACGTTTATCCCGTTTCAAAGTTTCCCCTGTTCCAGTGTTTCCATACATTAAAGTTTGTCCGACTCGGCACCGTTAAGCTATGAACAAATTTTCATCTTGCTATTAATAAACTTTTTTTTGGTACGCCGGACCCAGAACTATTACCTATATACAAAATGTAGTCCTCTTCGTTTTGGAGATTTTTGTGGCCTAACATATTTGCTAGTAATTAATGTTTTCAGCAGGAGAAATTTGTTGTTAAGTAGTATTAACGTTGACCGTTGAAAATGAGAATAGAAAAATTAATCTGATTTAGTACATAAACCTTTAATTTTTCTTGTACATACCATCATAGCTTCTTCTATCATGTTTTCAACGTTAATATATTATTTTTCATCCCTGTCGACTTGGCGAATTCCCCTAAGCTTCCCTCATCATGAATGATTCCCGTAGGTGTACTCACTACTTTTCCGTTACATCATTTTGCGAGATCACATTTTTACATCACAAACTCCTGAATTTTACAGCTCTTTAATTTTTGAGGAACGTTTTCCTCGATTTAATGTTCTTTACGTGAGAATATATGCCAGAAGAATAATGAACGCGGATAAATTACCTTAAGATTTTTATTTTATTGTCAATGATTTTATATTACAGATAGTTTCCCAGTGAAAAAGTGCTGTTGCTGGGTTTATTATATTATTAACAATCAATGTAAAATATTATAGTAGAATAGAAGTTGCCTCCCAAAAGTGGATTGAAGGAAAGTTTATTTTGTTATAGATCCATTTTTTAGTTACTTATACAAACTTTTCTTTTGCTTGAAAAGTCTCTGAGTTGAAAAATAATTCGTAATTCAAATAAGACGTATATAACTCTCCCTACTTGGAGAAACCCTAAGTGAACTCCAATTTTGTACAAGAATAATCAGTGGGATCCTAGCCTCTGAATTCAATTTTCGAATATATTTAAAAGTAGTTTCGTTTCACAAAAGAGATCGAGGTTAAAGTAAAGGAACAAAAACTTCTCTAAGACCAATATGCAAAACTGGAAAGTCAAGGAATACGAAATCACATCTTAGATGAGAAATAGAAATGTTGGACTTCGTAATAAACATAAAACTTTCCGCTAAAGCCTAACGAATTCAACTAAAAATACATGTTAAGCTTCTATTAAAGAAAACAGGTCTTTTATGTAGAAAAGCTTCATTTCTTTTATATTCACAACATAAATGACTTATTTTAAATAATGTTTAAGTTATTGACAAAATTGAATAAAAAATGTTGTAACTTAAATCAAAGGACTTTGTAGACTTTTATAGCGTTTGATGAAGTTCAATATAGGGCTTCTCAGATTATAAGATATCGTTGTTGGTTAGATGAATAATTTCTTTTCTTTTAAATAACAACAAGCCTTTGATTTTGTTAGAAGATGTAAGAACTAAATTGTCCTCCAACTCAAACAGAAAATCTTTACTTTGAAAATAAAATCTTGAAAACAAACTCCAAGGTATTGGTTTAATAGGCTTTTTCTGAGTTGTGTTATGATCACGTCCTGCCCTTTCTGGAGTAGGCATGGGTATATTCAGTCCGTTCTCGGTGTTTTAAACGGTCGGAATGTGCTGATAGCCCATCCGATTTTTGCGGGTCTAGTTATTTCAGTAGCTAGCTTCCACTCATCCCTTGAGGACCTTTGACCGTGGTCTGCGCTATCCGATCCCGCTACCATAATCCGTGAGGTAGAAAACAGCTTTCTCACCTGAGCCCTAAGCCTGGAGGGCAAACCTTGTCTTCTCCAGGAAAGTACTCCTTCTAGTGCCTTCTTCCCACAAGATAAAAGTATATTTTGGCATAAGGTGCACTTTTTTTCTTGAGCTATTCCCTACCTACTGTAAAAATTTCAAGTAAATTGATCTATTCATATTATACGATATAATTTTTATTAGTGTAGATTAAAATGATATCTCTAGTAAATTCAATTTTGTGGCTCAACAGTACCATTTGAAAGTTGAAACACTGAAAGTAATGCGTGAAAATCAATATTATTTTGGGATAAGTATGTAAAATAAAATGTAACTCCGATAAGTTGATCGAATCGAAGGCAAAATCTTATATACATAATGGGATAATGCCAGAAACTCTGAGATTGGGAAATACGATACGATGCAATAGCACAATCTGAGCGCTGGATTAGAAAACGAAAACTTTGAAATCGATATTAGATTTTGTATATACTTCAATTTCTTTATTCATTCTATAAAACAGACTTTTTTTGAGGTTTCTAACTTAACAAGCTGCACAGTGTGTCACAAAATTATTTTTATTGAAAGTTTCAAAAACAGAACGGCCCTTAATTCGGGGACGAATTGATGTATGGAGATTTCGTAATTTTAATCACGGGGAAGAGTTGATGCATGTCCCAAAAACATACACAATAATGTAAAGGCAATGAAACAGATTTACTTTATAGTTATAACTCATCTATTTAATCTATTAAATTCTATAGAATATAATAATTTTCTTTCGAGTTTCTTGGCAACGATGATATTTGGATATAAATGACGGTAGCTATACACCTATTAGATGTTACCTTTTATCATTCTTCTTTGCTTGTTTTTTCACTTTTTTATATCTTTTTAACACCTGGAGCCAAATAAAATGATAATTTCAGTGTCTTATGCCTAACATCACATTTTACGTATCCTGACGGAAAAAAACTCGTTTACCTCGTAAGATTAGAGGCACGTTCAATAAATTAGAGAATTAATCAACAGAGTAGGCAATTCAGTTAATTTAATCTAAATTGGTTTAAAATTGCTAATCCTGTTAGATTTAGACAAGATTCGCATAATGATATAAAAATTAGGAATATTTCTCCAAAAAATATTTGTAGCATAATTGTTAGGGCTACATCTCTTTTTAATATATAATGATTGGTGGCTAAATACTGTGGCTGTGGTTATCTCAGAGCAGTAGCTTAAGAAGAGAAGATAATCAGTAGGACACGAAAAATAACTTCTGGTAAACAAACGTTTATATATTAATCGAAAGTAACCGTTCTTCGATCTTTTATAGCAATTGTTGCCACTTGACCATATTTTGACACAAGTATTGCGACCATTTTCTCTGACACACTTCGAGAACGTACCACTTGTGTTGGTTCTTCTCATCGTGAATCATCCACACAGCGGATTGACTTTTATTTTCTGGTTCGTAGGATTAAATCCAAGATTCATCGCCAATAACAATACTATAAACGTTTTTTGAGTTTCCTTTGTTAACCGTTCCAATGTTTTTTGACACCAATTGACGCAAACCGCTTTGAAATGCCCAAAGATGCCTCTATCTCCCGGTATGTTACACAGCGGTCATCCTTAATTAGCTGACGAGCTGCATCAGTCACGATCTTTTATAGCCCATTTCATATTCTACGTTGAGAATAAAAATTAAACTATTTAGGTAGTTTTGAGATCTAATTGAAATTTAGAAATTATAAAACAAGGCGGAATCGAAAAAATCTAGTGTGGCAGTCAGTGGGACTGCCGGCAGAAGTTATACTTTTATGCACGCGCATGGATTCATAAATTTGTATGCCAATGATTTAGCAAACTCATTATATGATATTCGTGGTAAGCGACCCCAAAAACCTCCTAGTTCCGTGTGCACACTCTTTTAGTATCGAATTTGCATAAAATTACCAGGTGTTTCCAACACCATCGCCATTATTGTAATCGTATTTAGCGACTCAAAAAACCACCGAGTACCAAGTGTGCACTGATTTCGTACAGAATATAAAACCCCAAGAGAAGAGGTAAATACCCTAGACACCAAGTGCCGCGGAGACTTTTGGAATCGTGATATTCGTGTTCAGCGACTCCAAAAACCCCGAGTATATAAATTGAACCCATTTTCAGTAATACTTACCGAGTAAGTATTCTCTCTATTGTCTGTTCGGAATGTACTTTTCGAATCCAGAAATGCAATTTCCATTTTTACATTATAAAATATAGCGACAAATTTCCTGATACTTTAACAAATCCAATGCAAAAAAAAACGCATTCCGATCCATCTTACGTTACAAAATTCGGAGGTTTTGGTGCTTTATTTCTTCGACTATTCGTAAAAACTCTCTTTATGTAGCCAACAACCTCAAAAGCATAGTGCAGGATATACCGCAACCATGTGACGGTATTTTAGACTAGAATAATATACTCATTACTGAATATTATTATTAATATAAAATACTGAACTTAATATGTTAACTTACGTGACAGAATTATAAAATAATCTGTCAAATAATCTGTCACGGGGTAAAATCCGTTCTAAGAATATAGTAAATATAATTGATTTTCTTACCTTATAAATTTTCCATTACTAAGGGTTAAACCAAGTCAATCAGTATTAGGAACAGGTTGATTTTAGTTCAGTTGTAGTTAATCACCAACTAATCATTATATTCTGGCCACAAATTATTACTAATATTGTTTTGAAAGTCTATTTATTAAATTCAGAACAAATTGTGGGGTTATGTGATTGTTTTGAACTACTGTCATCTTGGCTTACAACGAGGCGAATTCTTCTTTTCTTTTTTTTTTGTCGTAAAACTTAGAATGTTGTCGTCTGCAGTTCGTTATTTTAGCATCCGACATATAAAGATTGGATACGAACGAGAAATTGAGTAATACTGGGATTTTTGGTGTTATCTTGTTAAGTAATAATATCTGTTGTTATTAAACGATTACTGTTTGTTCGTAAATTGGTAGCTGTAGATCCTACGGTTATTGTCCCTATAGTAGTAGAGGCCATCCCTTATTTCGACGTGTGTCAAACTCTGGTGCATGTGATACGAAAGAACTAGCTCTTTCTTTTACCAGCCTTTGTCGTAAGAACGTGGCATTGAGAAGATTTTCGGGGTTTAAGTTGTAATCTCTATTCATCGGAGACAATTCATTTTGGATTTACGAAATTAAACCTCAGTTTTCCTAACGAACAAGTATTGGAGTGAGATTTTCAGTAGTTTTGTTGGATTCGTAAGAAAAATCACTTTTTTTAGCGGATTTTAGGAAGTCTTCTGTGGTGAGTACACGTTATTTATTCATGTGGTTGTTCGATTCTTATGGTTCTTCCGTTTCCTATGAGTGTAGGTAGCCCATAGAGCAGACAGTAGGTAGATTTGGTGATTTAAAACCGTTCAGACGGTGAACTGTAGTAGAATTCCCGATTGGTGCAATTAGCAACGAGAATATTGTTCCACCCGTTTACCAGCCAGGGGTGTCACGAGTATTAAGAAATAAAACAACCCTATCTTAATAGGTGAGTTACTGTGTTATATTTTTTTTTGTTATATATAAGATTAATAACGCCATATAGACGCAATTTTAGTTTGAATATCTTGATTTTACATGTGTATTTCTTTGTGTATCGTATGTAGGTTTATTAATGTGAAACTAGACTCATTTTGCTTATTCTTTTACTATTATAAATTAATTTTATGTTAAATTTTGATTTAATTTATTGTTATAATTTTGTTGTGACTAGCAAGTCAAATTTAAGTTTGTTGAGTACATGTAAATCATTAGTTTTGATCATTAATTGTAAATTCAGAGAAGTCAACTTCTAAATGTTGTATTATTCATTTAAATTCATTTTTATTCTTTCATTGTAGTACAAATTTAAGTTAATGTGTTCAAATTGTATTAAAGTTGTTAAATCAAATTAATTCAAGGAGTCATTAAAATCTGTTTAAGCTATTGTTAATACCAAATTACGATTTTAGGGTTCAAGTTACGGGCTCAAGTCCTAGTTACGGGTTTAAGTCCTAGTTATAGGCTGAAAACCTAGATACAGCGCTAGATACAGGCTTTAATTTTGGGTGCAGACCTGATACTTAGTTCGAGCTTAAGTTATTGTGGTTGGTGCAAGCCTATTGGTTTTGGAACAGGCTTGGTTTTTGGAACCGACCTAAGTATTAGAGACGCCGAGGATTAACAGATAAGCCTAATTAGATTTAAGTCGCAACTATAGTTAGTTAAGATCTAGTTTTCTTGTTTTTTTTTTGTATTGAGTGTGATCACACATATTGGTAAATTTAACTTTTAATATTATTCATATATTCTTATTTTATATACTTAAATATCAATAGCGTTGTCAAGCACGAGGCTTGACAGTTGTGTAAATTCTTAATTTTATTAAAGAAGGGTCTAGTTGATATTTTGTTTTATTTAGCTCACTTTATCGTTATTTTTTTTATTGTGCAATTCAATTAGTAGGTACCTACTGTTTAATATTTTGAATTTATTTAATTATCTCCAGTGGGTGAAGTAGTGCCTGGAACATCAGGGGTTTCCGATTTTAACCGTACAAATCGGTGGCGCACTCACTTTATTTTGGTACTTACCCTGTACGGCTGAGCTGGGCACTAATTTGCCAGTAGAGAAACCACTACCGAACTCAGCTGGAGTTGAATTTCAATTAATTAATTAATTAATTTATTTTTTCAAAATTTGATTTTGTTTTTACTTTCATTAAAATACGTGGCAAATCATGTGGTCCGTCACTATGATATTCATACATTAGTTGAGACTGTTTTTTGTATATCTATCCCTTTTCAATGTACTGAATGTTGAAACGGTATTCAAAGGACTTATGGTTATGACTAATAACATGAGATAAATATTTCATCTTTGTTTTTACCGACGAATATACCTTATAAGTGTGTCTGTCTCTCTCTCTTACTCACACCATTACATATGTAATGATTTTTCCCATTTAACTGTACACAAATCTTTTCCACCGAGTGTATGAATAGAAGTATAACTTCAAAAGTCACGTTCTGCATAACTCGAATTTGTGATCTCTATCTAAAACTGATAGCGCCTTCAACCATTCGGCCACAAATGTTTTATTCGTTAATTAGCGTTTTTAATTCAACTCTTGTGGTGAAGAACACTCATTCCATTATTGAGAGTGCAGATTAGTTGTCAAATTGTCAATTAAAACATCATACTGTAAGTCACTGTTTTGTGTACTCACTTTTTTGCAGAGATCGCAGTTTCAAACCCTACCGGTTGTGGCATTTCTTAATATTTCTTTAATTTCGTTTTTTCTTAGTCTAATTTCTAAATTTCAATAGTACTAATAAATTAATATATAGGGTTAAACTACCCTATCAACGTATGTGACAATACTTCAGGCATCAACAAATCTTCTATGATATGAATGTTTAAAATTAAATTCACAATTCAAACTCCCATATATAAACAAATCAACAAGGCGTAATATTCTCTCGTATTCATTAATCTCCCATTAAAAGTGACTTTGGGAAAATTTGATATGTGTCATCTGCTCACTCAACTGTGTTCGAATTGGACGACGTTTCACTATATCTTCCGGACGAGTTACATTTATAAATTTATTGAAATTTCGAACCCTAATATAAACATATTAAACGAATTCTTCATTTAGGTACAGTGAAAACCACTTTTTATGTTTTGTTACGTTTTAACTATTACCGACTTTTTTATCATTAAGTATCATCGAACTAATTTATACTAGCGGCTTGTATATTCGTCCGTGTGCGCTATAACTATTAAACGGAGGATCACAGGGTCATTTTGGTATATAGAATCATCATGTTATGGGAACGAACCTTTTAACATTTTTCCGAAATTCGTGTATAAAATGAATATTTTCCTCCGTTTGTGTGCGCTATAACTCTTTAACGAAAAATGACAGGGTTGTGAAATTTTTAATATAGAATCCTCATGTCATAAAGAAGAACCATATTGATTTTGGTCTAGATCGGATTACCTTAAGAGTATAATTTTAACGGTTTTCTGAAGCTCCTGTATATAATGTATAAACTCGATGGTACTTTCTTACTTCTTATATTTGACTTTGTTAAGTATTTATAATTCCCACTTTTACATTTTTTGTCCTGAAAAAACCCTTTTCAGTTTTACCTTTTAAGAACTATTGTTGAGGTTTAAAATTTGTATTGTGAATGTACTGTAGTTAGGGTTTTTTAAATTACCATCTTGAATAATTTTTTTTACATATAAAGGACTAAAGGTACCAAATTACAACATTCGAATGTAGTTATTTATTTGTTTAAATAATGTGTAAAATAGTAAATAATAAGAGTGATAATCATATTTTGTCAAGATTCGCGTCCTATTATTAAGTGACCCATTAAATCTCAGAATAACCCTAGCCGCAATATCGGGAAGCATGTACAATATTAGCATTTATAGTCATAACTGTCTGCATTATAACTATGTTAATTAATTACTCCTGTAATTAATATTCAGGGATGATGCATTAATACATCTATCTTATTTATCAGTAGGTTGCCATCTCACAATATGTCGGTAATGATTTCACTATCTCGTTTTTAAACTATTTTGTCGACATTAAATGGAATAATTTAATGTGTACAATACAAAACTACTCTTCAAATAAATAATGTATCTTTATATAACTACATATATATTTCTTCTGTATGTATATATTGTAACCTCTTTTTTTTCTATGATGTTAAATGCTCGTTTATAGAGACTAACCAATGCGAACGGCACTCAGGGGGTAGGAGGAGAGCGAGCGTGGATTCGAACGAGCTAGATGATATAGAATTGGAAAGATATAAGGGGATATATTTACTAGAAAAAATAAAAGATAAAAGAATTTAAAAGCGACTAAAGAGAAAATGAGAGAAATGATGGAAAAGGGAAAGGTAAATGGGCGCCACTTATTTTTTTATCATAAGGATGGGAAAATATAAGAAACCCAGATAAAAAAAATATTGAATATATATGTTGGATAAACTGATTTATCAGATGTTGTAGATAAAGTTAAAATAAGAAAGATATAAGAGATATGAGATAAGATAAGGTAAAATTAGGTAACCCGGCAGATGTTCTTGCTAAAAATTTAAATTACACACTCCTATTTAAGATACTAAAAAATTATACTTACACTTTTCTTTTACTCATCCTTATGGTTATTCATCTAATCGGTAAGATAAAGATAGATTCAAAAAAGCACAATCTTTTGCTTTAATAAAATAATATATGCTTAAGAAATGAAATCTATTACTTCAATAAGATAAGGTATATTTAAGAAACAAAATCTATTACTTTGGTAAAGTATAGATTAGAGAAACTGAAGGTATTGATCAGAGTAGCAGGCTCTAGCTAGGAAAAGAAAATCTATGTAAATAATAAACAGACTTTATTATCTGGTTTGATAATAAATAAGAGATACAATAAACAAAATAACATAAAGAAAATATCAGTGTTATAAACAGTAAATCATATATCGGTATCATAAACAGTAAATAATATTTTTAAACACATTTGTGTTTAAATTTAAAAACATAACTTTTACAACCATAAAACAACAGCTAAGTATAATTCTATTGTTATTTTTGGTATGTTCAAAACTAAAAGTGAGAGAGAAAAATTTAGATAAAAAAATCAAAAATATCACTTTTGGTTTTTCAATTATCTCGAGATAAAACGTACCCATATAGAAAAATATAGAGAGATCTTAATTAAATAAGGCGAGATAATAATTAAAAGATAAAAAAATATGTAAAACAGTTTACAAATAGCAGGTGTAAAAAATATGAGCAAAAAAAAATACAGATAAGCTAAAACACAAAAAAATCACATCCCGGATATTCTTATTACGGCACTGATCACTATATTTATGGATGTTACAGATAAGTACAATTACGATAAAATGATCCATAGAAATAAATGGTACTTCTGGCTCAATACAGATATAAAAAAAATTGTTAAAAACTTACATTGTCTCCTAAATGTTTCAGAGAGATATTTATAGTAGATGGTTTCTTTCTCTCGGTAATTGGTGTTAACGATACGATATAACCTAAACCCATTCTTGTTTAGATTAATAGGTAATTAGAGAAAACCATAAACTCATCCTTCGAAGCGTGGCTTTCGAAAAAGGAAGCAGTAAACGTATAACAATGGCGTCATGCTGTTGTTACATCGAACACCCAGGAAAACATAAAAAAACACTGTCTGGAATATTTATGTGGTTCCTCGGTACAATAAACGGTAAACGAAAATAGAAACACTTAATCGCAAGTAATTTTTAACTGTTTTAAGAAAATTTGCCGGTAAATTGAAACTAGTGGCTGTACGTATGATGTGAGTCGCACAAAAGCCAAAACTAGAATGAATTGGAGATCGCGGTAAAAGAAACCAAGCTTCGCTTCAAACATATCCCACTGACGCAACCTGACCTTATTCACGAGATTTGATTGGTCAGTCACAAAAAATCAATAGTTTGACCGTTGGAGTTCGTTACAGCCGAGAATCTTCTAGAATGTAAAATGATCAGGGCCGGCTTAAGTAAGAAGAAATTATAAAAAATAAAATTTTATACCTAGAGTTTTTTGAACACGCTACAATATGTCACTGAACTC
Organism: Altica lythri; assembly: GCA_964028335.1. Lineage (NCBI taxonomy): Eukaryota > Metazoa > Arthropoda > Insecta > Coleoptera > Chrysomelidae > Altica > Altica lythri. The sequence continues at coordinate 90,375,062 of OZ034800.1, read as the reverse complement.
CTCCTAAACGGCTGGACCGAATTTTATGAGATTTTTTGTATCTGTTTAAATGGATCCGAGGATGGTTTAGATTTGCTATTTGGTCCACTATAAATTGTTGTTATAATTATTTTAGTTGCGGATAATGGTTCTTTCTGTGGCAAGAAGCGAATACAGAAAACTCTGAGGAAAAGCCGACTATGGCACGGCCTTATAATCGATAAGAGGTCGAATAAACGTTTTGTAGGTATGAATTAGGGTTTTGAAGTGACATCTTCGGAGTCTACCATCTAGAAGGCACATGTAAAGAGGATTGCTCTGGAAAGTGCCTATGGGTTAACAAGGAATAACTCTCTGAAACTTGGTGATCTTGGGAGTCTATGTGTCAGAGTAACCCAATCCATGAACATTTCTACAGACAATGTGTTACCATAACAAAAGTTTGATTTTAAACTAAATTATATCGGTCAACTTTTAAAAGGAATCTGTACATATTATACTGATGGGTCTAGAATAGGGGTTAAAGGTCCTAATGTTAGGCTTTCAATAGCCCAGGAAGTACAATAAAAAAACGTCTCAATTCAGCCAAAATAGTCTTCTTTGAACTAGCACATTTGAGTCCAAAAGCCTGTATCTGTTAACAGCTTCTTAAGTAACTGGTTAAACACAATAAAGTAATGTAACTGTGGGTACCAGGGCATAAAGGAATTGTCGGAAACGATATTGCTGATAGTTTACCACAAAAAGTACTCCTTTTATCGGACCTGACACTTTCTGCTACATCTTAAAATGCTCGCATTATGATTGAAGTTCGTAACTGAAAAATTATCTCAGCCTACTGGAAAAACATTCATTATCAAAGACAAGCACAAAAGGTGGTTAATACGGTCTCTATTGTGCTACTCTAAATTACTTTTAGAGCTTTAGAAATCTGGACTCAAAGTAATTGCAGAAATTCTTACAGGATACTGTTCACTGAGCTACCATCTCTGTAAATTATGCAAAGTGGAAAGTGGAACATGCAGTTTCTGTGAGATTGCAGATAAAACAGCTTTAAATATTATCTGTAACTACAGAATAATTGTTCGCCAACGACAGTTTTTCTAAGAGCCTGATCAGGTTCCAAAGGTACATCCTCAGCGGATAAAAGACTTTCTTAAAAGCCGGGACTTCATGGACTCATAAATAGATCTAGGGTATACACAAGAGATCTGTAGTAAGCTTACCTGGACTAATCGACTTCACTTTTATACTACGATCTTTACACTTTTGTTCCAAAGGAACATTATTTTGTAACTCTGCACTACATCGTTGATTTTTGTCTTATTTACATTTACTCTAGTCAACATCTTCAAAAACGTGAAAAATTAAAATAAAATTCCTAAAAATATGAACGATAGCTCATTGGATTCGGAATCACCTCTAGAAAAATGTTTTTGAAGAAAAAGTGTGCAGGCAAAAAATTGCAATTGTTATAAACAAAATAAGATGAAAACAAAGATATTTATGTTTTTGTTAATAACTCGAAAAATATTAATATTTAAGCAATTTTGAAAAAAGCTCGTTAAAGAGGAGAAAATTTCCGAAAAAAAAAGTCCTTCCTCCCGGAACTCTATCTCCATTATTTATAATTTTAATTTGACGTTAAAAATAGGGCTAGCCGAGGCTTTTACGGCATGCGCGCGCCTCCGCTAAACAGGGTTTATCAGATAATATATTTTTTTATAACATAAAATGTTATTTTAAAAATTTGAAAAAATTCCAGTATTTTCCTAACACTTGGAGGAATCTAAATCAGTTGGAAAAATCATTTTATCACTGTTTTTCAAAAAGTTAATCAATTGTTAACTAACAAATTTTTTCCCAATCTCTGTTGACATAAACAATAGGATAAAAGGTATAAATAATTGGCCTAAAAATTTTAAACTTCGTGGAGCCCTTTTTATATGTATACTTTACAAGATCCTCCGATAAATGTTCATAAAAGTTTATTAATTTGTTAATTATGATTTTTCACAACTATTGCAAAATATTGCGAAAAAGTTAAAGAGAATACAGAATTTTTATAAATAAATGCATTTAATGTATCTAATGTATCTAATAAACAATAAATACGAACTTGGTCTTGGAATTATTTAAAAGAGACATTTATTTTCTATAAAAAAGACCTGAATGTCCTTTAATGATATAAGAAAGTATTTTTAAGATATTAATAAACTTTTATACACATTTATCGCAGGATCTTGTAAGGTATACATATGAAAAGGGCTTCACGAAGTTTTAAATTTTTAGACCAATTATTTATACCTTTTATCCCATTGTTTATGTCAACAGAGATTAGGAAAAAAATTATTAGTTAACAATTGAATAACTTTTTGAAAAACAGTGATAAAATGTTTTTTCCAACTGATTTAGATTCCATCAAGTGTTAGGAAAATAATGGAATTTTTTCAAATTTAACATTTTATCTCATAAACCCCGTTTAGCTGTGGCGCGCGCATGCCGTAAAAGCCGCGCGAAACCCTATTTTTAACGTTAAATTAAAATTATAAATATGGGAGATAGAGTTCCGGGAGGACGGACTTTTTTTCGGAAATTTCCTCCTCTTTAACGAACTTTTTTCAAAATTCCTTAAATATTAATATTTTTCGAGTTATTAACAAAAACAATTATTATTTTTTTTTATCTTATTTTGTTAATAACAATTGCAATTATTTTTTGCCCGCACACTTTTCCTTCAAAAACATTTTTCTAGAGGTTATTCCGAATCCAATGAGCTATCGCTCATATTTTTAGGACCTTTATTTTAATTTTTCACGTTTTTGAAGTTGTTGACTAGAGTAATACTTCGCAGAAATTAAAAATGTTTTTTTAAGAATTGTTATATACAATTAAAGATATCAAGAATAATAGAAATGTTTACACATATGAGAATCAAATATTATACTAACAAGTTTTTGTTTAAAAATATAAAGAAGAAATTCTACAAAATATATCTTGGTGGTGATAAATTGTCAAAAAATCAATAACTAACTGGGTTTATATTTAGTTGACAAAGAGCCTTTATATAAACAGATCCTAAAATGAGAAAACGCTCGGTCTCTTTCTCTGTGTATTATATATTTCAACTAAGAGTAGTTCTGAAGTTTTACCGTCATTAAGACTTCAAGTCTTTTAATTCATAACAACTTCGGATATTTCGAAAATTATGAAAATTTGAAGTAATTACTTCCCGGTTTCTTTATGAAGTTTTAGTCTTCGTGTCTAGTATATTTATTTACATTTGGTTTATTATAAATAAAAGATACATGTTGTGTATGATATTCAAGAAACAGGACAATTATGATAACTCCGAATTTATTTTTGACTTCCATTTTTAAAAGGTATTTAAAAATACACTAGCTCGAAGAAATTCTGTTTCTACGATTATATAATTTTTTTCAGATTCTACTCGACAAGATATTGGAGGAGCCTTAGAGATATACGAAGGTAAGTGGTACACATAAACGATAATCCAAATTATCTATACTTATAATAAATCTGTAGAGAGGTCAGTTCTGTACATGAAATATATTTTTAAAATAACTATCAGGGGGTGATTAGGGATCGACACTGATGCCAAGAATGCAATCAGTAAAATTTTTGTCTGTCTGTCTGTCTGTCTGTATAACCGCTATTGAAACAAAAAGTACTCGACGGATTTTAACGAAACTTGGTACAATTATTTTTCATACTCCTGTGCTGGTTATGGTATACTTTTCATCACGCTATAATCAATAGGAGCAGAGCAGTGAAGGGAAATGTTGGGAAAACGGGAGAAGTTACACCATTTTTCAAGCTTCCGTCGCGTGTGCAACCTTAATGGTTAAAGCTAGACAGAACTTATCTTATTTTTATAATTTAGAGGTCAACTGTGAACGGATTTTACAAAATTTCACCCACAAGGGGAGTTGCAAGGGCGTGAAAAAAAAAAAAATAAAATTTAAAATCTATAAGTCCTACATGTTTAAAACTTTGCAAAATAGTTGTTTTTATAATTTGGAGGTCAACTGTCAACGAATTTTACAAAAATTTCACCCACAGTGGGGATTGCGGGGGCGTGAAAAATAAAAAAATTAAAATTAAAATCTATGAGTCCTACCGGTTTGACACTTTCCAAAATAGTTATTTTTATAATTTTGAGGTCAATTGTGAACTGATTTTACGAAATTTCGCCCATAGGGGGGTTGCGGGGGCGTGTAAAATAAAAATCAAAATTAAAATTTAAAATCTATAAGTCCTACAGGTTTAAAACTTTGCACAATAGTTATTTTTATAATTTTGAGGTCAATTGCGAACGGGTTTTAGAAATTTCCACCCACAAGGGGGCATGCGGGGGCGTGAAAAATAATCTATACATATAATAAATCTGTAGAAATGAAAATTCTGTACATTAAAGATATTTAAAAAATAATTAGCGTGGGGTGTTACTACATCGATATAGAACCCAAAAATATGGTTAGTTTTTTTGGTCTGTCTGTCTGTATGTTTGTGTGCGCATGACATTAAAACTACTGATCCGATTCGAATGCGGTTTTCACAGATGTATTTGTCTTCTTTCAACTTAACATCTGGTATATACAAATTTCTCCACCCACCCCTTTAACGAATTTGTATATAACAATCAACACGCCACGCGAACTACGTCGCAGGCACAGCTAGTTTTATAATAAATTCAAGACTTAATATCTTTAAATAAAAATTAGGTTGATTATTCGTTAATTTTAAAACTATTGAATCAGAGGCAAGGCTTATTGTTTCAGTTTTTAGTAAGATTTCAATAAATTTGTTTTGTGTTTAATGCAAGATTTTCATCGTCCTAATTTTCAAAATGAATTCTTTATGAAATTTCAAAGTAAAACGAGTAACACTTTAAGTCCGCAAATGTTAGCTACAAAGATACCGAAACTCTTTGTCAATTCCATTGCCGCAAATTTTCTTTTTCGTCCACAATCTAATTTGTTCAGCAAATAAATTCTATCTAAGGATGATATCAGACTATATTTTACTTATTTTTTAAAGTACCTAATTTTCATTAATAAATCCAAAACTAATAATTTCCTTTTGTTTCCAAAATTAAAATTACTGTTTAGAAATATGTGAGGTCTGTCGTAAAGTTAACAATACTTTTAAGAAATATCCGATTCTCGTAGGGCCATCTGTTATTGAGTTCGATAGATACATCTTTCAGTGATGTTCGTCGTGTTCGGTCAGAATAACGCAAAAAAAGAAGCTGGTGCTTGTTGCACGATAATGCAACATCACATCGATCGACACTTGTGTCCGATTTTTTGACCATCAACCACTTCTCATATTCTCCGGAAATGGGACCATGCGACTTTTTTCTGTTCGGTACACTATGAAGGGACAACAGTATGACGACGTAGAGACCATCCTAAAGGCATTGACAATCATTTTGAAGAACATCCTGGTCAATGAGCTGAAATCCTCATTGGAAAAACTTGTGGATCGTATAAATCGCTTTATTAACTCTGAAGGGGACTTTTTTGAATAAAGTAAATTCGATTTGGCAAAAAAATTGTTAATTTTTACATCTTGCCGTGTTCGTGAGCTTGTACGGGTGAAATCTTGAAAGCAAAATGTGAGCCACTTATCGACTTCCGATTTATCTGAAATTATGCAGAGACGTAAATTGGGTGACAATGCAATATTATGAAAGCTTATTTGATGATGGAGCCGGAAGGTACGTGCCCCTATCGAGTACGGCTGGTTGGAATCGTCTTGCCAAGCATTTTATCATAAAATCGGCAAAAATAAAAAAAACATGAAAATCTAAAAAACGAGAAAAAAAATTTAATTTTTTTTTTTGTATTCAAACTTATTTTTTGTCCTGTTTACTTTGCGACAGACTTCGTATAATGTACACTACTCCTGAAATCTGAAATGTCAATAAGTTGGATAGAAATGCGACCAAAAATTAGAAGCGCGCTATTATTTGTCATTAATTACATTGAAATCCCAGCTACTTATTGTTTTTTAAAAAACAGACAGTTTAAATATTTTCGTTTATCTATATCTATACTTATAATAAATCTGTAGAGAGGCCAATTCTATACATGAAATATATTTCCAAAATAACTATCAGGGGGTGATTAGGGATCGATACTGATGCCAAAAATGAAATCAGTTAAATTTTTGTCTGTCTGTCTGTCTGTCTGTCTGTCTGTCTGTATAACCGTTATAGAAATAAATACTACTCGACGGATTTTAACGAAACTTGGTACAATTATTTTTCATACTCCTGAGCTGGTTATAGGATACATTACGCTATAATCAATAGGAGCAGAGCAGTGAAGGGAAATGTTGGGAAAACCACTTTTACGGTGTAAAGGGAGAAATTTTTATACAACAATCTATACGTCACGCGAACGACGTTGCGGGTACATCAATATAGAACCCAATAATGTAATTAGATTTTTTGTTGTACCTCTGTCTGTCTATCTATATGTTTGTGCGCGCATCACATGAAAACTACTGATCCGATTCGAATGCGGTTTTTACATATGTATTTGTCTTCTTTTAACTTAACATCTGGTGTATAAAAATTTCTCCCCCACCTTTTTTACGGTGTAGGGGGGAGAAATTTTTATACAACAATCTATACATCATGTAAACGACGTCGCGGGTACATCGATATAGAACCCAAAAATGTGGTTATTTTTTTTTGTACGTCTGTCTGTCTATCTATATGTTTGTGCACGCATCACATGAAAACTACTGATCTGATTCGAATGCGGTTTTCACAGATGTATTTGTCTTTTTTTAACTTAACATCTGGTGTATAAAAATTTCTCCTCCCACGCCTTTAACGGGGTGAGGGGAGAAATTTTTATACAACAATTAACACGCCACGCGAACGACGTCGCGGGTACACCTAGTATTACATAAAATTGATACCACTCTAACTTATTATATAATGTGGAAACAATATCGTGTTTATGCGTGTGCAGCGTTTCGAATAGCTACAAGATTTTTAAACGAGAAAGGACTCGGCTCAGATCTTATGGAAATTCGTTCCGGGTGGATCGCTTTCAAACTACAGGAATGAATGCCCCAAAGTATCCTAATCAAAAGTTCTCATGAGCACTCCGTGATCCTACGATGCATATTGGAATTACGCGAGCTCGAATGGCATTGCTGTTGTTAAAAAGTATCTATGCTTAAACACAAATAGACACGTTGCAAAATATCTATATATTTAACCAACCAACCATCCAATATCTCAATAAATCCGTAATTCAGTACCTAAATCTGCGTTTCAGTACACTTTTAAACAATCACAATACCATTCAAGCTCGTGCTAAATATTTGAAAATACTTCTTAGGATCACGGAATGTTCAGTAAAACTTTTGATTAGGTCGATACGGATAACGTTTTTTCTAAAGGTAATTTATTTTTATTTTAAATTTACCGTTGCCATCCGAAGTTCTTGGACTGTAATCCTTTTAATAAAAGTTTAGTTTTGATTTTGTATTCAGTATATTTGTTGTAATAGTATATTACGCTACAAGCGACGAAAGTTGAATTTTCGGCCCTGCGCGTCATGATGCCCGAGGCGAAAAGCCGAGGGCAACATGACGCGCAGGACCGAGATTTCAACTTTTGGCCCGTGTAGTGTATACTATTTTTCTTCATACCTCGGTCGAAAGTACTTGCGGAACGAGCGAAGCGAGTGCAGCTGGTCGTGAGACAGGCATCAAATACATTCGAAGAGTCAAGTTTTGTCATTGATGATTATTTTTAAGGTTATAGATAGAAATAGAAATGACACGAGAATAAACAGTCCCTAGTTACAAGTGTAACTACGCATGAGAAATTTTTCCTCCCGCCGTAAACAGGGAGTAAATGTTAAAGACGACAAAAACATCATGACGCGCAGGGCCGAAAATTCAACTTTCGTCCCGCCGTAAACAGGGAGTAAATGTTAAACTTTCTTCCCTGCAATTAGGGACGAAAGAACGTACTTTCGACTGAGGTATGAAGAAAATTTTCTTTCATTAAGTAGAAAAAATGATCAAGTGGCAGCTGTTGGAACTGCTAACTTTCGCGCTTGTTGACATAGACTATAGTGACCTCAAAATGCCTCAAAAGAAATAAACATAAAACGGTTAAATAAGGCTATCGTATCGGACCGTGCAATTCGCAAAAAAGATTAGGCGACCCGGAAATGCAACCCTAACAATTGCGACAATTCTGCTTAATCACGTATCCAAAGAAATGAAAATGGGCCTCGTCGCTCATGATAATTTTCGATGAAAAGTTGTCTGCCTCGTGGTCGAAATTTAGGATAGCTTGACATTAGCTTACATATTGTAGAGGTAATAAATTTGTCTAAGAACTGAAAATATCGAAGTGAAGCATACGACGAATACTGCAAAATAAGCTCCATAATTTTCGAACATAGCTTTCTGTGATGAGAAAAATTAAACAGTTTATAAAGTTTCTAAATACAAGAGAATGAATCAAAAGACAACCACCCAAAGTAAGTTCCCATCTCAATTATGGTATAAGAAACAAATGGTTATTCTTTAATTGTTTTTATTAAATTAAATGCGACTTATCGCAAAAATGTTCTGGAAGCATTTGTATTTAGGTCTATACCACGAGGACATCCTTAATAAAAAAAAGCTGTCCAGGCACTCACGCATTGCCCATCACAATGGTTTTCGAATTCGCCAGACGCAAATCTGATGATTTCTTAAATCAGGTCCATTTTAGAGAGCAAGGTGCTGACTAAAAAATATGCCAGTATGGATGCGCTGAGGAAACCGATTGAATGTAAATGGGCCACAATACCAAAATATCAGATTTGGGCAGTGTAACGGTGGCTGGTTAACCATACCAGTACCAGTTTCAAAAAGAAGTTTTCTGAAATGTCAATGAATGACATTGAATACAATATATAAGTTTGTTATTGTTATACTTATTCATCTTTTAATTTGTTCAAAATATTAGCAATAAAGTTAATTACGTTTGCTTTATTAAAACGTTACAGGCAGCAGACAATTTAAAGACGATAGTTAAAGCAAAAGGTGGCCATTACGCGCAGAAGTGCATAGATTCTGAAATTTTGATTATGTTCATACATTGTTGACATTTAAATTAATAAAAATTATTGTAGACTATACAATTATGATCATTTAAATGGGTAACAGTAGTTTAGTTCTAAAACTAACTTATATTAACTCCTGCATATGGAGAAAAATGAAACGGGCGGAATTTTGTTCTAAATATATCCCTTAACCTTGGGAACATACAGTTCCATTGTAAATGACAAATAAAGAGGGTGCAAATTCGCACACGTCGAAAAAATGTTGGATAAACAATTAAGCAAAAAGTGAATTTAAAGTTTTTGTTAAACCTCTGGAACTCCGCGTCGGAAAACTATGAAACATCACATGGGGTGTACGGGAATCATTGCCTATCCCGTGCCCAACTTGTCAGTAGTACTAACAAACGTTTTAAGGAGGGAAGGGAACATGTTTAAGATGAAGAGCGCGTCGGGCATCTTGTGATTTCAGAAAGCGACTTGAAAGTTCAAAAAGTGACCAGAGTGTTAAAAAGATTATATTAACAAAGAAAATGTGAGACAAATTTTGCATGAGTAAAATGTGTGTTAAGCTTGTGTCTACACTCCATACGGTGGAACAGAATGTGCATCGTAAAATCGTTTGCTCTGACACATTAAAATGCATCGAAAGGAGCTCAAAGTTTTCGTGAAGGTCATAACTTCCAACGAAACTTGGATTTTTTAATATGACTCTAAAATTAAAATACATACATGTAGAAAGAGAACTGCTGGATCTTACATCAAGACAACTCCCTCGCTTATAACGCGCTGTTTGTCAAAAAATTGCGAAATAGAGATGGTAATACAATAGTCTCGGAATTTATTTATTGCCAGGCATCGTATATTACCATAAGTGCGCGCGCAAAATTTTAATCCATGGTGGTTTTTCATCAAAAATTAATAACAAAGTTTTTGGTGGCATTTTTATTCAACCTATTGATGCTAAAATGTGAATAGCTCACTCTTTAGGCAATTCTCGACTTCCGCATAGACTAAACGAAGAACATTCCGGTTCATAGTTAATTCACCCTCAAACTTTTGTACGTACGATTACGTTTTCATATTTAATTAGACTGTACTCTGGAAGTAAATATTATTCTTTAACCCTTATTTTAAAGGACACTCCTAGTTATTTTTTTAGATTATGACCCTTGATATTTCAACAATAATACATTTTTATATGATCCTCTTTATTGTGAAGTTTGTATTCTTTTTTGATTTCTCAGGAATGTTGGTATTTTTAATGTAGACAGCATCTGGATGCATTTTAGTGAATTCTGTATTTACAAAAATTCGCTCACGACTTTGTTTAGTATTTTCAACAAACAAGCTGTCAAGAAATATAGTATGCTGTTACTATAAGGTATAAAATTGAAATTTGAACTGAAATAATTTTAGTGAAAATATTTCTAAACACAACCCAAGCACATAAATGATTAGATATCTAAACCTTTGCTGAGTTCTGTTTGGAAAACTTTCTATTTATTTGATTCGTTACACAGATCCTTTTTTTAAGGCAAGTTAAAAGTCGGTTGGTCATAAATTCTTTTTATTGCATTTCAAATGTCTTATACTTAAGAGAGAAACAAATGTGTTTCAACATACCTAATCCCTGTTAACATCTTTGAGATCGTGATACGCACTTGACAATTCCCCCTCATTTGAAAAAGCTACGGCTTGTTCCTTTAACCATTTATTTACACTTTCGTGGACATTCTTATCGTTTTGATTCGTTTTTCAGCTATAAAATTCGTTTAATTCAAGAAAAACTGAAAATCTGGTAGCGTCAGGTCCGTACTTCAAAAAATATTTGAAAAAACACTCCAAAAATCTTTGTTTAACTTTATATATAATAATTTTGAGAATCTTTTATCATTCATTGTCATTACTTTGTTATTGTTCAAAAATGTAAAAAATCTTGGTTGCTATAGTTCTATTCTGCATGTAAAAAAAACGTGTGTGGCAGTCAGTGGAACTACCAGCAGAAGTTATACTTCTATGCACGCGGATTTGTATGCGAATGATTTCGCAAAATCATTATATGATATTCGTGGTTAGCGAAAACCTTCTAGTACCGAGTGCACACTTTTTGTATCGAATTTGCATAAAATTTCTGGAGACGAGGTCCGTCTTAAGCACTAGGTGTTTCGAAGACAATCGCCATTATTATAAACGTATTTAGCGACTCAAAAAACCGCTGAGTACCAAGTGTGCACTTATTTCGTACAGAATTTACATAAACCCCCAGGAGAAGAGGTAAATACCCTAGGCACCAAGTGCCGCGGAGACTATCGGCATCATGATATTCGTGTTCAGCGACACTAAAAAACACGAGGATATAAATTGAACCCAGCAATACTTACCAAGTTGTAAGTTTTCTTTCTATTGTCTGTTCGGAATGCACTTTTCGAATGCAGAAACTCTGTTTATGTAGCCAACAACCTTAAAAGCATAGAGCAGAATATACTGCAACTATTTGACGGTACTTTAGACTTCAATACAATACTCATTACTAAATATTATTATTAATATAAAATGCTTATATGTATAGTTACGTGACAGAATTATAAAATAATCTGTCAAATAATCATGTGGTCCGTCACTATGATATTCATACATTATTTCAGACTGTTTTTTGTATATCTATCCCTTTTCAATGTACTGAATGTTGAAACGGTATTTAAAGGACTTATAGTTTATGACTAATAACATGTGGTAAATATTTCATCTTTGTTTTTACCGACCAATATACCTTATAAGTGTTTCTGTCTCTCTCTTACTCACACCATTACATATGTAATGATTTTTCCCATTTAACTGTACACAATTTTTTTCCGCCGAGTGCACGAATAGAAGTATAACTTCAAAAACTATTTATTCTCAAAATTTTTACAGTTTTACATGTTTCAATTGTTTACCATTTTATGTAATTTTTCGTGAATTTTCAAAAGTTTCACGATTTTGTATTTTTATATTATCGTTCTTCTCTACATGTCACTGAACCCCTCCTAAACGGCTGCACACTTTTTGGCCGTGACGTAAGTCTGTGTGAGATCAGTTGAACTCTCGTCACGTGATAGTAGTCTGTTTCTGCTTTAAATGGTAGCTGGTTTTTTCATAACATTCGGTGGCTCCTTCAGTCACAATATGTTTTGAAAGACCCGATTTCTACCTTTATTTTAAACTAAGATTTAACTATGTTACAGATATGTTTTTTATATTCTTATTTATATTATGTAACGTGTAAGTATCGGGCGATCAGGCAGCTGGAAAGCATTCAAATGCAGGCATGCCTGAATGTTACAGGTGCCATGGGGACCGCCCCAACGGACGCACTACAGTTTCTGCTCAACCTACCACCATTGCACATCTACATACAGGGCGAGGCTATGGCAACTGCTCACAGGCTGCTACAAGGCCAGGCTCCCATTACCTCATTAAAAGGAAAAAAGCAAGCAGAGTTATATGATAGGGTTAAGGCGGATCAAATAATGAGCATGCCTCAGGACAGGATAGTCCCCAGGTATAATTTTGCGAGAAACTTTCGAAATACTGGAAAGGGACTCATGGAAGAATGGCCCCCCCATCCAAGGGGAGTCCATCTGGTATACCGATGGCTCAAAGACTCAGAAGGGCACAGGGTCAGGTATATATAGTAGAGGACACAGGACAGAAGTCCAACTAAGTCTAGGTGCGTATGCCACAGTGTTTCAGGCTGAAGTAATGGCCATACAACACTTTGCAACGGAGATCGTAAGTCAGGGTATAACGGGTAAAACCGTAGTCATATACTCGGACAGCCAAGCAGCTCTAAAGGCGATAGTCTCAGCACAAATAAGCTCACAGCTGGTGTGGGACTGCGTTGGGGCCCTGACACATGCCGCTAGTCAAAATTCTTTGACACTGGCATGGATACCAGGACACTCAGGGTTTCGGGGCAATGAGAAGGCTGATGAATTGGCCCGTGCGGGAGCTAACACTCCAATGATTGGCCCGGAACCATTCGGCGGAGTTGCTAATACATTCAGAAAGGCAGCCATTGAGAAATGGACGCTAGAAAAGGCCCAGGAGTGGTGGGAAAAATCACCGGGCAAGCGAGAAGCCAAACTCTTCATAAAGGGATATTCGGCGAAGTTTACTGCAGAGCTGCTATCACAAAGGCGAAATGATGTCAGAATGATTGTCAGTCTCTTGACAGGATATTGTAGGCTCAGAAAACACATGAGACAGCTAAACTTAGCAGATGAAGACATTTGTCGATACTGCCAAGAGGAAGAGAAAACCGCATTTCATGTCCTATGCCAATGTGAAGGCCTTGCAAGGACGCAGTATCTATTACTGGGAGAGGAGAAACCGGCTGCTCCAAGTTATGCGGAGTGGCCACTGTCAAGGCTATTAAGTCTTATTAAGAGGGCAGAGCTGGACAAGGTGCTCTAATCCTATTCCACAGATATTGGGTGTTCACAATAGATCTGCAAAGGTCGCAGTGATATAGGCTAACAGCCAACCCAAAAAATATCTATCTATCTATCTATAAGTATCAATGCATTTAAAAAAAAACTGGCTCTTTCGTCCACACTCTCCCCTATTGTAAAAATATATTTGAATTATTTTCCTAATCCTTTATTTACAGAATAATGGATGTTAATAAGAAACTTCAATGACGATACATTTTAACTGTTTAATACTGTTTTGTAAACTGTTAACAAGTTATATGAGATGCCTGTATATAAAGTTGATTAGACTTGTAAGCTTATTTCTTTTTACTTAAACTTTCCTGTTAAAATGAGGTTCGAAAAGATTATAACTTTCAGAATAACCCTCTTATAATTGCCTACCTATTTAAAATTTCATTTAATTGTTCCGTTTTTGTCAGTAATCTTAAGTAAAATTGGTAACCCATGTTTATGTCTTCGTAAGTTTCTTTTTTTTTGAAAAACATTTCTAAGCACGAAATACGTATTTGACAGTTTCAAATAAACGATAAAATAAATAGAAGTTGAAAAAGTTCTGAGAACAAAAATCCTTGTAGACAGATAATTAATTGCTACACACAGAAACATACGCCTTAGTGGAAACGGATATTTAAGAAGTGAAAAAGTTGAAATTGAGATAACAAAAACTTACGTGTTTTCTTTATCTGATAGATTTGCTTCAAATTGGAGCGCTTTTTACTATGATTTAATGTTAGAGGAGATAAACACAAGTAGATTTATAAGACAAATTTTTAGGTTATTACTCTCGACAAGAATTATTATAATACCAGTTTTTTCCGTAAAGCGTCAAAAACTTAGATTAGAATTTTACCTAATCTTTCGGCCATGGCATATAATATAATAATAAACTTACCAAATCCCTTTGATTAAAATTGTTGTTTTCAATTAATGACTCGAATATCAAATTTTACATTTCTACATTAAGCAGAGAAAGATTCGTACATTCGATACGTTCAACAACGATGACGCCTCCCGCACTCCATACCATCACGCCTTCAACTGACACCCTTCCAGCCTAAGCTAAAGCCTATATTATATGATTGTTCATATAGATCTGAGCTCTATTTTACTCGATACATTTATGTGATTGACATAAATTGACAAAATTTCTTTATTTGTGCTGAGGCTATCGCCTTTAAAGCTGCTTGGCTGTCCAAGTAAATCACTACGGTTTTACTCGCTATACCCTGACTTACGATCTCCGTTGCACAGTGTTGGATGGCCATTATTTCAGTCTTTGAGCCAGATTGACTCCCCTTAAAATGGAGGAACATTGTTCCATGAATCCCTTTCCAGTAATTCTACTCGAAAGATTCTCGCAAAGTTATACCTGGGGACTATCTTGTCCTGAGGCATACCCATTATTTGATCCGGCTTAACTCTATCATATAGTTGTGCTTACTTTTTTCCCCTTAATATAGTTGTGGAAGCTTGGCCTTGTAGAAGCTATGAGCAGTTGCCATAGCCTCGCCCTGTATATAAGATAGAATCAGCCATAGAATCTTCTAGAGTTCAGAGCCAATTCTAGGGGTATAAAAAAATACGGAAGCCTGTATTCATAGACAGTACAACCATTACTGGCAAAATATCTTTGTTCAAGGAGACAGTGTAACGTTTGTAACGTTGGTTTTCGAGCATTTCATCCGGACATTTTTATTCTGTTTAATTTTATCGCGCCGATGCGAAGGTCGATTGCCGATTTGGTAGTGGGAATTGTTGCTTCGTCGACGGAATAATTTCTCTTCTCGTTCATTTTGTCTTCGCTTCTTGGTAAATTCAGATTTAATTTTCTGACTACCTTCGCCCTTCATTTCTGGATTTAATGCCAAATCTGAGAAGGGCCCTACTGAGATTGCAGATATTCATTTCTGAAAAATATTGCTGAGTGTCGACGGTCATTTTGAAAGCCGACCATCCATTCCGGGATTATTTCTGAGGAAGTTCTCCTAAGGGAGACCATTTCCACCCACTTGGGCAGTACTGTTCCGTCTCTACCGAAACACCGACAGGAAGATCACTTCCATTCACTTGGGCTGATTTCATCACTATCAAAAATTCCGATAAGAAGACCATCAACAAAAAAAGATAAGAGATTAGGTAAATTAATTAATTGATTTAAAATTTTTTTTTCTCAAATACTTAAATTTTGAAATAAATTAACTTAAAACTGATTTTTGGAATTTTATTTGTGTGTCTGTACTTGGCGCCCTATAATAGATGTTTGGGGGGAATTAAGCAAAAACACAGAAGGAAGCCACGACCCTCAGGAGCTAGCCTAGGGAAATTTTAACGTTACAAAGTTGGCGACAACGCCAATTTAACCTTTAAGGGGATAATTAAGCAACAACAGTAGAGCTAGAAGAGTTAGAAAAGCTAAAGCATGTAAAATGGGTCATGCACTGGTAAAAGGACACCTGGACACCATTTGGCGTTTTAATAAAGACTTTAGTTTTAGACTTTGCGGCAAGGAATCTGAAGTAGTAAAAATTATACCATAAACCAATAGAAGTACCACAAGCGTATTAACAACCTGTTATTATAAAAGACGGTTTTTAAAGGTGAAAAATATATAAGAGTAGATATTTGTCATTTTTTTACTTAGTTTAATGTATTTTTTTACATAAAGTTGTAAGTAATTTGTAGTTATCGCATCTATAACACGAACCGTTGAATAGTCCATTAAGCTACAGGGTCACTAATTTATTACGTAGCTTAAAGTATCTCAATTTCCGTTTTATGTCAAAATATGTCGAGGATAAAAGTTATATCGAATTCCGAGTAGACTTTACCGACTCCAATTTATTTTGTCTCCATGAATAACTTAAAAATATAATCTGATGTATCTTCAAGACCTTCTATAATAGAAGATTTTTTAAAAAGGAAGGTGAAGACAACTTAATATATTATTCTAAGCTTTTATGTTTTGGGATGTAAATTAGCAACGCTTTTCATGCAGCCAGAGCTGTGAGTTGTGCCTTTTGATTGCCTGGCAAATAAATTCGGTTTGAAAATGTTTATAACTGTAATAGACTTTTGTTTTGAACATGAAATATAACATTGCTTGTTACCTTTGATATTTTCAATCGATAAATTTAAACAGTTATATACGTGTTACAGATAAGGATATACAGGGTGGTCCATATGATATAGGGAAAAGCAGAATTAACGTGACACTATGTTTTTTAAGCTTTTTTAAGCAGTTTTTTACTCCCTGCGTTAAAAATGGACATTTTTTAAAAAATTGGTTTCACTCTGATTTTTTTTTAACTCAAGGAGATTGAAATAGCACAAAAAATACCTTCTTGAGCTCGAGGAGCGGAAAAATACATTTTTGGTGTGTGAAATTAGCGAGAAGTTGCAGGGTCACTGTTGTGTCGGGCGTTACGAACAGTTACGACTGACGCTAGGAGCTAGCCAAAAAAAATTCATACACAAATTTGTCACGACACGACACGACATACGCATTTTGTCTCTCTCTCTCTCTCTCTCTCTCTCTCTCTCATAGATAGATATACCTATCTTTATTTAAATAGGAAACCCTAATATACATAAATAAATACTAATAAAAGTACAATTAAAAAGACACTAATTTAAATTAAAAGAAAATATTGTAGAAAAAAATAAGTACCTATAATAGTAATATATTTTATTTCATCCTGATTTTATAAATTAATAAATTCATAAACATTTTAAAAATAGTTCGTAACTTGACTAGTTAGGTACCTACGTCAAATTACCTTAACTGTCAGTTACTGTCAATATTTTAATTTTAAAATTTTGTATTAAATTGTTAATTCCTGTTTTAAATTAAATTGAAATTAAAAGTAATTCTAGGTAGAATATACAATACCTCTGGTATTGTATAAATGGACACTTTTGTTAAAAGAAACGAACTGTTGAAAATAATGGATTTACTATTTTTTTTCTATTTTGCTTTGAACAGTGTAGTAGTGTCGCGAGTTTGTTGAGTTTATACAGGTTTTTTGTAGATAATAAATATTAAAATAATAGAAAATAAAAACAATAATGTATCCTGAGATTTTATACAGACGATAATAAATGCTTATGTATGTATAAACACTCTGTTGTGTTTACAAATTACAATTCCTTCACTAATTAATCGAAAGGAACTTCGTTCCATCCGGGTGTCCCTTGACACCTCTCGCTTTTTTTGTAGTTAAACTGTTTAAATTTAAAAGAAATGTGAACCTAAAAAGCAACCCTTCTAATCTGTTATGTAGATCTATATGTGATTGTATTAATGTTTTAATCAGATAGTTGGGATTTGTAATATGCTAATTTCTTTGAGCCTCATATTACTGTTGAGAATTCAATACAGAAAACCAGAATTAATTGACTTTAGTAAACCCATTAATTTTGTCGTTACGAAGAGACAATTATCAATTTGTTCGCAAAACAAATTAATCCAAGGATTGACCCTCTGCAAGAGAAATTGCAATGTATGTAAAGTGAAGTTTGTTGAAAGAAAACTGTGTATGCTAATTTTTTTAATAATATTATTGCTTTAATTTAAGATATTAGAACGAAACTGTATTTTGTCGTTTTTGTGCCGGTTGTAAAAAACAAAAATGATACTGAAATTTCCGTATCATTTGAAAGGTTTGTTGACTAGAAATATAACTGACAAGGTTATTTTATATATAGTTCATTATATAAGATAAGATCGGGTCTATATTGTTTCGGTTCATATAACAAAGTTTGCGTATGTTGCGTAGTAAAAGAAGTAAGTTTATAATTCTGCAGGGGTGGCCTTGCTACCCCTTCAAGCTAACTACTTGGTATGCATTAGGTTACTTTCATTTTGCGCTCCTAACTAAAGGAGCTTGTATTTTTCATTTTGCGTGAAAAGATGTGAGTGCTTATTTCACACATAAATATTGCGGAAAAAGGCAAATGGTTAAAAGAAATTTGGTAACATGAAAGGTATCATCAGCGAAACAGGAAATTTTTACGTTGATGAATGTGTTTGATTTTAATTAAATTTTTCTCATTTTATCATCTAATATATCAAAATTTAACGATGTAGGTTTTTAATCAACTGATTTTAGCATGTACAAAAGTATGTTTACAAATTTACTAATTAAATGGGCATTTTTATGCACTCTAGTCCAGTATCTAAACGAAGAATTTTACCTAAAAAACATCAAATTGGATAAAAATTTTGGATTAAGGTGATTAAGAATGTTCTTTATACCATAAAGAAAAGTTAGATAGTTATCTAAAAAAATTGTTTTAAAATTTTTGAAGTTATACTTCTATTTATGCACTGGATTTGTGTGGGGTTAAATGCGAAAGATCATTACATATGTAATGCTAAGTGTCCACTTGAGACAAAATCTCGAGAGAAAATCTCGACATATGTCTCAGGATGATGTCCATTTGAGATCAATTGGATCTCGAGACAGGCATGGGAGACATTAAGTCTCGAGACCAAGACAATTCCGTGTCGACTTGAGAGTCAACACACACAGTCTACACTGTGCAGTGTCCAAGTGTCGAATTCTTCAAAATGGATTCACGTCAGGCACTAGCTTTTATAATCGTGTATAAGATTGTACAAAAACGAAAAACAAAAATGAAAAAAAAAGAAGTGTTGGGTGAGAAATTGGGTGGATCGTCGAATGTACTTGGGAGCTGGTTCAGCTCTAGTAAATACCTGATTCCTTAAATTGTGTAACTTTCTTTGTATTTCGTTTGCATCACAATCTTTAAATTTTGTTGCGAATTCTTCAAACATACTCATTTTCTTTTCACGATTCCTGTACAACGTATGGTTAACATTCCACAAGAATTCTTTTTCTTCGTACAGAGAAATTAATTGAAAAATTTCGTCATCGACCCAATTTCGCGTACTCATTATAATGATTATTTATAAAAAAATAGAACAAAAAGTTAAAATAACTTGTAATTTTTAATAACTTTAGTAATTTTAAGTAGTAATAACGTAATAACGTATAGTAGTAATATGTAGATAATTTTTAATAATTTTTAGTAAGCTTTTTAATTTTTTTAAAAACAATCACCACAAGATCACAAGACTAGTCTCAGCTCTTCCGGCACATACAGAAGACTGGAGATTAGATCTCAAGTACAGGAATTTGCATGTCCACTTGTGACAAGCTCAGTCTCGGAGACTTGTCACAACGTGTCTCTAAGACTTCTGTCAGACCCGTATACATTTGTGAGTGCAGTCTCGAGACTGATCTCGAGACTATTTTGTCTCAAGTGGACACGTACCATTATGGTGTGAGTAAGAGAGAGACAGAAACACATATAAGGTATATTGGTCGGTAAAAACAAAGATGAAATATTTACCACATGTTTAGTCATAACTATAAGTCCTTTAAATACCGTTTAAATATTCAGTACATCGAAAAGAGATAGATATACAAAAAACAGTCTGAGCTAATGTTTTGAATATCATAGTGACGTATAACATTGTATTGACAGATTATTTTATAATTCTGTCACGTTAGTATACATATAAAGTTTAGTATTTTATGTTATTGATATTAATAATAATATTCAGTAATGAGTATTGTATTGTAGTCCATAGTACCGTCACATGGTTGCATTATATCCTGCACTTGTTTTTGAGGTTGTTGGCTACATAAACAGAGTTTTTAAGAATAATCGAAAAGTGCATTCCGAACAGACAATAGGTAGAAAAATTACAACTCGGTAAGTACTCCAAATGGGTTCAATTTTTGTACTCTGGGTTTTTGGGGTCGCTGAACACGAATAACATCATGTCGAAAGTCTCCGCGGCACTTGGTGCCTAGAGTATTTACCTCTTTTCCTGGTGTGTAAATTCTGTACAAAATTACACTTGGAACTCGGCTGTTTTTTGGGTCACTGAATACGAATATGATAATGGCGATGGTGTCCGAAACGCCTGGTACTTAAGACGGACCTCGCCTCCAGGAATTTTATGCAAATTCGATACAAAATGAGTGTGCACTCGGTACTAGGAGGAATATCATATAATGATTTTACTAAATCATTCGCATACAAATTTATGAATCCGGGCGCATACATAGAAGTATAACTTCTGCCGGCAGTCCCACTGACTGCCACACTCGTTTTTTTTTTGATATTTTTCTTATTTTTGGACATATACCTGATTTTCCAAATAAACTCCGTTTAAGATAGGCGCACACATACAAGGTCTGTCGTAAAGTAAACAGCACTAAGAAAAAGAAGTAACATCTTTTTTTACATGGTCCACAAGTTTTTCGAATGAGGATTTCAGCTCATTGATCGGAATGTTTTTCAAAATGATTGGCGATGCCTTTTGGATGGCATCTACGTCGGCATACCGCTGTCCCATACCAAACAGAAAAAAGTAGCACGGTGCAATATCCAGAGAATATGGGTAGTGATTGGTGGTTAAAATTCCAATGTAAAAAATCGGACACAAGTGCCGATCGATGTGATGGTGCATTATCTTGCAACAAGCGCCAGCTTCCTTCTTCGCAATATTCTGGCAATGTTTTAGCATTCACAAATTAGGTAAAACTTGAACCCACTGTAGAATAAACAAACTTTAGATATTGACGTCCATAATGCCTAAAAAACTTGTCAGCTACCTGGCCGGGTCGAAGTTACCATCAACAGAGAACTTTTTTATCTTATTTCCCTGGACTATGAACATTTTCAATTAACTAAATTCAAATTTTAATCTACTTTTATTTCTTTTTGCCTTGGTAATTTTTTGTGTTCTTTTACCGCAATTAATGTTTACTATTACCGAAACACGAAACACCAGTATATTAATAAATCAATTACAAAAAATCGACCTCAGCGTTTATCTACATAATAGATTATTAGATGGAATATAATATGTACTAATTTTCACCAGTAACATAAGAGACATTTAGCTACCAATTCTAAAAGTTACGTTGAAATTAGAAATTAAAATGTTTAGACGATAACAGGATAATGTGTTATTATGTTATTGTCTATATCTATACATGTATAGGCTATGATTCTTGCGCCAAGCATAATAAGGAATAAATACATAAACAGAAACACACTTCAAGAGATTGAAATACATACTCTCTTTTGTATCAACAATTAGAATAAAGTCGGATTGCAGTAGATAATTTTCGGTGGTGGGTCTATAAATAATTGATATCTTAAACAAAATAATGCTATGAATACAATTAATGATTTTCTTTCTATTTATAGTATACGTACACCAACACCATCCTCCAGGTGTGGCAATAGGCTTAAAACTAAGGTTTCAGCATATATAATAAATCTGTTCAGCTATAATTTAATACTCTGAAGAATCAATTTCAAATTTGTTTAATTTTTATAGTACCGCTCTACATTTTGTCATATCGCTTAACATTTTTGACAAAATGGTTGACATCTTTGACATAACACTAAAATTTTTGTAAAGTAAAAAATTGTTTAATTACCGCAACATTTTTGAAAGTCACCTCGACATTTTTAAGGAACCGCGACTACCGCTCAACATTTTTGAAACCACCCTCAACAGTTTTGTTATAATACTCGAAATTCATTTTTGAAGGAGCACCCGACATTTTTGTGGCACCGCTCGTATCTCTGGAGAAGAGAATTGACTTTTATAGGTATATAGTCGTCTTTAATTAAAAGATTAGAGATCCTTTTTATCCAAAATATCACCCAAGTTAAGATTTTTTTCTAAATATACATTGAGTTGGTTGTTAGCCTGTATCAATGCGACCTTTACAGATATATTGTGAACACCCATCATCTCTAGAATAAGATTACAGCACCTTGTCTAGTCCTGCCCTCTTAATAGCATTGACAGTGGCATCTCCACATAATTTGGAGCATCCGGTTTCTCATCTCCCAATACCAGATACCGCGTCCTTTCAAGGCCTTCAGATTGGCATAGGACATGAACTGCGGTTTCCTCCTCTTCTTGGCAGTATTGACATCTGTCTTCATCTACTAATTTCAGCTGACTCATGTGTTTTCTGAGCCTACAATGTCCTGTCAAGAGACTGACAATCATTCTGACATCGTTTCGCCTTTGTGATAGCAGCTCAGCAGTAAAATTCGCCGAGTTTCCTTTTATGAAGTCTTTGGCTTGTCGCTTACCAGGTGATTTTTCTCTAGCCTCCATTTTTTATTAGCTGCCTTTCTGAAGGTGTCAGCAACCCCGCAGAATGGTTCATGGCCAATCATTGGGATATTAGCTCCCCCTCACGGACCAATTCACCAGCCTTCTCATTGCCTAGAAACCCTAAGTGTCCTGGTATCCATGCCAGTGTCAGAGAATTCCGACTTGCGGCAAGTGTCAGAGTCCTAGCGCAGTCCCACACCAGCTGTGAGCTTACTTGTAGCGAGACTATCGCCTTTAGAGCTGTTTGGCTGTCCGAGTATATTAATACGGTTTTACCCATTATACCCTGACTTACGATCTCCGTTGCACAGTGCTGTCAGTTAAAATTTGTTTTTCGCTTTAAAATGTCGTACAAATCAGAAAAAAGAAAAAGTATCTTCAAGTTGGTTAGGTGGGTACCGAATACTGAAATCTGTCGAATATTCCAATATAAAAACAATTCACACAGAACCTTTTTTAGAACAATGGCAGAGTACGAGCAAGGAATTCAATGTCTAAATCTTCCAAAAAGTGGAGGACTTTATTAACTGCACAGAGGTTAGAGAGATTGGTGAGAAGAACCAAAAAACAGGTTGGAATGTTAACGACAAGACTGCCTCGTCAATACAGATCTTCTAAGAGTACGATATCGGTACGTAAGAGGCGTCAGTACCCCTAATACTCTCAAGCGCATACCAAGATACTCTTGTGAACTGATGCAGGTACACTTTGACAATGAAAAATCATTATTTTAGATGCTGAAATGTAATTTAAGTAATTCTAAAATCAAGGGAAACTATGAAGTTTATACCGATAACGTAGAAGAATGACCTGATAATGTTAATAAGGCGAAATTTGCAGACAATCTTCTCTGCCACGAAATTTCAACAGAGGTGTATCCTGACCTTTTAAGGAAAGAGGAGGGGTGAAGCTTTGTTAGACTTATATTGATAAATTGCTATAACTTGTCTAGGAACAAAATGTTAATGAGGATATCATGTTTTGGCGAGACCTAGCATCATGCCATTACTATATAAAGAGATACCCAAAACTGGCTTCGACAACACCACATACCTTTTGTTCTCATAAACGATAATCCTCCAAACTTAAGGCAGGTTCGCCTATTAGAGAATTTGTTGGCTTTAGTGTCCAGGAAATTTTATCCTGAGCAACTCTACATAATTCAAAAGTGTAGTTTATTTGAGTATTGAGTTTTAATTTATGATAACTAGTTCGTGTTTGAATATTTTTTTTGAATCAAAAATATAATCGATAAGATATTTTATACCAAAACTTTTGATTTTTGATTTTTGAACACTGATCGGTTTTGGATCGTTATCAGTTATATGTTCTTAAAAACTGAATATAAGTTGCCATTTTATCTTTGAGCTAAGCTAGTAAGCCATTCAAATTTATTCATTAAGGAGTTCGAAAGTTTAGTTCTATATTAATATTTGTAACAGTGAGTGGCCGTTACAAGTATCAGTATAACCAATCCGACCACACATGATTTGAATTGTATTTAAATCTTTGTCTTAGTTTAGTGTACCTAATGGAATTAGTACAAAGTCAACACTGGAGAACAGTAATAAGTGCGCTTGTGGCGCTTGACATTTTTCTTAAAAGTATTTTTTTCTATTCCGCGTTAATAAGACCAAGATAGTAAGTTTTTCTAAGTTAATCATGGCAACTAGCATTCATTCGAACCTAACATTACATTTACGTCGCAATGACGTCACTGGCAGACAATTCGACCTCGAGGTATACCTATTATAATCACACAAAAACCTGAATTTGTTTTGCATTTTTATTTTGAAGTTATACTTCTATTTATGCACTGTATTTGTGTGGGGTTAAATGGCAAAAATCATTACATATGTAATGGTGTGAGTAAGAGAGAGACAGAAACACATATAAGGTATCAGTAGGTACATTGAAAAGACATAGATATACAAAAAACAATCTGAGCTAATGTTTTGGAATATCATAGTGACGTATTACATTGTGTTTGACAGATTACTTTATAATTCTGTCACGTAAGTAAACATATAAAGTTTAGTATTTTATATTAATAATATTAATCATAATATTCAGTAATGAGTATTGTATTGTAGTCCATACTACCGTCACATGGTTGGATTAATTTTGCACTATGGAGTTTTGTAAACACTTTTTTTGTACATTGATCGTTTTACTGTTTAGTTTTCGTGTTTGAAGTAAGGACACACATCAACTGGTCTTATTTTTCTAAGTATTTATTTAATTGAATACAGTTAATTTAAAAAAATATATATATTTCTACTTGCCTGTGTTTGTAGTTATTAAGTTTTATTAGTTAGCAGTGATGCCATTGATGTATATTTGATGGCGCCGAGTGATGATGATATAAATGTAAAAATTACATGCGCGAGTTGTAAACGATCTCTAAAAGGCGAATTAAAATGTACCAAATGTGAAAAACAGTATCATCCTGCTTGCCTAGTTCGTCTAAGAGGCGCAAAAGTGGTTGGTCAAAATTTAATCATCTGTCCATCATGTATTGTGCTGAAACTGAAAATGATGGCGACCATGCGTCATAATATAAAATACAGTGCTATTTGTTTGGTCGAGCACTTCCTTATAACAGAAGAGGTTCAGCATCTAAGTGTCTTTGGTTATGACCCGAGCTCTTATTTTTGTTGTGTACAGAATAAACGTGGTGGAGCTATGATTTTGGCAAAACATGGTATGGAGGTAAATCCTTTAAAAATGATCGAATACTTATCAGTTGAAGGACGAAACACCTGGTACTTAAGACGGACCTCGTCTCCAGGAAATGTTATGCAAATTTGATACAAAATCAGTGTGTACTCGGTACTAGGAGGTTTTTAAGGTCGCTAAACACGAATATTTTGCTAAATCATTCGCATAAAAATGTATGAATCCGGGCGCGTGCATAGAAGTATAACGTCTGCCGGCAGTCCCACTGACTGCCACATCCTTTTTTTTATTATAATAATTAAAAATGTTTTGTTTTATTGTTCTAATTAAATTTATATAAATATGCATTAGGTAAACAGTAAACAAAATTTGAGAATTTGAAATTATTACAAACTCTAATCCGCAGGTCATATCCTTGATGATGAAAAACAACCACACCTAAGAGTATAAGAAAACACAATTAGATTAATAATGTTTGAATTAAAGGAAAATATTGATTTGCTCTTTCCTAATTGCTTTGTATTTTATAAATGAGATATAAATGTATCTCTATAACTTTAGTAAATTAAGGTACATCATATATCAATGAAATTCAATATGAATTTAAAGAAGAGTTGAAAAAATTATCAAGTTAACGTTAACAAACACGCCCTAATTTAAATGTTTTTATAGTTAGAGGATTGCTAATTTATACAATCGGTGAAGTATAAACATCCACAGTAAAGCCTCACAAAACTTATCGGTTGCTCGCTGACACGTACAGCACGTATAGCTCCTCCGCATTGTGTATTTATAAAGGCTTTCAAAAATGACCAAATATCTGTTGATAGTGATCGTGGTTCTGGTCAATCATCAACCATAAGAATATCAATAGCGAGCAATTTGCAGTAGAAGAAGACTGACGTTTGACAGTGCGTGAAATAGAAAATGTGTGAATTAGAAAATGTGTGAATTTTTCCACATTTTTATCTGTTTACTTTGGTTAAATATGATCATTGTTTAATGGTTAAAGTTCTTTTACTTTTTATTTTATTATTTGTATTTACGTTTCAACACACAATAGCCTTCGGTCTTATTTTAAAATACATAAAGAAAATAAAATAGTTAGAATTGCATACAGTATCTTGAGATAAATACAAAAAATATCGATAACATGTAAATTTCAGACCGCGATGGAATGTAAATTGAATAAAATGAACAGGCGACTTTGAAGTTTTATAAGGCTATAACAGGGTTGACTCGTAATATTGTCTAGCAGTATCAACCAAGACAAAAATGGTATTGAATTATACAATAAAATTTTATATTCATTCAGTTAAAATGTTTAATAATCATACTATATAGGCCTAAATAATGCGTATTATGTTCAATAAAAAATGTAATTAGAGAAAATTATTAAATCGAAGCTTTCTATGTAGCTTTGGCGAGAGAAGTGGATTGAGAAAAAGTGTCTGCATACGTAGGTATGGAAGATGACATTGTTACCTCTCTCACTCTCATGACATACGCGACAGACTGAAGTACGTTTCTATTTAAATAAAGTTTCTATTTAAGTTATCACAAACCTATATTTATTTCATTTCTTTTATCAATTTTGTTATCCAATAAATGCCCCAACGGACGCTCTACAGGTTGAGCTCCACCTAACACCATTGCATATCTACATACAGCTCGAGGCTATGGCAACTGCTCAAAGGGAAGAAAGCAAACAGAGCTATATGATAGGGTTAAGGCGGATCAAATAATCAGCATGCCTCAGGACAAGATAGTCCTCAGGTATAACTTTCGAGTAGAAATACTGGAAAGGGACTCATGGAACAATGGCCCCCCAATCCAAGGGGAGTCAATCTGGTATAACGATGGCTCAAAGACTAAGAAAAGCACAGGGTCGGGTATATATAGTAGAGGATAAAATCCTAAGCCTAGTTGGGTATGCCACAGTGTTTCAGGCTGAAGTTGTAACGTAATTACTACCCTTGGCTAGCTCCAGGGATCGTGGCTTCCTTCTGGTTTTCTTTAACTCCCCCCAAACAAATATATAAGAGCGCCAAAATACAGACAAGCAAATAAAAGAAATGTGAATCAGTGTTAAATTGTTTATTCAAACTTTAAAAAATTGAATTTGATGTTAAGCCAAAAAAATATTGAAATAAATTGTAATTAATTTAATCTTATCTTTTGTGATTTTCGATGTCTTCTGTCGGAGCCTTAGTTGCACAAGTAGTAAACTGTATTTCCAATGGGTAGTCCCCGGAACAAACAGTTTCAGATTGTTTAGACAAAATGGCGGTGGCTTCTGGAATATTGGATTCGTTTATGGTAGAGTTGAAATGCTGATTTCAGGAAAAAAAAATAGTTGTGTCGAGAAATCACACTCTTCCTAAGATCCTCTTCAAAAGTGGCAGCAGCCCTAATGAAATTAAAAAAGAGGCAATGAATATCCGACCATAAAATCCTTAATTTCGTACACAATTGCTAAAGGTTTTCTCCAAAGATCGAGAAAAAATTAATTACTTACTATGTTTATATTTTTTACTCAATAAAAAACTGATTCTTGACAAGCGATTGTGAACGAAATAATTAAATATTAGTAAAAGAATAAACTTAAATATTAAATAAAATATTCACCAATTTTGGATTTTTACAACTAAAATTAAAATAATTAAATTCTTACTCACCGGAACGAGGGTAGTAGAAAGTGAAGAAACAACTGAATTTAATGAATTCTCAAAATAAAATGAAATTATTTAACGTCGAAACATACGAGCAAATGATCATTCTCCTACCATAACTGATGCGACGACGCACAATTAACAAGGAAATTCTAAATATTTTATAGTCAAGAGGCCACGCCAAAAATAACGATGTAATCGTTACAAAGTAATGTCCATATAACACTGTGCAACGGAGATCCTAAGTCAGGGTATAACGGGTAAAACCGTAGTCATATAGTCGGACAGCCAAGCAGCTCTAAAGGCGATAGTCTCGGCACAAATAAGCTCAAAGCTGGTGTGGGACAGCGTTAGGACCCTGACACATGCCGCAAGTCGGAATTCTCTGACACTGGCATGGATACCAGGACACTCAGAGTTTCGAGGCAATGAAAAGTCTGATGAATTGGCCCGTGCGGGAGCTAATACCCCAATGATTGGCTCGGAACCATTCGGCGGAGTTGCTGACACATTCAGAAAGGCAGCCATTGAGAAATTTTATTTATATAAAAGTCTTAAATTGTTTTCAGGGGGTAAAAAAGAATTAAAAACTATCCCCAAAATCGCTTTATTGATAATACCTCTTGATAGTATAAGAAAAGATTATGGTATTATTTGTGTCTGAAGGTTTTATTGGTGGTGTCTTCCAAGCGGCTGTATGCAAAACTAAAAAGACAACCCTCGTACTCACTTCACTTAGGATGCGTTAATAAGATATTTGATTGGCCCTCGTTTATTTCTCTTTAACAGTGTGCTTGATTTAATTGTAGTGATAAAATTTAACAAAATTCCAATATTATTTGTAGTAGAAAGCATATAATCACATATCAACCACATAATAGTATAACATAGAAATTCTATTACATACAGTTGAACCTTGTATGAGATATCATTTGTCCATGAGGCATAAACGATTGATGATTAATTAATATTCAATGCATTTGAGCGCTCATTTTATAGCCTTAATATTCCCTTCGGCTGTATCAAAGATGCCTTTTGTATATGATTTAACGATTCTGCTCTTGACGTTTCCAAATATTATAATGTCACACTCAAGAAATTTTATACATTTGATGTATCTACCAGCAAAAGCTGTATGATTGATTTATGCTTTACAGCAAAATAAGTTATTTATATTTGCCGTTGTTAATTAGTATTATTGTTATGTTCTATTGATTATTTGGGTTATATGTTTCTGACTTTGTCTCTGTACAATCCTCTTTAATCTCATGTTATTAGATTATTGTACCAGGTCGTTTGTAAAATAATGTATTTTTAGTGCTATTTTTAAAATAACTGTTATACAAAATAAGATAAGTCACAGTGTTAATTTAGTTTACTTTGTTAATGTTTATAATGTAGAAATATAAAACAAAAACTAATAGCACCGTATATAGACAAGAATAGTCAGTCTGCAAAGTTGTCGCTCACCAGTAGCGTTGCCAACCTAAAATTTCTGAAATCGCTTGATTGATACAAAAAAAAATTCGAAAAGAGGTTGACCTTAAAGGCCATCCTTGCAACTTCCCGCTAGTTTTAACCGCAAAGCTATAGTAACGTGACGTATTTGGACGTTTTTGACTTTTTTTGAAATGTTTAAAAAGCCATAACTTTTTAACGCGTTATTCGATTTTGATATTCAAGATGGCATTCGACGCAGTTTTTTGAGACCTAAAAATGTTACTAGGAGTGCAAAATCGATTAGTCGAAAAAGTTATTAAAAAAACACTTTTTTCGAAATTTTTCGACAACGATATCTCACGAACGAATCAACCGATTTTAATTTTCAAAACGGCATTCGACGTGTTTTTTTAAGCTTGAGAGCTGATTAGGTTATGAAATTGATCGATCTAATAGCCAAAAAGATATGCTCAAAAAACATCATTTTTCCAAAAAAAAATTTTTTTTTAATTTCTCGAAATCTAACGTTCCGAATTGGATCAAACTTACAGGGAATCTAAGTTCGATGGAACTCTTTGGAACGCTCTTTAGTTCATTCCAAACGGTCAAGCCGTTCAAAAGTTATAAGAGGTTTACATACATCCACACACACAGACACAAATCCACACATACATACAGACATACAGATACCCTCGTAAAAATAGTCAGGGGAGGTTCCAAATACCTCAAAACGTTAAGATCGGTAGATTTAAAGAAATGCAGCAAATTTAACAAAGTGTCTATTCAATATAAAAGGTAAGTTTATATTAAATTACAAAAAAAATAATTATGAAAAAAAAGGAGCATTTAGTAACTAAAATCCGGTGGTCCTATCTTGGGATTTTAAACGTCGGAGCAACCAATCCCATAAAGTTGCCTACAGACATAATGTCTCCAAAAAGAGTTTTCGAACTAAATGTTATTGGGAGTAATTTAAAACAGAACCAAACCGTAGTTTTCACTTATTATACTGATGGGTCTAAAAAGTAGGTCTAGGGGTGACAGGTCGTAATGTTAGGCTCTCAATAGCCCTTGGAAACACTCCTACAATCTTCAAAGCTAATAGCGATATACTTCAAAGGTCAAGACTGCATTAGAAAACGCAAGAATATTTATGACCTCTGATACCCAAGCTTCTTCAAAGGCTCTACAAGCTACCACGTTCGAGTCAAAAACAGTTTGGAACTGAAAATAGTAATTTGCAATACACAACAAAGCAACTTTTCTGTTTGTACCAGGGCATATAGGGATTATCGGAAACGAGATTGCCGATGGTCTCGTAAAAGAAGGATTTAGTACTCGTTTTATCGGACCTGAATATTTTTGTGGCATCTCAATATGTTGCATTATGGACAAAGTTCGTAATTAAAAAAAGCCTACTGGAAAAACACTTCAGGTCAAAGATCTGCAAAAAAAAGTTAAGACGGTACTAGGCTACCCTAAATTACTCTTAGAGCTTCAGAAACTTGCAGACATTCTTATAGGACACTTTTTACTGAGGGACCATCTCTGTAAAATGGACAAAGTGGACAGTGGAATATGCAGAGTCTGTGAGTAATTAACATAAAGCCTGCTTTAGAATGTCTTTTTAAATGATTTTTCACTTCTTCTTTCAACTGACTGCTTCAGGTAAAATCATATTTCTTAAAATGTGAGCCTCAACTAATATTAACGTCATGCTATATTTGCTTAAGGAGGAAGTGAGTAAGTGTCGTATGTGACATAAGTTTAATTTAATGACCAAAAAGCGTATTGATGGCTAAGAATTCATAGCTTAGTTGTTAGAGCGTTGGCGCGTAGAGTCAAAGGTTGCGAGTTCAAGTCCGGCTGGATGCAATATTTTTTCAATTTCTCCTTAATGTCAATTAATATATTCTTGTTTGTACAATTTCAAAATTTTCAACTAATGTGCTTAAAT
Source organism: Altica lythri (assembly GCA_964028335.1). Lineage (NCBI taxonomy): Eukaryota > Metazoa > Arthropoda > Insecta > Coleoptera > Chrysomelidae > Altica > Altica lythri. The sequence goes on along the minus strand of OZ034800.1, from coordinate 90,343,566 downwards.
TATTGGGTTTTCGTACTTCTTTGTGTATCCCGAGGTTACTTACTGTAACACATTTAAAAATAGATACTTTATTTCCAGTAAACTGATAGTTATAAATCAATATCAATACATAGTATAAAACAAAGTCGCTTTTTCTGTCCCTATTTCCCTTTGTATAATTAAATCTTTAAGACTACGCAACGGATTTTGATGCGGTTTTCTTTAATAGATAGAGTGATTCAAGAGGAAGGTTTATATGTATAATAACATCCATTAAATAGTAGAGAAATACTGTTATTTTTGAGGTTTCTAATGTGATGTCGTTAATTTTACGAATTATATTTAAAAAATCGATTATCTGTCAATTCGGCTGACAAGTAAAACATTGACATTTACGTTTAGTAAACACAAAATCTGATCGAATTTCGCTTAAAATCGACGAAAAAACGCGTAAAAAGTGTAAAAAAAGTGTAAAACAGTGCAAAACCCTAAAAATCACTACATAGTATAAAACAAAGTCGCTTTCTCTGTCCCTATGTCCCTTTGTAGGCTTAAATCTTTAAAACTACGTAACGGATTTTGATGCGGTTTTTTTAATAGATAGAGTGATTCAAGAGGAAGGTTTATGTGTATAATAACATCCATTAAATGGTGGAGAAATACTGTTATTTTTGAGGTTTCTAATGTGTCGTTAATAATCAATTTTTTTCCGCTTACATTGCAAACGCAGGCTAAACCCTACGAGATTTATCAAAATAAGGTACTAATTATTTGTACACATGGAAAAGGTCTACAGAAAACTCCGGGATGGTATATGTCTATATCTTATGAATATCCCACAATAACAGTTTTTTGTCATTTACTTTTTACAACAAATAATGGCTAATTTTCGAAGCGATTTTAACCAATACTACATTAATCCTTATCCAACTAAATAGCTTAAATACATTGTTAATTTAACATAGATCTATATGGTCCTTACAGCATAAGATTTAAATGAATATTTTCGAAGATATTACAGATTTAAAATTGCGGGACGTAGCGCTTGCGGTGGTACTGGCCGGCCGGGGCGGCAGAAGCGTGCCTATAAATAGTATAATTAGCGCATCGGAGGCAGCGATTTTCCCTATAGCACTTTGAATTTTGCAGCGATCGGACGCGTTTATTACGAAATTAATCATTATGACGCTACCCTAAGGTGGCGCAGTTGTAATTCTCACATAACTACGTACTATGACGCCACCGTAAGGTGGCGCAGTTGATATCTCATATATTTAAAAGAGCAAAACTTACTTACCTAAGAACTATGACGCCACCGTTAGGTGGCGCAGTTAATGTATAATATACCTAACCGAGAAATTACAAAGTACTATAAATAATAGTAAAAACTGGTAACTAACGAGAAAATATGATAAAAAATACAAAAAATTAATAGTAAAAATAAAAAAAAAACATTAGTGTTAGGCGATGCGAAGTTCGCCGGGTCCGCTAGTTAAATGATATTTCAATTTTGAACTGTTTTATTTCAATAAGTAATTACGAGATTTGTGTTTAGAAAAATAAATAAAACCAATATTTATCAGCGAAGAAAATAACTACAAAAGCCAAAAGAAATAAGATCGAGGTGAACGGTTTGATAACGGTGATAGCTTCCGAACGGATAAAGCGGATTCTCTTTTCGCAGACCGTTCAAATTGGCAATGCACGGTATAGAAAGAGGACCGTATTCAAACCATTTTGAAATCGACTAGAAATTGAATGACAGTTTAACAACACAGAAAGCGGTGGTAAGTAGGCATAATAGAATTGAATGTGAATGTATTAGGAAGAGGAGTATTTTAAGCCAAATCAGAAACAGAAAGTAAAACTCGGTATTCACTATAAACGACACAATTTTTTGTCTATATTTCCTAATAAAATATTCTTTGTGGTATTAACCTCTATTTTTTCGTAGTTTTTTGGAGTCTCTCTTACCATTGAATATAAAATGTAGTACTTTGGGAAGTTTTGAAAGAAGTTAAAACTCACTATCCTATCTCGATATTTTTGTTTTTTAACGATTAAACACAATCCACTTTACACCCTATAATAACTGTCAACTGCGACTTTTAAGAACCGAAAGAGAGATACAAACCAAAATTAGATTTGGTTAAAGAAATTTTGACACTAACAGCATGATTTTACAATGTAGTGTTTAAATTTTAAAAATATATCTGATTAATTTTTTATAAATAAAAATAAATAAATAAATACCAGAAACGTAATAGTATATTACTTTACGAGTGGAGTAAATTGCATATTACAGCGAGTGTGTTTGGCCCATGAGCGAGCTTACGAGCGAATGGGCTAAAGAAACGAGCTAAATATGCAATTTGTTCCTCGAGTGAAGTACTATGCTTTACCCACGACTTACCAAATGGTTTTGTATAAAACTAAAAATAACAAACATAAAATTTAAATTTTGGCATAAGTTGTCAAAAATATTAGATTTCGCAGACAGTTCTTTCTGAGAAATGTCAAATGGTTTAATTTAATGTATACAGTAGGCAACCGACATAATAATACAGGTTTCTATCTACTTACTCCACTAGTTTAGTAAATGAAACTATAACACAACTCATCAATAATTTGACACTTACTGACAGAGATATAGGTTAATAAATGGGCAATTTACTTATGAGTCGTGGGTAATAATATATATAATAATAATAATAATAATAATGCTTTATTGTCAGAAACTTTACAATTTGTCGACAAAGCTAAAAAACATACAAAAAAGTACAAAAACCTTAAAATCTAACATATCACATAAACAAAATACAAAAAAAAATATTTATACAATTAAAGAAATTGAAAGTCATCAAAAAAAAGAGAAAGAAGAAGAAAAGGAAAAAGAAAAAGTTCCTTGAAGTAGTAAATTAGTGTGTATTTAGAAATATAAAATCATAATATAAAAAATTCATTTACTGTGTACAAAGATCTCTCCAATAAGTGTGCCTTCAAAGCTCTACGGAATGCGGGAAAGAGTGTAATAGATTTGATATTGAAAGGCAGACGATTGTGCATCTTTTTTGCATTATACAATATAGAGTTTTTGATTAACTCTGATCGTGGGATTGGTAAACAAAGATCAAGCTCCCTGTTGCTAAGCGGATAGTTGTGGGAAGGCGTTTCAGGATTCGCTGACGAGTGCTTGCGGATTAAGCAAACGGATTCAAAAATAAATAAAGAAGGAAGAGTTAAAATTTGATATTTTTTAAAGTATTCCCCACAATGAGTTCTGTTTGATCTTAACATGTAACGGATAGCTCTCTTTTGAAGTTTGAAAATACGGTCAAATTGAGTCGCACAACACGTAGGTACCCCAGAATGGAATGGCGTAACGGAGATGCGACTCAAAAAGGGCGTAATAGACTGTTCGAGCTGTTGACAAGTTTAATTTCTTGGAAACTGATCTTAGCGCAAAACACGCAGAACTTAATTTTTTTGACAATGCATTGATGTGCAAATCCCATTTTAATGAGTTGTCAACAATGAGACCCAGGAACTTTACAGAATCAACGATTTCCACACTATTGTTATTATGTTCAAAAGTTTGTAATGTACCTTTATATGATAAGATTTTAGTTTTAAAAAGATTGAGGCACAGAAAATTAGAATCGCACCACGATTTAATAGTGACTAAGTCACGAGATACGATACTATAAAGGGATGTACTATCCGGGTTGCTCCAGGTAAAACTAGTATCATCAGCAAAGAGGCAGAGTTTACCACTAATATTTAGGTAGGCAATATCATTAATAAAAAGCAGAAATAAGATAGGACCTAGAACTAAACCTTGAGGCACCCCACAGTCAATTGGCTTACAGGAGGATGTTCTCTCATCAACCCTTACCATCTGACTTCTGTAGGTAAGATAAGATTTAAACCACTCGAGTGGTATTCCTCTAATCCCATAGTGTTGTAATTTGTGAGTTAAGATGTTCTGGTTTACACAATCAAAGGCCTTAGAGAAGTCGCAGAAGATTGTTGCTGTAGAGTTCTGATTGTTAAGACTGGAGTAAACATTGTCAAAGAGCGAGAACATAGCATCATTGGTAGATTTATTGCTCAAGAAACCAAACTGTTGGGGAGTTAGTATTTTATACTTGCAAAGAAAAGATAGCAATCTTTTTTTAACCAATCTTTCAATAATCTTCGACAACGTGGGGAGAAGTGCGATAGTTCGAAGCTTGATCTTTATCACCTCCTATGTGCAAAGGAATAATTATCGCAGTCTTAAGGCAGCTTGGAAAGACTCCAAGTTGAAGTGACTTGTTAATCAAGTTAGTCAGATGGCTTAGGGTGTTTACCGGTAGATTTGAAAACATTTTCAGAGTAAGCCCATCCGTTCCAGCAGATGATTTGTTTTTAATCTCATTAATTGTGTTACAAAGCTCGGCCAATGATACAGGTGGAATGAAGAAACTGTGTACATTTTCGTTTCTGAGATAAGAAAAAGGATCGTGGGAAGGAGTTATGGAGCTCACTAAGTTCTTTGCTACATTAACAAAGAAGTTGTTTAAGTTCTCTGGAAAAGTAGGAATTTTGTTAGATGAAGAGGCCCGGTCCCTTAATTCATTTACAATAGACCAAGTTTCTTTAGCAATGTTACTCGCATTTCCCAATCTTCTATTGTAATACATATCCTTGGCAGCTTTGATAGTTTTAATATAAGTTTTCCTGTACAGTTTTTCATAATTTTGGAAGGAGACGCTATCTGAGAATTTTTTTAAATATGATAAACAGCGCATGTTCTTAGAAGATAATCGTAAGCCTCTAGTAGACCAAGGTTTGTGTTGCTTCACTTTAGTAGGCCTGAGAGGAAAGGATTTGAATGCAAGATCAGACACTATCTTTACAAATCTAGAGAATTCTGAGTCGATGTCATCAGATAGAAAATTCCAGACAGATTTTAGACACAACTCATTGAAATTTTGGAAATTTTTATCTCCGAAAATACGGCCTAATTTGCGCGAAACATTTTTACTTTTGGATTTTAGGGGAAATGTAGTTAATATTGCTTCATGGTCAGAAAAACCTGAATTAAAAACAGTACAGTCAACGATTTTCGGATCAAAAGATGAAGTGACATAGTCGATGGTGGTACAACTAGTTTTAGTTATTCTGGTTGGCGCGTTGACGTGCATGATTATTCCAAAAGAATCAAAAATGTTCTGAAGAGATTCTTTTGCAGCACAAACACTGGAGTAGTCAATATTCAAATCACCACATACAACTAATTTACCATTTAAAGGAAGGGATTCAAGTAAGCTCAGTAAATTTTGATAAAAAATTTGCAAGTCCACATCAGGTGTTCTATAAATACAAATAATGAAAATGTTATAAAAATTATTACAAACAATGGAAAATTCAAAATGTTTCTCAGATAATAAACGATCAAATTTAGTCACTGCTGAAAAGTCGTTATTTGTTGACATTATTACATAGTAGCTTACGTAACAAGTCCCGAAAGTGGTCTTTTACTGGACGAGCGGGCAATTGCAGGCCGAGCCGCAGGCGAGGCCTGCAAGCCTGTGAGTCCAGTAAAAGCACTTTTGGGACGTATTACGTACAATATTTTTTTTAACCGGTCAGAATTTAGTAATTTCCAGTTTATTTTTGGATCAAAAAATCTCATTTTGTCGGACCGGGCCAGAAAATAAAAATGAGTCCGGTAAAAGCTTTTACCGGACTATCGTGATAGTCCGGTAATAGTATTATACGTTACAAGGTCGGTAGGTGACTTATTACAGTACGAGTTAGTTTACGGTCGAAGTGATAATATAAAATTGAATAACATTGACTTCTTTTTAAATATGGATGTAAAAGTAAGTAATTAATTATTTTCATTTTATAGTCATTTTGGTGTTCTTAGATGTCAAAAATTAAAAAAGTAATTGTCTTCCCTTAAGCAATCAGAGCAGCGTTGCTAGGCAACACATTACAGTACCTGATACCGTAATGTTTTACTTACCGGTGCCAAATTAATTATAGGGAAGTGTATTTACTGGACAGGATGAAATAAAAGCTTTTACCACACTCATTTTTATTTTCTGGCCTTGTCCGACAAAATGAGACTTTTTGGCCTAAAAATAAACCGGAAAGTACTAATTTCTGGCCGGTTTAAAAAAAAGATATTTTTTTCTGATTTTAGCCATATATAATACTTACGCAAAATTTTGAAGTATACAGATAAGACACCAAAATATTCTACATTACTCTGATAAGTGCCTCTAGTAAAGCTACTCCTCATCCCAAACCATTAGGACACATCTGTCAGCCGTGACAGTATGTACTGATTAAAACAATAGTAAAAGAGAAGAAAAAATAGTATTAATCTATTAATCGTACATATTGTCACATACGATAATAGGGTAGTTTAATTGTTTGATATTTTATTGTATTATTTTGTATTATTTTTAATTGTAATTATCCAGGCCAAAGTCAGTACATTTCAAGGCGACCTTATATAGTTTAATTCTTATTCTCACTAGCGTAAGAATTGGCTATACAAGAGCGTCGTTGAGGTCGTACTCGGGGAGTTCGGAGTCTGAGGTTGTCTGTAAGAGTCACCCTTTGGGGTGTCCCTAAAACAGACCCTTGGGTCTGGGCCGTTGTGACTCTTGACGTATTTGCGTGAGTAAGTGTGACATGCCACCATGTAGTTTATTTGGTAAGATCGGATTAGATTATTGTATTTAGTTATTCCTTATTCATATTGTTTATTGTTGATTGTTATTGCTTATTTAATCGTTAATATATTTGTTGTTTGTTTCCTGTTGTTTATCTCATCTTCCCCGTGGTTAGTTTTCTGCCTTCAGCAGGATACCTAACCAGGGGGTAGATAACTACGACCTGGGTGGGAAGTGCCTTTAGTAAGCTACCCCTTATCCCAAAACACTATGGCACATCTCCAATCCCCCCAGGCGTGACAATATTAATATGTATTTTCCTCAGGGGCGCACTCTGTTGGTGACTTTCCAGAAGGGTGAATCGCCCTTAAGAAAATCGGTTGCTAAGATTAGTTTGGAGTTTATGTTAAATAGTTTTTTGTTAGATTGTAAAAACAATAAACACATTGAAAAGTTGTGTATAAAATAAATGATTTGAATGGAAAATGGTTACAGTTAAATATGAAGACTAAAAAGACTAATTAAAAAAAACTAGGAAAAGATATAAGAAGGAAATTGGAACCAGACTAGAAAAGAAGCTTAAACGAGCATAATAGGAATTTTCTTGAACTAGAAGCGTAAACTGAATAAAGAAGAAGAGGAAAAAGAAGGAAGAAAACTAAAATCTTTATTGCAATAGCAGCTGATTTTCATAAGGTGCAGAATCCACAATATGGAGATTTTATAGAGGGGAAAGTATCACAGGGAACAGTTCCATATCAATTTATTCATATCATTTGTCTCGCTATCTCGATCTTTTAATCTCTCTCTTTCTGGCTTTATTTCTTTCTGTCCGTCTCTTTGTTTCTTTATTTCTTTTTCTTTCTCTCTTTCTTGAAAAGTATATTAAAAAAGTCGGGAACTAAACATCCGGAAAATAGAGTATTACGGCTTAGGTATATATAAATCCTTTATTTAGTCCATTTGGCTAATTTACATTTCACGTCATTGCAATAATAATAATGAGAATGTTATATGTGTAAACATATATACATATCTATATACAATACATAAACTACTATACTCATTTGCACATTATACATCTTTACGTCCTTACACATTCTAATACATATTTAATGAATACACAAAAAACACTACACATACTAAAACATTTGTAAACCTATCATACTTTATACTAAATCGAAACAAACAAAATGAGGAAGTGGCCGCTAGGTATTTCATTGATGAAGAAAATATGATTTTAACTGTGCCTTGAAGGATGTTAATGATGTTAAACGTTTGATCTCTTCTGGCAGATTATTATAGCTATCAAGTCCCTTGAAAAAAACTGAATTTTGGGTATGTGTTAATGTTACTTGTTGAATATGGAAGTCAGTTCTGGATCTTGTATTGTATCCGTGGATTTGGTCATTGTACATAACTTTTTCTTGCAGATATGTTGGGGAAATTTTATTTCTTATTTTGAAAATTAGGATTAATGTTTGGTAGAGGAGAAAGGAATTAATTGGTAACCATTTTAGTTCCTTCAACATATCTCTTATTGGTGTACGTCTTTTGCAATTTAAAATTATGCGCATGGCTCTATTTTGTAGTTTCTGTAAACGAGCTAATTCATTTTGTTTCAGTAGAAATAGAATTGTAGAACAGTATGTATAACTTTTTTTTCTAAATGTAATCTTTACTAATCTTATTATTTTGTTGGTACTTGAAACTCGTTTAGCGTTTCTATTACATTATTAAATAACATCAAGGTACTTTATAAGATCAGCTTGTGTGTCCCTCCGACCGTGTGCACTAGAACTCTTGAACGGATAATTACAGAGTCATGAAATTTGGTGTATAGAATATTTATGTTATAGGAACGAACCATATTTATTTTGATATAGATCGGATAACTGTAACGGTAAAATTTTAACGGTTTTCCAAAACTCGTGTATATAATGCATATTTCCCTCTGTTTGTGGGCGCTATAAATAACTCTTGAACGGAGGGTCATAGGGTCATAAAATTTAGTATATAGAATCCTGATGTCATGGGTAAAAACACTATTGATTTTGCTTTAGATCAAATAACCCTAACGGTTTTCCGAAACTCTTGTAAATAATGCATACTTCTTCCATTGACGTTGTTTTGAAGTTATACTTCTATTCGGACACTCTGTGGAATGTATTAGTGTGTGGGCTGTCCCAACTAATCGACAAGCCCACTTACTTGCCCAGAGCTGCCAATCACAGTTCTAATACTCTGGATCTTTTTCTGACTACTCACCCTGAGCAATATAATGTAAATGTTCTGTCTCCCCTAGGTAACTCTGATCATGCTGTAGTAGAAGTCAAATGTCCAATAGAACCTCACCCATTCGAGGCACCACCCAAGAGAACTTTTTGGAACTTAAAAAAAGCAGATTGGGAAGGCCTTCGAGACTAATTTGCAAGTTTTTCTTGGAATCCAGTCTGCTTTATTAACAAAGATCCATCGGCAGTTTGCAACAGTATAACTGAAATTATTCAGTGTGCCATGGAAGCTTACATTCCTCACTTTATCAAACGCTTAAAAGCCAAACAGAAGCCATGGTTTAATAAAGATTGCGATGTAGCTCGGAAAGCTAAGATCAAGTCCCACAAATTATTTATACAAAATCCATCAGAAGAAACAAAACAGGATGATATAAACGCTAGAAACAGATACAACACCACTATTTCCCATTCCAAAAGTCTCTTTGACGCCCGAATGAGAGAGAAAGTAATGTCAAACCCTAATGGAAGCCGGTCCTTTTGGACTCTCGCCAAACATATCAACAACAATTTCACAACTAGTTCGTTCCCTCCACTCACATCAGATGACGGCTCAATAGTTACGTCCTCCACAGCAAAGGCAGAACTCTTTGCCAAAATATTCTCTTCGAACTCGACACTTAACCCACCGGACAACATAGAGCTACCTTCTATTCCACGGGCTCCCCACACAATGAAAAATATCATATTTAGGGTTAAGCGGGTGCAGAGAGTCCTTGCTACTCTAAATACCAACAAAGAAAGCGGCCCCGTTGAAATACCTGCTTTACTCTTAAAATGTTGTGCTCCTGAACTAGCGCCAGTTTTCACTAAGCTATTTCAACTATCATATGATACTGGTATTTTTCCAGAATCCTGGAAAACTGCTCGAGTACAACCAGTCCCCAAGAAAGGCTCTAAAACCCAGCCTTCTAATTACAGACCCATAGCTCTCCTATCTGTTATTAGCAAAACTATGGAGAAATACGCCAATCACGAGATCCTGAGCTACCTTGAGACAAACAACCTTTTAAGTGACAGGCAATATGGTTTTCGCCAACAAAGGTCAACAGCCGATCTACTAGCATATGTAACTCATGTCTAGAGTGATGCCATCCACCGCTATGGGGAGACTCAAATAGTATCACTGGACATCTCAAAAGCATTTGATCAAGTGTGGCATGCAGCTCTTTTGAACAAACTGCCTTCATACGGACTCTCGCAAAACCTTTGCAGATGGATATCCAACTTTCTCTCCAACAGGCACATCCAAGTTGCTGTAGATGGACATTCTTCCAACCTCTACAAGATCAACGCTGGAGTTCCCCAAGGATCGGCTCTAGCTCCTACTCTATTCTTATTACATATTAATGATCTACTAGAAGCCACTAATAACCCGATACATGGTTTTGCAGATGACAGCAACCTACACTGTAGCAAAGCGCACAACCGTCCCATACCTCTAGATATTCTGGAAGAGGACAGAAGATCCACAACGGCTTCTCTCAATCAAGATTTGAGAATTGTAGACGAGTGGGGAAGAAAGAATCTTGTTAATTTCAACGCTTCCAAGACAAAGACATGTTGTCTATCCAACAAGAGGCAAACATGCGACTCATCCATTACAATCAACGATCAGACACTAGTAGCGGGCGACTCCATTACGCTGGTTGGTATAACAATCTCCCAGGACTTACTCTGGAACGAACATATTGCATCCATAGCAACTGCAGCAGGAAAGAAATTAGGCTTTCTGTTTAGAGCACGGAAATATTTTTCTCCATCCAACTTGGCTACTCTTTACAAAGCCCAAATACGGCCTAATCTTGAATACTGCTCGCATGTATGGGGTTCGGCGGCTCCGTCAAGGCTCGGAGTTCTGGATGCCATACAGAGAAGGGCAGTTCGACTAATAAACGACACCAGTATCACCAAAAACCTAGCCCCATTATCCCACCGAAGAGCAGTGGCTGATCTTTCCTTGTTTTACCGATACATAAACGGATTTTGCTCAGAAGAACTCCGCTCTATAATGCCTCCACTTGCCAGACCAGCCAGAGCAACGCGACGTGCCAACTCCATGCACCTTTATACTGTTCAATGCCCGACATCGAGAACGAGTCGATTCGATCGTTCCTTCATCCCCAGGGTCTCCAGATTGTGGAACTCCTTACCTCCCCACGTCTTTCCCACTCGTCCTAACTTGCAGGCCTTTAAATCCCAAATTAATAAATTACCTCTTCTGCCCCAATAGATGTTCTCGGTACATTTGTATTTAGGTCTATACCTACGAGGACATCCTTAATAAAAAAAAAAAAGCTAAATGGGAAAAATCATTACATATGTAATGGTGTGAGTAAGAGAGAGAGACAGAATCACATATAAGGTATATTGTTCGGTAAAAACAAAGGTGAAATATTTACTACATGTTATTAGTCATCACTATAAGTCCTTTAAATACCGTTTAAACATTTATTGCATTGAAAAGAGATAGATATACAACAAACAGTCTGAGCCAATCTGAGCTATTGTTATTGTATTACATTGACGTATCGCATTATGTTTGACATATTATTTTATAATTCTGCCCAGTAAGTATACATATTAAGTTTAGTATTTTATATTAATAATAATATTCAGTAATGAGTATTGTATTATAGTCTAAAATACCGTCACATGGTTGCATTATAACCTTCACTATGCTTTTAAGTCGAAGACATGCGTGTGAGTTAAAACCTGTTCCTGCAAAGTTACTGAAAAGTGCAGTTCAAAGTGCGTTAAAATTTTGTAAAAGTGTGTACCTATATGTTGTTAGAAAATGTTTTGCATTGTTTTCTAGTGTTTTAAAATCTGTAATAGCCCACGGTAAGCAAATAGGATTTTGTAAACACTTTTTTTCTACATTTTTCGTTTTACTGTTTGGTTTTCGTGTTTGAAGTAAGGACACACATCAACTGGTCTTATTTTTCTAAGTATTTATTTAATTGAATACAGTTAATTTAAAAAAAAATTATATCTACTTGCCTGTGTTTGTACCTAGTTATTAAGTTTTATTAGTTAACAGTGCATCGAAGTATAACTTCTGCCGGCAGTCCCACTGACTGCCACACCTTTTTTTTGTCTATTATATCGTAAGCTTACAAATATTTAATATTTAAAACAAAAAGATCTGATATCTCTATAAATGTGGATTTATCAGTTTTAGCATATTTGCTACACAATTATTAACAAAAACTGACAGAACTCAAGTTTAAAAGCACTGAATTGTATGAAAATTTTTGGACACCGATTTGCATTTTACTAATTAATTTACTAAAGTTTTACATAATTTATTACGCGTTTACCGCTTTCTTTAAACTTTATACACGGTAATTAATTTTAATTAGAAAAAGAGATTTCACACTTATGCCCCTGTAAATTTCCTCAATCATTTTGAAGGCATTTCATTGCCTATACATTTTCATGCTTTGAGAACTTTTAGGAAGTTTGATATTTCGGAAGAGATTTTTTCTGTTTTTACTCATTTCTTCCAAGCGTACATCGATCAGTAATCGAGTTCGAGACTTTTTACTTAGAAGTACATTGTTATGAACTACTTCAAACAAACTAAAATAGTTTGTTTAAAGGCGAGTCTCTATGGAAGTTTGATCAGTAATTATTTATATTATTTGTGGTTGTTAATAAATATTTTATTCAAAGGAACCATCAACTAACGCACAATTCAAATACTTAATTAATAAAAATTCAACGCCGAAAACTTTTGAAAATATTTACTGTTTTATAACTTAACTTTGCTTCTATATTTAAAGGCATTCATTTGTATCTAGAGAATTCTTTGCATTTCTTTATTTCTATCAAAGTCTTGAAGAAAGAAATATCAAAGCACGATTTAATGAAATTACTGCAATGTCAAACTTTGAAACTGAGAAGTTTGCGTTTTCTTCGCATTTGATGTAATATTGTTGTACCAGACTGTAGTCAATTATTTGTGTTTTACGTTGTACATTTTAATTATAAATTTTAAATTGCATTTTTCTCTTCCACCAAATTCGCAAACCACAAACCAACAAAAAAGTATTATAACATAAGTTTGGAAATCATCCAAAAATAATATTTGGAGCTAAAACCCACATTTACCGAATTATTTGCCAAAAGATTAATGAATTTGTACTGAAATTTATAAAATTTAATTATGTACTCTAAATTTAAAACTAACGTGTCGAGAGAATTTTTCAAGAAGCAAATTAATGCCGAAGAAAAAAAGGAGAAATAAAATTGATTTTTTCCACAAATTTAGCCCACATTTTCGAGGTCCTTATAGTAAAGTTATCATTTATAATAATATTTCGAAGCGGTTAAAGCTAAATATAGGATCATATACGATTTATTCAACCCAATACAGATTCACAAAATATTTCTCTTAATTAACATCCTGTTTTATTCAGAAATAGCTACCAGTGCCTGATTACAATCTCATTGATCATTTAATAGAAGATAAACACTGCTAGGCGTCAATTTATGATTTTGTCGGAATTCAAATGATAGGTAAGTGTAAATCAGTAATACCGAAATATCCGATTAATACCTCTGCAAATTTGACGTGAAACTAAATCGGTATTTGTATTTAGAATGGCAGACTACATCAATATTGCAAGAGAGGAGCACTTAGCCATTTGTTATGCATTCATGCCAAGAGCCAGTCCCAAGGTCTAAAGAGGTTACAATCCCGACTCTCATAATTCTATCGTCTTCCCTTCGTGCCACGGTTTGACTTAGCTGTTATTTGCATTATGTATACTACACATCCTGAATCATAGTACCTGTCTCTATATCAAATAAAATGATTTAAACGACTAAAATCAGATTTATTAGCTTTTATTTTTCAATAAAAACACTTAATATGAAGATTGACTATTAAATATCGAGACTTCGCGCGCAGAAGACGTCCTCGAGGGGTAAACAAGAGAATACAGCGTTGGATAGCTGGAATTATCCACTTTGATCTACCCAGCGTCATTCCTAATTATTGAATTTTTTCTTATTTCATTTTTTTTCCAATCTTTACGATTTTTTCTAGTATTTTCGATTGATTTTCTGTTTTTTTTTTGGTTTTATCAAACTGTTTCCAAGTGTTTTTTTGTTGTATTTTACAATTTACAAGCATAGTACATAACTCGAGTGTTCAATCGTTTTACACACTCATGCGTAATTTTCTCAGTAGTCTTTAAACCGTTACTTACCACACTTGTTATGTTGTATTTTTTTTGGCTGTTGTAGTTGTTAGAAACGAACATGTTTTTCTCTCGTGCCGATAACAATGTGTTCGAAAAATACGAGCAACAAATCAATGTGAAATTTCTTGTTAAATTAAAAATGACTCCGAGTGAGTTGTTGAAAGTGGTGTATGGTGAGAATTTTCTATCTCGTGCGCGTATTTTCGAGTGATATAGGTCAAGGGGTTTTCTTAAACCCGGGAAAGCACCGAAAATGGTCAACGTCCAGGTCGACTTGTCTCTGTTTCAACATCGCATTGCTAAAACTGAAAACGCAGATAAAGAAAATCTGTGCGAATTACAATTTTATATCGTTAATACTAATCTCATCTGATAAATTTTGTAGGAGATGCTCGTATTGCAGATTCATCAACCGTATATTATACTTACTTAGTGTGTGCAGATCGTCGAATGAGCATCCGGATGATTGCCGAGGCTGTAAACGCCGATAAAGAAACGGTTAGAAAAATTTAACTCGAGGAATTACACATGACAAAAGTCTGTGAAAAGTTGGGGGCAAAAAACCTGACCAAAAGCTCGTGTGTCAAGTTAGGTGAGGCGTCCATTGAGGCAACAGTGGGAAGGGGCTGTCCGCAGGGAGGGGTACTGTCGCCTCTGCTGTGGTCAGCACTTGTGGATGACCTCCTTAAAAAACTCTTCAATGAAGGCCTTCACTGCCTAGGCTTCGCAGATGATATGGCCATAATCATTCAGGGGAAGTTTCTGGGCATAGTCTCAGAGCGGATGCAGTCCGCAATGAATACAGTACAAGTGGTGCAAGGATGAAGGCCTAACAGTCAATCCACAAAAAGCATCAATTGTTCCATTTACTAATAAAAGAGCGTTACAAGGTTTAAAACAAATAACGCTCAATAACGTGCTGGTTCCAATGGCCACAGAGGCCAAATACCTGGGTGTGGTATTTGACCAGAGGCTATCATGGAAGCAACACATTCAAAAGGTCACACATAAAGCTACAATAGCCCTTGGTAGGTGTAGACAATTGTGTGGCAAGAACTGGGGATTGAACCCTAAAATGAACCTATGGTTGTATACACAAGTCATTAGACCAATGTTAACCTATGGTTCGGTGGTGTGGTGGAATAGAACGCAGTAGTCCGAGGTGATCAGGCAGCTGCAAAGCATTCAAAGGCAGGCATGTCTGAATGTTACAGGTGCCATAGGAACCGCCTCAACGGACGCAAGGTTCTACTCAACCTACCACCATTGCACATTTACATTCAGGGCGAGGCTATGGCAACTGCTCACAGGCTGCTACAAGGCCAGGCCCCCATTATCTTATTAAAAGGCAAAAAGCAAGCAGAGTTATACAATAGGGTTAAGGCAGATCAAATAATAAGCATGCCTCAGGACAGGATAGTCCCCGCCAGGTATAACTTTGTGAGAAACTTTCGAGTAAAAATACTGGAAAGGGACTCATGGAATAATGGCCCCCCAATCCAAGGGGAGTCAATTTGGTATACCGATGGCTCAAAGACTGAGAAAGGCACAGGGTCAGGTATATACAGTAGAGGACACAGGATAAAAGCCCAACTAAGTCTAGGTGCGTATGCCACAGTGTTTTAGGCTGAAGTAATGGCCATACAACACTGTGCAACGGAGATCGTAAGTCAGGGTATAACGGGTAAAACCGTAGTCATATACTCGGACAGCCAAGCAGCTCTAAAGGCGATAGTCTCAGCACAAATGAGCTCACAGCTGGTGTGGGACTGCGTTGGGGCCCTGACACATGCCGCAAGTCAAAATTCTCTGACACTGGCATGGATACCAGGACACTCAGGGTTTCGGGGCAATGAGAAGGCTGATAAATTGGCCCGTGCGGGAGCTAATACCCCAATGATTGGCCCGGAACCATTCGGCGGAGTTGCTGATACATTCAGAAAGGCAGCCATTGAGAAATGGAGGCTAGAGAAGGCCCAGGAGTGGGAAAAATCACCGGGCAAGCGACAAGCCAAAGTCTTCATAAAGGGACACTCGGCGAAGTTTACTGCAGAGCTGCTATCACAAAGGCGAAACGATGTCAGAATGATTGTCAGTCTCTTGACAGGATATTGTAGGCTCAAGAAACACATGAGTCAGTTGAACTTAGCAGATGAAGACATCTGTCGATACTGCCAAGAGGAGGAGGAGACCGCATTTCATGTCCTATGCCAATGCGAAGGCCTTGCAAGGACGCGGTATCTAGTACTGGGAGAGGAGAAACCGGCTGCTCCAAGTTATGTGGAGTGGCCACTGTCAAGGCTATTAAGTCTCATTAAGAGGGCAGGGCTGGACAAGGTTCTCTAATCCTATTCTTGAGATAATGGGTGGTCACAATAGATCTGCAAAGGTCGCGGTGATACAGGCTAACAGCAAACCCAATAAACATCTAATCTAAACATCTAATCGTGTGTCAACAGATCTACTCAGATTTCCTTGAAAGATTTAAATAAGATACCAGACTGATGAAAAAGATTATTACTTGCAACGAAACCTGAATTTTTCAACACGATATTGAAACACAGCGGAAATCGATGAACTGGAAGACGACTGAATGAGTTCCAGAGGGTCAGACTGTTAACCAGACTTACCATTTGTCAGTCCTGGAAACACTGCGAGAACGAATTCATAAGAAACGGCCCAAGTTGTAAAAAAAACTCGTGGATTTTGCACCAGGATAACGTGCTATTTGTGACGCAGTATTTGGCCAATAAACGAACTCCAGTGCTCGAACACGCGCCGTGCTCGCCAGATTAGACACCGTGCGACAGAGCTCCTAAAGGCCCTCACCAAAGAAGACTTTCAGCACAGATTTGTTTAATGGAAAATGTATAAAAAGGTGGGTGGCAAGGAGAGAGGACTTTATTGATGGGGAGCATTCGAATGTAGAATAATTTTTATAATAAAACTCTTTTTCGTAATCAGTCTCGCTATTTAATAACCAGACCTTGTATTTTTCATTGTACCTATTGTAACAATTCGAAACTATACATTTTTTCATTTGACGATATGGATTTAATGGAAACTCATTTCTGTCAGAAATAAAAATAAATAATTCGTCTTTATAATTTAAAATGTTTGTAAGTTCAGTTTATAATAACACAAATTGAAAGAGATTTAAATGAACAATACTAGTAGTTCGAGGAAGTAATTTTAATTTTAACAAGCTTTCATCGAAACTTTTTTTGACATCATCTCTAATGCAAGCCAATTTCTATTAAGAAATTGTAAAGATATTTTTATATTGAAGCGAAAATATGTTGTTTGTTTTGCTGTGCTCTGTACTAAAACAAAACTTCTACACTGAATAATATTTTAAAGACTTTTAATCGTCTTAAAAGAACTAATTGAAAACAACAATAACGTTAATGGATTGCTTTATTCACACTCAACTTTCAACTGAGAATTATGAAGCAGTAGTTGGTATAAAACAACAGAATATACTTATGTTTTTGTCAATTTGTAAAAACCGATTATAAATTTTCTGTTAATCTTCGTATCCCACGCAGAAATGTATTCTAGATTGACATTCTATAAGTTCTAAAAAGAGACTTCATATCATAAAACCGCTAATATTCTTTGAATAAACTCTTCTATTTTATCAATTAATTAGCTGTTTCAAATCAGTCGACAGATTATGGTTATGAATATAAAATAAGGATTATAAAGTAACTTGAGTTCAAAATTTCAGTCTAGGGGGTATATCTTAACACAAAGCTAAAATTTGCTGTGATAATATATAAGATAAAATTAATACTGAAACTCGTGTAATAATCACGTGGAGTTTTATCGTGTCTATATGTTTTTTTTTACAATAGGGAATATGCAGGCAATTTTTTTATTTTTTTTATTCAATGTTCATTTCATATTAATATAGAAAAAAAAATAAACATAGCTGTAAGAGTAGTAATTATTTTTTCATAAAATCTTAAAAATATTGGTTTAATTTGACAAGTTCAAACGCTCCTATTTCTCGCGCGCTTGAGGCGTGACGTCATAGGGCACGTCCTGTCAGTTTATTGTTTGCATTGAGAGTTAGTTTGATAGTTAACAAGGTGTTTTAGTCTAAATATCGCGTAATAATCATGAAAGAAGAAAAAGAGCCATTTTATAGATATTGCATGGTACCAATGTGTCCGAACACTATAAAAAGTGCTTTCACAAAACCGTCGTTGTCCGTCATTGCTGTTGATGACTCTTAGTACTTTTTGACATAAAAATATCAGAAAACTAAGCTAGAATAGCAATACAACCAATCTTTTTTTCCAACACAACCTGAATGTCTGAAAATAAATCACAGGTGACTGACAGGACATGCCCTATGACGTCACGTTTCAAATCGATTAGTGGTGTGGCATTTTACAAACTTGAATTTCGCTCGTAAATTTTTTACTTTTTGATTTATGTTTTAAATAATTAAATCCATATTAAATTAGAAAATAACGAATAGAGTGTAATAATAGGACCTTAAAAGTTCAGGAAAAAAAATCAGGCCATTTTATTTTTTATGCATATTCCCTATTTAGATGGTCATATAAGTTTTTGAAGTTATACTTCTTATCATGGACTTGATTTGTGTGGGGTTAAATGGGAAAAATCATTACATATGTAATGGTGTGAGTAAGAGAGAGGCAGAAACACATATAAGGTATCAGTACATTGAAAAGAGATAGATATACAACAAACAGTCTGAGCTAATGTTTTGGAATATCATAGTGACGTATTACATTGTGCTTGACAGATTATTTTATAATTCTGTCGCGTAAGTAAACATATAAAGTTTAGTATTATATATTAATAATATTAATCATAATATTCAGTAATGAGTATTGTATTGTAGTCCATACTACCGTCACACATTATATTTTGCTCTATGGGGTTTTGTAAACACTTTTTTTGTACATTGATCGTTGTACTGTTTAGTTTTCGTGTTTAAAGTAAGGACACACATCAACTGGTCTTATTTTTCTAAGTATTTATTTAATTGAATACACTTCATTTAAAAAAAAAATTTCTACTTGCCTGTGTTTGTAGTTTGTAGTTATTAAGTTTTATTAGTTAACAGTGCATAGAAGTATAACTTCTGCCGGCAGTCCCACTGACTGCCACACCCTTTTTTTTATTGTTTATTTCACGTTTTGAAAGTGCTTCACTAAACAGAAGTGTTTTAGTGAAGAAAAACTTAATCAATCTTAAAAAAGCTGCTTTAGCTATTGCTGTTTAAACTAATTGATTTTTCTATGATAATTCAGTAAACTTTAACAGATTGTCTACATGGAAAATAAAGATCACACAAACGTTTCTGAAGTCTACCAAGTTCTTTCAATTATTATTATTACTACATTATGCATAGGTGGCACAGCCGTTCAAACAAATTATTATTATTATTATTTATTTATTTATTATTATTATAATCATATTAGTGACAACAATTTTAACAGATATGACAATAATACAATGTTTTTGACTTAAGAACTAATACATATGTGATACCCAACCCTACAGACAGTCAGGGTTGTCTTGTATCAACTATGTGTGTGTGTGTGCGTGTCATTAGAAGTAAGAATGCGTGTGAGTGTTATGCTTGTGCGTGTGTTAATAGGTATAATTAGGCGTACGCTCACGCGGTTTTGTGTGTGTGTGTGTGTGTGTGTGTGTGTGTGTGTGTGTGTGTGTGTGTGTGTGTGTAAACGAGTGGTGTGCTTGAGAGAGACCCAAGGTCGCCTTGGGAACTGCAATTTATTTTATTTTTTTGTAGATACTTGAAAGCTATTTCTATGATACAAAGGTGCAGCTTATCATAATATCCAAACTTAATAAAGGTTATATATGTTTGCGTTTCCTATAATATTATTTTTAACAGCAATCGAAATTTTTTTAAAATTGCGTACTGTTTTAAGGTGTGCTGGAAGCGTGTTATAGAATCTCGGACCGTCGTAATTTAACTGTCTCTGACAAATTCGTTTGTTGTATCTCTCACATGTGAGATAGCCCTGGATGTTGGCTCGTGTAGGGTAATTGTGACTGATTGTAGTTTTTTTTTCTATATTTTTGTGAATATTACAAATAGCCGTGTGTATGTAGAGGCCTCTGGGATTAAGAAATCTATTATTGGAATATAATATGTTTGTCGGATATTGCCTATCAAGTCCCATAAATGTTAATACAAAATATAAGCTAGAACTTATTAAAGTCTACCTAAGGAATTTTTAAAAGTATTTACAGAAGTCGCGTCGACCACAAAATCAGGAAGTGCGATTCAATCTCGAATGCCCCATCCAGACTCTCCACCAGGCTACACAAGAGAAGTGTATCAAATGGAACCAATCATTTGGAATCCAAAAAATCCATATCACAAGAATAAAAATAAAGTGAACGACACTTGAGACCGGTTAAGCAAAGAACTAAATATACCTGTTCAGGTGTTAAAAACAAAAAAACATCATTAAAGCAACATTTCGAGGGTTCCTGAGAAAATAGCTTCAATTAAAAGCGATGCTTACTCGAAGAATCAATAAAAAGTTACTCATATGATGGCTATTTTTACGATTTGTAAGCCAGATTTATTATTTCTTAGAATAAGATTCCATTTATTTTCTTTGTTCAAAATCTAAAGTTGTTCCCAACAAACCAACTGACCATCTCGTGCGGTATAAGCTATGCGCTGCCGTTTTACTGTCAAAACTTTTACAAGTTACCTTTATCATAATATTTCTCTTCACAAAATACTCGTGTGGTCAAAATCTGAAATTGCATTAAGCATATACGCTGCATTCGGCATTCAAAACATTTACCGTATTATATAAAACTTCGAATGTATCCTAGTTGCATTATTTACATTAAATATTAGATTTTATTTATTATGTGTGCTATTTTGATGTGTACATACTTCTGTTAAAGAAGCTTATTTAAACACAGAAATATTATTTTAATTCTTTATTTTATTGTTCCACGATTGGAATTAAAAAAAAAAATCGAAATTCAAATCTTTCAACCCCAATAATTACCACTGGATTATCATTAGTGACATCAAAGTTCAACAAAAAGTCTCTTAGATGTCCAATGTATGAAAAATATATGAAATATGACTACGGTAATGCTAAATATTAAGAAAAATAGGTAGAAACGGACGGAAACTACTGACAGATTAAGAAAAAACGTCTAACACACTATTTCTGGGTTACCTAAACGCAAACGTATTTGTCAGTGCATCTTAGGCTGGGCGCAGACGCTCGGTTTCCTGATTCGGTTTCCGGATCATGAATTCAGATTCGGAATCCTGTGTGCCTAGCGCATACATCCGTTTTTTTGTATTAGGAATTTATACTGTCAGTTCAAATAGCGACGTTGCTGTGAAATCATTAATGGACGACGACCCTGAATTGATTGCTATTGCACTTTTACTGGCACTAGATATGAAGAAGAAGAGAAAACGACGTTATTAGGTTTTTTCCGTTCTTACGACCCAAACGCATGGAATGAATTTCGAAATGAACGTCGGGTTTTTTTTCCGTTTGGAAATAGTTAGGACGTGTGCGCCTTGTTGAACATTTTGTATGTAAATGAAGCATTCAGGTTTCAGAATCTGAATTCCTGATCCGGAAACCGAATCAGGAGACCGAGCATTTGCGCCCAGCCTTAAAGTCGTGATGGCTTATTATAGGAGCAGGTAGGCACGTATAAGTACAATTATACTAGATGGGCAATATGTAACTGATTGATTTATATCTTATATAATTGTAACTAGAAATAAAATAAGTCCATTTTTCATCTTTATACTTTATTGAAATTTTCAATGAAAAATAATATCTAATAATAATAATAATAATAATACGTTTATTTTCAACAGGTATACACCCAATAACAGAAAATAATACAATCAAAATAAAAAAAAAGATTAATACCAAGTAGTGCATAGATTTGCCTAATAAATAAATCTTACATCCTATATCTTATCTATCTTGTGCATCTTTGTAAGCATTTAACAAACTTTGTATGTTATCATTATTTAAATCGCAATTTTGACAGATGGTATTAAATAATTTACACATTTGAAATAATGGAGACCTAATCAATACGTTTGAATGACATTGCGGAGTGTAAAAAAAAAGTTCGTTTCGAGATGATATTCTAGGTACCAATATATCAAGCTTGCTTAATACATAAGGGCAATCAATTTTATTATTTATAATCTTATGCAGGAATGACAAAGATGCACAATTGCGCCTATCCATCAAAAGTTCCATGTCAAATTGTTGTATCAGTAAAGTATGGTCAAAGCCTCTTTCAGGATAATGACCATGGGTCTTAAAATAAGCATACTTTAAAAATTTCCTCTGAACGGATTCTAAGGCTTGTATGGAATTTTGATAGATAGGCGACCAAATTACTGAACCATATTCGAGTTTGCTTCTAATAAATGTAATGTATAAGGTTTTTAGAGTTGAGACACTAGCAAAGCTAGACCAATTGCGAACACAATAACCCAAAGTTTTTGACGCTGCTTTTGTAATGTCTGTAATGTGGTCACTGAAAGTAAAAGAACTGTCAAATTTAACACCGAGATCTTTTATAGTGCTACACCTATCTAAAGTTTGGTCATTAAGAGAGTAATTGAAAGTATATGGATCATTACGACGAGTATATGAAACAACTTTACATTTAGATATATTTAAGTGAAGAGAGTTAGTAGAACACCAACTGTTGAGGGTCTCTAACGTGTTTTGCAATAGGTAGCAATCTTCTATACGGTCAATTTTTCCATATACTTTTAAATCATCAGCGAGTATAAGATGCATAGATTTCAATTTGTACGATAGGTCATCGATAAAAATTAAAAATAATAACGGACCCAAATTGGACCCCTGTGGTATTCCAGAAGTTGAAACAAATTGATGAGATCTAAATCCGCCGTATTCAAAAACAAGTGTTCGCCCGATGAGATAGCTCTGTAAGATTGAAAGTAAATGGGGTGCAACACCCCTTGCTCTCAGTTTGGATAGAAGTAGAAAATGATCAACTTTATCAAAAGCCTTTTGAAAATCAGTGTAAATTACATCTACTTGTCCCACATGATCTAACACCTCTGCGGTAAATTGGGTAAAGCAAATTGAATTAGTTATTGTAGATTTTTTTGTCATAAACCCATGTTGATATTCACTTATCGTATTACTAACAGAGGGGTAGATAACATCATACAGTATAATTTCAAAGAGTTTTCCAAAATTACACAAAATAGCTATAGGTCTATAATTACTGATAAGGGTGGGATCCTCTTTTTTATAAACAGGACAAATTTTGGTCGTTTTCCAAGTAGTTGGATATGTTTTAGTTTTTAAAATGAGGTTATAAATAAATCGCAAGGGCTTGGCCAAGACACTAATGCAATCTTTGACGAGAAAGCTTGGTATGTTGTCACAACCCGAAGTCATTTTGTTTTTAAGTTTTTTAGAAGCATTAATAATGTCAGATTCAGCTATACTATCCAGAGATATACAAGAGTTACCTACACTTTCAAGATCAAATTCAAGAAATTGAGGATTAGAATGAGAGTAGACATTAGAGAAAAAGGTTGCAAACCCATTGACTATATCTTGAGGATTATTAAGTACTTCTGAACCATGGGTCAAATTTCCAGGAATTCTAGATTTTCCCCTTTTCAAGTTAATGTATGACCAAAATTTTGATAGATCGGAGTAAATAGCATCTTCAATATTTTGAACATAGGCAGAAAACGACACTTGAATCTGCTGTTTAATCAGACCTCTCAACTGTTTGAAACACTCAAGATATGATAAGATATTGTACTTTTTATAGTTTTTCCTAGCTGAGTTTTTGGCTCTAATATTATTTATTATCTCATTCGTAAACCAGGGAGGATATTTGTGAGAGCTTGTTTTAAAAGTAGGAGTATATTTGCAAATAATGGCATTCAGTATCTCATACAATTTGTAACATACTTCATCAACATCAGAGCTAGAATATAAACAAGACCAGTCGATGACCAAAAGTTCATTGTAAATAGCAGGGAAATTAGCACGTCGAAAGTTGAATCTAGTATTTCTATTGCCATAGGAGAATTGCTTTTTATTTAAAGTGGTTAAATCGAATTCAATGGTTAATGCGTAATGATGGACAAGATCCTCTTTTGTTAAGGGATGCAAATGTCTAGTTACAGTGCAGGTAATATTAGATAAAATAAGATCAAGAATTCTACCGTTTTGGTTTAGCTCAAAGTTATAATTTTGAAGATTAAAGAAAGAACAAAAATTATTAACAACACGTGATTTGGAGTCATTTCCAATATTAAAAGTAGGAATGTTAAAGTCACCACAAATTATAAAGTAAGCGTCCCCAAAAACAGTATTGAAATTTCAAACAAGTCCATAAATGATTCAAACTCATCCAGTGACATAGAAGGCGGAAAATAAATTGAATACAAAACAACAAAAGATTTACCAGTTATTATCTTACAGCCTACCATATCTACATACACAAAGTTGGATTTAAAGATATCAGTATTGATTTCAGAAGCACTAAAACTGTTACGCACTGCTATTAGCGACCCACCGCCAGATTTTAAATTTGTAGCTGCAAAGTTTCTGTCACTTCTAAATACTGTATATTCACTTGGAAATAGCTCAGAACTGCTAACACTCGAGTTCAACCAAGTTTCACACAAACAGATGAAGTCGTACTCAGTTAAAGATGCGGAATTGAAAAAACATTCTATTTTAGTATTAAGACCCCGGACGTTTTGATAGTAGCAAAGGAACGTTTGAGTACTGACACTGGGTGTAACTAGGGGTTTAAATTAATGATGCGAGGAAACCCATTAATAAACTTGATTCGTAAATTGTTTTCACCATTTTTTTTTCTGTGTTCTAAAGACTTTTTTAAAATTTTATAGCTCTCATTCTGTTTAGGAGTTCTATCATAAGCAATTGTAATATTCCTGAAGGCGTTATTGTTTTTGAGGTTCCTAGCCTGTCTCATTATATCTTGTGCATCATTTTCGGAAGACATAACGAGTTTTATTGGTCTAACTTTATTATTAGCAGGTTTGCCAAGACGAAATATAAGTCCCGTAAACCTGAGTCTTCCGGACTATATTTTTCATCAATTTTTGGTCGGTTTCCAGAGGAATCGCTTTCGTAATATTGTTTTTCACCTAATCTACAGTATTTGGTTTGTTAGCATAAACCCTATCTTTTAAAAATCTCCATAAAAAGAATTGTTGGAGTTGAGGAACCACAACGTTTTGCACCATAGGCACCATATCACAAAGAAGTAAGGTCTTATGACACCTCCATACCAAACACCGCACCAAACTGTGACTTGACGATGATGTAGTGGTCATTTACGGATGAAACAAAGGGTTTTTAATGCGGCAATTTTCCTTATAAACAAATCCGGCCAAATTGAAGTGGGCTTCATCGCTCATTATCATTTGTCGGTAAAAATCGTTATTTTGGGTATTAAGCTAGAATATTGCATGACTGTATTGTCGTTGACTTTTATGGTCTCTAAGCTGCAGTTCTTGGGTTAGCTGAATTTTGTATAGTAGCAAATACAAGTCTACTTTTAAAATAGTGCGTAATGACGTGCGATGAATACCCAGTTCTTCTGGTATGCGTCTGAGGGCGCCCAGAATACTTTCACGAACTCTCTATATTTTCCTGCCCGACCTTGGCAAGTCTTTAACTTCGACACTTTGTTCAAATTTCCGAACTAACTGACGAATAGTGTTGACACTGAGCACATTATTTCGACTGAAAAAAAAATTATGTGAAATTTTTATTTAAGCATAATATTAGATATGAAACATCAAAAAATTTAACTGAACTAGAAGAGCTCTTAAACCATATAGGATTAAAATGAGCTCATTTACTTACTCATCGCTGTAGATAATTCTCACTATCTCATCATTTTTTTTATTGAATGAAGATCAAAGTCGACAAAGCACAAATAAAAATATATGAGCTTAATAACTTTTATTTTCACCCTAAGAACCGATATTAAATTAGCAACCTCGATGTAGAATGCTTGGCGCGATAATAATTCCAAATAAATCTAACAAAATAAATTCAGTTCAGTATATATAAAATTAAACAGAAAAAAAAACAGGTGTGGCAGTCAGTGGGACTGCTGGCAGAAGTTATACTTCTATGCCCGCGCCCGGATTCATAAATTTGTATGCGAATGATTTAGAAAAATCATTATATGATAGTCGTGTTCAGCGACCTCAAAAACCTCCTAGTACCGAGTGCACACTCATTTTTTATCGAATTTGCATAAAATTCCTGGAGACGAGGTCCGTCTTAAGCACCAGGTATTTTGGACACCATCGACATTATCATATTCGTATTCAGCGACCCAAAAAACCGCCGAGTTCCAAGTGTGCACTGATTTTGTACAGAATTTACATACAACCCCAGGAGAAGAGGTAAATACCCTAGGTACCAAGTGCCGCGGTGAATTTCGACATCATGATATTCGTGTTTAGCGACCACAAAAACCACGAGTACATAAATTGAACCCATTTGGAATACTTACCGAGTTGTAATTTTTCTATCTATTGTCTGTTCGGAATACACTTTTCAACTATTCTTAAAAACTCTGTTTATGTAGCCAACAACCTCAAAAGCATAGTGCAGGATATAATGCAACCATGTGACGGTACTATGGACTACAATACAATACTCATTGCTGAATATTATTATTAATATAAAATACTAAACTTTATATGTTTACTTACGTGACAGAATTATAAAATAATCTATATTCCAAAATATTAGCTCAGACTGTTTTTTGTATATCTATCTCTTTTCAATGTACTGAATGTTTAAACGGTATTTAAAGGACTTATAGTTATGACATGTGGTAAATATTTTATCTTTGTTTTTACCGACCAATATACCTTATATGTGTTTCTGTCTCTCTCTCTCTTACTCACACGATTACATATGTAATGATTTTTCCCATTTAACCACACACAAATCGAGTGCATGAATAGAAGTATAACTTCAAAAATACTAAAATATCTGCAATTATTTTCCTAATAACCAAGACCAAATTAAATATAATAGACTAAACAAAATTTAGAATTTACATTTTTATACAAAAACCGTCTATCTCAATTAAAATCTGCTTTATATGTGTTATCCACTCATCACGAATTTTACATAAAATCATACAAGCCGATACTATTTTTAATAGAGTTATTACAGTTCAAATATTTACATTAATAAATTGCAATTGGTCATGCAAGTGGCATTTGATTTCATTCATTTAAAGTTGCGTACAGTTCATAATTTATTGAAAATCTACCTACATAAACAATTTTTCCACTGCATAAGATGTGCAATAGAAAGAGAATATGTAGAATGTATTTTTTATGATTATACATAATTTAACATGTATAACTGGGTAAAAAAAGTTTTGTATTATTAAATTACATACTGCAACACAATGAAACTGACTTTTTGAAGTTATACTTCTATTCGTACACCCTGTAGAAAAAGATTGTGTAGAGTTAAATGGGAAAATTCATTACATATGTAATGGTGTGAGTAAGAGAGAGACAGAAACACTTATAAGGTATATTGGTCGGTAAAAACAAAGATAAAATATATACCACATATTATTAGTCATAACTATAAGTCCTTTGAATACCGTTTAAACATTCAGTACATTGAAAAGGGATAGATATACAAAAAACAGTCTGAACTAATGTATGAATATCATAGTGACGGACCACATGATTATTTGACAGATTATTTTATAATTCTGTCACGTAAGTGAAGTAAAGTTTAGCATTTTATATTAATAATAATATTCAGTAATGAGTATTGTATTGTAGTCCAAAGTACTATCACATGGTTGTATTTTGCATTATATCCTGCACTATGCTTTTAAGGTTGTTGGCTACATAAACAGAGTTTTTACGAATAGTCGAGGAAATAAACTAAAACCTTTGAATTTTGTAACGTAAGATGGATCGGAATGCGTTTTTTTGCATTGGATTCGTTAAAGTATCAGGAAATTTGTCGCTATATTTTATAATGTAAAAATGGGAAATTGCATTTCTGCATTCGAAAAGTGCATTCCGAACAGACAATAGAGAGAAAACTTACAATGCGGTAAGTGTTGCTGAAAATGGGTTCAATTTATAAACTCGGGGTTTTTGGGGTCGCTGTACACGAATATCACGATTCCGAAAGTCTCCGCGGCACTTGGTGCCTAGGGTATTTACCTCTTCTCCTAGGGTTTAATGTAAATTCTGTACGAAATCAGTGCACACCTGGTACTCGGTGGTTTTTTGAGTCGGTAAATACGATTATAATAATGACTATGGTCTTCGAAACACCTGGTGCTTAAGATGGACCTCGTTTCCAGGAATATTATGCAAATTAGATACAAAAAGAGTGTGCACTCGGTTTTTGTGGAGGTTTTTGAGGTCGCTAACCACGAATATTATATAATAATTTTGCTAAATTATTCGCATACAAATTTATGAATCCGGGCGTGTGCGTACCTAGAAGTATAACTTCTGCCGGCAGTCCCACTGAATGCCACACTCATTTTTATTTTACTAAGAAACCAAATTATACGTTTTCGAAAATTTTCGGTGCGCTAAGGTCGAAAATGGCCCCAAATCACGTCAGAATTTTAATATGACTAGAATTGTTAAGCTTAACAGATTTATAAACTCTCTATCTAGTAATCTTATATTGAAAGTGTTTCACTAATTAAAGTGTATTAATGATATCTCTTGGTAGGTATGCCCCGCACATTAGAAAGAGAACCAAATACTACTCCGATTTTTCTTCTCCTCACACTGGAGAAAAGATTTAAAGTGCGACCGACTTTTACGATATCTTAAAATAATGACGTGGTAAAGCAGTGTAGTGAATACCTGCCTTTTTATACATTCTCGTTTCTGGGTTCATATTTGTTTGGTGTGTGTTATCTTTCAATATCTAATAAAGTTTAAGCTTATAAAGATTAAACCAATACGGTTTAAACAGTCGGCTTGGAGCGCTAACAGATATGTTTGATTAAAACAATTTTCTTTTGATCGCCTCCGCCATGTATCAGTATAGTTTCTAGATATCCTGTATTTGAATAATATGATCGTAAAGGAAATACCGTCCATTACTCTCTAATTTAGATTTAAATGAGAGAGAGAGAGAGAGAAGAGTAAGTTAAAACTATATAAAGCTGATTTAAATTTTCTCTTTTACGTTTTATTACATCTCCGACCGTTTACGAAATGTTGTGTACAAAGTACACAAACGAAAGCACCCATTCAAACCTCTAATATTCACAACGAGTAAGATGAAGCCAAGCAAAACTCTGAGCGTGACTTTGAATAAACTTTACTCAACAAATATTTGTTGCGCCTTCTGATCTTTGCACCTGATGAACTTAACCAAAATTACAGGAATATGCTGTGCTCACTGTTAAAAGCATCACTTTTGCGAAAACTGACTATAAAAGCATATTTGCTGTGTTTACACTAATACTCATAAATACAAAAACCATGTTTAATATCTATTGTGGCCTTTTCTTGAGATATATAATTAGTAATAAGAGTCTACAAAAATTTACCAACTTTGTCGACAAGAATCACCCTGATTAGTTGGTTATATACGGTACAGTTTGCATGGAATTTCTTTTTCAATTTTTTAGGTTAACTTCTGAATTTTACGAAAGATAGTATTCATTTAAGAAAATATGGATTATAAAATGTGTACGTTGTACGAAACCAATTCAACACTATGTAAACATCGATGCAGAACAGATTTTTAATATAACACTTTTAATAACGTAACGATGTTAATATGGTTGATATAAAAAAGCTCCGCTTACTTTAGACTTATTTTTAAAAAAAAAGGTGTGGCAGTCAGTGGGACTGCCGGCAGAAGTTATACTTCTATGCACGCGCCCAGATTCATAAATTTTTATGCGAATGATTTAGCAAAATCATTATATATATATTTTTTTTTATAACACCTGTACGATGTTTGTTTACTGCTATCTGGTCACAAATGACCAATTATCAGTTATTCTCTGACCTAACTTAATAACAACAAATACTTAAATCTAAGGGCATACCCTATGGCTTACTCTTTTTATATCTATCAACTAATGCACTACAACTAACATGCAATAACATCACAGCACTATGCTCTGCTTTTTACACTAAACAACTGTTACACATTTACACTCAAATGGTTTTGTCCTCGTGAGTCTTCTCTTTAGTTCAGTGTTGTCAAGAAGCTGGATTGCCTCGACATTCACATGACTATGCAGCCTCTGCTCGTGACTTGCTGCTGTTCTCTTGATCACTTCGGTCACAGTTTCCATACCCAGGTCCTGGTGGAGGTTGCTGTTACGGATATACCAAGGAGCATCAACAATGTTCCTCAGTACTTTGTTTTGAAACCTCTGGATAATATGTAGGTTACTAGCTTTGGTACAGCCCCAGAGTTGGCACCCATATACCCATACTGGCCTCAGTACTTGTTTGTAAATGGATAATTTATTATGAATGGATAATGTAGAATTTTTTCCAATCATTGGAAAATCATTATATGATATTCGTGTTCAGCGACCTCAAAAACCTCCTAGTACCGAGTACACACTGATTTTGTATCAAATTTCAATAACATTTCCTGGAGACGAGGTCCGTCTTAAGTAACAGGTGTTTCGTCCTTCAACTGATAAGTTTTCGATCATTTTTAAAGGATTTACCTCCATACCATGTTTTGCCAAAATCATAGCTCCACCACGTTTATTCTGTACACGACAAAAATAAGAGCTCGGGTCATAACCAAAGACACTTAGATGCTGAACCTCTTCTGTTAAAAGAAAGTGCTAGACCAAACAAATAGCTCTGTATTTTATATTATGACGCATGGTCGCCATCATTTTCAGTTTCAGCACATGATGGACCGATGATTAAATTTTGACCAACCAATTTTGCGCCTCTTAGACGAACTAGGCAAGCAGGATGATACTGTCTTTCACATTTGGTACATTTTAATTCGCCTTTTAGAGATCGTTTACAACTCGCACATGTAATTTTCACATTAATGTCATCGTCACTCGGCGCCATCAAATATATATCAATGGCATCACTGTTAACTAATAAAACTTAATGACTACAAACACAGGCAAGTAGAAATAATTTTTTTTTAAAAATTAACTGTATTCAATTAAATAAATACTTAGAAAAATAAGACCAGTTGATGTGTGTCCTTACTTCAAACACGAAAACTAAACAGTAAAACGATCAATGTACAAAAAAAATCTTTACAAAACCCCATAGTGCAAAATTAATGCAACCATGTGACGGTAGTATGGACTACAATACAATACTCATTACTGAATATTATGATTAATATTATTAATATAAAATACTAAACTTTATATGTTTACTTACGTGGCAGAATTATAAAGTAATCTGTCAAACACAATGTAATACGTCACTATGATATTCCAAAACATTAGCTCAGATTGTTTTTTGTATATCTATCTCTTTTCAATGTACTGATACCTTATATGTGTTTCTGTCTCTCTCTTACTCACACCATTACATATGTAATGATTTTTGCCATTTAACCCCACACAAATCCAGTGCATAAATAGAAGTATAACTTCAAAACTATTTGATATCATTTTAGTTTTTCGAAATTACTTAAAAGGTATCTTTTTTTTCTATATAAATATATTGAGGTTGTTTTATTTCCTACCAAGAAGTTAGTTTATCTATATACATAATAGGCGGTACCTATAGATACACGCACAGCCGTAACCGCTGATGGTAAAAACGTGAAATTTGGACAGATGTTTATTTTAATAATTTGAACACCCACTAAGAAGGTATTTTGAAAAAATTTTATCCTGAAGGGGTGAAATAAGAGTTGAAACTCTATATGGAAAAATCTTTAAATCGATACCGATTTTTATACAAATTGAAATGTAGACAAAATATTTCATTGGACACGTGTTTCGTCGTTTATTAGAATTCACAACTTAAAGGGGTGAAATAAGGGTTAGTTAAAAGTTTATATGGAATAGTAGCAAGTCCCGAAAGTGGTCTTTTACTGGACGAGTGGGCAATTGCAGGGCGAGCCGCAGGCGAGTCCTGCAAGCCTGCGAGTCCAGTAAAAGCACTTTTGGGACGTATTACGTACACTATTGTTTTTTAAACCGGTCAGAATTTAGTAATTTCCAGTTTTTTTTGGGTCAGAAAATCTCATTTGGTTTAATGATGAATATTTAATATTATTATAATATCAAAAAATTTTCGAACAATATAAAATTATTATATTGTGTACAAATAAATAAAAGTTATTTTCTGAAAGTTTTAGATATTGTGTCTGTACTTTATGGATTTTATAAAGCCTCTTAGCATTCCTACACTTTTCGTTTTGATTCATAAGAATACAGAAAACGAAAACAATTTATTAATCAATTCTTCTGAGAACTCTCTCGACCATTTACTTTCGAGATTGTATCTGTCTGTTCATACTTGTTAATGTAGATGTAACTGACACACAATAAGACTTATATCATCTTTCTAAATGAAGTATCTAAATTATAGATATTGCTAAAGTCAAAACTACGAATAGAAAAGGTCCTTTTAAATTTCTTACTAAACATTGAAATTATAGGTAATATTGTTGATAAAACGATAATCATTATTGTATAGTGACTAAAAAATTATTTAATAATAAAAATACCTAAAATACCTGAATATGGACATATATGAAAAAACAATGGAGGCCATGGCTATATTAAGAGAACCAATAGTGATTTGAGAGTTCCCAAAGAGACGATGTTGCCAAAAGAAGAGATTTTTTACAAATACCATTTTTTTTTTGTTCTTAATTTTCCACAATGCCAGAAACAATTTGAACAAATCTATTAATTAAGTTAAAAATTCCTTATGATAACTTTTTACGTCGCTCATTTTTAAGTCACGAATTGACGGGTGCCATTTACTACAATTTGGCTAAATTGAAACGGATTAAATTACCGACATCACACCGCAGAAAAACCGTACAAACTTATTTTGCGCAGTCCAAACTTCAGCATATCAACGATTGCACATTAGTCGCGTCAAAGTAGGTTTTCACTTCCAACTTTGGTCGGAAAGGTCCGATCGGGCTCATTTTTTTTTTGAAATGTTCATTGAGACCTTAGCTTCAAAGTTGTATAAAATCCGGATGCCGCTCGGCCCCCTCCCTCCCCCCCAAATTCGACCCAAGTTGGGGGATTTTCAAGATGATATATACATGATGAGACTGCCCTCCCAACCCGGCCAAATGTTCTACTCGGGGGTTTTGAAGTCCCCTTCATCCATTTCTTCGGTCAGGTCGCCTTTTCGACCTTCCCAGGGGCGTTTAGAAGGGCCTCCAAGGGCCCGAAATATAAGATATCTACAGAAATGTGCTCGGCCTGCCATACTGGGTCAGGGGGATTCTGAAGGGCGGGGTTCTCATTTCTGTCAAAAATTAAGGCTTTTTAACCCTTTAGGGCCGTATAAAAAGGAGCCCATGGGGTCTCAAAATTATGATTACGCGGGATTGAATTTCAGTGTACAGAATTGGTACGATCAAGTATTACAAGGCTACCAACCCTTTCTTTGAGCAGCCTGCGATTCTGTGACCCATCCCGGGGTGGACAAAAAGGGTGCCGGGGCCCAAAAAATGTGATTTGATTGGATTCGATACCAACGTGAAATTCTCTTCCGGATCCAGGTATGGACGGGAGGCGTTCCAAGGGGGCTCAAATTGAAATTTTCGTAAAACTTGATATGTTGATATGTTGAGGGTTTGTAGGGGTGTACTTTTGGGTTGCCCTGGCATGCGACTATGCCCCCAGGGATTTACGAACAAGGGTGCTTGAGGGGGTAGAACTCGCATGTTCATCTAGCATTTGATTCGATTTGATTTTATCAGCTTTAAATTGAACTGATTTGTATAATAAATTGTTAATTAATCAGTTATAAATTGAACCGATTTTTTATAATAAATTGTTAATCAATCAGCTGTAAATTGAACTGATTTTTATAAGAAATGGCGATAATATTGCACCACTTTAAATTGAAATTAGATTGAAAATGTATTTAAAAGTAATAAATGCGTAGAAAAGAAATATAAATATGTTATAATGCGTTAAAAAGCCTTAATTTTCGACAGAAATGAGAACCCCGCCCTTCGGAATCCGCCTGACCTAATATTGCAGTCCGAGGACATTTCTGTTGATATCTCATATTTTGGACCCTTGGAGGCCCTTCTAGACGCCCCTGGGTAGGTCGAAAAAGCGACCTGACCGAACAAATGGATGGAGGGGACTTCAAAACCCCTGAGTGGAACATTTGGCCGGGTTGGGAGGGCAGTCTTATCACGAAAACCCCCCCACCTTGGGGTGAATTTGGGGGGGGGGGGCGAGCGGCATCCAGATTTTATACAACTTTGAAGCTAAGGTCTCAATGAACATTTAAAAAAAAATGAGCTCGATCGGACCTTTCCGACCAAAGTTTTAAGTTTTTGGGTTTTTAGGTCTACTTTGACGCGACTACATGCACAAGCCGCGCTTCCAAGCTTGTGCGAGCTAGCTTGTGGCTGTCCACATGCACGCTTTTACTTGTACAAACATGCTCGCAAGCAAGACGGAGCGTGTGGGCAAAACATAACTGGAGCTTTGAGAGGCACTCCAATAGCAACAAAAGAAATCCTGTAAGACCTTTCTCCTATTCACATAATGCTTAGTGGGAAGACAAACCTCAAAATGTATTTAATTGGGATTGAAGATAACCAACCACAGAGACTTAAAGAAACTCGCACACAAGCGAGTAAATCCCCAGAGGATGCCCTCAGGAGGGTTTTTTATCACCCTTTCTGTGGAATCTGGTCATGAACGAGGTGGTAGTGCGACTTAACAATGAGAGACCCCTGCAGTTACGGAATGGACTTAGACTGCAAGGCTTAACTTAAGGCCTTTAAATTTAAAGTTGTTAAATGTACCAGGAGAAGGATCTTTGAAGGCACAGATCCTCTAAGCCCTAATGGTGTAAATATATTTCTAGTGGGAGAGGTTAAGTATTTTGGTGTGATATTAGATTCAAAACCATCTTAAATCCATTATTAAGCTAAAGCAAGATCCAAAGAATTGCTTACCTTGGCATAACTGGATCCCTGGAAGGCACTTCAACAGCAACAAAAGAAGTCCTGTAAGACTTTTCTTCTATTTACATAATCTTAAGTGGGAAGACAAGGATGGGCTTCTATAGGGTACAAGAAAATTTAAGCAATATTTTTGCTAGATCAGGACACATTGAAGGAGATATCTGGAAGATAAAATCAGACCGCATGGTTCCCAATCCATAGACAATGAACTCTAGGAACACATGAATTAGCTACGATTCATTACAGGATTCCTTACGGGGTTTGAATCGGTCAAGGGTCACCTAAAAACCATGTGATTGTGTAATGGAGACCCAAGCTGCGAATTGTTAGCAATTAATATTAGGTATAAAAAAATACGTTTTGTAAAATTATTAAAGCATTTACTGCAATATTTTTTTAAATGAATATTTAGGTAATAAAAGTCTTCATTCCTGTCGGCGCTTTCCCAAGTGCTACACAATATTCTTTTATTCATTATTAGACTTGTAATTAAAAAATACAAAGTGTGATTTAATACAAAAGGAAGTAATAAATTTCAACAATTGTAATGAATAATTGTGTAAAAACTCTTGGAAATTGGAAAACCGTGAATAATCAGAAAATTCTTAAAAAACAGATATCGTGAGAAACTTGAAATTTTAAATTACAAAAAATTCAGGACAATTTTTGAAAAAGTCGTGGAAAATTAAAAAATCTTTGAATATTGAAAAAATTCTTTAAAAATTGAATACAATCTTAAAAAATTCGATAAATTAAAAAAAAAATGATTTTTATCAAAAAACAAAAATGGAAATGATTAAAGAGAACTCTTACTAGGGTTGTGTTTTTAGTTTTGTATATAGCCGCTTAAAAGGCGACTCCAACAGAACCTTTAGATACAAATCTAACCTCAATCTTTTGTTCACATAAATCTATAGTTTCATTGTGATATAACAAGTCGTGTAGGTACAGTGAACTGTTAAAATTAGCAAAATGGATCGTAGCCGGGAAAACATTTTCAAACCATATTTTTTACAATTTTTGGAGAGGATTATCCCAACATCAATGTTTCGCCAAAATGGTTTTTGTGTCTTGAAATGAAGCGAAACCAGTCAACTATTTCAATTTCAACGTGGTCTTTCCACCCAAAACAGCAGTCACCCAGCAAAACATTCATGCGGTTCGTCAGCTAATTAAGGATGACCGCCGTGTAGCATACCGGGCGATAGAAGCACCTTGGGGCATTTCAGAGACCTCGATCCAAAAAGATCCTACATGAAGAACTGGGTGTAACGAAGTTGAAGTTGGTTTTTCGTTGGATCCGTCAGTTGCTCACAGAAGATCCAAAAACGGTTCGCGTCGAATGGTTTCGGAAAACATTGGAGATATATATATATATATATATATATATATATATATATATATATATATATATATATGTGTGTGTGTGTGTGTGTGTGTGTGTGTGTGTTTATTTTATAAAATACGTAATTCTGTATTTTATTAATAGTAAACAAAGTAGTAGTAATAAACTACGTTTAGCTTTTTGTTTGTTACACATTTTTAACTGATACAGTAATAGGTTATTAGGAAGCCTTGGTCGAACTCGTTTACAATTATGTTAATGTAAAATCCCAGCGTGTGTTCTAGCAAATTATATTTATCGATCGAACCTCATAGCTATTCACAGCTCATTCAATAAAAAATTACCTGTCGATCATCATTTTTGAGGCATGTATGATGCATTAATTATAGGCGGAAAGCGAAATATGCAACTGACATTTCAATGTTCGCAAAATCTTGGTAAATAGCACCTTGCGGCATTGTAGAAACATAATAACTTAATCGATTTGTCTCACTTACCGATTATTACAATCCTGATAGAGTAATGGAACGATCAAATTACAAGTATTAAAAATTAGTTCTCAATTTTCCAGTTAGGTGAATACGTCTTGGGGTTAGATTATAAAAATATACGATGTTGGAAATATTTTACCAGAGTGTTTAGGAAGTAAATTGAAATAAGATTTTTTAATTTACCAATCAAAGTTATGAACAAAGTAAAATATTTGATAATATCGATCATAAAATTGTTCAAGGCTCTCAAGAACTATGCTTTAGGATAACAAACAACTGATTGAATTCTGTGCACAACAACGCTTAAGGATAACCAAGACATACTTCCAGCAGAAGAACCACCAACACCTACTGACAGCAAAAGAACAACTAACACTTACTTTAAGTAAACGGGACCATCAACACCAACTTACAACAAAAGGACAACTTATACATACTTTTGGTGGAAAGGTCATCAACAACCACTTAAAACAAACCGACATCTTACACCTGCTTTCAATTAAAGGACCACCAACACCTACTTACAGTAAATCGATAACTAACAGCTACTTTCAGTAAAAGGATCTTTAACACCTACTTACAGCAAAGGGACAACGAAAACCTACTACTAATAAAAATAAGACCATCAACACCTACTTACACCAAATGAACAATAAACACCTACTTCTAGGAAAAAAACACCATCTACTTTTAGTAAAAGGATATTAACAACAACACTTGGGTGAACCCAAGATGGAATTTATTGAGACTAGGTATATTATTGTTCGCTTACAACGCATCAGAACATTTCTTTCAGAGGATGGCAATATGTTGCTAGCCAAAGTCTTTTTTGTTGTAATTTGCTATTGCTAAAAATGACTAAAAGTTTAGATTAATTAATTTGTATTAAATTTTGCTTCAAACTCGAAAAAACTAGTTTGGTCACTATGCAAATGAAGGAAAAGTTCTTTGACGGTGGGTATATGTGCAAACTATAAAATAGTGATATAATCGTTTTAAACGTAGCCACACATGTGGATGGTGATCTTCATTATAACCGACCTTCTACATTCTACAACAACACCTCCTGCTAATATCACGTTTGTTCGTATTGAATATTAAAGAAAACCGACTTTTGATTGTACACGAATTAGAAAATAATTTTGGAATAGTAAAAACTACAATTTGGTAAATTTAGAAATGACAAGAAGAAAAACCTCATCAATCCAATATATTCTTAATTCGCCAAATGACTTAATGATCCTCCACCTAGACAAGAAGTGAAAGAAGCAAAAACAATTAATAACCTGGCGGTGGCAACATATCAGACCAGTTTATGAAAGCTTTTAAAGACATTGTTGACCACATCTGGAAGAAGAAGGAAGTTTTTAAACATTGGAAGAATTCTTTTTGCAACAACTAGTAGGTAATTGTAAATGGATTAGAAAATTGTTTTATAATTAAAATCATAAAGTGGTATACGGACGGCTCCAAGACAGATGAAGGAACTATAGCAGGAGTTTTTTTGACCTAAAACGAAATAAACAAAAAGTCTGGGTGCATACCCAAACATTTTTCAAGCGGAAATTTGGGCCATTAAAAGATGTGCAGAATTTAATATCGGAAGTAATTATCGAAGCCAAGCAGTCATCAAAGCACTAAGCTCACATAGAATCAGTTTAACAATGGAGGGAATGTCTAAGCAAACTAAATGAACTAGTTCCAGGACACATATGAATAGAAGGGAACGAACCAGCAAATAAGTTTACAAAAAAGGAGATAAAACTCCATATTTGGGACCAGAACCATCTTGTGGAATCAGCAGTAGTGCAGTCTTAACAAAACTAAGGAAAAAACTGAAAACTGGAACGATCTAGAAGGTCTAAGACATGCAAAGATGCTCTTGTGAAACTATAACCAAAAGAGATTTTTCAGCTGTATTATAACAGGAATATTCACCGAATACAGCCAGTTAAGAGGACACATAAAGGAACTAGGATTCGTTGATGAAACAAAATGCGGATTCTGTGAGGAAGAGGATGAAACTTCAATACATATACTCTCAGAATACATTGCCTTGTGTAATTCTAGGGTCAGATACCTATGATTATACAAAATAGAAGAGGCGGATCTACCTAACTTAAAGCATAACGATATCTTTAACTTTCAAGAAAGATAGAACTAAATGAGCTGCTATCAGAATTATAGCAAGAAAAGGGGGACACAATAGATATTATAGGTCGCATGTGTACCTGTCACCTCTCATTAAACACATACACATATATAAGAAGAGAAGTCTTTTTGTAAGAACTTTGAGCGTATTTATGTAAAATTTATTAGTTGATGGTAATTGTAAATGAATTAGAAAATTGTTTTTATGATTAAGATCATGAATTGAATGGTCATTATTACTACACTATTAAAAATAACTATTTTTAAAATAACCATGTACGCTGAGTAGATAATATTTTATTTCGTTCAAAATAAAAATCCAATATTCTAAAAAGTTATTCTCTGCCTTC
The DNA here is from genome assembly GCA_964028335.1 of Altica lythri. Taxonomy (NCBI): domain Eukaryota; kingdom Metazoa; phylum Arthropoda; class Insecta; order Coleoptera; family Chrysomelidae; genus Altica; species Altica lythri. Next base: position 90,303,827 of record OZ034800.1, on the reverse strand, counting down.
TTATTACGGGAGAAAATGACCCTTTGTAAAGCATAATGGGAGATAGACATACTAGCCTCTGTTAGCAAATCAGGTTATGCCTTAGACGTATAAAGACAGATATTCAGCGCTTTGAAGAATTCTGGATACTATAAAAAATATATAAGTAAAGACGGTGCACATATACAAAAGAGAGAACAAGTTTTAAAAATGATGAAAGATGTCTGTAAAAGCTGCTTATTTCAATATAAAAATATTTTATGGAAAAATAATTATGATAAATGAAAATTTGATTGCTACATGTATTGAAAAACTGTTTCTACATTCTTTGGTTATTAAAGTAACCTTTATATTTTTAGAACTGTTATTTTGTATACATTTCAAACTGAGGCACTGGTACTCAAGAAAAATTAAACATTAAAAAGTGTAAAAAATATATTTAATTCTTAAGAATTATAATAAAAGTTGTTTATAACAGGAAATAAATAAACTAATCTAAAAAAAAATTGAACAAACAAAAAATCTCACAAGTGTTTTTGATTTTTTTTTAACTTAATTTGATTTTTTTGGAACTAAGTTCCTTACGGCAGGCTTGGATAAAATAGGGATTTTGCTGCGTGACCGAACTGAAAAAAATGTAATAGTAAAAAACCGTTACAATAAAACCGTAACGCTTGTAACAGTGCCACTATATCTAGTAGGCAGGTTACCGCTAGCTTCCACATAACGCTAGCCTCTACTCAGTGTTCAGTATACGATATACATAATGTTGACAGTTATGATATAATTTTTAACCGAAACTTTTTTTGAAAGTGTCTACAAAAAATATAATAGGTATAATGAATCAAGCAAAAGATGATCTTCTCATTACAGAATCTCCTAACGAAAGGTAAGTTTAATAATATAATATAAACATTGTAAACAATATAGAAAAAAAAACTTGATTTTATTAGTGTAAGATCTATAACAGATAAAGGTTTGGTAGGACTTAAAAACTCTCTTAACCAAATTAATTGGCAGTTAGGTTCTAATAAAAGTGTAAATGAAATAGCAAATTGCATTAATGATACTTATAGTTCACTTGTATCCTATCACTTTCCAATAAAAAGAATTAGAAATCACAAAAAGCGACCAGTTAATTTCTTTAATAATCAATTAAGAATGATGCGAGATACTTTGCAAATATTTCAAACTATTAGCTTAGCGTGCGATCCGTCCTACAGAACCTAAGGAACGCTGATGAGTATACCTTAGTTTTAAGTTTCAAACCCTATTAGATTACGTTAGAATTAAATTGCTCATTGGTCACTGTTGACCAGATTGTAATACACTAAATACCTTCACGGGTGTTTATTAAAAAAAAAAAAAAAAAAAAATTAGCTTAGCTACCAAACGTCTCACCGACCAAAAGGCATATAGGGACTTTAAACGGCATTATCAGTTAACCATAGCTCAGGCAAAGAGGAATTCTTATGATAATTTTATCGAAATATCTGTAAATAAACAAAGAGACACCTGGAAACTGGTAAATTATGAACGAAATAATTCGTCAGCAAATAACTCTGTAACCAAGAATATTTCCTCTGATGAATTTAATAACTTCTTTACAGGTGTTGCAGAAAACATCATAAAAAATTTGCCGTCTTGTGACAAGGTTGCAATAGATTTCTTAGCAAACCTTCCTCGACCTAGAGACTCCTTTTTCTTAAATCCAGTTTCTGAAGTAGACGTTGCAAACACAATAAATAGATTAAAAAAAACTAATTGTTTGGATATATACAACCTAAATAGTCATGTAATAAAAGAAACTATCTCTTATGTAATTGTTCCATTGACAAATTTAATTAACCTCTGTTTCTCAGAAGGGGTGTTTCCGGATATAGGTATTTAAAGTGAGTAAAGTTATTCCTATACTTAAAAAAGGGGATCCCAATTTGACTGATAACTACCGTCCCATATCTATCATACCAATATTCGGTAAAATAATTGAAAGTGTCGTTAAAGAGCGCTTAATGTCTTTCCTGAGCAGGTACTCAATCCTGCATGACCACCAATATGGTTTCAGAGCCAAGAGATCAACAACTAAGGCTGTTTCTGAGGTGGTATTAAATATTGTCTCGAACTTAGAAAAAGGTCAATTAACTGCAGTATCACTATTGGATCTCACCAAGGCATTTGATTGTGTTAATCATGATATCCTCTTAGAAAAGCTTCTGTACTACGGAATTCGAGGTACTCCATTAAATTTTTTAAATCATACTTGGGTGATCGAAAACAAGCTACATGCAGTAATGGGCATCTTAGTAACCAGAATAAAATTCAACATGGCATACCCCAAGGGTCTATTCTGGGTCCTATACTATTTATTGTTTACATTAATGATATTTTTCAATCACTACTGCCAGGTATATGTGTTTGTTTTGCAGATGATTCCACCTTGATACTAGGCGATAAGAATATAAACAATTTATTAGAACAATCAGCTAAGATAGAAAGTGTTGCAGAGAACTGGTTCTCTATAAATAAATTAAAATTAAATAAAGATAAAACTCAAAAAATGATCATTTCCTCAAACCGAAACACTACATCTCACAATACAATTAAACTATTGGGTATTGCTATTGATGACAGGTTAAACTGGGAATCACATATCAGTCAACTTTGTAACAAACTTTCAACCCAACTCTTTTTATTAAGACAGTTAAAACGAGTTTTAAGCCATAATGTTCTACTTATGACATATTACTCACTTTTTCATAGCTACTTGACATATGGAGTTCTTGTTTGGGGTCAATCGACACATTCAATCAAAGCATTTAGAATGCAAAAAAAGGCCATAAGGGTCCTGGCAGGAGCTGAATTTAACGAGCATTGCCAACCTTTATTTAAAACATTTAAAATTATGCCTCTACCATCAATTTTTATTTATTACACCCTGCTAGAAATACACAAAAACAAAGAGCGTTATTTGGTTGGAGGTGACTTCCATGACTACCCTACCAGAAGCGCCTCTTATTTGAGAGCACCAAGGGTGAGATTGGAGTTGACAAACCGTAATTCTCTGAATGTTAAACTATACAATCCGCTTCCAGTAGCAACTAAGGAATTAAACTATAATGGATTTAAAAGTCGTATTAAGAATATCTTATTGGATCGCTGCTTCTATTCAAATCTGGAATATCTTAAAACGATCTCTGAAATGTAGTCAAATTTTCTATTATTTTAAAATTTGCCTTTAAATGTCATATAAATGTTATTTTAAGTATTACTATATATTACTATTATTATAACTATTTTTACAAAGTTTTATCAGTGTTTCGTCATATTAAAACTTAGTTTTAATGTAAATAGTTTTACAGATTTAATGTATTATGATTAGTTTCATTTATACACTTTTTTTTGACTTGTCATAAATGTTTTGTACATAACATGATCAAATAAACTATCTATCTATCTATCTATCTATTATTTTTTTTAAACAATTTTTATTTGAAGGAAATTCAATTTTTTTGCAAACTGTTTTTATTCCTTAGATTTTGGTTTTGTTTGAAGAAGGTTTATTTTTTATTTTTTCATAATATGTTATTATTTTAGTGCTAATACAACTTGTTTATTACATTATCTGTTCCTTGCCTAATGTCGCAATGCAGTAACGAACGTAAACGCTTGAAATTTGGTTAGAAATTCTGCCACAGATCACACCCTTACTGTAAGCCATGACTCAAATATCCGGAGAGCCCAAAAGATTGGCCCAAGTATCGTTCATTTGCTCCTAACAATTAAAGAGTTTCGTTACTTTGTTATGGATCCTATAATCAGAACTTAACCAAACTACGCTTAAAGTATATCCTTTCCAATAAAAAAAATTCGAAAAGAGGTTGACCTTAAAGGCCATCCTTGCAACTTCCCGCTAGTTTTAACCGCAAAGCTATAGTAACGTGACGTATTTTGACGTTTTTGACTTTTTTTGAAATGTTTAAAAAGCCATAACTTTTTAACGCCTTATTCGATTTTGATGTTCAAGATGGCATTCGACGCAGTTTTTTGAGACCTAAAAACGTTACTAGGAGTGCAAAATCGATTAGTCATAAAATCTCTAAGTTATTGAAAAAAAACACTTTTTTTTTAAATTTTTCGACAACGATATCTCACGAACGAATCAACCGATTTTAATTTGCAAAACAGCATTCGACGTGGCTTTTTAAGCTTGAGAGCTGATTAGGTTATGAAATTGATCGATGCAATAGCCAAAAAGATATGCCCAAAAAATATCATTTTTACCAATTGTTTTTTTCGGTTATTTTGAAATTTCTCGAAATCTACCAGCTTGAATCGGTTCAAACTTACAGGGAATCTAAGTTAGATGGAACTCTTTGGAATGCTTTTTATTTCATTCCGATCGGTCAAGCAGTTCAAAAGTTATAAGAGGTTTACATACATCCACACACACACACACACACACATCCACACGTACATACAGACATACAGACACCCTCGTAAAAATAGTAAGGGGAGGTTCCTAAGACCTCAAAACGTTGAGATCCGATGAAAACTCGATTTTCGAAAAACGGGGTGAAACCAATAACTTCCCGATTTTAAAAAAAATTTTAATTTTTTTTAGCGGGAAGTTAAAAAAAGAATCATCAAAATCGGTTCACGTGGTATGGAGTTATTTATCCATTTGCCCTGCACATATTCATTGTATGGATGGGCGTTCATAAATTGGACGCTAAGGTGAAAGTTAATCCGCAAAGAGTTCTGTTTACCTGTGAGGGACGCCATAAATTGGACGCTGCTAATCTCTACTACGAAATTTGACGCTACGCCCACCTGCTGGTAATAGGTCATTAGATTTGGAGTAAAAGTTGAAATAAATTACACATTGCTTCAAGTTTAGCTGTTTATTTACGTTTTACAAAAGGCATTTTTAGTAACTATCTTTAAAAGTATATTTGTTTATTCGTTTGAAAGTTTTACACAAAAGATAATATATTATACACGAACCCCATTATATTTACAATTATATTTCTAAGCATGAATACATATATTTACACATTTACATATTTACATTGGAGCATATATAAGATGCACATTTTACGAAATGTATCCTCGAAATTTCACCTAAGTTTATGTTAGCACGTAGTATTTCGGTACCTTACGTACTGTAACATCTCGAATTCTCACTTTTTCTGTTAAACTTTGAAGTTTTATGTAAGTTTCAGTTTGGAACTGTTTCAACACTTCAATAAACAGAAATATGTTAGGGTGTGGAAAATAAAAATGTGAGTTGAACTTAGAGTGAAAAGACTCGCACGCATTTGTCGTTCTTTCAATGCTGTCGCTGCACTCTGCCCACAGCTCTGGCGGAAAATTGGCGTCTTCTGATATATAGTTTTCCACTAAATAGTCGGCGTATTTCGAAAGTCTTTCATCTTGAGGTTGAATTTCCGCAAATTCAAATGCGAAACAATCGCCTACATGCGTGGGGATCAGAAAAGGCAAGCCACCTGCCTATCTCACTTTTTTGGTTTTTAAAGTCTGGGGTTAGTCCATGATTTTGTATTTTACGAAACCAAGCTTGTCCAAGATGAAAGCGACACCCAATCAATTGTGATTCTTGCCGACTGTTTGCACAGCATTATGGATTGACTTTTCAAAATCTACCACAACTTTTTTAGGATTTAAATCCAAACCGACACTTTAGCACCTAGACTTTAACAATAGAAAAACAGTTTCGTAAGTTGCCTGCCGTTTATCGGGAAGTAAACAGAATGCTAGGGGAATGTAATGTCCATTTTCCAAAGTATGAATAGTAAATAATTGGAAAAAATATTGTGCACAATAACTAAATGTCCCATCCATGTAGATTTTTTCTTTGCTGCACACATAGGAAATGTTTGATAAGCACGAAAACACAACAATATTTGCCTTTTGGTCACTAATGAATAAAAAATCTTTTTCTCTAATTGTTCCTAAATTCATTTTCTCCAACATACTCATAGACTCTTCGGCAGTCTTTAGTAAAGGTGGTTGAAGTTTCCGTCTGTTGTTATACAAATTATTTCGAATGTAGCACATATCACGAACGGACCGTGTAGTCAGTTGTTCACTATGTTTTTTTAAAACAGAATGTATTATTTTAGATGGCCTTTTTGCTGCATCCTTTGTAGCCTTTCGTTTCACACTATTACTTATAATTTGACGATTTAATTTTTTAGTGTTTTTAACGTGATTATGTTGTAAATTACAACGCGAAATTATATTTTCTGCCCCCACCGTGAAAATCTTCGCCTTACAAGAACGTATGGCACATCTCCAATAAGTTTAACCACTCTTCAACACTTTGTCTTATGTAAATTTGGCGGACTCTACAATTAGCACTTCTTTTCTACGTTCACTAATAACTGTGAAAGTTTCCATAACTATAACAAGCAGGCACAACGAACAAAAATAAAATAAAACAAAATACCGTTGTCTGAACTAAACTAAATTAAAATGGTACCACACGGAAAGCATCAGCGTTCAAATAAAAAAAATCGAAAAAAGTTGATCCTTGCAACGTCCCGCTAAATTTAGGCACCAAAAATGTATTTTTTTGCTATTTTGAACTCCTCGAGCTCAAGAAGGTATTTTAGTTGTTTGAATTTTCTTAAGCTTAAAAAAAAGTAAATTTTTGAAAATATAACATGGAATAATTTAGTTTTTTAAGCAGTTTTAAGAGGTCAACAACCCTTGGAACCAAAATATATTTTTGTTAATCAGAACTAAAATCTCATAAGTAAGATAAATAACCTTTTTGGTCTTTAATGAATAACCAAGTGTTTGTATTAATTTTAATGAAAATGTTTGTGCAACGCCTATGTTAGTACATGCTTTAACTTTGTTCCAAATACTGTAATTTATTGTTGGTTAAGTTAACACTACGCTGTACGAACATGTTTACGATAATCCTGTTTGTAAATAAACGGAAAAAGTACGTGATTTCTTACAAACTATCGAAGCAAAAATATAGTTAACTATTATTGAACGTTCAGTAAACGGTTTTCAGTTTCTTCTTAACTAAAATCTATTTTAAATATTTATTAACAAATAACATCTATATATGACAAAGTTTCAGCAGTATTGTAATATTATCTTTTCAAGTTTTAGCTAGTAGGTATTATATGGAAAGTCTACATTATTAATAATATTTCATCCATTTTATGAACATGAATGAGGTTTTACTATATTATTCTGAGCATTTTCCATCATGTATGTGGTTAAGTAATATTTTATAAAACATATATGTACCTATATACCTACCTATGAACATTATTATTTTGTCTTATATATTAATATTGGAACGTTAATTACAATATAAATTTCCCACCAACCTTTTGTAACAACTGTTCTAAGTTAAATATGTTGCTCTTATTTAAAAATATGGATAAATTGTAGTTAATGGCATTTGTTGCTTCCTCTCAGCCAATAACATTAGTGAATAAGTAACATGGCAATTGGTCTCTGTATTATAATGATCTATCTGATCGTTTCGTGCCTATCTCGGTGAGAATTACTTAGTTTAATAGTTGTAGTTCAAAAATGTACCGTGAGCGGTATTACAGTAAAATTATCGCCCCTTTACGAGTAAGTACTTCAAAAAATCTAGTTTCTATGTGTTAAACCACTTTGAAATACAAGGTACTTCCCAATTTATTAGAAGAGGCCCACCCGAGTTATCAATTTATAATTAGATTTGATAAGTTCCAGCCATTTTGTGGAGGAAAAAATGTCATTTTAAAAGTAAAAATTTTGACATCTAAAACAAAAAAACACCGAAAAAGTTCGAAGACAAGTTGCAAACATTGTTGGATAAGGAGGACATTCAGACTGTACAATTTACAGTGGCATGCAAGGCATACGTTTACAGATCATACAAAAGATTCACAAAATAAAAAAATGGGTTTGAAATACTGCTCGCTAGGTTCAGAAGAAAATTGAATCGTGACTGGCAATAAGAAGTAAAGTTATTTTGAGAATCTATAGCGTAAAAAGTCATCTAAAACGGCAGGTAAACCAGCAACAGCGAGTGCAAGGACAAAACACAATGCTTTGTGTGTTTAATGAGATCAAAGAAGAGGGTTTGAAATATTATGTATATAAATGTGCGTAGTTAGGGGCGACCTATAAAATCTATTGTGTCCCATTTTCTTGATATAATTCTGATGTTTTCTCAGACTTATAGCAGCTTTTCTAGTCCTATCTTTTTTAGAAAGTTTAGAATATCGTTGGGCTTTAAGTTAGGTACATCTTGGGATTGCACCCATGCTCTGGGTCGAAAAATCCCTACTCTAGTCCATTTATTTGTCTTGGAGCGGTCTGTATACCACTTTATGGCCTTTTTTATTTAGCCCCAATATGGTGTCTTTGTCCCATTCGGATTTACTACCCAGTTTTGTGGTGAATTTTATTACAAAGTTAAATTTCTCATGTGATCTTGAGGCATTACCCAAGTTTGATCAAATTGATGTGATCAAGGTTTTTTCTTTATTGTTCCTTCTTTGACCATTCTATATATTGTTTTCCTCATTACACTTGCTACTTAAATGTGGCGTGAGATTTGGGATTACTTCCATTGCAGCAGTGGGGCATGTTCTCATTGCTCCAGTGATGCATGCACAGGCTACTCTTTGAATCTTCGAAAGGTTTGTCCTTGTAGTAGTCAGATCAGCTCTCATGCCCCAAGCTAGTGTCCCATACGTGATGATTAAAATATTAGCACATGCGGCTTTTTTCCCAGACTTGGCTCTATCGGATTACCACCTATTTTCATCGATGTGACAAGCACTTGCTTATTTAACAGCCCTTCACATTTTACGAAATTGTACAAAAATAGCAAACGATTTCTTAGGATTATCTATATATCTTGGGATCGTTATATATCAGAAATTAACAAAAAAAGTCGAACGGATTTGAACTTACAGAACCTAAATTCAAAATCAATCATACATTAAATCGTAGCGCTTTAACTTGTTGTGCCAATAGACCTAAATAACATTTTTGTTTAAAGAAAATAGATATGTGTTCGCCGAGTTATCAGCTGATACAATACTTTCATTTTTTTTTTAAAGTTTTTTTTTAATCGGACACCGGGTAGTGGGTCAAATTTAACTTGCAAGATTCCACCTTCACATACATAAAAGTATATAAAAATATTAAAAAAACAAGCAAACACTGCTTCAATTTTTTTTCTCTTACGCACATGGAGAACAGGTATGAATTAAGATGTACAGTCTGAGTATTATAAGCCTATAAAAAAAACTCGGATTTTAGGTTAGTCTAAAGACCTATTAAAATAAATAATAAAAAAAACGTGTGCGTCTCAGGACGCGCGGCAGAAGTGATAACTTCAACTAATCCAAGTTGAACTATTTAATATTGAAATTTTTTAACTGGAGAAAAAATTTGTCTATTACTTAAATTTTATGTACATTAATATGATAATGTGTATAAATTTAAAAATTTAAAAGATTTATCACAAATGAAACCACTAAAACACGTCTTTTTTATGCTAAAATTAGGCTAATCAGACTGTCATTTCTTCTTAGACAACCTGTTATTTGAATAAATAAGTAAATAAATAAAAAAAAGGAAAAGTTAAGAGATATATACAAACAAGTTTGCATCGGCCGGGAATCGAACCGGGGCTGCCCGCGTGGCAGGCGAGCATTCTACCAATGGACCACAGAACCACCTACGTACCTATAATAACTTCCAGAATGTATTTGATGCACGTCTCATTTGACGGGTTTTTCGTTACGGTGTTTACTATTACATTTTTTTCAGTTCAGTTCAGTTTAGTTCCAAAAAGTAATGAATTGTATTTAGTGACAGATTAATACCGTATAACACAGTAAATTCAAATATACTTAAAACTTACATTGGGAAAAGCATAGAGAGAGAGAGACAGAAATGATATTATTATGTTTCACTGCGCCTGTGTGTAACAACGATAAACAACGCGTTATGATAAACGCTTTTTTCAACGCGTTACGCTAAAATCAGTTTACCCTCCCATAAGAAGATATCACTTCAATAAATAAATAAATAAAGATATTTGTATTAATATTAGTATTTACCTATTTCTATTATTATTATGTTTCAGTGAGCCTGCGTGTAACAACGATAAACAACGCGTTATGATAAACGCTTTTTTCAACGTGTTACGCTAAAAATCAGTTACCCTCCCATAAGAAGTTATCACTTCAAAAATCAGTCTTTATTTGTTTTATATATGTATAATATACTTTTTCACATATATTCTTATGTAATTTACAAACGTACAAAAAATATCCTGTTGAATTTACCTGTCGAATGTACGTATATATCTTGTTTGAAAATTGAACTTGTCTTACCAGCAATAATGTGTCAAAATTTTATATTTGATTTGCATCCCGAATGATACGGATCACAACATTTTGCTGCTGTATAAACCCACGCCCCGTTCTGAAATACCATTAAATTTCTATGCATATGGAATGAAGAATAGACGGTGCACGTGATCATGTTCGTTGTCTGTCCTCCCGTCTGTCCGCCTTTTTTCTGTCAAGCCAGCCGACCAGAGACCAAATCTCGAAATAGTATGCCAAACAAATTATGACATGTCATTCAATTTACTGACATGTACCATTTCTGACATCTTTCTCACATTCTAGATTAAACCACAGAATGTGAAAATTCAAGTTGTCAGTTCCTCGGATCTGGATATTGGATAGAAACGTTCATATCTTACCGACTTACTTACTTCTGTCCTTTTTATGCGTGTATGAAATAGACTTTTTATATTTTATCCGATGTTTATATATTTTTCACAAAAAAGAATTCTTTAACATATTGCTTTTATAATACTGAAGTGGTTTTGATTATATTTTTACGTCGTAAACTTTTATCAACATATATATTATATTTAATTATAGGTTTTTTATTATTTAATGAATAGATTTAGACTTTTTATTTTCCTAATTATCTTTTAAGACATAAGAATTCAAATTTCATCAATCGTGTTTAACAGAGTTCATATAGACATTAAAGAATAATGCCAGCGATACACTCATAATAAATGTATATTAGGTATCTATACAATTAGTGTTATATGTTATATTATATAGCAGCCCGCCCCGGCTTTGCACAGGGATTAAAGAAAAATAACAAAAGCCATTAAATTTATTGGGTCAACGCTTCCCTGTAAACAGTATTACATGTTGTTTTATTTTCTGGCAGCAAAATAAAATGATTTTCAGGTGCTCCAACTCGCCTTAGGCAGTTGGCCATGAGGAAAACCGATCCTTACTATTTGGAAGGTTTGACCTTGAGACTTATTATTAGTAAAAGCGAAAGATGTTTTGATAGGAAATTGAAGCGGTTTAAATGGATTTGGTAGATCAGTTGGGATCATCGGTATCCTCAGTGTATGAGCTAGTTGGTGGTTTAGTTATACTGGTTGCTACAACCTAATTGTCCTTTAATTTCTTTATAAGTAGCCTCGTCCCATTGCACATGCTAAATTTGTGATATCTGTCGTGATTATGAAATAAGTTATTTTGATAAGGAATAATACCAAGATAAAAACTTTTAAAAAATTAAAAAATAGTTATTGTGACGTAACTATAACAGTTAGACATATGCTGTCGCGGCATTTTTTGTAAATAATTAAATATTCTTCAAAATCGTAGTACATTATTTTATTCTATAATCAATAGTATTCGCAGCGCACGCGATGTAAGGATGTAAGGATGTAAGGATTTTAAGGTTATAGTTTTAGTGAGGATCCCTATTTTTTTTTAATGAAACATAGTCTATGTCACTCGGGAATAGTGTAGCTTGCCAACGGTGAAAGAATTTTTGAAATCGGTCCAGTAGTTTCGGAGCCTATTCATTTCAAACAAACAAACAAACAAGCAAACAAAAAATCAAACCTTTCCTCTTTATAATATTAGTATAGATGCATATGGATTCGTTAAAAAAAAACAGTGAATAAATATAGTTTAAAAAAACTAAAAAACACGCTTTTATAGCATATGAAACTAACAAGTAAAAAAATAAATGTAATTAAGGAAAACTCAAAAGCATGTTTCTGAAAAACATCGAACTAAAAAGTTAAAAATAATTTTCAAAATAAAATTAAAACAAAAATAAATGAAAAATACTAGTATTATTGTGAAAAAAGCGTGGGTGCTTGACATTCGAAAAATATGGTATGCAGCGCCCACGCTTTTTTCACAATAATACTAGTATTTTTCATTTATTTTTGTTTTAATTTTATTTTGAAAATTATTTTTAACTTTTCGGTTCGATGTTTTTCAGAAACATGCTTTTTAGTTTTCCTTAATTACATTTATTTTTTTACTTGTTAGTTTTATATGCTATAAAAGCGTGTTTTTTAGTTTTTTTAAACTATATTTGTTTTTTACTTTTTAGTCCAATTTATTTTATTTCAATAGATTCGTTAATTTGCTGTGACGATTACAAGACCCTCACTCAATCATTATTCGTTTATTTAGTTGGAAATGCTTTGAAAGCGTGTTTTTTGATTTCTCAAATTATATTTATTATATTCATATTGTTGATGATTAAACATATTGTTTCAATCACTTGGAAAAAAAAATTATTATTGTGAAATCTAAAGAATTGTTAGATTAATTCTAAGACAATTTCATTCATATTGTTTATAATTAAACGTATTCCGGAGAGGGAGCCTGAAAAACGGCTACAACGAAGGAAGGCAGCAGGCGCACAAATTACCCACTCCCGGCACGGGGAGGTAGTGACTAAAAAATAACGATACGGGACTCATCCGAGGCAGCAGCCGCAGAGTGGAGAGTTACAAACAAACAAACATACATACATACATACATACATACAGGTAAAGTTAATAAAAGCGTGTTAATTAAAAAGCAAAGAATAACAAACAGAAAAATTGTTGAAAAAAACGAAAAACGATAAAAAAATTAAAAAACGTTAAAAGAAGAAAACGTTGGGAAAAAAATTTAACAGCCAAAAAAATCTTTATAAACTGAAATAAAGTAAGTAACTAAAAAAATTGTTTAAAATGGGAAAAAACAATAAAACCTGAAAACAAACGTTGACATACCGATAAAACCTTTAATTGCCAATGGAATTGTTTAAAACAAGAACGTTGTTTAGAAAACCAACGTTAAAAAATAAATAATAAAAAAAGGTGAGAGGTGTCAAGGGACACCCGGATGGAACGAAGTTCCTTTCGATTAATTAGTTAAGGAATTGTAATTTGTAAACACAACAGAGTGTTTATACATTTATTATTGTCTGTATAAAATTTCCACTTACCTAACTCAGCAATATCCAAAATTTGTGGAGAACCACAAATGTCAGGATACATTATTGTTATTATTTTCTATTATTTTATTATTTATTATCTACAAAAACCTGTATAAACTTAACAAAGTCGCGACACTACACTATAGAAAATAGTTAATCCATACCTGAATATTTTCAACAGTTTCTTTCTTTTAACAAAAGTGTCCATTTATACAATACCAGAGGTTTAGATGACATACATATATCTAGAATTACTTTTTATTTCAATTTAATTTAATACAGGAATTAACAATTTAATACAAAATTTTAAAATTAAAATATTTGACAGTAACTGACAGTTAAGGTAATTTGACGTAGGTACCTAACTAGTCAAGTTACGAACTATAGTTGATTCAAATAGAAGTGTCATCAAGTAGTTTCTGGAAAATTCAAATTTGTAGTAGCAGCACCCACGATTAGTGAAATTTGAATCGCAATATTAGCCAGCTTGTGATCAGATTGCTACATATGCTCAATATAACTATAAACATTTTGACACATCGCGATGACATATAATTCCATAACTTCCATAAGTTCTGTTTTCATTGAATCTAGTAATAAAGTTAAAGATGATCTCACACGTACCCAGCCCACTTGATGACACTTCTATCTGAATCGACTATATTTTTAAAATGTTTATGAATTTTTTAATTTATAAAAACAGGATGAAATAAAATATAATACTATTATAGGTAATTATTTTTTTCTACAGTATTTTCTTTTTAATGTACATTTTCTTTTAATTTAAAAGAGTGTCTTTTTAATTGTAATATATCTATCTATGAGAGAGAGAGAGAGAGAGTTTTTTATTTTTTGGTCTGTGAGAGAGAGACAGACAGACGTGTGTCGTGTCGTGTCGTGACAATTTTTGGTATGAATTTTTTTTGGCTAACTCCTAGCGTCAGTCGTAATTGTTCGTAACGCCCGAAAGGGAACTTCGTTTCAAAAACAGATGCGCGGTAACTTAAGAAAGATTGTGTTTCGCCTATACATCCTCAAAGACCTTCTGTATCATTTAAATAGACTCGAAAATAGATTTTTCGAGTTTAAAGAAAAATTTATCATTCAGTCACTTTTAACATTTGCAAAATCCGACAATCAAAAAGGTTTTGCAAACTAATACACTTTGCTAAAGAACTATACATTCTGTAGATGTCAGCGAGCATTCGATAAGTTCGTGAGGCTTTAATGTTGCCTTGCAGAAACACTTTGGATTTGGATCTGGATAGAAAATAATCAGTCGTCGGAATTCCATATTCCACATTTGTGCTAACCGACAAACTCTTTTACACGCGAGTGTAGCCTACTCCATACTTGTTAAAAAATGTACTATTTGTTTCAAGTGGAAAATAACTAATTCCATAGTCGTTATAATAACTATATTAATTTGAATTTTGAAATTATGCTATATGCAATTATTATAATAGTATTCATTTATAGATATTACATATATTATCTTTATAGAAGTTAGTTCCAAAACTTTAAAACACAAATATGGTATAAAATTACCCTTGGAAATTTTTTAGTCTCCCTTTATTTTAATATGCAACAAGCATTTGTGCGAAGCTTGTTGACTTTGGATATGCAAATGAAAGTTACTCATAACTCATAACCAAATGCATAATTCTATTTAAATTCTATTTGTACAAGTGCAAGAGCTCCCAAAGATTTTTTCTAAGAAGTAAACTTGCAATATTTTTACAATAGGAACATATTATTTCCCTACATAGAAATCTATTTTAGGTTACAAAATAAAAAATATTGATATTTCATTATTATTTTTTTGGAAAGTTTTATTACTTAGTAAACTAATTATTTGGAGATATCTCTCATGGAGTTTTTGGAATTAAGAGCGTTCTATAGGCTTTCATTTACTAGGTTCCTGCTAACTTTTTTATTAATTAACTAATTAAAATTTGGTTTTCACCAAACTATAGAGAAAAAAATCTAGTATTGTGGATGCTAAAAATATATATTTTTCATTCAATTTACATATTTTTTCTTTGATATTTAAGTGCAAGTTTTTAAAAATTTTAAGTTTCCACATTTCTATATAACATTTTAAAATTTTTGATCAAAAAAATTTTTTTTTAATCTGCTGTAACTAACAGTTAAAACGGATTTAAGAAAAATGCATTAAGTGCTTCATTATGTGCTGCCGCCAGTAGTAATGCGTTCGAACTATTAGAGTTGCATCTAAAGATTCTAAAGGGTTCAGAAGCGTCGGGCCCATCAATATAAAAAAGTGGAAGGGCGATCCAACTCCGATCCTTTTTACAGCGAAAGAACGCTCTTAAGAAATTTTAAACAAGAAAATGACATTAAGTAGAAATCAAAGAGATGTCACATCCAGCAGGACTCAAACGTTCAATCCTTATCTAAAGCCGGTATCATCTCTTACTGCTTCAGCCACAGATGCATTAAGAGTTAATTAGCTATTTGATCGTCTTGATTCAATTTATGTTATATATGACACTTACTCAATTCCTCCTTAAGCAAATTGTATGCTTGAAGTTAATCAGCGAGAGGTCATTTGTCAAATCGACATTGATACTTTTTTTGTGCTTCGTATTATATTTTTATTTGGTTATAAGAACAGATCCATAGATTTTTAGCAAAGCATATCTCTCATAAGATTTCTCCAAATTTAAAAAGAGACTTAAAGGCGTGTTTACATGATGCCAGTGACTGGCGCCAGTCTCACTAGTATGCCAGCGCTGGCATGTTACTGGCATCATGTAAACACTTTCTTGTGCCAGTCCAGTGCTGTCTCGAACAGAAAGTTGGTCTATTTTTCATGCCAGTGGCCCTCGTCCGCGTGCCCTCCAACCCCGCGCCAGTTGTTGTAGACACCTGTAAACACAGCATTCCAGTGACTCGCGTACATGTGAAGGGTAATAGATAGATAGATAGATATTTTTTGGGTTGGCTGTTAGCCTATATCACTACGACCTTTGCAGATCTATTTCGAACGCCCATTATCTGTGGAGTAGGATTAGAGCACCTTGTCCAGCTCTGCCCTCTTAATGAGACTTAATAGCCTTGACAGTGGCCACTCCGCATAACTTGGAGCAGCCGGTTTCTCCTCTCCCAGTAATAGATACCGCGTCCTTGCAAGGCCTTTACATTGGCATAGGACATGAAATGCAGTTTCCTCTTCCTCTTGGCAGTATCGACAAATGTCTTCATCTGCTAAGTTTAGCTGACTCATGTGTTTTCTGAGCCTACAATATCCTGTCAAGAGACTGACAATCATTCTGACATCATTTCGCCTTTGTGATAGCAGCTCTGCAGTAAACTTCGCCGAGTATCCCGTTATGAAGAGTTTGGCTTGTCGCTTGCCCGGTGATTTTTCCCACCACTCCTGGGCCTTTTCTAGCCTCCATTTCTCAATGGCTGCCTTTCTGAATGTATTAGCAACTCCGCCGAATGGTTCCAAGTAGGAACTAGGATGCCAGTGAGACTGTTGCCAGCTACTGGATACGTGTAAACGTACCAGTCTAGCGCTGTCCTAATCAAGCACTGGCATGCCAGTAAGACTATGTAAACACGCCACAACATCCTCATCCTTATAACAACAGTAAAAGACAATAAATGTGATTAGTAAAGAATCGAAGATAGTAAAAATGTTCATAAAATGTTTTTTTAAAGCGGGATTTACATTACGAATCGAGTGTCATGCATGATAAAATTAGTTTCGTGAAACTAATTGTAGCACATGTGAAATTTCTTTCGTTTAAAATTATAGTGTCATGAAATCATCAGTGATGCGTAGATACTGGCCTTGTCAAAATCAGAGCTACATTTTAGGATGCAAAACGTCGTTCTAGAAATAATAAAATAAAAAAATTCGAAAAGAGGTTGACCTTAAAGGCCATCCCTGCAACTTCCCGCTAGTTTTAACCGCAAAGCTATAGTAACGTGACGTATTTTGACGTTTTTGACTTTTTTTGAAATGTTTAAAAAGCCATAACTTTTTAACGCCTTATTCGATTTTGATGTTCAAGATGGCATTCGACGCAGTTTCTTGAGACCTAAACACGTTACTAGGAGCACAAAATCGATTAGTCAAAAAATCTCTAGGTTATTGAAAAAAAACACTTTTTTTGAAATTTTTCGACAACGATATCTCACGAACGAATCAACCGATTTTAATTTGCAAAACGGCATTCGACGTGGCTTTTTAAGCTTGAGAGCTGATTAGGTTATGAAATTGATCGATGCAATAGCCAAAAAGATATGCCCAAAAAACATCATTTTTACCAATTGTTTTTTTCGGTTATTTTGAAATTTCTCAAAATCTACCGGCTCGAATCGGTTCAAACTTACATGGAATCTAAGTTAGATGGAACTCTTTGGAATGCTTTTTATTTCATTCAGATCGGTCAAGTCGTTCAAAAGTTATAATAGGTTTACATACATCCACACACACACACACACATCCACACGTACATACAGACATACAGACACCCTCGTAAAAATAGTCAGGGGAGGTTCCTAAGACCTCAAAACGTTGAGATCCGATGAAAACTCGATTTTCGAAAAACGGGGTGAAACCAATAACTTCCCGATTTTAAAAAAAATTTTAATTTTTTTTAGCGGGAAGTTAAAAAAGGTTATCTCGGAAGAAAAGACGTTGGTGGATTCGAGGATGGGTTCACAAAAAGCATCTGGGTGCAACACAGTCCACTCTGCACAGGCGCTGTCGCGACACTAGTTTCGCGTCGCATTTGCATCATGAAATTAGTTACATGATATTTGTTTCAGTTTCACCAAAAATATGCGCATAGCACGAAACTATTCCAGTGTCACAAAAGTAATGCATGCATTGTAAAACTGAACGTTTACACGTGAAATTACTGGTTAAATTAGTTTTATCAAACTAATTTCAAGCAACTAGTTTCGTAATGTAAATCCCGCTTTAAGTATTAACAAATATTTTTTTATAATATTTAAATAAAAAACATATAACTGGATAATGCGGTTTAATGAAACTACTGTTCAATGTATTTAATACCTTTTTTAATATTAGTGTCGTTTTTTCTACTAATATAGGATAACGCGAAGGATAAAATTTTTATCTTGTTACCCTAAAGAAGTATAACTTCTTACATTTATGAGTATACACACACACACACGTTTTTCAATTTCTTCTTAATGTTATTTTCTTGTTTCTATAATTTTTAAATTTTATTACTTATTGTGTTGGTTAATATTCAAGGGTAATATAACAAGACCTTGATTATAGTCGGCTATTTTTGTGGTATCTAGATTTCAAGAATATTTTAGTATCAATTTGTTGAGACATAATCAAAGATTATTAATGTCAAATTATGTCGAAACAAATTGTAAAATGTTCGAGAAATTTAGCAACAACAAAAATAGCAAACTATTAATCAAGGTTGTGTTATATTTAGGAAGATTATTTCCTGAGAACAGCTTTTTCGATGGAATTAGAATCTAATGCACCAAATCTTTCCATTGTGGAACATTATAACAATAGTTAATAATTCCGTTGTTAAACTGACAAATATTTGACATTTATATTTGACGTGACTATTTCTCTAGTGCAATAGTCGCTGATATTGTTCTAGTGCAATAGTCGCAGATATTTGATTCTGATTGGTCCAATTTCAAAAAATTATGACATTCTATTGGTTAATTTGAATCGAAGGAAATAATCTACCATAAATAGACGATTACCTTGTATAAAATCAGTCTAAGCGGATTTAATATTTTAATTTTGTCAAGAACTTTTGATATATCCTTTAAGGAAATTCTGGTATGATATACCTTTTCGAATCTGACTTTATTCAACTTTTTTTAAACTTTGCATTTCCGAACAAGTACCTATTACACATATTCAAAACTTAGCGTTCTTTTTATTGTACAAGTCAAGATGTTCGGTATAAAATGAGTCCGTATTTTACCTTATAAAAAGTTGCTGAGACTTTTCTTAAGGACTGGTTCATCTATAGACTTTATTGGGTGTTTTGAATAGAACTTCTGAGAGGTATTTCCTTCATAATTGAATGTTCAAGTAACATTCAAAGTTTAAATAAGAATTTTAAACAACTTCAACTCAATGGTCAGAATTTTTATGAACGTAATGAGGATTTTATTGAATTTAAAAATACTTATGTTCAATAATTCTATTTACAAAAATAAACTTTGTTATAGGTAGCTAAAACGCTTTTTTGCCATTTATGATCATTTTTGTATTTTGCCAAAAACGTTCGTAGATTGAAACCACGTATTAATGAATTTTAACTGTAAATTTTTCTAAAAATTTATATTTAAAAAAAAACTAGTGTGGCGGCAGTCAGTGGGACTGCCGGCAAAAGTTATACTTCTATGCACGTGCATGGATTCATAAATTTGTATGCGAATGATTTAGCAAACTCATTATATGATATTCGTAGTAAGCGACCCCAAAAACCTCCTAGTACCGTGTGCACACTCTTTTTGTATCGAATTGCATAAAATTGCTGTAGACGAGGTCCGTCTTAAGCACCAGGTGTTTCGAACACCATCGTCATTATTATAATCGTATTTAGCGACTCAAAAAACCGCCGAGTACCAAGTGTGCACTGATTTCGTACAGAATTTACATAAAACCGCAGGAGAAGAGGTAAATACCCTAGACACCAAGTGCGCGGAGACTTTCTGAATCGTGATATTCGTGTTTAGCGACTCTAAAAACCCCGAGTATATAAATTAAACCCATTTTCAGCAATACTTACCGAGTTGTAATTTTTCTCTCTATTGTCTGTTCGGAATGTAATTTTCGAATGCAGAAATGCAATATCCATTTTTATATTATAAAATATAGCGACTAATTTCCTGATATTTTAACGAATCCAATGCAAAAAACCGCATTCCGATCCATCTTACGTTACAAAATTCGGAGGTTTTGGTGCTTTATTTCCTCAACTATTCGTAAAAACTCTGTTTATGTAGCCAACAACCTCAAAAGCATAGTGCAGGATATACTGCAACCATGTGACGGTATTTTAGACTACAATACAATACTCATTACGGAATATTATTATTAATATAAAATACTAAACTTAATATGTTAACTTATGTGACAGAATTATAAAATAATCTGTCAAAAATAATCATGTGGTCCGTCACTGTGATATACATACATTAGTTTAGACTGTTTTTTTGTATATCTATCCCTTTTCAATGTACTGAATATTGAAACGGTATTCAAAGGACTTATAGTTATGACTAATAACATGTGATAAATATTTCATCTTTGTTTTTACAGACCAATATACCTTATTAGTGTGTCTG
The DNA here is from genome assembly GCA_964028335.1 of Altica lythri. Lineage (NCBI taxonomy): Eukaryota > Metazoa > Arthropoda > Insecta > Coleoptera > Chrysomelidae > Altica > Altica lythri. The sequence continues at coordinate 90,283,172 of OZ034800.1, read as the reverse complement.
TCTCTCTCTCTTACTCACACCATTACATATGTAATGATTTTTCGCATTTAACTGTACACAAATCTTTTCCACCGAGTGCAAAAATTGAATCTACAATGCGCTACTGAAAATTTTTAAGCGATCTTTTTGTTAATTTTTTTCCATCCACCAATTTTCCTAGTTTCTCTTTATATATCAAACAATAATAAGTAATTTAACAGTACATTGAATAAATTTTTAACTTAATAATCCATTACCTATTTTATCTTCAAAGAAATGGTAAATAAATTCAAAGTTTGATGATTCTTTCCAAAATGTTTTATTGCTATACACTAAATATTTCATTAAATAATACTTTTAATTAAGTGGATTTTACCTATAAATTTTTATTGAATGAAATTATTTTAATTTCATAAATGCTACTGGATATGAAGGCTTGTTATCTTATGTTCTTGGTCACTTTTTTCTGCTTCTACCAATCTCTCGGTTAGAATCGAAGACCTGGACAAAGGCGCAAAAGGTCTAGAGTTGCCAGAGATGAGCGGTTTGTGCTTGTGTCTGTTTTTCGAAACAAGACAGTCAGTGGTACAATGTTGAGAAATGAGTTGGCTATTGCTCGCAACTTTGAAAAGACGTTTAAATAAAGCTGGACTGAACAGTAGAAGACCGGCGAACAAACCTTTGTTAAACAGGGAGCACAAAGTTGCAAGACTACGTTTCGCTCGTAACCATCAAAACTGAACGTTTGACGATTGGAAGACAGTTTAGTTTTCAGATCAGACTAGAATCAACTTAAAATTTTCGGATGGACGTGAGTATGTTTAGCGAAGACCTGGAGAGAAATTTGCGAGCTGCAATATTGTTTTCAAAATTCCATTTGGTGGAGACAATGTAATATTTTGGGGAGGAATCTGTATTAATGGCCGCACAGAAATGGTTCCTATCCGCATGAGATCCATAAATTCGGATTATTATCTCAAAAATATCGTTCTTGAACATTTGCTTATTTCGTGGGACCGAATTGTGTATTCATGCAAAATAATGCTCGTCCCTACATGGCTAGGGAAGTAGTTAACTACCTAAATGCAATTGATCTTGAGTTAATGAAATGGCCAACCAACAGTCCGGACTTATATCCAGTAGAGCACCTATCGGACGTTCTTAAAAAAAAAATTCGCAGTCATAGGTCCTTATCTCTTAACCATAATCAACTATTAGATGCAGTAATAGCAGAGTGGGAAAGTATCCCCTAGATGTTATTAAAAATATAATCTCCAGTATGCCAAGGCAAATAAATGCATTAATAAGAAGTAGAGGAGGCCATACATGGTACTAGGCCCAGTTGAAAGACTAATTTAATTATTGTTTAAGTTTTTTGTGTGTACTTATTATTTAATACATAATCGGAATATCCGATATAACACTTTAACAATGCAACATCACTCTACCGCTATGTTCGAACGGGCGTTCATAAATTGGACGCTAAGGTGAAAGTTAATCCGCAAAGAGTTCTGTTTACCTGTGAGGGACGCCATAAATTGGACGCTGCTAATCTCTACTACAAAATTTGACGCTACGCCCACCTGCTGGTAATGGGTCATTAGATTTGGAGTGAAAGTTGAAATAAATTACACATTGCTTCAAGTTTAGCTGTTTATTTACGTTTTCCAAAAGGCATTTATAGTAACTATGTTTAAAAGTATATTTGTTTATTCGTTTGAAAGTTTTACATAAAAGATAATATATTATACACGAACCTCATTATATTTACAATTATATTTCTAAGCATGAATACATATATTTACACATTTACATATTTACATTGGAGTATATATAAGATGCACATTTTACGAAATTTATCCTCGAAATTTCACCTAAGTTGTATCGGTTTATGTTAGCACGTAGTATTTCGGTACGCTTACGTACTGTAACATCTCGAATTCTCACTTCTTCTGTTAAACTTTGAAGTTTTATGTATGTTTCAGTTTGGAACTGTTTCAACACTTCAATAAACAGAAATATGTTGGGGTGTGGAAAATAAAAATGTGAGTTAAACTTAGAGTGAAAAGACTCGCACGCATTTGTCGTCCTTTCAATGCTGTCGCTGCACTCTGCCCACAGCTCTGGCGGAAAATTGGCGTCTTCTGATATATAGTTTTCCACTAAATAGTCAGCGTATTTCGAAAGTCTTTCATCTTGAGGTTGAATTTCCGCAAATTCAAATGCGAAGCAATCGCCTACATCCGTGGGGTTCAGAAAAGGCAAGCCAAAGGTATATTTAAGCCACCTGCCTATCTCACTTTCTTGGTTTTTAAAGTCTGGGGTTAGTCCATGATTTTGTATTTTGCGAAACCAAGCTTGTCCAAGATGAAAGCGACACCCAATCAATTCTGATTCTTGCCAGACTGTTCGCACAGCATTATGGATTGACTTTTCAAAATCTACCACAACTTTTTTAGGATTTAAATCCAAACCGACACTTTCGCACCTAGACTTTAACAGTAGAAAAACAGTTTCGTAAGTTGCCTGCCGTTTATCGGGAAGTAAACAGAATACTAGGGGAATGTAATGTCCATTTTCCAAAGTATGAATAGTAAATAATTGGAAAAAATATTGTGCACAATAACTAAATGTCCCATCCATGTAGATTTTTTCTTTGCTGCACAAATAGGAAATGTTTGATAAGCACGAAAACACAACAATATTTGCCGTTTGGTCACTAATGAATAAAAAATCTTCTTCTCTAATTGTTCTTATGTTCATTTTCTCCAACATACTCATAGACTCTTTGGCAGTCTTTGGTAAAGGTGGTTGAAGTTTCCGCCTGTTGTTATACAAATTATTCCGAATGTAGCACATATCACGAACGGACAGTGTAGTCAGTTGTTCACTATGTTTTTTTAAAACAGAATGTATTATTTTCGATGGCCTTTCTGCTGGATCCTCTGTAGCCTTTCGTTTCACACTATTACTTATAATTTGACGATTTAATTTTTTAGTGTTTTTAACGTGATTATGTTGTAAATCACAACGCGAAATTATATTTTCTGCCCCCACCGTGAAAATCTTCGCCTTACAAGAACGTATGGCACATCTCCAATAAGTTTCACCACTCTTCAACACTTTGTCTTTTGTAAATTTGGCGGACCCTACAATTAGCACTTCTTTTCCACGTTCACTAATAACTTTGAAAGTTTCCATAACTATAACAAGCAGGCACAACGAACAAAAAGAAAATAAAACAAAATGCAAATTTCATTACCTTAAATAGCAAAATTTAATATATTTAATTTATACTTTACCTGAATCGAAATTCCCGAAAAATTGTTATCAAATATAAGCTTAATCCTTAAAGGAGATAATCCTTCCGGCAGCGTCCAATTTAAGGGTGTCTCTTCGGAGCTACAGGTAGTTAGCGTCCAATTCGAGACCGCCCGTTCGAACGTTCATTTACGTACAATTTAGTGAAACTATATGATTTCTATCGTTTATTGCTGTCATCATCTTCGTTAGACAGTTTTAAACGTACTGTGAAAAATATTCTTTCTGAACAGTAATATATTTTATGCACGACCGGGCGGTAAAGTACAGATTATTACATACATTTAGCGGGCGTAAAGTGCCACTTTAGCGCCCGTGGGCTACTTTACCGCCCACCGGGCGATAAAGTGTAAATGGCGGGCGGTAAAGTATTTTTTTTTTGTCTTAAATATTGAAATCCTTGCAATCATCTAAACTGACAATGAGTCTAAATAAAAATGGCCACCACCTATTTTGACATTGTTGTTAGGGTAACGACAACATAGGTATATAAAATATTGTTTTAAAATATTATCTCTAGCCTCTGTGCATATTACTTTTAATCAAATTATTTATTTTAAATAACGAATAAATACAAATTATTAGGTGAATGGTTATACAGGGTAAGTTAATAATATCGAGGTTATAGGTATAAAATTCATGCAAGTTGAAATGGCATTTATATTAAATTGTTCACAAAAAATAAAAATATCCTTTATAAGTTTTATTATTAAAACAATCGTTGACATTGACAGTTGACATTTGACAGCTGACAGATAATATTTTACATTTGACAGTAAAGATTTGACAGTTGGAACTTGACAGTTGACGTTTGATATTTGACAGTTGACATTTGATAGTTGACATTTGACATTTGACAGTTGACATTTGACAGTTGACATTTGACAGTTGACATTTGACAGTTGACATTTGACAGTTGACATTTGACAGTTGACATTTGACAGTTGACATTTGACATTTGACAGTTGACATTTGACAGTTGACATTTGACAGTTGACATTTGACAGTTGACATTTGACAGCTGTCAGTTAACATTTGACAGTTGATATTTGACAGTAGACTTGTCAATTGACAGTTGCCATTTGACAGTTGACTTTTTTCAATTGACAGTGTAATTTTTTTATAAATGATTATTAAATCGGTCGTGCATAAAAGTTTGTATGTATTTCGGGCGCAAACAGCGTTTATGGAGCTTACGTGTTAATAGCCCTCGCCTGCGGCTCGGGCTCTTATTTACACGTTGCGGTCCATAAACGCCTGTTTTACGCCCTTGATGTATGTATGTATGTATGTATGGTGTTAGGGGTGACAGATACACCTGCGACCTATAAGATCTATTGTGTCCCCCTTTTCTTGCTATATTTCCGATGATTCCTCAGACTTATAGTAGCTCTTCTAGTCCTATCTTCCTTAGAAAGTTTAGGATATCATTGGGTTTTAAATTATTCTTACCTTTCTATTTCGTATGACCCTAGGTATTTGACCCTAGAATTACTTAATGCCATGCATTCTGAAAGTATGTGTATTGAGGTTTCATCCTCTACCTCACAGAATCTGCAGTTTGCTTTATCTACTAATCCTAGTTTCTTCATATGTCCTCTTAATCGACAGTGACCGGTTAGTATTCCTGTTATAATTCGGAGGTTTTTCTTACTCAGGTTAAGACAGCTGTGAGATCTCTTCTGGTTATTGTTTCCCAGGAGCGTCTTCGATTGTCTTAGTCCTTCTAGATTCTAGATCATTCCAGTACTTGGATTTTTCGCTATCCATTTTTTTCTTTAGTTTTTCTAAGATTGTACTACTGCTGATCCCACAGGATGGTTCTGGTCCCAGGTATGGGGTTTCAGCTCCTTTTTTTGCCAGCTTGTCTGCTGTTTCATTTCCTTCTATTCCTACGTGTCCTGGAACCCATAGGAGGGTAACAGTGTTATTCTGTCCTAGTTCATTTAATTTGCCTAGGCATTCCCAGACCATCTTTGAATTGATTGTATCTCAGTTCAGAGCTTTGATGGCTGCTTAACTATCTGACATGATTACAATCTTCTGTCTACGATAGTTCCTTTTAATGTTAAATTCTATACATCTTTCGATGGCACGAATTTCCGCTTGAAAGATGCTTGGGTACGTACCCAAGCTTTCTGAGTATTTGGTTCTAGGTCCAAACGCCCTTGATACATAAATAACTATTTTTTTCAGTATTCAATATTGTATAATTATTATATTTTTATTTTTTTTTATTTCTTTGTACTAAACAGCTTTTAAAAGCTTTTCTACCTGTTTTGTAACTTTCTTTTTTTTATAGGATATTGTATCTCTTAAAGGTTAAGAGTTAAAGAGTAGCTAATAGCTAATCTTCGCCTTCTCGAGGCAAATGTGTATGTACATGTTTGTAAAATAAAGACATTTATTATTATTATTATTATTATTATTATTATTATTATTATTATTATTATTATTATTATTATTATTATTATTATTTAGCAAATGGTTAATTAATCAATACAAAATGGTTTTAATTACGGTCTTCTCTGGCCGATTTCTATTTAAAACAATTGCCTTGCTTCATTTACAAGTCTTATGAAGCTATCAAACATATTAGCCGAATATCAATCTTTCTTCTACAACTATTTTATTGTTCAATATTAATTTCACTAGTTTTATTTTTCTTGCAATCCCCATATGCCTGGTTTAAGTTATTTAAGAGTATACATTCTTTTCGTAACTGGTTATTTTGTATTATCAAGTGCTTTAAACCATCCCTTAAAGCCTAGCTCGGACTAGGCTAGTAATTTAGTTAAGTAGCAAGTAATTTAGTGGCTAAATGTGTGCGAACCACAAAAAATTAGTCGAGTAGTTTAGTGAATGGTTTAGTCGAGTCAATCCATTCTACTCTATTTTTATCGGGCGAGTAGCTCCCCCACCACGCGTCCGTGCCTACTGGTTCACAGGCTAAACAAATCCGAACCTATTGATTTAGTCTACTACATTAGTGCACGCAAAAATGTCGTTCCGCTTGAGTCAGGAAACTACTTTACTTGTATACTGGATACTTAACCAAGTGCGAACGATTTCTGTGTGCAGTACCGAGTAGAAGCCACTAAATTACTAGCCTGGTCCGAACTAGGCTTAATAAATATTTACGTCTAAGCCAGTTTTCTGCTGGAATTTTACAAATTAACGATATTAAACACGGTAAATTATTATTAATCTCTTATGATTTTAATTTTACAACAATAAAACTTTATTGGCAGTAAAATATAGACAGATACTAATTATTCCTTCAAACTTTTCTGGGAGAAAGTTTGAGGTTAAGGAAAGGGAATTTAGTCGGAAATTAATTCTACTATGAAATATGCAACAATTTTAATAATTATCAAGTTTATGCCTAAAGCTTGATTATTAACTTAGTTATAAGGGTATCCGTTCACTGGAAATCTAAGATGGGGTGTGGATAAATTATCAATTCAGAGTTTAGACTTTGTGTGTTTTTCTTCGAAACCAGGCATTTATCGATAAACTGACTAATAAAATTCGATTAAAAGATAAAAGTGATGTTAAGTATTCATACATCACATAGATCGTATTTTATACACATTGTAGAATAACAAAACAACTAAACTTTTAACATTGTTGTTAGTATTGTATTTGAACTATATTGTTATTATACAGGTAGTCAAAGACAATAAAAATCTTATGGTAAAATAATATCATAACAATATCATAACACCATATAATTTAACTGAAATGTACATCGAGTGCGTGAATTATTTTGTTAGTTTTGAAAACAGTGACTCCACCACAATTTCCATGTAAATTATAATGACTGCGTATCTTATGTAACAGCAATATTCATTTCAAATTATGGTAAACACGCTGATTATCTTCTCGCTAATAAAACAGAACAGTTTATACTGATTTAATGACATGGTTACCATTATTTAAAACATACAAATAATTAGTCAACAATCAAAATGGAAATTCAGAATAAACCTTTGCTGTTTATATTTTTAAATAAACATAAATCTCTTATCTACACTAATATTATAAAGAGGAAAGATTTTTTGTTTGTTTGTTTGAAATGAATAGGCTCCGAAACTACTGGACTGATTTCAAAAATTCTTTCACCGTTGGCAAGCTACACTATTCCCGAGTTTTTATCTTGGTATTAATCCTTATAACTTATTTCATAATCACGACAGATATCACAAATTTAGCATGTGCAATGGGACGAGGCTACTCATAAAGGAATTAAAAGACAATTAAGTTGTAGCAACCAATATAACTTAACCACCAGCTGGTCAACTAGCTCATACACTGAGGATACCGATGATCCCAACTGATCTACCAAATCCATTTAAACCGCTTCAATTTCCTATCAAAACATTGCCACGTACTTTTAGTAAAAATAAAATAAAATCAAATTTTGAAAAATTAAACTTATGGTTAAATTGAAATCTCCAACTCCAGTTAAGATGGGTAAGTGGTTTCTCTACTGGCAATTTTGTGCCCAGCTCAGCCGTAGAGGGTATGTACAAAAGTGTGAGTCACGCCACCGATTTTAACGGTTCAAATCGGAAACCCCTGATGTTCCAGGCACTGACCTATCTTACTGGAGATAAATAATGAATTTAAGAATCTTAATTAAAAAAAAAAGAAAAGAATTGAGTGAATAACAAATATGGTGAGTGGGTGATGATCTGAGTAAGACACAAAGTTAGATCTATCAATTATATTAACGAAAATAAACCCAACAGAGTAATTTACAAGATAAAAAAAATATATAATCAAACAAGAAAGTTAATAATAATAATATCAGCAAATAATGCCAAGAACTTGGCAGTTTTAATATTGAGTGATCACCCAGCGCAATAATAAAGATTCAAAATTAATAAATCCTATAAAATAAAACAATATTTAAAAAGGTTAGGCCAACTCTTTACAATGTCTTAACTTAAAATTAGATTTCTGGCTTATCTGTTTATCCGCAGATCTGAAGTGAGGCTTTCGTTAATAGCCTGCTGCTCTGTGGAAGGTGAGGCTCGGTGTTGATTCCTCAGTAGTGAGCTGAACTACAATACACTTGCCAGGTCCAAAAACAAATGTTCAGCCAATACCAAAAATAATTTCAGCCAGAACCAAAAACAATTTTACTCGCCAGGTCCAAAAACCCCTTTTATATTAAGATTTGGGGTTAAGCAGTTAATCTGCGATGTTATTTCGCTAACAACCTATAGCAAATTTCGATTCTTAATCGGATGTCCACGCTTCTTCGTAACGAACTCCTTAGCAATCACACGAAGAAAGCACCATTTAATTAAATCCCAAAAATATGGAGTTATCTATACGCCTACTCAAAAATACCACAAAGGAATAACCAAAAATGAGGCTTAGATAAAGTATATTGAAGTGAAATTCAAAAACCCATAAGGATGGCTTGAATATTGCCAAGAGAACTTTCAACTTCACAAAATGGCGTCACTTAATTCGATAGTAATAGCACTAATGTGTTCGTACAATTGTTGAAATGCAAAAAGGAAGCCAACATCACGCTAATTCACGCAAACCTTCCGCAATGACACTTGTGAGTATAGAAGGGGAAATAGTGTGTTCCGTTGTGCAAAAACGGCTTGCTAGATATTAATTTGATTTCCGAAATGATGTTAAAATTAAATCGAATTCATTAAGCTAAATGTATTATTAATATTAAAACGAATCGATGCACTTATTTACTTAATTCAAAATTTTTGTTATTAGCTTAAACAGTAAAAGCGCCGCTCATTATCGGTTTAAACACTAGAAATACTCTCGCTACTAGTCAAGGCAAACGGCGGTGACCAGAACCTTGTTAAGAGGCTAACAATCGAGTTGAAACATTAAGTTAACTTTTAAATATATTGACGCCGATTTCTGCACGTGACAACATCTTTCGCTTTTACTAATAATAAGTCTCAAGGTCAAACCTTCCAAATAGTAGGGATCGGTTTTCATCATGGCCAACCGCCTAAGGCGGGTCGGAGCACCTGAAGATCAATTTATTTTGCTGCCAGAAAATAAAACAACATGCAATATTGTTTACAGGGAAGCGTTGACCCATTAAATTTAATGGCTTTTGTTATTTTTCTTTAATCCCCGTGTAAAGCCGGGGCGGGCTGCTAGTAGTTAATATTGTCTAAATAGTTTCCAGTTTTTAGTAAATATTCTATTATGAATGTATGAAAATTTTTATTCTAATATATTGATATGGATTTTCCTCGAGAGCACATTCCTTTCAGCAAATTTCCGAATCGTATAAAACGCTCTTAAGGAAATCGGTTGCTAGTTTTAGCCCACGCATTGAATTCTTGATCTTTGGGAACGTGAAAAAGTCGTTGTTGGTTAGGTCAGGACTAAATGGTGGATAGTCCAACAATTCGATGTTTTGAAGCAAAACTCGATTGTCTTTTTGGCAGTGTGAGCACTTGGATTGTTCTGATGTAGGATGATTCGCCGTTGTGTATTGCTTTGTCGGAGTTTCGCAATAACATCTGGTAAACAAACATTTATATACCAATCGGAAGAAATCGTTCTTCGATCTTCTAAAGCAATTGTTGCCACATGACTAGATGTTGACGAAGAAGTTGCGACCATTTTCTTTGACACACTTCGAAAACGGATAACTTTTGTTGGTTTCTTCTCATCGTGAAACACCCACACAGCAGATTGGCGTTTATTTTCCGGTTTGTAGGAATAAATCCAAGATTGATCGTCACTAATAATACTATAAATGTTTTTTGAGTTTCCTTTGTTGAATCGTTTCAATGTTCTTCAATACCAATTAAAGCGAACCGCTTTTTGCTCTTCTGTGAGTAAATGAGGGATTCAATAAGAAACCACCTTTTTAATACCCAGTTCTTCATGTGAGTATGTTACACGGCACTCATTCTTAATTAGCTAACGGACCGGATTAATATTTTGCTATGTGACTGCTGTTTTGGGTGGACCTAGCGTGAATACGTTGCTGAGACTGGAGCGACCAAGCTGAAAATTGCAATACCATCAGCGCGAAATGGTTGACTGGTAATCCTCTTCGAAAATTGCAAAAAAAAATATTTCTTGAAAATGTTCTCGGCTAAGATCCATGTGGAAACGGTTGCATTGGATTATTTTTTCATTTTCTTTATTTTTTATTTAAGGAAACAAAACCAAGTAGTTCCGATAATCTGCTTCCTCTTCTCTCAACTCACGTAATCAGTTAACGTAAGTGTATCGTTTTCTGTTAAGTAAACAGTTTTTAGTCAATTTTTTTCGCCACCGTTTTTTTAAAATATTTTCAAAAATACCTAACTAAAAACCGTGATCGTGTTTGTCTTCACCTGAAAGCTATGACATTAATTGATCGTCGCTGCGACAGAACGTTGGATGTATGTGCGGTAAACCAGTGCGATTTGGCTCTGCGGTGTACCGCTGCGATACACCGGTAAATGTATAGCAGGCCTTATTATACTTCCAGATATGTATTTTTTTCTTTTGTACTTTGAAACTGCGTGCTAGACTTTTTTGAAGAACTGACCTCGCAGCCCGATATCCACACTCCTTCGCCTTTAAACGTTTGTTTACTCATGTTTCAACAATTTTCAATCTTTTTGATTGTTGAAAGATTTTTTCTAATCTTTAGGTATTTTGTTTTTTAATTGTAACTAACCAATAATACTTAAAAAACAGAAAAAAAACTTCTCTCTCGCGTAATCGATCCCATCATGATAACATAAGAGAACTGTCACCTGGACTCATATCCGTCGATTATTCAAATAGGCTACGAACGACTTATTTAAAAACTTTCAAAATGATAATATCTATACACAACTTATATCATATTTAATAACAATTCAGTATAAATTTCGAAATCTTGAAACATGCATTGTCATCCAGTTCTTAGCTATCCTGATAATTTCAGAGCTCTAGGTAGTCGGGAAATAGGTTTAAATTCGATTACAAAATTTCACGGCATGACAAAGAGAATGACAAAGAGACAAAGAACACGGCGAAAATATAAAAACTTTCTAAAAATAATTCTTAGTTTATTGAAGTTATACTTCTATTTGTGCACTCGGCGGAAAAGATTTGTGTGGGGTTAAATGGGAAAAATCATAACATATGTAATGGTGTGAGTAAGAGAGAGAGAGACAGAAACACATATAAGGTATATTGGTTGGTAAATACAAAGATGAAATATTTAACACATGTTTAGTCATAACTATTAGTCCTTTAAATACCGTTTAAACATTCAGTACATTGAAAAGAGATAGATATACAAAAAAACAGTCTGAGCTAATGTTTTGAATATCGTAGTGACGTATTACATTGTGTTTGACAGATTATTTTATAATTCTGTCACGTAAGTAAACATATAAAGTTTAGTAGGTATTTTATAATAATAATATTCAGTAATGAGAATTGTAGTGTAGTCCATAGTACCGTCAAATGGTTGCATTATATCCTGCACTATGCTTTTGAGGTTGTTGGCTATATAAACAGAGTTTTTAAGAATAGTCGAAAAGTGCATTCCGAACAGATAATAGATAGAAAAATTACAACTCGGTAAGTATTCCAAATCGGTTCAATTTATGTACTCGGGGTTTTTGAGATCGCTGAACAAGAATATCATAATGTCGAAAGTCTCCGCGGCACTTGGTGCCTAGGGTATTTACCTCTTTTCCTGGATTTTTATGTAAATTCTGTACAAAATCAGTGCACACTTTGAACTCGGCGGTTTTTTGGGTCGCTAAATACGAATATGATAATGGCGATGGTGTCCGAAACACCTGGTGCTTAAGACGGACCTCGTCTCCAGGAATTTTATGCAAATTCGATACAAAATAAGTGTGCACTCGGTACTAGAAGGTCGCTGAACACGAATATCATATAATGATTTTGCTAAATCATTCGCATACAAATTTATAAATCCGGGCGCGTGCATAGAAGTATAACTTCTGCCGGCACTGAATGCCACACTCGTTTTTTTACAAAACCTTCTTTTTGAAGTTATACTTCTATTCGGACACTCTGTGGAATGAATTAGTGTGTAGCTAAATGGGAAAAATCATTACATATGTAATGGTGTGAGTAAGAGAGAGACAGAATCACATATAAGGTATATTGTTCGGTAAAAACAAAGATGAAATATTTACTACATGTTATTAGTCATCACTATAAGTCATTGAATACCGTTTAAACATTCATTGCATTGAAAAGAGACAGATATACAATAAACAGTCTGAGCTATTGTTATTGTATTACATTGACGTATCGCGTTATGTTTGACATATTATTTTATAATTCTGTCCAGTAAGTATACATATTAAGTTTAGTATTTTATATTAATAATAATATTCAGTAATGAGTATTGTATTGTAGTCTAAAATACCGTCACAAGGTTGCATTATATCCTTCACTATGCTTTTGAGTCGAAGACATGCGTGTGAGTTAAAACCTGTTCCTGCAAAGTTACTGAAAAGTGCAGTTCAAAGTTCGTTAAAATTTTGTAAAAGTGTGTACCTATATGGTGTTAGAAAATGTTTTGCATTGTTTTCTAGTGTTTTAAAATCTGTAATAGCCCACGGTAAGCAAATCGGGTTTTGTAAACACTTTTTTTGTACATTGATCGTTTTACTGTTTGGTTTTCGTGTTTAAAGTAAGGACACACATCATCTGGTCTTATTTTTCTAAGTATTTATTTAATTGAATACAGTTAATTTAAAAAAAAAATATTTCTACTTGCCTGTGTTTGTAGTTATTAGGTTTTATTAGTTAACAGTGCATAGAAGTATAACTTCTGCCGGCAGTCCCACTGACTGCCACACCCTTTTTTGTTATTTAAACTATTATTTATTTTATTGTAACATCCACATTATTGGGAATTTTTCGTAGCATATTTCTTTTTATAGACATAATCCATACTTAAATCGTTTTTGGAAATGCAGTTTTTGTGATAGTCGGAATATATTTAGATAATATAACAGTAAATATAGAAACAAGAGAGCGTATACGTTATCTTTGAGAAAAAAAATGCGTTCTACCTCTAACAACCCCTATTGTGGGTTCTGCTTAATTTAAGGAACAAATATCACTGGTATACTAGATTCGAAAAATGTGGAAGCATAAATAAAATCGTACATCTGGGACGACTTGACGCGCGAATAGCCTTAGGTGCTTCAGACGGGAGTTCCAATGGTTTTATCTCAATCTGCAGACTACAACTTGATTTATTGGTATACTGATAAAATCAGGGTAGCACCCTCAGAAATACTGTGTTCTTTGGAATTGTCCCCGAAGTGAGGAAATACGTGGTTGGGAATCATTCTGATTATAAAAGGAATTCAACTTCATGAGACATTAGATCTTGCTCCGAGCCTTTCTACCCTTAAATTTTAAAGATTGTTATCACTAAAATTCTTATTCATTGGAAATTAAATAAGTTTGACAAAAGTACAATTAACTTATAAAATTCGTTTTTATTAATTTATGTTAATTGGTGTAATTTTCTACCAAGATATACTTTAAGGGGATAACTTTAAGTTATTTCGTTTAATGGTGATCTTACAAACTCTTGTAATGGACTACCATAAATTTATATGCTTTTCTTTTGAAACTTTTTAAATTATGATGATAATAAGAAGATATAGTATAATGGAATGTATATTAAGTACGGATCCATTTATTGTTTATAACTTCTAATATAAAAACTTACTTTTTAGAAAATCATTTTACAATATTCTTCTAGTGTAGTTTGTAAGTATTCGTATTTATTAAAAAAATTTACGAAAAAAATCTTAATAACAAATATATACTAAAAACAGTGATATGCAAATAAAACAACAATTTCAGAAAACAGTTAAAGGAGGCACCGAAAATACTCCTAAAGAAGAAATACATATTAATTATTATAAAAGACTCCAGGGCACAAATGCGAAACGAAGCACGCTCCAACAAATAGCAGGAGGTAATTCTATACACGAAGCTACAAATAACACTGGAGAAAGATTCCTATGTAACACAGCAGCTGCACAAAACTTTGACATAAGAAACACAAAAACACACACAAAATAACTTACAACTGAGGAAAGAAAATCAGATGCCAGATAAAAAAAAGGCACTAATATTGATTCGGACCTTATAGTAATAATAGCAAAATATAAAATAAAAACTAAGGACTCTAAGACGAAAAACGTATAAAAAATAGATATAACAATAAATAGAAAAAAAGTTACTCAAGCAGAAAACTTTATAAATAAAAAAATTGAAAAACAATGGAACAAGAACGAAAAGAAAAAAACGGAAAGTTTCAAAACATGTGATCATATAACTTGAAAGACAACGAATGTAAACAAGCAATAAAGAAAAAAAGATGGTGAAGTTTGGACAAAGAAGAGCTTTGAGAAAACTATAGAAAAAAAGTGTGTGTCTTGGGACAACTTATCTAAGTTGAACTGTGCGAAAAACTACTAGCGATGTGTTGGTTAGAGTGAGAGAAGATGAGCCTACCTGTCTCTGCTGTATGCATGAGAGAAGAAAAAGCGAGACTGACTGGTGCTGTAACGCGTTACGTTACGAAGCGATCTACCCTTCCATAAGAGGTTATCACTTCAAAGAAGAAGAAAAAATTGTTAGTTTTGGGACTACAGTTAGGCTTCTGCTCTGCATGTAAAACTCATTTATAAGAGCTCTTCTTGATCATTTCTATTTTTTAGTTTAATGTTAAAATTTGCATGGGGATGTGGTATACTCTTTAACTGGTTAACTGTTTGGCTTGCTAGAACGAATTCTTTGTGAATAATTCCCTTCGAATTGTAAAAACTTTACTTTTGACTTTTCCAAACGTCTTTTTTTTCGGATTTGGCTCGCTCGGGTGCTTCCATGCGGAACTTTGACTCTTGGTTTCGGGATTGTATTGAAAACACCATATTTTGTCACCAGTCACAATGTTTTATCTTTCTTGGCCTCTTTAATGGTGTCTCTCGAATGTTGAATTCGAAGCATCTTTGTCATCCCTGAGCTTGTGTGGAACAAATCGTGAACACACCTTTCTCATGCCCAAATTCTTGGTCGAAATACGATAGATCGAATCTTTAAAGATAATCTCAATAAAGATTTGGTTCATTTTTGTTAAACAAACGCATTTTTTCTACAGTTTCTGGCGTAATCACAAATTTCGGCTGGCCAACATGTTCGACGTCTTCCAGCGACGACCCTCTTTGAACCTCTGTAAACCTCTCGTGGACTCGGCTACGAAATAAACAATCCTCACCATAAACTTGTTGCCACAATCGATTCGTTTCGGTAAATGTTTTATTAGGTATAAAACTAAACTTAATATTGGCTCTTTGTTCGATGCTCATTTTTGGACAGATGTTAAAAAGGTACTGTAATTGTGAGCGCGATAACTCGGCGTGAAGTGGTTAGATTGTCATGAAATTTTGACAGAACATCAATGAAAGATGTACCTGTCGAATGCTAGCCCCAATAAGAGATGGCGCTTCTAGTATCGGATATTTATTAAAAGTCCTGATTACTTTGCGACAGACCTGGTATTAAGAAACTGATAAGAAAGTTGATGGAGAAATAAGATAGCATAAAATAGAAGAAAAATAAGAATATGACGAAATAGCTAACAAAGAAATAGTGAGATGTAACTGTTTATATTCCTTAGGGTATTAAAATCAGTAGTTAAAACAGTAATAGTGTCATCTCTATGAATTTTATTTATTTTTTTAGTTGTATGGTCTTGAAGTTTGTTATATAATATAGTTCATGTTTTGGGATAATAATTTAGAGATTAAATTTATTTTGCCTTGCTTCTACAGGACTCAAAAGTTACAAGTTACAGATGCACATACAAAATACGATGACAAATTCAATTAAAAACTGAAAGTGAAAGCAAAGTTTAGGGGATGAGGGTGAATTGAACAAGTTAACTCTGACTTTTTATCTACAGAAAGGGAACTAATTAAATTATCCAACTTGTATTCGGAATTTTTTCTGGAAATAAATTTACTTGATACATTTAATGATAACATCGTTCGTGGTAATTTTAAATTTTTATAAATAACTTTATACAAATTTAAAACTTTTCTACAAACTGATGGATTTTAATAAATTTTCGTTTCCAGATTTGGACTATTACAAGTAGCTTAAGCTGTCTCAAAGGCGAGGTTTTAGGTGCTTTTCTTTGTTTCATTTTTAGTTATCCGAAAATGTTTAAAAAAACAATACAAGTTTGGCGTTTATGAGTAGGCACGCCATTGAGCCTTGATGTGTTTGTGTTTCGTCCCGGGCATGCTTACTTGGACTCGTCAGTAAGGCTGTAAGCCATGCCCTGCCTTAGACACGATGGAGAAATTATGGCAGCGGCCGGGGATCGAACCCGGGTCCGCACGGTTGGAGTCAGGAGCTCTGACCGTTGCTCCGCCGAGGCTGCTGTTCAGCTAGTGGTACGAACGTGGTCCGATCGAGTCGAAGCGACCGCCACAGTACTCCCCCGCCAGTGACAACGAGATGTTGTGATAGTGGCGGGTCTAGGGGGACGAAGATTTGGATTGCGTGTTTTGTGTACGTCGGCTAAAAGTCCAAAAAATGATAGAAAATCAACTCCAATTATAGGTTTTGAAACATCCGCCACTACGAAACGCCAAGTAAACTCTCGTCTTAGTCCTAAATTTAAAGTTAGTGTTAAAAAACCGTAAGTCGCGATAACACTGCCGTTTGCAGCGTAAAGTTCGTACGAAGATTTTTCACGATGTCCTCGGATTCGATTTCGAGGGTACACGCACAAATCTGCACCAGTATCTATTAAAAATTGGGTTGTTGTATTTTTATCGGTAACGAATAGGCGGCTAGATTTGGGGCAGGAGTGGTTCGCCGCCATTAACGACTGCCCAGCTCGTTTTCCGGATTAAATGAACAAGGTTCGGTACACTTTTTAGCTTTATGTCCAAATCGATTGTGGTACCAGCACATATTTCGCGAATTTCTACTAAAACTACGGTTCCGGTTAGTGCTATTTGAACGCGAGTTATAGTATCTTCTGTTTGAAGAACTTACTGCTGCTATGTCGCGCTGCATAGTATCTACTTTTGTATTTAAAGCAGAAATGATTTTTGTTAAGTTTTCAATATCTGCTGCATGTGGGTCTTGTCGTATCCGAGTTTCATTAATGTTCTGTCGTGGAGGAAGAGCTTCACTTACTGCATCGGCGAGTTCCGAAACTGTACTTAAATCAGCCTTTGCTTGTGTGGCTAAAATAGCTTGAACTGATGACGGCAATCGATTTAACCAAAGGGATCTTATTATGCTATCGGGGACATTAGTACCAGCTAAACTCTGCAAGTGCCTTAAAAATTGTGATGGTTTACGATCACCGATTTCTTCGTGTTCTAAAAGTCTTCGCGTTTTTTGTTCCTGTGTTGCACTCAACCGTCCTATTAGCTCCTTTTTAATTTTATCGAATTTACCTTCTGTAGGAGGATTTGAAACTACGTCGCGCACTTCCGCGATATATGTTACGTCTAAATTAGCAACAATATAATTAAATTGTGTAGTGTCATTAGTAATGCCCGCTAATTCAAATTGTTTTTCAACTTCCATAAACCAAATTTCGGGTTCCGCTGCCCAAAATGGTGGTATACGAACTGCAACGCGATCGACCATGTTACTAGTTGTATTGTTAACATTATCCGTAGACATATTCTTGTATGTTGTTGTAAAAAAAAATGGCTATAAGTTATAACTCACCGAAGTAGGTATGTTTACGTATATCACTTCACGTCACGCACAATAACGTAGAATCACGTCGCGCACAATAATGTCAGATCACGTCGGGGTCACCACTTTGGCGTTTATGAGTAGGCACGCCATTGAGCCTTGATGTGTTTTTGTTTCGTCCCGGGCATGCTTACTTGGACTCGTCAGTAAGGCTGTAAGCCATGCCCTGCCTTAGACACGATGGAGAAATTATGGCAGCGGCCGGGGATCGAACCCGGGTCCGCACGGTTGGAGTCAGGAGCTCTGACCGTTGCTCCGCCGAGGCTGCTGTTCGGCTAGTGGTACGAACGTGGTTCGATCGAGTCGAAGCGACCGCCACACAAGTTATTTTATTAATAATAATAAAATAGACTGTTAAGACTTGTACACACTTACTGAAGTTAAAGAAAAGAAAGGAAAACAAGTATTTTTCGCAAGGTAGTGTGTAAACAAAATTTATATTATTAGCTGAGCCGTTTCGGCCTAACACCGGCCATCAACAGAGCTAAAATTCCAAAGGTTAATCAATACCCCAGAAGTGAAAAGATCGATAGACCATTCAACAATAAGGAACTGAAGCCAACAAATCCCGTTTGCAGTTAAAGGGACAACATAACTTGTAGACCGGTTTCGCCCTATTGGGGCTCGTCAGTACAAGGTATATGTTGTCGTCAGCGAGCTTAAAGCATAATCGCTGACTGACTCTTAACAGTCTATTTTATTATATTTACACAGTATGGTGTTTGACTTTAATCGATACCTTAGACTGTCCAGAAGGATAGAATTGATTGCCTTAGACAGTTGGTTTTACACCTATTCATCAGGCTAAAGTGACCCCAACTTTTGCTGATTTGAATTTAACAATGAACACCATCTGTGGGAATTGTTTATAGTCAAATCGAGTTCTAGTTTGCGGTTAGAGGTGAAGATGTCACTACTATCACATCTTTTACACTTCCACTACTCGGTGGTTATAAATAGATTGTGATTTTAGTTCATTTTCAGTCAGCGATTATGCTTTAAGCTTGCTGACGACAACATATACCTTGTACTGACGAGCCCCAATAGGGCGAAACCGGTCTACAAGTTATGTTGTCCCTTTAACTGCAAACGGGATTTGTTGGCTTCAGTTCCTTATTGTTGAATGGTCTATCGATCTTTTCACTTCTGGGGTATTGATTAACCTTTGGACTTTTAGCTCTGTTAATGGCCGGTGTTAGGTCGAAACTGTTTAGCTAATAATATAAAAAATTTTTTTACACACTACCTTGCGAAATATACTTGTTTTCCTTTCTTTTCTTTAACAAGTTATTTTATTATTATATACGTATTATCCGTTATACAGGATAATTCAAAATGGAGAGACTATAGATGTAGAACCATGCTTCATAAATTATTTTTCAATGAAGTAAGTTTCCTTTGTTCTAATGGGGATGTGGTATACTGTAAGGTGACTTTACTTCTGAATATTTAATATCCCTTTAATACAAAACGAAGTGAGATTGTGGGTATACAAGAAACAGAATTATTCACATCATAACGCAAAGTTTACAGTTACTAAGTAAACATAGGAAAGCGGTTATTGTACGCTAACCACGATTTGGGTATCTGATAATAACGAGCATAGTCGTTACCGTGATAACACTTAAATAAGGGTATATATTAATTGATTTTGCCAATTTAGAAAAAAGAATTATTTACACTACTTAAAAGAGTTACCAATTAAACGATATAAACATTAACATCAATTTCTCCCACTTGGTGCTTAAGTGATAATGAAGAACAATTTGTAACAATTTCTAATTCCATAAGGATCTCTTTTGTGACCCTCGGGATAACTAGTTAAATTCACTAAACTGCGAAGGACGACGTACGGACCCTTAGGGGTTGAACCACATGTTAAAAGCTGCTGTGCCAGAATATATTCTTGTCACTCTTTTTAGACTATAAAAGTAGAAAAGTATTTCAAATTGTAATTTAATCAAAATAACGAATGTAAGGATCGAATAACGCTGAATAAAATTATGCTTGAATTAAATTATACATCGAAACATTTGAGTAAAAAAGAAATTACGTTTGTGGAAATTATTCAAAGTCAAAAAGAGTAAGTTACAGGATAGAATCGCAAGAAAATGATCGTGGAGACGAATACATTGCGTTAATCCTTACACTAAGAAGTAACACAATACTTAAAGAATGTACGATTTTACACAACTAAATAGCGAATCGACTAAACTAATTTTGGTTTTAAATTTGGTCGTATCTGCTAAGCTACATGATAATTATATATTATATAGTAGAATTGATTAACAATGGCTAAAATTACAAACAGTTTACCGGCTTGTGGGCGTTTGAATTTGCCAGTTTATCGCGTGTACGTTTACAAGTAAATGCATGGTGTGTAAATTATTTAGTCAATAGTTTGTAAATCCACTGTCGAATGCGTGTAAATACGTTACTACATACGTATGTTCTGTCAAATAAGTCTCCAGGGCGTGATCTAAACTAATCGCAATAGTCTGTTTAAAAATGGGGTAAAAGTCCGGGAAATTGCGAAACGGATGAGACCACTTGTCCCCTACGTATTTTGGGGCGCTGATCACGAAAATGAGGGTTAAAGATTCCGCCAGTGGTTGGAACACCCCTAAAAATGCAAAAAACACCCCTAAATAGGGGTATTTTTCGAATATTTTCCTTGTTTTGCAAATGTAGCCATCCTATATGTTTTTTGAGGCGCTGATTACGAAAATGGGGTCAAATCTTGCACCAAGGGTAACAACCACCCCTAAAGTTGCCAAAACACCCCCCCAATAGGGGTCGTTTTCGACTATTCCTGTTGTTTTTCAAATTTAGACACCCTATATGTTTTTGGGGCCGCTGATTACGCTAATGAGGGTCAAATCTTGCACCAAGGGTAATAACCACCCCTAAAATTGCCCAAAACACCCCCCAATAGGGGTGGTTTTCGACTATTCCTGTTGTTTACCAAATTTAGACATCTTATATGTATTTTGGGGCGCTGATTACGATAATGAGGGTGAAAACTTGCATTGAGGGTCGAACCACCCCGAAATTGCACAAAACACTCCCGATAGGGGTGGTTTTCGACTAAAATTGTTGTTTTTCAAATTCACACATCTTATATGTTTTTTGGGGCGCTGATTACGAAAATGAGGGTGAAAACTTGCATTGAGGGTCGAACCACCCTCAAAATTGCCCAAAACACCCCCCAATAGGGGTGTTCTCGACTGTACTTTCACAAATTCATTGATGTGTACCTCTCGTCCGGGGTTGCGTTGTACCAAATTCTGTAAAGGATGTAGAGGCACCGACTGCAATAATAGACAAAGAATGTTGACTATCCAAGACTTCGATGAAACCGAAGATTTGGAAGAGGAAATACAATTAGAACTTGAGCCAGAAATATTGATTCAGGAAACTGAAAATCAATGGGATACGAACGATTTTTGCGATTCACAGATAGGTTCAGAAGTTGATTGGGACGAAACAACTACAGAATTTGACGAGGATGAAGAAATTTCTTCTCGCAAAATACCCAGACTAGATTTAGTTATAACTGTATAGCGATATGTTGTAAGGACTTTGATACTTGTCATATTTCATATTGAGTAATAAAAATAAATTCCATTTCTAGTTTTTGGATTTTGTATTTCATTTTTTACCATACTGGTTGGTGGGGGTGTTTTGTGCAATTTTGGGGTGGTTCGACCCTCAATGCAAGTTTTCACCCTCATTTTCGTAATCAGCGCCCCAAAAAATATATAAGATGTGTGAATTTGAAAAACAACAATTTTAGTCGAAAACCACCCCTGTCGGGGGTGTTTTGTGCAATTTTGGGGGTGGTTCGACCCTCAATGCAAGTTTTCACCCTCATTATTGTAATCAACGCCCCAAAAAACATATAAGATGTCTAAATTTGAAAAACAACAGGAATAGTCGAAAACGACCCCTATTGGGGGGTGTTTTGGGCAATTTTAGGGGTGGTTATTACCCTTGGTGCAAGATTTGACCCTCATTATCGTAATCAGAGCCCCCAAAAACATATAGGGTGTCTAAATTTGAAAAACAACAGGAATAGTCGAAAACGACCCCTATTGGGGTGGTGTTTTGAGCATTTTTAGGGGTGGTTGTTACCCTTGGTGCAAGATTTGACCCCCATTTTCGTAATGAGCGCCTCAAAAAACATAAAGGATGGCTACATTTGCAAAACAACGAGAATATTCGAAAAACACCCCTATTTAGGGGTGTTTTTTGCATTTTTAGGGGTGTTCCAACCACTGGCGGAATCTTTAACCCTCATTTTCGTGAACAGCGGCCCAAAATACGTAGGCGACAAGTGGTCTCATCCGTTTCGCAATTTCCCGGACTTTTACCCCATTTTTAAACGGACTACAACTGATTGCAAGTACTTAAGTAATCACAAGTGATTTTAAGCAATCGGAACTGATTGCAAGTTATTAAAAGTTATTACAACTAGTCACAAATTATTTCAAGTGGGACCAGAGGGGACCAAATGAGGCAGGAAAATATGGAAAAAGCAAGAAGATCACAAAAATAGATACTAAACAACAAGAAGAGGAAAGAGAGGAGAGAAAAACAGAATTTTGTTCCTAATAGCAGCAGAATCCACAACCCAATAATAATTGATTTAAAGAATTTCGTATCTGTATGTGTTTGTTATGTTTCACGTACAACATTTTTGGAATTAGCTGCTAATATTTCCTTGGAATGGTTTCCATATATTTTCTTGATTAAAAAATTAAAGCTATTCTTAACTTTATTATTTCTCAAATGTAAAATGGTCTGTCCGTAGGTAATTTGCGAGTGTTTATCTTAACTTTAACGTACATGAAAACGGATAATGAAAATTGTCGTTGTAACGGCAACGAGCGTGTAGTAAAAAGTGGAAACGTAAATTTTTATTGCAATCATTGTAATGATGAAAATGCATGACGTGAATTCGGTGAGGCTTCGTAACGATCTTGTTTGTGGATATTGGACATAAATTGCATTTTTCATTTACTTGATTACTTGGTACGCCTGAATGCCTGATAGTAATCAGTATAGGATCACTTTTTTAGTAATATTTTTCTCAATTAATACAAACAAATGATGCTATCTTTGTTATTTAAGACCGTTTTTAACGGGCAATTGATAAAATGTGTGTTTTTTAAATGACAATTTTTAATTGAGTTAGCCTTTAGCATTTATATAACTCATTACCTTGACGTTGTCTTAGCGCTGCTGGTAAAGTGGGTGTTTTTTGTACAAAAGCTATAATATATAATGAAAGGGTTCGATTTATTTATAATTAATTAAACGATGATCAAATAACTATTTATAACAGTACCTATACATTTTATATTCAGCGAAATTTATGTACATTTAAAAAAAAATCGAATGAACTTTGTAAAAGACTGTCTGTTTGCAGTGACACGTCGATGGTTTTATTCCAAAGCGTGAGGTCTTCTCAAAAAATTGGGTATTCTATTGTAAACGCTACGAGATTCGTCTCCATTTTAGAATAGTTACTCATACGAACTCTCTCGTTGTACACCGGGAGTCGGAGGTTGTATGTGAGAGTCGTCTTTTAAGGTTCCTATAGACCAGTGGTTCCCAACTCACAGATGACTGCGGACCACTCAGCCTAAAAGTGAGTTTCCACGGACCACCCATATGTGATAATGTAACAAAATGTTAAAATACATTATTACATATATACACAAACTTATACATAAATACCTCCACCCTGATAAATACATATTAGTTGTGACCAAATCCACATGTGATTAAACTGATTAAAGAAAACCATTTTAGAGAAACAAACTTTTTATTATCAATTAGGCTTAACACTAGTAATATTGATAATATTACTTAAACATTCAGTTTATCTTTTAATAATAAAGTAAAAAGAATACAAAACGTACTTGTTAGAAAATATAAATGAAAATTTAACTAATTTTTGTTCAATGTGATTTTTTGCACGCATATGTTTAACAAGCTGTGGAATTCTCGGACTTAAGCTCTTACTAAGGGCCACTCTTAAATCACTGCTTACACTTAGCCGATTTCTTTGTTTGTTTTTCATTAATAATAAAGTAGAAAATCCCTGTTCACACAAAAATGTTGTGGAAAACATTATCAGATACCGCAAAGCTACTTGCCGAATCTTGGGGAAGGTCAGGGCTTTCTTACACCACAACTCTTCTAGCTTTAAACCAGATTCATACGAGTCATTGAAGTTGCTGTCATTTTGAAGTTCGATGGCCTCCTCTTGAATATCGTCAGGAAGATCTATAGGCCTCACATTGAAAGGATTTCTAATAAGTTTTTTCTAATGTTCTGTTTCATTTTTGCCATATTCAGGGAAATAACGACCAAATTCACGTTTAAGGGTACTTAAGTGATTGAGTATGTTATGCTTCAACTGGTCTGTAACAGAAGCATATTCCTTGTTGTTAGCAAGCACGTTTAAACTCGGGAACGATTGAAAAATGTTTTCTTCGACCTTGCCTATCCAAAGATCAATCTTACACAAAAACGCACGAAGTTTGTCCTCAAATACAAAAATATTGCCAGTACCATCCAAATGTTCATTTCCAGAGCCTTGAAGTAAATTTAATTGGTTCAAATGATTAAAAACATCCACTAGATATGCAAGTTTAATCTCAAAGCTTGCTTCACATAGTTGTTCCAGGAAATGTTGCTTTTTAGTTTCAATAAAAAATGCTTTCAACTCCTCTCTTAGCTCGTATAAGCGTGCCAACATATTGCCTTTTGACAGCCAACGAACTTCAGTATGATAAAGTAGTGTCTCGTGCTCAGAGTCTAATTCTGTGCATAGCTTTTTGAAGATTCGGGTGTTTTTCGCGCTACCTTTAACAGAGTTCACCATCTTAATGGCCGATTTCATAGCATTTAATAAGTCTTCTGGCATGGTTTTCGATGCTAATGCTTGACGATGAATTATGCAGTGCATTGTAACTATATTAGGGTTCTTCTCTTTTAATTATGTTGTTAGGCCTATACGTGACCCAAGCATAGCAGGTGCTCCGTCGGTACAAAAGCCTACTAGCTTCTTCCAATCCAAGCCATGTTTCTTAAAGTAATCACATATTATTTTCATGACATCTTCTCCTTTTGATGTCGTTTCCAACTCTTGTGACATTAAAAGTTCTTCTTTTATTTTGTTTTCTTCTCCCAAATATCGAACAAAAACTAGCAACTGGCTGCACTGAGATACGTCCGTACTCTCATCACACTGCAGACTAAAATAAGGAGAATTTTTAATTTCACAAACCAACTGGTTCTCAATGTCAGTGGACATGGAATCAATCCTTGACTTCACTGTATTGTTGGATAAAGGAATGTCTGCATTTTCTTGGAAGCGTCAAGTCCTAAAACCTGTTCGACTGCTTTTATTAAACATGGCTTTACAAGTGTTTCACCGATCGTGTGGGGTTTCTTAGCCTTGGCAATCAATTGAGAAATCTCAAAAGAAGCTGCCAGTACCTTTTCAGAAGATTCGTATGCTGCACCGGTTTTTCCTAGTTTCATTTTCTTTAAGTTTTCTAATTTTCCAGCAAAGAATTCAGGTGGTCGGTCACTTAGATTAGAATGATGTGTCTCTAAGTGGCGTTCCAGTTTTGCAGGCTTCAATGCT
Organism: Altica lythri; assembly: GCA_964028335.1. NCBI lineage: Eukaryota > Metazoa > Arthropoda > Insecta > Coleoptera > Chrysomelidae > Altica > Altica lythri. The sequence continues at coordinate 90,257,413 of OZ034800.1, read as the reverse complement.
TCATTGCTGAGAACAGTGGCACAAATCACACACTGAGGTCTAATCTCTTTATTTATCTCGATTGACGTAAAACCAAACTTTATATAACCACTGTCATATTTCCGTTTTGGAGGCATTTTTAATTTAAAAAGTACAACAAATACACCAATGTTAGACACTGATTTTATTAAACACAGAACACCTATGAAACAAATGTCACTCCTTTGATAGAATCGCCGTGCGAAGTTGCGACTGAAACGAATGAACACTGAATTAAACTTGCTTGAGCAGTAGTATTACCACGTCACGTCACGTGAGAGCGTTGTCAGATGCCATGTGACAGCGTTGCCAAGTCTGCTGTAACTGTACATGTAGTACCTATTTATTATTCTTGTTCCACAAAAATCAACATTTTATAAACTTATCGGCGGACCACTTCCAAGTCTCTCACGGACCACCTTTGGGAACCACTGCTATAGACAGACTTCTTTTGGATCTTGTACATTTGTGCTGTATTGACACAATTTAACGCAACTTAGTTAGATATCTTATAGGTTTAAGAATTTTTTTTATGTATAGTTCTAGTTATTACTCAATTTGTTGTTTGTTAATAAAATTGTTGTTTATATTTTCTCTATTCCTTCGTTTATTGCTGTCTCTCTTACTCTCTCTCTTTCTCTCTCTCTCTTTTTCTCTCTCTCGCGATATCTCTTTCCCTCTTTCGCGATCTCTCTTTTCCTCTTCCGTGATCTCTCTTTCCTTCTATCGCGTTCTCTTTCTCTCTCCCTCGCGACATCTCTTTCCCTCTTTCACGATCTCTCTTTCCCTCTTTCGCAATCTCTGTTTCTCTTTCGCAATCTTTCTTTCCCTCTCTCGCAATGTCTCTTTCCCTCTTTCGCGATCTCTGTTTCTCTCTTTCGCAATCTCTCTTTCCCCTTCTCGTGATTTTTGTTTCTCGCGATATTTCTCTAGCGATCTCTCTTTCTATCTCTCTCGCGATTTCTCTTTTCCTCTTTCGCAATCTCTCTCTGTCTGAACCTCTCTCTTTTGCGCGCGCGCTCGCTCTCTCTCTTTCTCTCGGAATCTCTCTCTCTGTGAGAATAGCGAAGTCCGAGCAGGAAATCCCAAATCTAAATCTTTGCATTTACTGCAAAGAGGTCAGGATTGGTGAGAAGAAAAAAAAATTGGTTGGATGTCAAGAGGAGACGTTCACTAAAAACTGTCTAGTGCAACGTGTATCGTACTTTGTGGAAAGAATAAGGGATGTAGCACGAACTTTATGCGAATGACGATGTTTTGGTCAATACTCAAGATGTAATCAAAACTGGTTTAAAAAGCAACACATCACATACATTTTGTTCCAAACTTGCCACAGGGTCGCCCAACAGAGGATTTTTGGGCTTTACCCACTGTCTAGAAAGGATTATTATAAAGACTGGAAGGCTGAAAAATAACACAGAAGGTAAATTTACAAAAAATGAGAGAAATTAATCTGAATTCCGTCCGCATCTCATGAACGCCTTTGAAAAAATTTACATCTGGTAGAGCACTAATTCGATAGTATGATACCTAGTTAGTGTTTAAGTGACAAGCCAAAGTCTTCATAAAAGGACACTCGGTGAAATTTACTGCAGAGCTGTTATAACAAATGCGAAACGATGTCAAAATGATTGTCAGTCTTTTGACAGGACATTGTCGGCTGAGAAAACACCTGAGTCAGCTGAAGACATCTGTCAATACTGACAAAAGAAGGAGGAAACTGCATTTCATGTCCTATGCCAATGTGAAGGCCGTGCAAGGACGCTGTATCTAGTATTGGGAGCGGAGAAACCGACTCTTCCAAGTTACCACTGTCAAGGCTATTAAGTCTCATTAATAAAGGGCAGACCTCGCAGTGATTAACAGTCAACCCAATAAATATCTTTCTATTTAGTTTTTAAATAAATCTATTTCATTAAAAAAAGCCAATAAATATTTTCTGCTAAAATTTTCAGGACAAGCGTTATAGTATTACTGAAAGCTTTTTGTAGATAACTTGTTGATTACTAAAATTCGTTCCAATTATTAGCTGTATTTTATTGCATTTACATAATAAAAAAGTGTAATTTTACCAAAATTAACATTTATAGTATATTAAGTATGGAGAACGGTAAGGGTTTTATACCGATCGAAGACAATTGTTTGGAGGAGGAGCGGAACGACGACTCCAATTATATTATTGTCTGAAATCGGTTACCCTTAACGTTCCACATGCTTATAACGTTTTTTGCACGATTGATACCATTATAAATTATAAAATCAAACATTTTCGTCATATTGACTAGTTTTATTCATTTTATCAAGATAGATACTTTGGTTGTTAGGTAGTAACTAGGGTGCATAACAACAATGGAGAATTAAGTTTTTATTTAGTTGTCAATAATTTTAAGTACAATTTTGATTATTATAAATTAAAATATGAGCGAAAGTGAATTTGAAGAAATTAAACGGGCTTGGGAAGAAGGGTGTTCCGCAATTATTCCCGAAAAATCCAAAATCCGTTATCAAAATACCAACCAAAGTTTTAAAAAATGGTGCGAAGGCAAGAATTTAAGAATCGATGAAAAGACTCTATTGGCATATTTCGTTCAAAGACATATGCAGTTGAAAGCTCCTGGAAGCCTCTGGGCAGAATATTCAATGATTAAATCCAACGTTTTTCTTTATGATGGCATTGATATTTCCAAGTTTTCAACTTTGATCGCGTATTTGACGAGAAAAAATGTTGGCTATAGGCCTAAGAAAGCGAGCATTTTTACACGGGAGCAATTTGAAAAATTTCTGATGGAAGCACCGGATGAAGAATTTCTAATTCACAAGGTAATGTAAACTACTTTAGGTAAAAGAAATACTCTAATGAAGATTTTTTCATAATTTGTAGGTCGCAATGATATTGGGAATATCTGGTGCCTGTAGAAGAGAATAATTATATAATATTACAGTGAATGACATCCAACAAACCGATGGTTTAATGATTGTAAAAGTACCCAATACAAAAACGAACATCCAGCGTACTTTTACAGTCGTTAATAAACCAGACGATAAAATTCCAATAGGAAAAGGGACAATCGGGGGCTGGCCTTCTCAAATTGCAAAATTCTTAAATTTGCCTAATCCCGAGAACTATACTGGCCATTCGTTCAGAAGGACATCAGCAACGCTTTTGGCTAATAAAGGTGTTGATGTCCTCGGATTAAAGCGTCATGGAGGTTGGCGTTCATCGACAGTGGCAGAAAGCTATGTAGAAGATTCTCTTCAAAATAAAATAGATTTTGCCGAAAAAATATTGTGCAATACTAGTAATACTACTAATGTATGCGATTCTGCAGGAGTTTCTGTTAGAAGTGAAACCACAGCCCAAACAAGTGGGATTTCATTAATAATTTAACAAATTGTACCATAAGTTTCAATATTAATAAATAATTCGTTAGTTTTCTTTATTCTTTCAAAAAATAAATTAAAATTAAGAGATTTTTTATCTCGACGGTAAGTGAATTACTTACCGTCGAGTTGGAGTACTTACCGTCGAGTTGGATTACTTACCGTCGAGTTGCTAGTAAATGTCACCTACTGACGTAAAATCTGTCACGGTAAACAGTCAAAAATTATTAATCGTGCAAAAAACAAAGTTTTTCATTGCAATGAAATCTTGCAGAAAATAAACTTTGCACTGCATTTTGATGATAACAATATCTGAGGATAAAGGTATGTTTGTTTTATGTATATTTTTTGGTGAATAAATTATAATAATCTAGCAAAACAATTAATGAAAATTAATTTAATTTATAATAATTAAAACCATTTAGAATAAAAGTATTTTACAAAACCATTCTGTGTTAATAATCTGATTTACTAATAACGAGCATTTTAAAACATTCATAATTTTTGACCTGGAAAATATGAAATATAAATATAATGAATATATTTCCTGACCGTTAAATAGGCATGTTCACTCATGTTACAAATCCATGTAATTTTTTTTTCTCTTATTAAATACAGTATTTAAAAACCTAAAATAAAATTAAAAGAACCTAATTTTTAGTCTGAAATTAAATAAAAACAATTTAAAATGCATTATTTATTATCTATTATCACGTGACTGCTAACACCATTTTTAGAGCGATATGACGTCATAGTTCGGTAAATAATCTAATTTATCTGTCATATTCAAGAGCCACCAGCGAACGACTACAATAGCTTACTTTTTTTACATAATACATTGTATTACGTTATCACATTTGGAACTATAATTATGATATAAAACAAAAAAAAATATTTAAAGAGAGGTTATGTACCTTAAATCCGTGTTAAATACAAAGTTTTAACAGTTTACTTAAGCTCTGATTTCTTCTATTTAGATCCAATTTAAATACTTACTTGTATTTGCATTTTTAGTTTGCTAGTACTTACTTATATTAAAATGATCTTCACAAAAATGACTGGTACTTTTCGGTGACAATGATTGTGGGTGTCTTTACTGTCTTTTAGCAAGTGTTAACCACTTTCTTCTTATTAGGATGTTCTTTGGAACGTTTATAAAAAGTTTCTGCGGTGTACCTACTTATTGAAGTATTCTTAGATATTGGCACTGCACAGTTTTTGTAAAACGACGTCATTTTTACAGCTTGTGATCAACAAGTTCTTAATAAGTTAGTAAAATACAATGTACTTTAATGGAACGAGAGCTTTGTTTACCGGTTAGTGATGTAGTTTTTTATCAAGTGACAGTACCTATGGAGCGTTTTGGCGGCAATTATGAAAACAGATATTTCTATTAATTTTTTACTGAAATTAGTAATATTTTTTTAACAAAAATATATTTTTCGTGTTTATATAAGTTTATATAAGATTTAAGGTACCTACATAACCTCCCTTTAAATATTTTTTTTGTTTTATATCATAATTATAGTTCCAAATGTGATAACGTAATACAATGTATTATGTAAAAAAAGTAAGCTATTGTAGTCGTTCGCTGGTGGCTGTTGAATATGACAGATAAATTAGATTATTTACCGAACTGTGACGTCATATCGCTCTAAATGGTGTTAGCAGTCACGTGATAATAGATAATAAATAATGCATTTTAAATTGTTTTTATTTAATTTCAGACTAAAAATTAGGTTCTTTTAATTTTATTATAGGTTTTTAAATACTGTATTTAATAAGAGAAAAAAATTACATGGATTTGTAACATGAGTGAACATGCCTATTTAACGGTCAGGAAATATATTCATTATATTTATATTTCATATTTTCCACGTCAAAAATTATGAATGTTTTAAAATGCTCGTTATTAGTAAATCAGATTATTAACACAGAATGGTTTTGTAAAATACTTTTATTCTAAATGGTTTTAATTATTATAAATTAAATTATTTTTCATTAATTTTTTGCTAGATTATTATAATTTATTCACCAAAAAATATACATAAAACAAACAGACCTTTATCCTCAGATATTGTTATCATCAAAATGCAGTGCAAAATTTATTTTCTGCAAGACTTCATTGCAATAAAAAACTTTGTTTTTTGCACGATTGATCATTTTTGACTGTTTACCGGGACGGATTTTACGTCAGTAGGTGACATTTACTAGCAACTCGACAGTAAGTAATCCAACTCGACGGTAAGTAGTCCAACTCGACGGTAAGTAATTCACTTACCGTCGAGTTAAAAAATATCTTAATTTAAATTTATTTTTTAAAAGAATAAAGAAAACTAACGAATTATTTATTAATATTGAAACTTATGGTACAATTTGTTAAATTATTTAATGAAATCCCACTTGTTTGGGCTGTGGTTTCACTTCTAACAGAAACTCCTGCAGAATTGCATACATTAGTAGTATTACTAGTATGGCACAATATTTTTTCGGCAAAATCTATTTTATTTTGAAGAGAATCTTCTACATAGCTTTCTGCCACTGTCGATGAACGCCAACCTCCATGACGCTTTAATCCGAGGACATCAACACCTTTATTAGCCAAAAGCGTTGCTGATGTCCTCCTGAACGAATGGCCAGTATAGTTCTCGGGATTAGGCAAATTTAAGAATTTTGCAATTTGAGAAGGCCAGGCCCCGATTGTCCCTTTCCCTATTACTTGAGCACAACATTTTCCTTTGGCGTATCTTAAGAACAAATGATTTGATTTTACTTGTAATGGACAAAATTTTATATACTTTTGCAGAATTTCTAAATATGGAATTTTATCGTCTGGTTTATTAACGACTGTAAAAGTACGCTGGATGTTCGTTTTTGTATTGGGTACTTTTACAATCATTAAACCATCGGTTTGTTGGATGTCATTCATAGTAATATTATATAATTCTTCTCTTCTACAGGCACCAGATATTCCCAATATCATTGCGACCTACAAATTATGAAAAAATCTTCATTAGAGTATTTCTTTTACCTAAACTAGTTTACATTACCTGGTGAATTAGAAATTCTTCATCCGGTGCTTCCATCAGAAAATTTTCAAATTGCTCCCGTGTAAAAATGCTCGCTTTCTTAGGCCTATAGCCAACATTTTTTCTCGTCAAATACGCGATCAAAGTTGAAAACTTGGAAATATCAATGCCATCATAAAGAAAAACGTTGGATTTAATCATTGAATATTCTGCCCAGAGGCTTCCAGGAGCTTTCAACTGCATATGTCTTTGAACTAAATATGCCAATAGAGTCTTTTCATCGATTCTTAAATTCTTGCCTTCGCACCATTTTTTAAAACTTTGGTTGGTATTTTGATAACGGATTTTGGATTTTTCGGGAATAATTGCGGAACACCCTTCTTCCCAAGCCCGTTTAATTTCTTCAAATTCACTTTCGCTCATATTTTAATTTATAATAATCAAAATTGTACTTAAAATTATTGACAACTAAATAAAAACTTAATTCTCCATTGTTGTTATGCACCCTAGTTACTACCTAACAACCAAAGTATCTATCTTGATAAAATGAATGAAACTAGTCAATATGACGAAAATGTTTAATTTCATAATTTATAATGGTATCAATCGTGCAAAAAACGTTATAAGCATGTGGAACGTTAAGGGTAACCGATCTCAGAAAATAATTGCAGCTGTCGTTCCGCTCCTCCTCCAAACAATTGTCTTCGATCGGTATTAATTGTTTTCAATAAGATCTTTTTATGTTCCTATAATAAGTCATTTTGTTTTAAACCTTTGACGATATAAATTTTACTATTAGATCATATAGGTAATTTGTGTTTATAATTTGTTCTTTAGATATAAAAAAATTGTAAATGTTTTAGACACTTGTAACCTTAAAAGTACCCTAGGCTAGCTCCCGTGGGTCGTGGCTTCCTTCTGTGTTCTACTACATTCTCTCCAGACATTAAGTAAAGGGCGCCAAGTACAGACACACAAATAAAATTCGAAAGATCAGTTTAAAATGGTTTATTACTTTAAAAGAGATTAGTCATTTAATTAAAAATATTTAATTAATTATTTCTCTTATCTTGGTTTGGTTCCGATGGCTTCTGACGGAGTTTTGATCCAGTGGAGCGGAGCAGTAGGAAGGATGGGGTACCTTCCTATGGACTTCTTGTCGGCTTTTCTAACGACGAGGAAACGGAACAGCAACGGAATGGGATTCCCCTGTAGAAACTTCTTGTCGGATTTTTCTAACGACGGGGGATCGGAACAGCAACGGAATGGAATACCCACTCTAGGAACTACTTGTCGGAATCTCACACGTCGTGGAACGGAAGAGCTGTCGGAAGGGAATACTCCTCAAGGACTTCTAGTCAGATTTTCTATCGACGTGGAACGGAACAGCAAAATGGCGTCGGCTTCACAGAATGACGTCGAACTGCGAATTTCTTTCAGATAGCAATTTGTTGGTCCTTAATAGGGCCCTTCTTTTAGTTGGCAATAACCCTATTAATAAAATTGGAATCAAAACTCCGACTCTCAAGTAATAACTTTCAAACACAATCGCTACAAGTCGTCCCAAATTTCGAGAAAAAATTAATTACCTTTCATGTATAAATATTAAAATACCACAAAAACTGACCTTGAATCAAGAGCTATTGTATTTGAAAAATTTAAATGTTAGTAAAATAGATAAGATATTATATTTACCGCATTTTGGATTATTTTAACTAGTAAAATTAAAACCAAGGCAAAATGGTACTCACCAGAAACAGAAGGGCAAAGATAGTCGGAAAAGCTCTGAATTTCTTCAAATTCATCGATAAAGTGAACGAAATAAAATCACAAACTTACGACGAGACCCATTCTGTCCTTCCCAATTACCTATCCCCTCTCGTATCAACGCGATAACAATAGATAAATTAAAAATATTTATAGTCCGGACGGAATGTTCGAAAACCAACGATACAATCGTTACACACTTGAGAATGGCAAAAATGTGCCGAAACATATGTAGTGTGTAAAATTTTTTAACAAATAATTGTTGACCTAGTAAATTATTATCTTTCATTAAAAAAAAACTATATTCATATTCCACATGAAAATTTGAAACAAATACGAAACGGGTAGGTAATTTGTCAGCGGTTTTCCACTTATTAAGTGATCACAATCTGTACATTAATATCCTAAAATGAATAATTAATAATACCCACAGATGTTGACGCCAAATTTTCTTATTAGAAACGGAATAACGGAAGCGAAGAGTTAGAAGTATAGAATAATTGCCATTGTGATTTATAATTCGTATTTATTTAGAGGGCGATTCATTTAAAATAGTATCAGTCGCAATCTTTGATGTTAATTTCGTATAAATTTATCTTTGTTTAAAATGTCATTTTTTTAAGTTTTTGTAACCGAATTTTAGCGAGGTCTTATAAAAAATGATACAACCACGCAATAGTGCAGAAAAAAAGTCTAGAACTTAAGGACGTCCGATAAATGCTCAAAAGAACCACAAATACAAAATTAAAAAAAACTAGTGTGGCAGTCAGTGGAACTGCCGGCAGAAGTTATACTTCTATGCACGCGCATGGATTTATACATTTGTATGCGAATGATTTAGCAAACTCATTTTATGATATTCGTGGTAAGCGACCCCACAAACCTCCTAGTGCCGTGTGCACACTCTTTTTGTATCGAATTTGCATAAAATTCCTGGAGACGAGGTCCGTCTTAAGCACTAGGTGTTTCGAACACCATCGCCATTATTATAATCGTATTTAGCGACTCCAAAAACCACCGAGTACCAAGTGTGCACTGATACCCCAGGAGAAGAGGTAAATACCCTAGACACCAAGTGCCGCGGAGACTTTCGGAATCGTGATATTCGTGTTCAGCGACTCCAAAAACCCCGAGTATATAAATTGAACCCATTTTCAGCAATACTTACCGAGTTGTAAGTTTTTCATCTATTGTCTGCTCGGAATGTACGTTTCGAATGCAGAAATGCAATTTCCATTTTTACATTATAAAATATAGCGACAAATTTCCTGATACTTTAACTAATCCAATGCAAAAAAACGCATTCCGATCCATCTTACGTTACCAAATTCGGAGGTTTTAGTGCTTTATTTCCTCGACTATTCGTAAAAACTCTGCTTATGTAGCCAACAACCACAAAAGCATAGTGCAGGATATACTGCAACCATGTGACGGTATTTTAGACTACAATACAATACTCATTACTGAATATTATTATTAATATAAAATACTAAACTTAATATGTTAACTTACGTGACAGAATTATAAAATAATCTGTCAAATAATCATGTTTTCCGTCACAATGATATTCATACATTAGTTCAGATTGTTTTTTGTATATCTACCCCTTTTCAATGTACTGAATGTTGAAACGGTATTCAAAGGACTTATAGTTATGACTAATAACATGTGGTAAATATTTCATCTTTGTTTTTACCGACCAATATACCTTATACGTGTGTCTGTCTCTCTTTTACTCACACCATTACATATGTAATGATTTTTCCCATTTAACTGTACACAAATCTTTTCCACCGAGTGCATGAATTGAAGTATAACTTCAATAAGCAAAAAATGAATCATCGAAATCGCTTAAACAACACTGTATAAATATATTAACAACACACATTTTTGGAAAAATAAGAAAACGCTTATGTGTTTTTTAGGAAGAAGGTTATAACTTGTTTATGTAGTCATTGATTTCAATGATTTAAATACCATTCAATAAAGTTTGCGTTTCTCGATAAAATAAACTTCAAAACGCTGTTACTAATTCTCCAAAACATTAGTTGTTTATCCGCGAACTTCCATCAAACTGTTTCGCAATCAATACGCCATACTTTGCTTGTATTAACATTTATTTTGAAATAATTTGTGTAGTTATAAGTTTTCTTCCAATTTCTATCAAATTTCTTGTAAGTACCATCAAAAATAGCGAATGTTAAGTAAACATTCTGTAAACTGTATTCAAGTGGTGTCTGAATTGGCTACTTATAAGTTTGAACATGGAGAATAGTCTGTTTCCTAAAGTTTGTTAACTACATCAACAAACTAAAAGTATAACTAGGTCTCTTGACTCAAAGGTTCATTTTTGTTTATTAACGCAGCAGACTAGGTACGGAAAAATAACAGCTACCTACAAATTTAAACACAAACTTCGACAATTACAGTTATCGTTAATAATTTAATACATTGGTTATACAATAAAGGTTAGTGTTTAAAAAAACATTTTGTTTATCCAAAGAAGTTAATCTTCTTTACAACAGATTACTTTTTTAACGCTTAAATAGGTACTGTCTCCGATCCAAATTAATTCCGACGAAAAGTATCGCATAAGTGGATTGTGAGTAAACATTCAGATAAGAATCTTCTACAAAAATTTGATTAAACTTTAAAACATTTTGCCGTAATTCATTTAATTAAAATTTAAACATATATAATAACTAATAACAGATAAAAATAATCTAAAATAACAGTATTACTCACATTTTAGCTTCTGATCTTGGCATCTATTGCTTGTATGTCACCTCTTATTCTCCTTGAAAGGCTTATTGTTAAAGCCTTTATGTACTTCAAATTTAAATTGTCTTATTCTACATCAAGATTGATCGTGTGTCACCTCTTATTCTCCGTAGAAGACTTATTGTTACAACCTTTATGTACTTCAAATTTAAATTGTCTTGTTCTTACCTTCAAGCATAATCCAACATATTAAGATTGGTTGTATGTCACCTCTTATTCTCCTTGAAAGGCTTATTATTAGAGCCTTTTTGTACTTAAAATTTAAATTGTCTTATTCTATAGATAAAGTATAATAATCAAGATTGATCGTGTGTCACCTCTTATTCTCCGTAGAAGACTTATTGTTAGAACCTTTATGTACTTCAAATTTAAATTGTCTTGTTCTTACCTTGAAGCATAATCCAACATATTAAGGTTGGTTGTATGTCACCTCTTATTCTCCTTGAAAGGCTTATTGTTAGAGCCTTTATGTACTTCAAATTTAAATTGTCTTATTCTACAGATAAAGTATAATAATCAAGATTGATCGTGTGTCACCTCTTATTCTCCGTAGAAGACTTATTGTTAGAACCTTTATGTACTTCAAATTTAAATTGTCTTGTTCTCACCTTCAAGCATAATCCAACATATTAAGGTTGGTTGTATGTCACCTCTTATTCTCCTTGAAAGGCTTATTGTTAAAGCCTTTTTGTACTTCAAATTTAAATTGTCTTATTCTACAGATAAAGTATAATAATCAAGATTGATCGTGTGTCACCTCTTATTCTCCGTAGAAGACTTATTGTTAGAACCTTTATGTACTTCAAATTTAAATTGTCTTGTTCTCACCTTCAAGCATAATCCAACATAGAAAGGTTGGTTGTATGTCACCTCTTATTCTCCTTGAAAGGCTTATTATTAGAGCCTTTTTGTACTTCAAATTTAAATTGTCTTATTCTACAGATAAAGTATAATAATCAAGATTGATCGTGTGTCACCTCTTCTTCTCTGTAGAAGACTTATTGTTAGAACCTTTATGTACTTCAAATTTAAATTGTCTTGTTCTTACCTTGAAGCATAATCCAACATATTAAGGTTGGTTGTATGTCACCTCTTATTCTCCTTGAAAGGCTTATTGTTAGAACCTTTATGTACTTCAAATTTAAATTGTCTTGTTCTCACCTTCAAGCATAATCCACCATAGAAAAGTTGGTTGTATGTCACCTCTTATTCTCCTTGAAAGGCTTATTATTAGAGCCTTTTTGTACTTCAAATTTAAATTGTCTTATTCTACAGATAAAGTATAATAATCAAGATTGATCGTGTGCCACCTCTTATTCTCCGTAGAAGACTTATTGTTAGAACCTTTATGTACTTTAAATTTAAATTGTCTTGTTCTCACCTTCAAGCATAATCCAACATATTAAGGTTGGTTGTATGTCACCTCTTATTCTCCTTGAAAGGCTTATTGTTAAAACCTTTTTGTACTTCAAATTTAAATTGTCTTATTCTACAGATAAAGTATAATAATCAAGATTGATCGTGTGTCACCTCTTATTCTCCGTAGAAGACTTATTGTTAGAACCTTTATGTACTTCAAATTTAAATTGTCTTGTTCTCACCTTCAAGCATAATCCAACATAGAAAGGTTGGTTGTATGTCACCTCTTATTCTCCTTGAAAGGCTTATTATTAGAGCCTTTTTGTACTTCAAATTTAAATTGTCTTATTCTACAGATAAAGTATAATAATCAAGATTGATCGTGTGTCACCTCTTCTTCTCTGTAGAAGACTTATTGTTAGAACCTTTATGTACTTCAAATTTAAATTGTCTTGTTCTTACCTTGAAGCATAATCCAACATATTAAGGTTGGTTGTATGTCACCTCTTATTCTCCTTGAAAGGCTTATTGTTAGAGCCTTTATGTACTTCAAATTTAAATTGTCTTATTCTACAGATAAAGTATAATAATCAAAATTGATGGTGTGTCACCTCTTATTCTCTGTAGAAGACTTATTGTTAGAACCTTTATGTACTTCAAATTTAAATTGTCTTGTTCTCACCTTCAAGCATAATCCAACATATTAAGGTTGGTTGTATGTCACCTCTTATTCTCCTTGAAAGGCTTATTATTAGAGCCTTTTTGTACTTCAAATTTAAATTGTCTTATTCTACAGATAAAGTATAATAATCAAGATTGATCGTGTGTCACCTCTTATTCTCCGTAGAAGACTTATTGTTAGAACCTTTATGTACTTCAAATTTAAATTGTCTTGTTCTCACCTTCAAGCATAATCCAACATATTAAGGTTGGTTGTATGTCACCTCTTATTCTCCTTGAAAGGCTTATTGTTAGAGCCTTTTTGTACTTCAAATTTAAATTGTCTTGTTCTCACCTTCAAGCATAATCCACCATAGAAAGGTTGGTTGTATGTCACCTCTTATTCTCCTTGAAAGGCTTATTATTAGAGCCTTTTTGTACTTCAAATTTAAATTGTCTTATTCTACAGATAAAGTATAATAATCAAGATTGATCGTGTGCCACCTCTTATTCTCCGTAGAAGACTTATTGTTAGAACCTTTATGTACTTCAAATTTAAATTGTCTTGTTCTCACCTTCAAGCATTATCCAACATATTAAGGTTGGTTGTATGTCACCTCTTATTCTCCTTGAAAGGCTTATTGTTAAAACCTTTTTGTACTTCAAATTTAAATTGTCTTATTCTACAGATAAAGTATAATAATCAAGATTGATCGTGTGTCACCTCTTATTCTCCGTAGAAGACTTATTGTTAGAACCTTTATGTACTTCAAATTTAAATTGTCTTGTTCTTACCTTGAAGCATAATCCAACATATTAAGGTTGGTTGTATGTCACCTCTTATTCTCCTTGAAAGGCTTATTGTTAGAGCCTTTATGTACTTCAAATTTAAATTGTCTTATTCTACAGATAAAGTATAATAATCAAAATTGATGGTGTGTCACCTCTTATTCTCTTTAGAAGACTTATTGTTAGAACCTTTATGTACTTCAAATTTAAATTGTCTTGTTCTCACCTTCAAGCATAATCCAACATATTAGGGTTGGTTGTATGTCACCTCTTATTCTCCTTGAAAGGCTTATTGTTAGAGCCTTTTTGTACTTTAAATTTAAATTGTCTTATTCTACAGATAAAGTATAATAATCAAGATTGATCGTGTGTCACCTCTTATTCTCCGTAGAAGACTTATTGTTAGAACCTTTATGTACTTCAAATTTAAATTGTCTTGTTCTCACCTTCAAGCATAATCCAACATATTAAGGTTGGTTGTATGTCACCTCTTATTCTCCTTGAAAGGCTTATTGTTAGAGCCTTTTTGTACTTCAAATTTAAATTGTCTTGTTCTCACCTTCAAGCATAATCCAACATATTAAGGTTGGTTGTATGTCACCTCTTATTCTCCTTGAAAGGCTTATTGTTAGAGCCTTTTTGTACTTTAAATTTAAATTGTCTTATTCTACAGATAAAGTATAATAATCAAGATTGATCGTGTGTCACCTCTTATTCTCCGTAGAAGACTTATTGTTAGAACCTTTATGTACTTCAAATTTAAATTGTCTTGTTCTCACCTTCAAGCATAATCCAACATATTAAGGTTGGTTGTATGTCACCTCTTATTCTCCTTGAAAGGCTTATTGTTAGAGCCTTTTTGTACTTTAAATTTAAATTGTCTTATTCTACAGATAAAGTATAATAATCAAGATTGATCGTGTGTCACCTCTTCTTCTCTGTAGAAGACTTATTGTTAGAACCTTTATGTACTTCAAATTTAAATTGTCTTGTTCTTACCTTGAAGCATAATCCAACATATTAAGGTTGGTTGTATGTCACCTCTTATTCTCCTTGAAAGGCTTATTGTTAGAACCTTTATGTACTTCAAATTTAAATTGTCTTGTTCTCACCTTCAAGCATAATCCACCATAGAAAAGTTGGTTGTATGTCACCTCTTATTCTCCTTGAAAGGCTTATTATTAGAGCCTTTTTGTACTTCAAATTTAAATTGTCTTATTCTACAGATAAAGTATAATAATCAAGATTGATCGTGTGCCACCTCTTATTCTCCGTAGAAGACTTATTGTTAGAACCTTTATGTACTTCAAATTTAAATTGTCTTGTTCTCACCTTCAAGCATAATCCAACATATTAAGGTTGGTTGTATGTCACCTCTTATTCTCCTTGAAAGGCTTATTGTTAAAACCTTTTTGTACTTCAAATTTAAATTGTCTTATTCTACAGATAAAGTATAATAATCAAGATTGATCGTGTGTCACCTCTTATTCTCCGTAGAAGACTTATTGTTAGAACCTTTATGTACTTCAAATTTAAATTGTCTTGTTCTCACCTTCAAGCATAATCCAACATAGAAAGGTTGGTTGTATGTCACCTCTTATTCTCCTTGAAAGGCTTATTATTAGATCCTTTTTGTACTTCAAATTTAAATTGTCTTATTCTACAGATAAAGTATAATAATCAAGATTGATCGTGTGTCACCTCTTCTTCTCTGTAGAAGACTTATTGTTAGAACCTTTATGTACTTCAAATTTAAATTGTCTTGTTCTTACCTTGAAGCATAATCCAACATATTAAGGTTGGTTGTATGTCACCTCTTATTCTCCTTGAAAGGCTTATTGTTAGAGCCTTTATGTACTTCAAATTTAAATTGTCTTATTCTACAGATAAAGTATAATAATCAAAATTGATGGTGTGTCACCTCTTATTCTCTGTAGAAGACTTATTGTTAGAACCTTTATGTACTTCAAATTTAAATTGTCTTGTTCTCACCTTCAAGCATAATCCAACATATTAAGGTTGGTTGTATGTCACCTCTTATTCTCCTTGAAAGGCTTATTATTAGAGCCTTTTTGTACTTCAAATTTAAATTGTCTTATTCTACAGATAAAGTATAATAATCAAGATTGATCGTGTGTCACCTCTTATTCTCCGTAGAAGACTTATTGTTAGAACCTTTATGTACTTCAAATTTAAATTGTCTTGTTCTCACCTTCAAGCATAATCCAACATATTAAGGTTGGTTGTATGTCACCTCTTATTCTCCTTGAAAGGCTTATTGTTAGAGCCTTTTTGTACTTCAAATTTAAATTGTCTTGTTCTCACCTTCAAGCATAATCCACCATAGAAAGGTTGGTTGTATGTCACCTCTTATTCTCCTTGAAAGGCTTATTATTAGAGCCTTTTTGTACTTCAAATTTAAATTGTCTTATTCTACAGATAAAGTATAATAATCAAGATTGATCGTGTGCCACCTCTTATTCTCCGTAGAAGACTTATTGTTAGAACCTTTATGTACTTCAAATTTAAATTGTCTTGTTCTCACCTTCAAGCATAATCCAACATATTAAGGTTGGTTGTATGTCACCTCTTATTCTCCTTGAAAGGCTTATTGTTAGAGCCTTTTTGTACTTTAAATTTAAATTGTCTTATTCTACAGATAAAGTATAATAATCAAGATTGATCGTGTGTCACCTCTTATTCTCCGTAGAAGACTTATTGTTAGAACCTTTATGTACTTCAAATTTAAATTGTCTTGTTCTCACCTTCAAGCATAATCCAACATATTAAGGTTGGTTGTATGTCACCTCTTATTCTCCTTAAAAGGCTTATTATTAGAGCCTTTTTGTACTTCAAATTTAAATTGTCTTATTCTACAGATAAAGTATAATAATCAAGATTGATCGTGTGTCACCTCTTCTTCTCTGTAGAAGACTTATTGTTAGAACCTTTATGTACTTCAAATTTAAATTGTCTTGTTCTCACCTTCAAGCATAATCCAACATATAAAGGTTGGTTGTATGTCACCTCTTATTCTCCTTGAAAGGCTTATTGTTAGAGCCTTTTTGTACTTTAAATTTAAATTGTCTTATTCTACAGATAAAGTATAATAATCAAGATTGATCGTGTATCACCTCTTCTTCTCTGTAGAAGACTTATTGTTAGAACCTTTATGTACTTCAATTTAAATTGTCTTGTTCTCACCTTCAAGCATAATCCAACATATTAAGGTTGGTTGTATGTCACCTCTTATTCTCCTTGAAAGGCTTATTGTTAGAGCCTTTATGTACTTCAAATTTAAATTGTCTTGTTCTTACCTCAAAGCATAATTCAATTCATCAAGGTTGTTTAAAACAATATTTTGAGCTCTTATAAATCTATATCTTGAGTACACCAACTTGTTGAACATATTCCAATGACATGTTGGTAATGTACGAATAAACATTGCTTTGCAATAACTAGCACAACTATATCACTATTTGGCTTTAGATCCTCCTATATATCGATTACTCTATGTCACGTTCCAACAAGATGCATTTCCATATTCTAATAGGGCCACCTATAAATTGTTTAGTAGGAATTTGTTTAAAAGCCTACAAACTGATATAAGTTATCAGATCCAAAAAGTGTTTGTCTACACATTTGTAAACTAGAATAAGTTATTGGATCCAAAAAAATTTCTATACCAATTAACACTTTCTCTTACAAGAATCTACATATTTATAACGAATCTGGAATTTAAAAAAATATCACATCCGGTAGGACTCGAACCTGCAACCTCTACTTATACGCGGTAACGTTCTAACCACTTCAGCCAGAGAGTACTAAGTCAATTTTTTTAATCGTCTTTATTTAACTTATGTCACATGTGATATTTACTCACTTCCTGTTTAAGCACATTCATGCTTGACGATTATTTGTTAGTTTCTGCTTAATGTGTAATAATCAGTTTACTAAACGAATTTGTACTTTAAGGTCAGAGTACTCTTTTTTGCAACAGTCTGCCACGTATTTTTTTAATGAAAATATAACAAAATCAAATTTTGAAAAATTAATAAAAAGGTTAATCAACTTATTCCAATTTAAATCCAACTCCAGCTGAGATCGGTAGTGGTTTCTCTACTGGCAAATTGTGCCCAGCTCAGCCGTAGAGGGTAAGTACCAAAATAAAGTGAGTGCGCCACCGATTTGTACGGTTAAAATCGGAAACCCCTGATGTTCCAGGCACTACTTCACCCACTGGAGATAATTAAAAAAATCTTGAATATTAAGCAGCTCTAATTGAATGACACAATAAAGAAAGCGACGATAAAGTGAGCTAAATAAAACAAAATCTCAACTAGACCCTTCTTTAATAAAAATATTAAGAATTACAAAACTGTCAAGCCTCGTGCTTGACAACGCTATTGATATTTATATAAAAAAAGAATATATGAATAATATTAAAAGAGAATTTTATCCCAAAATGTATGATCACACGCAATATAAAAAAAAATATAAACAAGAAAAATAGATCTTAACTAAAACTATAGTTGCGCCTTAAATCTAATTAGCTTATCTGATAATCTAGATACAATTCCTCGTCGTCCTAGGCTTCTCCAATACTTAGGCCGGTACCAAATTCAAGCCTGTTCCCAGAACCAATAGGCTTGCACCAATCGCAACTAACTTAAGCTCGACTAAGTATCAGGTCAGCAATCAAAACTCAACCAAAAAACTAGGGCTTAAACCCTTAACTAGGATTTATACCTGTATCTAGCATTTCAGCCTATAACTAGGACCCTAAAATCGTAATTTGGAATTAATAATAGCTCAAACAAATTTAAATGACTCCTCGAATTAATTGACTTTACTGACTTTAATACAATTTGAACACATTAGCTTATTTTTGCACAACAATGAAAGAATAAAAATGAATTTAATTGAATAATACAATATTTAAAAGCTGACTTCTCTGAATTTACAAGTAATGATCAAAAATAATGATTTAAATGTACTCAACAAACTTAAATTTGACTTGCCAGTCACGACAAAACTATAAAAATAAATTAAATCAAAATTTAACATAAAATTAATTTCTAATAGTAAAAGAATAAGCAAAAAGGAGTCTAGTTTCACATAAATAAACCTACATACAATACACAAAGAAATATACATGTAAAATCAAGATATTAAAACTAAACTTGCGACTATATGGCGTTATTAATCTTATAAAAAAAAATATAATATAGTAACTCACTTATTAAGATAGGGTTGTTTTATTTCTTTAAACTCGGGACACCCCTGGCTGGTAAACGGGTGGAACAATATTCTCGTTGCTAATTGCACCAATCGGGAATTCTACCACAATTTACCGTCTGAACGGTTTTAAATTACCAAATTTCCCTACTGTCTGCTCTATGGACTACCTACACTCATAGGGAACGAAAGAACCATAAGAATCGAATAACCACATGAATAAATAACGTGTTACTCACCACAGAAGATTTCCTAAATATCCCTTCACGAGGAATTTTTCCAACGAATCCACCAAAATAACAAAAAATCTCACTCCAATACTATTCGTTAGGAAAAACTGAGGTTTAATTTCGTAAATCCAAAATTAATTGTCTCTGATGAACAGAGATTACAACTTAAACCCAGAAAATCTTCTCACTGCTACGTTTTCAAGTCAAAGGCTGGTAAAAGAAAGAGCCGATTCTTCCATATCACGCTCACGGAATTTGACACACGTCGAAATAAGAGGTGGCCTCTACTACTGTAGGGACAATAACCGTAGGATCTTCAGCTACCAATTTACGAACAAACAGTGGTCGTTAGATACGACTAATCTTATAATTTATCAAGATATTAATAAAAATCTCAACATTACCTAATTCCTCGTTCATTTTTAATTTTATTAAGCAAGATAGAAATATAACAGAACACTGACTGTAGAACACTATACGTCGAGCTATCGACAAAAGAAGAGAAATAGTACCTCGGCCGGGTGAAAATAAAAACATAACCCCAAGGATTCATAAACTGAATTTTAATAAATATACTTCTAAAAATAATTCCAGCAATATCAGGAATAATTTATGCCCAGAATAATAAATAATGGCTGGCGATTATCTATACCGAATCAGATCAACCGGTTCTTGACCCAAGTAAATCTTTAATAAAAATCTTTAATAATGGGAAATTTCAAGGTAGGAAGACGCTTATGTTTACAAATTAAATATTTATCACTTGCGAGAATTTAACCCGTGACAAGTCAAATATTTTAAAAAAGTTGAGTTGTAATAGTATATTACTTTACGAGTGGAGTAAATTGCATATTACAGCGAGTGTGTTTGGCCCATGAGCGAGCTTGCGAGCGAAGGGGCTAAAGAAACGAGCTAAATATGCAATTTGTTCCTCGAGTGAAGTACTATGCTTTACCCACGACTTACCAAATGGTTTTGTATAAAACTAAAAATAACAAATATACAATTTAAATTTTGGTATAAGTTGTCAAAAATATTCGATTTCACAGACAGTTCTGTCTGAGAAATGTCAAATGTTAGTTTAATTTAATGAAAACTGTAGGTAACCAACATAATAATACAGGTTTCTATTTACTTGCTCCACTAGTTTAGTAAATAAAACTATAACACAACTACTCAATAATTTGACACTTACTGACAGAGTTATAGGTTAAAAAATACGCAATTTACTTATGAGTCGTGGGTAAACGTATTTAACGAATAGGTAAAATATAACTAGACCCACTTGGATAGGAATTATTTTTACGATTTTACCAGGGGAAGCTCAAAAAAACGTCATTATTTAAACGAACCTAGTAAAATATCTATTTAATGTTGCTTTTAACTTCCCGACTCACACCTGTACGCCCATTCTTGAAATTCTTGAAAATTCGAAAAGAGCGTTGATCAAGCCTATTCAAGTGGTTTTGGATAAACATTTTTTGTTCATATTCCATTTCTACTTGCTATAATAATTACAATTAGAAGACTGTTAAATTTTGTTCACATCACCAAATTCGCTCACAGAACACACAATATAAAGAGTAACAGATTTTTTTAATAAAATCGGATTTTACTCTATTTAGATCAGCAAAACAGAATTCTTCCTGGTCTAATAATCATGTAAATAAAAATTCCTTGTAAAATTGCTTATATTATTATGGATGTGTAACAAAGATTTACATGTAGATGCAGTAATTTCTAAATCAGAAAGACTGATCTACACGATTCCCTAGGGGAGATTTAAAGATATTTCGAATTATACGCTTCTGGGCATCAAATACGCGATGGGTTAAGTTGCTGTATGTTAAGTACTAAATGGTCAATAGTGAATCAGTATACAATTGTATAAATGTAAATTTTCCAAATTTGCCAAGTAAAAATATAAACATACGAGGTCTGTCCGAAAAGTATCAGACCTAAATTCATATTTCCGAGTTATCGTTATTTTTCATTATCGAACGACAGTCGTATTTCATTAAATAACACTCTCCCAGCGGTGTTTCCACTTTTCGAAGGAGTGCTGGTAGCCAGTTTTTGAATAGCATTAAGTGTCCTTCTCGCATTATCTTTTTGTCTTCAAATGAGTGTCCTTTGAGAGGTTGTTTCAAATTACAGAACAACCAAAAATTACACGCGCTCCATATTTTCCGATATTATTGTTTTCGACTTTCAACAGATGTTTTTCCACTTTAATGGTAGGTAATTAACCACTCTTTTATTTGTGTTTTGATTAAACACTTATTCCTAAAAAGGTTTTGCATAATTTGAATAGTTTAAAAAGAAGTTGTTTTTGGGTTTGAAGTGTAATATGATGCAAATGGCTTAATATGAGTTTCAATAATGATAGATCCAACGAATGCTAAAACATTTAAAAATTCACACAATTTAGCAAGCTACAGATATATTAGACCTCGTCCATCTACCAAGCTAACAATGTCAAACAGCACTCTCACCAAAACTTTATACAGTGCTGGGATGAAAAAACAAACTGTAGACTGACCAGAAAATTATTACCTCATCCTGGTGAGGAACCAGCAAGAAAATTTAAAGCAGGTTACTGCCTATTGCGACAACGTCTCTTTAGGATAAAATTAGTAGGATGGCCCCTATGCAGAGGTTGCACAGGGGCATATGAAGTATGACTACTCTGCTTTTTCTGAAATCAGAAGATCCGTGTTGGGAGGGTACTGGCTTACACCAGTCGATGTCAGGGAAATCCCCCTCGGGAGTCTCATCACTTATTTTAAATCTTTGGGCCTGATGACATTATAAGATGTGGTTTTCCCTACACACGAGAGGATTCACAATAGGCCATATGTGCCCTCAGTGCCAGCAGAGTACTTACACGCCCCTCTCCAATTTTCCAGATCCAGATGATCCTTAGAGAACACCTTGATTCATATTAGCATATAAAATATTAACATAATTAATCTTTAAAGGATTTTATATATAATTTGACAATAGTATATTGTAATACAAGTGTTACAATGACAGGTTTCGTAGTACGAGTGCAGTTTGTGAAACGAACCGCGAAGCGGTGAGTTTCGCAAAGAACTCGTACTACAAACCGTCATTGTAATTCGAGTGTTACATACTATTTTTTATAATGAACTTTTAAAAGTATAAAAAAATAAATAAAATGAGAGTTTTTCGAAATATTTATTTATGTTGGCAATCTTGACACTTTTGACACTTGTCAGTTTTAATGATTTTAAATTTGAATGTTTGTCAAATTTGTATAAAATATTCCGAATTTAGCAAAAACGCTTATAATGTAGTTAAAAATTTACTACAACATATTTCTTGATTTACAACCTGAACGCTTTTGTTGGCCATCAGTGCAGTGCAACCAATTGTGTAAAACAAAAAGTTACCAAAAACAGTGTTACAATGAATCTATTTCGATACTGTTTTTAGTGTCGAAATAGAAACTTTGTGAACGTGAATTATAAAAAAATCATTGTCGTAAATTCGTAAACTCTTATTTGAGTACTTCATAAAATAGTAGTTTACGTACCTAACAAGTCCTGAAAGTAAAAGCACTTTTGGGACGTATTACGTACAATATTTTTGTAAGCCGGCCAGAATTTTGTAATTTCCAGTTTATTGTCAGAAAATCTCATTTTGTCGGACCGGGCCAGAAAATTATTGTGATAGTCCGGTAAAAGCTTTTATTTCATCCTGTCCAGTAAATATACTTCCCTATAATCAATTTGGCGCCGGTAAGTAAAACATTACGGTACCAGGTACTGTAATGTGTTGCCTAGCAACGCTGCTCTGATTGCTTAAGGGAAGAAAATAATTTTAATATTTGAGATTTAAAAATACTATAAAATAAAAATAAAATAATTAATTACTTACTTTTACTGCCATATTTAAAAAGAAGTCAGTGTTATTCAATTTTATATTAACAATTAAATCCTAATAATAAAAAAATTATTTGACAGTGACAGATTGCTTTCAAGGTAATTTGACCTAACTAATCAAGTTACGAACTATTTTAAGTCAAGTTACGAACTACTGTTAAAATTTTTATGAATTTATTAATTTATAAAAACAGGATGAAATAAAATATAATGGTCGTTAGGTGTTATTACAGTACTCGTTTTTATTTCCCTACTTGGCTCCTACGTCGCCTCGTCCGTAAACTAACTCGTACTGTAATAAGTCATCTACCGACCTTGTAACGTATAATACTATTACCAGACTCATTTTTATTTTCTGGCCTTGTCCGACAAAATGAGATTTTCTGACCTAAAAATAAACCGGTTTTAAAAAAAAAAATTATTTTAGTTTTTGAGAATACGCCACTGTGTCAGTACTTTGCATTTGGTTTTATCATTTATAATTTATCCGTCCAATCAAACTTTCCGTCTCCAAAAATGAAGTTGTTAGCTTAAACGGTGATTTTTCATAAGTAAATTGCTTTTCCATTTAATTGCTTTTAAGACAAGTTGAAATTAGAAACTGCTATATTTTTATATTTAATAAACACAATATGTTTTAATAGAAAAAAATATATTTATAGGTATATGGAATAGCAAAAAAAATATCCAGGGTAGTATTTAATATTTTTAACCGCCTAAAAAAAATAAGAAGTTTTAGTTTCACTGGATGTATTTAACCGCCTTCACTATTAAAAAATTGGTGAGAGCAGCTGCGCATTCACCATTTATTAGAATAAAACCTATTATATTTAAGTAAACAAAAAAAGAAGATAGGTATCTAATTTTGATTTTCTTGAAGTTAGTTAAAGACGAAAAAAATATCCAGGGTAGTATTTAATATTTTTAACCGCCTAAACAAAAATTAGAAGTTTCAGTTTCACTGTATGTATTTAACCGCCTTCACTATTAAAAAATTGGTGAGAGCAGATGCGCATTCACCATTTATTAGAATAAAACCTATGATAATGTCCGTCGTGGCATATAGCCAGGGAAGTAGTTGTTGGTTCATAGTAAACGGTCTATATGTTCTTTGATTTTCAAAGACTCTGTAAAACGTCATAATAGTATTAGGTATACTATTATTATCTTTGACATCCAAAACCTATGATATTTAAGTAAACAAAAGAAGAAGCTAGGTATCTAATTTTGATTTTCTTGAAGTTAGTTAAAGACGAAAAAAATATCCAGGGTAGTATTTAATATTTTTAACCGCCTAAACAAAAATTAGAAGTTTCACTGTATGTATTTAACCGTCTTCACTATTAAAAAATTGGTGAGAGCAGATGCGCATTTACCATTTATTAGAATAAAACCTATGATAATGTCCGTCGTGGCATATAGCCAGGGAAGTAGTTGTTGGTTCATAGTAAACGGTCTATATGTTCTTTGATTTTCAAAGACTCTGTAAAACGTTATAATAGTATTAGGTATACTATTATTATCTTTGACATCCAAAACCTATGATATTTAAGTAAACAAAAGAAGAAGCTAGGTATCTAATTTTGATTTTCTTGAAGTTAGTTAAAGACGAAAAAAATATCCAGAGTAGTATTTAATATTTTTAACCGCTTAAACAAAAATTAGAAGTTTCACTGTATGTATTTAACCGCCTTCACTATTAAAAAATTGGTGAGAGCAGATGCGCATTCACCATTTATTAGAATAAAACCTATTATATTTAAGTAAACAAAAAAAGGAAGCTAGGTATCTAAAGACGAAAAAAATATCCAGGGTAGTATTTAATATTTTTAACCGCCTAAACAAAAATTAGAAGTTTCACTGTATGTATTTAACCGCCTTCACTATTAAAAAATTGGTGAGAGCAGATGCGCATTCACCATTTATTAGAATAAAACCTATTATATTTAAGTAAACAAAAAAAGGAAG
This sequence comes from Altica lythri, assembly GCA_964028335.1. NCBI lineage: Eukaryota > Metazoa > Arthropoda > Insecta > Coleoptera > Chrysomelidae > Altica > Altica lythri. The sequence goes on along the minus strand of OZ034800.1, from coordinate 90,232,285 downwards.
CTAGGTATCTAAAGACGAAAAAAATATCCAGGGTAGTATTTAATATTTTTAACCGCCTAAACAAAAATTAGAAGTTTCACTGTATGTATTTAACCGTCTTCACTATTAAAAAATTGGTGAGAGCAGATGCGCATTCACCATTTATTAGAATAAAACCTATTATATTTAAGTAAACAAAAAAAGGAAGCTAGGTATCTAATTTTGATTTTCTTGAAGTTAGTTAAAGACGAAAAAAATATCCAGGGTAGTATTTAATATTTTTAACCGCTTAAACAAAAATTAGAAGTTTCACTGTATGTATTTAACCGTCTTCACTATTAAAAAATTGGTGAGAGCAGATGCGCATTCACCATTTATTAGAATAAAACCTATTATATTTAAGTAAACAAAAAAAGGAAGCTAGGTATCTAAAGACGAAAAAAATATCCAGGGTAGTATTTAATATTTTTAACCGCCTAAACAAAAATTAGAAGTTTCACTGTATGTATTTAACCGTCTTCACTATTAAAAAATTGGTGAGAGCAGATGCGCATTCACCATTTATTAGAATAAAACCTATTATATTTAAGTAAACAAAAAAAGGAAGCTAGGTATCTAATTTTGATTTTCTTGAAGTTAGTTAAAGACGAAAAAAATATCCAGGGTGGTATTTAATATTTTTAACCGCCTAAACAAAAATTAGAAGTTTCACTGTATGTATTTAACCGTCTTCACTATTAAAAAATTTGGGAGAGCAGATGCGCATTCACCATTTATTAGAATAAAACCTATTATATTTAAGTAAACAAAAAAAGGAAGCTAGGTATCTAAAGACGAAAAAAATATCCAGGGTAGTATTTAATATTTTTAACCGCCTAAACAAAAATTAGAAGTTTCACTGTATGTATTTAACCGCCTTCACTATTAAAAAATTGGTGAGAGCAGATGCGCATTCACCATTTATTAGAATAAAACCTATTATATTTAAGTAAACAAAAAAAGGAAGCTAGGTATCTAATTTTGATTTTCTTGAAGTTAGTTAAAGACGAAAAAAATATCCAGAGTAGTATTTAATATTTTTAACCGCTTAAACAAAAATTAGAAGTTTCACTGTATGTATTTAACCGCCTTCACTATTAAAAAATTGGTGAGAGCAGATGCGCATTCACCATTTATTAGAATAAAACCTATTATATTTAAGTAAACAAAAAAAGGAAGCTAGGTATCTAAAGACGAAAAAAATATCCAGGGTAGTATTTAATATTTTTAACCGCCTAAACAAAAATTAGAAGTTTCACTGTATGTATTTAACCGCCTTCACTATTAAAAAATTGGTGAGAGCAGATGCGCATTCACCATTTATTAGAATAAAACCTATTATATTTAAGTAAACAAAAAAAGGAAGCTAGGTATCTAAAGACGAAAAAAATATCCAGGGTAGTATTTAATATTTTTAACCGCCTAAACAAAAATTAGAAGTTTCACTGTATGTATTTAACCGTCTTCACTATTAAAAAATTGGTGAGAGCAGATGCGCATTCACCATTTATTAGAATAAAACCTATTATATTTAAGTAAACAAAAAAAGGAAGCTAGGTATCTAATTTTGATTTTCTTGAAGTTAGTTAAAGACGAAAAAAATATCCAGGGTAGTATTTAATATTTTTAACCGCTTAAACAAAAATTAGAAGTTTCACTGTATGTATTTAACCGTCTTCACTATTAAAAAATTGGTGAGAGCAGATGCGCATTCACCATTTATTAGAATAAAACCTATTATATTTAAGTAAACAAAAAAAGGAAGCTAGGTATCTAAAGACGAAAAAAATATCCAGGGTAGTATTTAATATTTTTAACCGCCTAAACAAAAATTAGAAGTTTCACTGTATGTATTTAACCGTCTTCACTATTAAAAAATTGGTGAGAGCAGATGCGCATTCACCATTTATTAGAATAAAACCTATTATATTTAAGTAAACAAAAAAAGGAAGCTAGGTATCTAATTTTGATTTTCTTGAAGTTAGTTAAAGACGAAAAAAATATCCAGGGTGGTATTTAATATTTTTAACCGCCTAAACAAAAATTAGAAGTTTCACTGTATGTATTTAACCGTCTTCACTATTAAAAAATTTGGGAGAGCAGATGCGCATTCACCATTTATTAGAATAAAACCTATTATATTTAAGTAAACAAAAAAAGGAAGCTAGGTATCTAATTTTGATTTTCTTGAAGTTAGTTAAAGACGAAAAAAATATCCAGGGTGGTATTTAATATTTTTAACCGCCTAAACAAAAATTAGAAGTTTCACTGTATGTATTTAACCGTCTTCACTATTAAAAAATTGGTGAGAGCAGATGCGCATTCACCATTTATTAGAATAAAACCTATGATAATGTCCGTCGTGGCATATAGCCAGGGAAGTAGTTGTTGGTTCATAGTAAACGGTCTATATGTTTTTTGATTTTCAAAGACTCTGTAAAACGTTATAATAGTATTAGGTATACTATTATTATCTTTGACATCCAAAACCTATGATATTTAAGTAAAAAAAAAAAAGAAGATAGGTATCTAATTTTGATTTTCTTGAAGTTAGTTAAAGACGAAAAAATATCCAGGGTAGTAGGTATTTAATATTTTTAACCGCCTAAACAAAAATTAGAAGTTTCAGTTTCACTGTATATATTTAACCGCCTTCACTATTAAAAAATTGGTGAGAGCAGATGCGCATTCACCATTTATTAGAATAAAACCTATGATAATGTCCGTCGTGGCATATAGCCAGGGAAGTAGTTGTTGGTTCATAGTAAACGGTCTATATGTTCTTTGATTTTCAAAAACTCTGTAAAACGTCATAATAGTATTAGGTATACTATTATTATCTTTGACATCCAAAACCTATGATATTTAAGTAAACAAAAGAAGAAGCTAGGTATCTAATTTTGATTTTCTTGAAGTTAGTTAAAGACGAAAAAAATATCCAGGGTAGTATTTAATATTTTTAACCGCCTAAACAAAAATTAGAAGTTTCACTGTATGTATTTAACCGCCTTCACTATTAAAAAATTGGTAAGAGCAGATGCGCATTCACCATTTATTAGAATAAAACCTATGATAATGTCCGTCGTGGCATATAGCCAGGGAAGTAGTTGTTGGTTCATAGTAAACGGTCTATATGTTCTTTGATTTTCAAAAACTCTGTAAAACGTCATAATAGTATTAGGTATACTATTATTATCTTTGACATCCAAAACCTATGATATTTAAGTAAACAAAAGAAGAAGCTAGGTATCTAATTTTGATTTTCTTGAAGTTAGTTAAAGACGAAAAAAATATCCAGGGTAGTATTTAATATTTTTAACCGCCTAAACAAAAATTAGAAGTTTCACTGTATGTATTTAACCGCCTTCACTATTAAAAAATTGGTGAAAGCAGATGCGCATTCACCATTTATTAGAATAAAACCTATTATATTTAAGTAAACAAAAAAAGGAAGCTAGGTATCTAATTTTGATTTTCTTGAAGTTAGTTAAAGACGAAAAAAATATCCAGGGTGGTATTTAATATTTTTAACAGCCTAAACAAAAATTAGAAGTTTCACTGTATGTATTTAACCGTCTTCACTATTAAAAAATTGGTGAGAGCAGATGCGCATTCACCATTTATTAGAATAAAACCTATTATATTTAAGTAAACAAAAAAAGGAAGCTAGGTATCTAATTTTGATTTTCTTTAAGTTAGTTAAAGACGAAAAAAATATCCAGGGTAGTATTTAATATTTTTAACCGACTAAACAAAAATTAGAAGTTTCAGTTTCACTGTATATATTTAACCGCCTTCACTATTAAAAAATTGGTGAGAGCAGATGCGCATTCACCATTTATTAGAATAAAACCTATTATATTTAAGTAAACAAAAAAAGGAAGCTAGGTATCTAATTTTGATTTTCTTGAAGTTAGTTAAAGACGAAAAAAATATCCAGGGTAGTATTTAATATTTCTAACCGCCTAAACAAAAATTAGAAGTTTCAGTTTCACTGTATATATTTAACCGCCTTTACTATTAAAAAATTGGTGAGAGCAGATGCGCATTCACCATTTATTAGAATAAAACCTATTATATTTAAGTAAACAAAAAAAGGAAGCTAGGTATCTAATTTTGATTTTCTTGAAGTTAGTTAAAGACGAAAAAAATATCCAGGGTAGTATTTAATATTTCTAACCGCCTAAACAAAAATTAGAAGTTTCAGTTTCACTGTATATATTTAATTGCCTTCACTATTAAAAAATTGGTGAGAGCAGATGCGCATTCACCATTTATTAGAATAAAACCTATTATATTTAAGTAAACAAAAAAAGGAAGATAGGTATCTAATTTTGATTTTCTTGAAGTTAGTTAAAGACGAAAAAAATATCCAGGGTAGTATTTAATATTTTTAACCGCCTAAACAAAAATTAGAAGTTTCAGTTTCACTGTATATATTTAACCGCCTTCACTATTAAAAAATTGGTGAGAGCAGATGCGCATTCACCATTTATTAGAATAAAACCTATTATATTTAAGTAAACAAAAAAAGGAAGATAGGTATCTAATTTTGATTTTCTTGAAGTTAGTTAAAGACGAAAAAAATATCCAGGGTAGTATTTAATATTTTTAACCGCCTAAACAAAAATTAGAAGTTTCAGTTTCACTGTATATATTTAACCGCCTTTACTATTAAAAATTGGTGAGAGCAGATGCGCATTCACCATTTATTAGAATAAAACCTATTATATTTAAGTAAACAAAAAAAGGAAGCTAGGTATCTAATTTTGATTTTCTTGAAGTTAGTTAAAGACGAAAAAAATATCCAGGGTAGTATTTAATATTTTTAACCGCCTAAACAAAAATTAGAAGTTTCAGTTTCACTGTATATATTTAACCGCCTTCACTATTAAAAAATTGGTGAGAGCAGATGCGCATTCACCATTTATTAGAATAAAACTCATTATATTTAAGTAAACAAAAAAAGGAAGATAGGTATCTAATTTTGATTTTCTTGAAGTTAGTTAAAGACGAAAAAAATATTCAGGGTAGTATTTAATATTTCTAACCGCCTAAACAAAAATTAGAAGTTTAAGTTTCACTGTATATATATTTAACCGCCTTTACTATTAAAAAATTGGTGAGAGCAGATGCGCATTCACCATTTATTAGAATAAAACCTATTATATTTAAGTAAACAAAAAAAGGAAGCTAGGTATCTAATTTTGATTTTCTTGAAGTTAGTTAAAGACGAAAAAAATATCCAGGGTAGTATTTAATATTTCTAACCGCCTAAACAAAAATTAGAAGTTTCAGTTTCACTGTATATATTTAATTGCCTTCACTATTAAAAAATTGGTGAGAGCAGATGCGCATTCACCATTTATTAGAATAAAACCTATTATATTTAAGTAAACAAAAAAATTTGATTTTCTTGAAGTCGGCACCAATGGTAAATTATTAAGCTATTAAATATAGATTTCAAATGTTAGTGACTCAAATATTTTACAAAGATATAAACCATGCTTACAATTTTTTTAAGAAATAAAGATTTTATTATTTATATTTAGTGCATTTTTTTAAAGTTTTTATTTAAGATAACTGTTTGATAAATACATACCTTATATTTTTATTCTAGTTGCTATTTTTAATTTAATTTAACTATTTCCACTTCACTGATGTATAGTATAGGGCTCGTACTATAATGAAAACACAATGTTTCGTCATCCGTAATTACTTTCGGAAACACGTGCTTTTTGCAAGATCTGTTTGAAATCCAAAGTGCCATTGTTTCTCTTCGTCCTTTAAGCTTCAGGACCCCAAACTTTGTTTAAAACGGTTGCAGGTCCTATTCTTCATTTAAGATTGGTGTTTAAAGTTTGTTACACATTAAAAGAAAAAACATTTACCATAGAATTGTTAATAACATTTTTTAAATAAAGTATCGGGTAACTCTAAACCGTATTAATTTCTTAAAATTTGTTCTATCCCAATAAAACTGTGTATTTATGTCAACAAAAGACTGTGTCTGAGAGTTCTATTGGTGGCACCTTCTAAGCGGCTATATGCAAAACTAAATAGACAACCGTCGTACAAAATCAACAAACTAACAATAGTTATTTGTGACACAAGGACGGAAAATGACATTTTGCAAGAGCGAGTAAAGTTGTGTAGCCGAGGTGCGTAGCACCGAGGCGAAACAATACGAGCACTTGCAAAACATTTCCCGGACGTGTAACACACACTATTTTTTGGTCCGACTAATTTTTAATATTTTTAAAAGTTCAAAAACTTTTTACTTTATGACATACAAGATTAGATGTTTATTGACATTTATTGCACGATTAAAAGAATTAGTAATAAGGAATGATTTCCTGATAATCGATTTCAAGATCCTTAATTTTTATACATACGAATACTTTGCTAATAATCAACACAGTAAAAATTGTTATATTGAAAATATTAACATTAATATTTAATAATTTTGTATAAAAATAGCAGAAACAATGAACTATTTTAGCTTAATGAGCAAAAATAAAATCAAGATATGTATTTTCATAATCGAATGATAACTAGTTGTAAATTGACATAAATGTCAAATTTAAAATAAAAGTTGTGAGAGAAATTAAATCCTGGTTACCTTTAGAAAAAGTTATTAGTTTAGTATATTATACGCTGTTCTTAAATAAATTTAATTAAAACTTGTATTATTCATTATGTATTTTTGACGACTCATAGCGCCATCTTTTTAAATAATCTAAAAGCTACTTTGCCGGTCTAGGCCGGAAAATGTCATTTTCCGGACGATTTTGAAGTAATTAATAGTATTGTTTCTGGACGGAGGACCAAAAAATCTATTTTTAAAGATTTTGCGCTAAATACTAAACACAAAGTTTACCATCACTTATTTAAATGGTTTCTAAAATACAAATCAAGAATTCATCAACAACCATTAGTTTTTTTTGATTATTTTACACTAATAGTTTTATTTCTTAACGTCTTAAATTTTTTAGAGCAAACTCTCTCTATTTACTCGGATAATATGATGATTAAAAAATTATTGATTGAGAGGATAAGCTGATCGATCTCATAAAGCAGAACGAGATAGCAAATAAGTAAAAAGAAAATATTATCCATATTTTCTCGGTTGAATGATCTCGAGACCGCGAGCTAACATTTTAGGGATTATCAATCGAATCGTGAAAAATTGTTAAGTCAGCTTATTTTTATTCTGAAACGATTCAAACTTCAATAAGATACATTCCAATTTCCAAACAATTTCATTGCTATTTCTTTACTTATGTAAACAGGTTGACTTTTATTTACATTAATATTTATTTGAATAAATGTCTAAATTGATGCCTATTTGATTAAAATATACATTAAAAAGGTTTAGATAGGCTACAAAAATTTGTTTCGAGTTATATTATAACTCTACAAAAATGGCCTTAGCACTCACTTAGGTAGTTCCAAACAATAGCAATCGACGAACATCACTCAAAACTGGTTTTATCCAGTTTGATATAAGATGTTTGAAGGGGTCTATAAAAGTGAATCAAAACTGAAGCAAAACCTTCACGTGTTTTGAAGATGGAGGTAACGAGATGTAAGGTGCTATAATTAGGTCTAAGCAAATTACAGTAGATGTAAGAAGATCTACAACTCTCCTCATAAGGTCTGGAATTTTTTCGTTGAGAGAAACGAAACAAATTAACAAAACTGATCTGGCGATTGAGAAAGCCGTGGTAAAGTAAGTAAGTGAAGGAAATTATACAGACGACGAAAAACAGATTGTTACTTAAAGAAACATTATCTCAAACGCAAAATCTACAAATTACAGTAAAAGACAGTATATAGACCATTTCACCGATTTCGGCCGATGACAGAAATCATACTCGAAGTAAATTTAGAGTTACATCTCTCTCAGATACAGGCAAGTTAGAAATTTAAATGAGGACGTTTGTTTTTTAATACAACACTTACGTAACTGCATCTTGTTTCACCGGTAGATAAAAAGTATTCAATACGGAAGTCTTGATTTAATTCACATTCCTAGTAACCATCATGTACGGCTCGTTGTTGAAGGGTTGAATTTAATAATTATAAATGTCATATTTTTGTAGACTTCAAACCACACTGATAGTTTCAGAAACTTACGTCCTAATTTAGAAAAAAAAACTAGTGTGGCAGTCAGTGGGACTGCCGGCAGAAGTTATACTTCTATGCACGCGCATGGATTCCTAAATTTGTATGCGAATGATTTAGCAAACTCATTATATGATATTCGTGGTAAGTGACTCCAAAAACCTCCTAGTACCGTGTGCACACTCTTTTTGTATCGAATTTGCATAAAATTCCTGGAGACGAGGTCCGTCTTAAGCACCAGGTGTTTCGAACACCATCGCTATTATTATAATCGTATTTAGCGACTCAAAAAAAACACCGAGTACCAAGTGTGCACTGATTTCGTACAGAATTTACATAAAACCCCAGGAGAAGAGGTAAATACCCTAGACACCAAGTGCCGCGGAGACTTTTGGAATCGTGATATTAGTGTTCAGCGACTCCAAAAACCCCGAGTATATAAATTGAACCCATTTTCAGCAATACTTACCGAGTTGTAAGTTTTCTCTCTATTGTCTGAATTCGGAGGTTTTGGTGCTTTATTTTCTCCACTATTGGTAAAAACTCTGTTTATGTATCCAACAACCTTAAAAGCATGGAGCAAAATACACTGCAACCATGTGACGTTATTTTAGACTACAATACAATACTCATTACTGAATATTATTATTAATATAAAATGCTAAACTTTATATGTATACTTACGTGACAGAATTATAAAATAATCTGTCAAATAATCATGTGGTCCGTCACTATGATATTCATACATTAGTTCAGACTGTTTTTTGTATATCTATCCCTTTTCAATGTACTGAATGTTTAAACGGTATTCAAAGGACTTATAGTTATGACTAATAACATGTGGTATATATTTTATCTTTGTTTTTACCGACCAATATACCTTATAAGTGTTTCTGTCTCCCTCTTACTCACACCATTACATATGTAATGATTTTTCTTATTTAACTCTACACAATCTTTTTCTACAGGGTGTACGAATAGAAGTATAACTTCAAAAACTCTCCACCATTGGTAACTTGGATGACAGTTTAATCTTATTTCAGTGGTTTCTAATATCGAATCGGCCAAAAACGATGAAATGGACTATACCTAATATTCAATGAAAGGAGAAATGAAATGGTATTTGTTGAAATTCAAATTTTGTGTGTTACAATACGTTAAAACAAAATCCTCATTTGAAAAAAATAGAAAAACATCAATTATGATCTCATTTACTGTTCGCAGTATGCGTTTTATTAACTGAAAATGTGACGATAAATATTTCATATTAAAATAATTAAAAACAGTACATCTTTAATTCATACAGAGGAAATCGTCTGCTATATGAAAATATACCCAACACATTAACCACCTACCGGAAACGAGAATTTCAAAGATTAGCCTCACGTCCAATTTGGCATTCAACCAACCAGTTACCGTAAATGTGGTTAATACGGGGCTGTAGTTATTTTATAGATTAAAACGTTCCTCCCTTAACAGAGTTCTTAATTTGTTTTGACTTTTTGAATCACATGTACTTAAATAATACATATAGTTATTAAAAAAATCCTTACCATTTAACAAAATGGAAATTCTAAACACTGCTAAATAAAAATATGTGTTCGGTAATACAAATATGATCCAACCTGAGTTTATGTATTTATGTGTCTGAAATCAGAAGTTCAAACAAAATATGCAAAATTTCCTCATCTCGTCAGACGTTAAATCTTAATTTTACTTCATATCTAAGTTACCTTAATATTCTTAATAAGTTATTTCTAATGGATTCAATTCACTTGCTACTAAGATGATGAGTAGGAGCAAGAAGCAGTAATTTCGTAATTTTACATTCAACAATAAATTCTTTGATTTTCGAGAATCAGACAAACAAAAAAAAGGGTGTGGCAGTCAGTGGGACTGCCGGCAGAAGTTATACTTCTATGCACTGCTAACTAATAAAACTTAATAACTACAAACACAGGCAAGTAGAAATATTTTTTTTAAATTAACTGTATTCAATTAAATAAATACTAAGAAAAATAAGACCAGTTGATGTGTGTCCTTACTTCAAACACGAAAACCAAACAGTAAAACGATCAATGTACAAAAAAAGTGTTTACAAAACCCGATTTGCTTACCGTGGGCTATTACAGATTTTAAAACACTAGAAAACAATGCAAAACATTTTCTAACAACATATAGGTACATACTTTTACAAAATTTTAACGCACTTTGAACTGCACTTTTCAGTAACTTTGCAGGGACAGGTTCTAACTCACACGCATGTCTTCGACTCAAAAGCATAGTGAAGGATATAATGCAACCATGTGACGGTATTTTAGACTACAATACAATACTCATTACTGAATATTATTATTAATATAAAATACTAAACTTAATATGTATACTTACTGGACAGAATTATAAAATAATATGTCAAAAATAATGCGATACGTCAATGTAATACAATAACAATAGCTCAGACTGTTTGTTGTATATCTATCTCTTTTCAATGCAATGAATGTTTAAACGGTATTCAAAGGACTTATAGTGATGACTAATAACATGTAGTAAATCTTTCATGTTTTTACCGAACAATATACCTTATATGTAATTCTGTCTCTCTCTTACTCACACCATTACATATGTAATGATTTTTCCCATTTAGCTACACACTAATTCATTCCACAGAGTGTCCGAATAGAAGTATAACTTTAAAAATTCCAGTAATAGATAATGTATAATATTACACATATCTACTTAGGTTTCGAAATTTTATTGGTTGGTGTATACTTTTACTTCCAATTTATTTTTGTTAAATGTCAGCTAAAGGAAGTCAGAGAAGAGGGTAATTCCTAAGGGGAAAACTTAACAAGTTGGATATTTTTGAAGTAAGTAGGTATCAAACAATTCTACTGCTATACGTTGGTTTTGTAAATACATATCTTATTCTGATTTTTTTTATACTTTTACCCATTCATAAAGGATGGAAAATGCAAAGAAGATTAGTTAGAAACCGGCTACAAAACATATATACTAATGCGAAAATCCAACACGAACTTTTTTAATTCCTAAAAATGCAGTTACTAAATAGCTAAAAGTCACTGGAGGTCAGATCTGGAGAATAAGGTGGTTATGAAAGCAATAAGTAGCTTTGTCCATGCATTTTACCATTGATTTCAACAATTTGTGATATTGCGGAAGAGAATTTTTAAAGTGATAACTTCTTATGGGAGGGTAACTGATTTTTAGCATAACGCGTTGAAAAAAGCGTTTATCATAACGCGTTGTTTATCGTTGTTACACGTAGGCGCAGTTAAATATAATAATATCATTTCTCTTTCTCTCTCTCTCTATGCTTTTCCCAATGTAAGCTTTAAGTATATTTGAATTTACCGTGTTATACGGTATTAATCTGTCACTAAATACAATTCATTACTTTTTATTAATTATTAAATATTTATATCCATTTAATATCATAAAAATTAGGTTATTTTCTATATCTTCGTATATAAAACTAATTTAATCCCTTTTAATTATAATTTAAATTCATAATTTAAACGTTTCGGTCATCCTCGGTATCTACCGCGGCAGTTTTAGGAGAAGAAATGGAAATTAAATCAAATAGAAATAGGTAAATATTAATACAAATATCTTCATTTATTTATTTATTTATTTATTTATTTATTTATTTATTTATTTATTTATTTATTTATTTATTTATTTATTTATTTATTTATTTATTTATTTATTTATTTATTTATTTATTTATTTATTTATTTATTTATTTATTTATTTATTTATTTATTTATTTATTCAAATAATTCGTTCATCTATGATTTAATGTCTTTTAATTATAATTTAAATTCATTCTTAAAATGTTCGGTCATCCTCGGGAATTCTCGTAACAGGTTGTCTAAGAAGAAATGAAAGTCTGATTAGCCTAATTTTAGCATAAAAAAGACGTGTTTTGGTGGTTTCATTTGTAATAAATCTTAGAAAAATTGATTAAAAAGTGTGTTATTAATGTTATTATTGACAATAAGGATAAGAATTTAAGTTTTAAGTGTGTATTAAATAGCAATCAGGCCGTTCCACGTAAAGGGTGGTTGTATTGCGAATTACTACGCGACTGATTAGAAATTTCAAACTGTCATAGTAAAAAATTTTTGTATCGTAATTAATGAAAGTTATAGTTATAAAAAAACCGGTTAAAGGAGTTTATTTGTGATAAACATTAAATAAAGTTGTGTTGTAGTGTCTAATTAAGGAAATTACGGTAAGAATTATGTTATTCAGTAAAAAATTGATCAAAAACTTAGATTACAAAATGATAATTGTGATAAGCCTGCCAAAATTTTGAGTGCTTAATATCAACGTCAATACATGTTGAACAAAAAAATGGAAGAATAGGTGAAATCCGATTCTGCTTAAATAATCAGACCGTTCCACGTAAAGGGTGGCTGTATTGCGAATTACTACGCGAATGATTAGAAATTTCGAACTGTCATAGTAAAAAATTTTTGTATCGTAATTAGTGAAAGTTATAGTGATAAAAAAACCGGTTAAAGCAGTTTATTTGTGATAAACATTAAATAACGTTGTGTTGTAGTGTCTAATTAACGGAAATTACGGTAAGAATTGTGTTATTCAGTAAAAAATTGTTTAAAAACTTAGATTACAAAATGATAATTGTGATAAGCCCGCCATAATTTCTAGTGCTTAATATCAACGTCAATACATGTTGAACAAAAAAATAGAAGAATAGGTGAAATCCGATTCTGCTTAAATAATCAGGCCGTTCCACGTAAAGGGTGGCTGTATTGCGAATTACTACGCGACTGATTAGAAATTTCGAACTGTCATAGTAAAAAATTTTTGTATCGTAATTAGTGAAAGTTATAGTGATAAAAAAAATTTCAGAATATTCAAAATTTTCAAAATATTTAAATTTTTAAATTTATACACATTAAATGTACATAAAATTTAAGTAATAGGCAAAGTTTTTCTTAAGTTAAAAAATTTCAATATTAAATAGTTCAACTTGGATTAGTTGAAGTTATCACTTCTGTCGCGCGTCCTGAGACGCACACGTTTTTTTTAAGTCGTAGGTCGTACTCGGTGCTATCGGTACTAGAAGTAAACCTATGGTGTGAAATTAAAAAAAAATAGGTCCAAGCATCCAACAGATTTTGTTTTTAAATATGTTAATTTATTGTTTTCTATATTTTTTTTTATAAAATATTTAAATTTTATTATAAGCAATTTTTTATTTAATGTGATTTTTCCGGTCAGTGCGTATAGCTCAACTAAAGATATTGTATAAACAAGACAACAGCAAGCAAACCAATGCGTTTGGGAAAATTTTAATTGATTTTATACATTTAAACCTTTGGATTAAAAAGTAATTAATAAATAAAATTTTCAATTAACATTGTCTCAATAATTCTTCACAGTAATTAATTTTGTTTTGTAACAAAGTTCTGAAATTGCATCCATAATCTGGGAATACATATTGTTAGTAATGCAAGATTATAATCACTCTATTTGATATCATTTTGCTGTTATCCATGTACATTATAGAGCTACCATGGTATAGTCAATATGTGTTTCTCATAGATAATAATAGATGAATTACAGACTTATTCGTATTGCGGTTTAATAATTTATATTCGAAGTTAGATCTGGTAATTGTTCGAAATTATAAATTACGTTTATACATCATTCCACGTTTTAAAATATCTAGTAGGTTGATTTTTTATTTATTCATGTTGGTAATGGTTTTTGTCATGCTGGTGTTTGAAAGTTACTGCGTCACTGCAAGGTACATACTAACAATAATATCTCGTAAAAAATTTGTGTAGACACAAAAGATGTATACATATATGCTACTATATGTTTGAAAAAGACAAGGAAATTTAAGAAGATGAATATTTTCAGAAGATCTTTGAGGTTTTTAATGTAAGCACTAATTGTGTTTTATACAAGATTATCCAATGTTTTCATTAGCAAATAGTAGCTGAAAAAAGTTGATATACCGCACCACCTGGGAAGGATCAGGAAAATTTTTTATTGAAGTTATACTTCTTATCATGGATTTGTGTGGGGTTAAATGGGAAAAATCATTACATATGTAATGGTGTGAGTAAGAGAGAGACAGAAATACTTATAAGGTATCAGTACAAAAAACAGTCTGAGCTAATGTTTTGGAATATCATAGTGACGTATTACATTGTGTTTGACAGATTATTTTATAATTCTGTCACGTAAGTAAACATATAAAGTTTAGTATTTTATATTAATAATAATATTCAGTAATGAGTATTGTATTGTAGTCTAAAATACCGTCACATGGTTGCATTATATCCTTGACTATGCTTTTGAGTCGAAGAGATGCGTGTGAGTTAAAACCTGTTCCTGCAAAGTTACTGAAAAGTGCAGTTCAAAGTGCGTTAAAATGTTGTAAAAGTGTGTACCTATATGTTGTATAATATACTAAACTTACCTATAACTTTTTCCAAACATAAGCAGGATTCTAAATTTCTCTCACAACTTGTATTTTAAAATTTGACATTTATGTCAATTTACAACTACTTATCATTCGATTATGAAAATAGTTCATTGTCTCTGCTATCTTTATATAAAATTATTATATATTAATGTTAATATTTTCAATATAACAATTTTTACTGTGCTGCTTATTAGCACAGTATTTGTATGTATAAAAATAAAGGAACTTGAAATCGATTATCAGAAAATCATTCCTTATTACTAATTTTTTTAATCCTGCAATAGATGTCAATAAACATGTAATCTTGTATGTCACAAAGTAAAAAGCACAGGTAAAAAGTTTTTGAACTTGTTGTGTTTGCAACATATGTTAATTAAAACACTAATAACACTAGTAACACGTATATTCAGTATTAAACAAGTTATTATACAACTATAAATATAATTATAATATGTATTAACATCACGTCATACCAATACCAGTTGAGTCTGTCGTCTTCTAGTCACTGCTCTAGCTTCAGGTAGGACAAACGGTCAACTGTTGAACATAACAGAACTTTTGAAAATATTAAAAATTAGTCGGACCAAAAAATAGTGTGTGTTACACGTCCGGAAAATATTTTGCAAGTGCTCGTATTGTTTCGCCTCGGTGCTACGCACCTCGGCTACACAACTTTACTCGCTCTTGAAAAATGTCATTTTCCGTCCTTGTGTCACAAATAACTATTTTTGTACATTGATCGTTTTACTGTTTAGTTTTCGTGTTTGATGTAAGGACACACATCAACTGGTCTTATTTTTCTAAGTATTTATTTAATTTAATACAGTTAATTAAAAAAAAATATATTTCTACTTGCCTGTGTTTGTAGTTATTAAGTTTTATTAGTTAACAGTGCATAGAAGTATAACTTCTGCCGACAGTCCCACTGACTGCCACACCCTTTTTTTATTTATTGCCACAAACACTATTATTTTATTAAGGACGTGACAACTGAATATTATTTTAAATGTACAGGGTGAAATTCATTACCATAACAAGGCCTAGTTTACTATTTTTAAACTTGGAATGATATATCTGCTATTTTATTTTTGTTTTTAAAGCTATTTTTTTGTTGTATTCAATCACA
Organism: Altica lythri; assembly: GCA_964028335.1. Classification (NCBI taxonomy): domain Eukaryota; kingdom Metazoa; phylum Arthropoda; class Insecta; order Coleoptera; family Chrysomelidae; genus Altica; species Altica lythri. Next base: position 90,216,524 of record OZ034800.1, on the reverse strand, counting down.
ATACGCCCTTCTGAATAATTAAATTCCATCCTACTCACATGTTTTGAAATATATCAATTCACCAAACAAAAATTTCTGAAAAACTCATTACGTATAATAAAATAAATATAACGAGGAATCAAATAAACCATGAGAGAAAAATTTTACTTTAAGAAAACACTATTTGTGATTTCTTTTAGTGCCATCATATATTTTTGTGAATATTCCAGCATATTTTTCCTTTCTAACGATTTTAAAATAAAAATTGTTCGCAGTCATCCACTTACTCTCTTTTACAAGTAGGATAATAATGGGACCGGGTTTCACATCTACTTCTATATTTCTATCTTCAGTGACATTATTTTTTGACTGGAATAATAAGCTATTGGGATCGATACCTCTAAAAAAATTAAATCTAATAATTGTACAATTTCGATTTTATTTTATAATATTAATTACAAAAAATTAGACATGTACGAGGGTTCTCTTATTAGTTTTGCATATAGCCAGAAGGAGAAAAAATATATTGACCTAAATCACTTAATTGCTTTTCAAAATATGTCCCACAGAGATCTGGTACCACTTATTTAAAAAGTTAACTTTGACCCAACCTTAAATACCATGAAGTGTATGGAGATGTGTTTATATACAACAAGAAGTACAGACCCTTTTAGACACCTCCAAAATTAAAAAAATATATAAAAACTCCATTTACCATATTATTAAATTTGGTTGTATTTAAAAATGTATTATATTTGTCTTAAAACAAACCTTTATATAAGCTCTTTTGATTCTTCGTTGTATACTTACTAATTTTAAAGTCAATTTAAATGGGATTTTAAATTACTGTACACTCGAAGAGCGCTAGAGGCATTGTCAAAGCTTGTGTTTCTCTACAAGTTCTTTTTTTTACTTTTTCCAAATAATAACTCATTTTACTTGTAGCATAAAATTTTATAAAAATGTTGATAAAAAGTGTGTCATTCGATGCTCGTTATATAATGTACTATTAATATACTTTTTAGATTTCTCCTTCCTTTCAGTTTCTATTTGTGCGATTATCACTCAGTATACCTACAATTTTATACGTGGCAATATTTTTCACGAACAATGTAGTAAAACAATATTCTTGTTTTTATATTACATTTATTAAAGATATAGCAATGCCAGTAAAAGACTACTTATATCTCGCAATATTTAAAAACTGGGTATAGGCGAACAGGGGCGTAAGTACAAATAGGGTAAAAAACTATATCTTTGTTTCAAATTCAAAAGCAATCCACAAATTGATCGATTTCTTCAAGATTTTGCAATTTTTACTTTTTTTATAATTATATATAAATAATATAAGCTTATTAATCTAGCCAAATTGACCATTAACTTGTTGGACCTTACATCGTATAGTCCCAACGATTTCTTTACGTTCCCAAAGCTAGGTTATAATATTTATGATGAATTTTTAATATCTATATAGATAGAGTTAGTACTCGTTTTATTTTCTGTAGTAATCGTGATTTCTCTTTCTGCATTAAAATTTTCCTTTTTATTTAATGAAAGTGCACCTCATAATATGAATCTTTTAGATTTATTACCAACTGAATAGATGTAGGAATACCAAAAGATACATTCATATAATATCAACCTATATAAACGGATAAAGGTGGAAACATACTATCAAAACGTGACACGACGCCACGCCACCCGACGCATGTCAGTACTTATCAATTCCATATATTTAATACAGTAAAAGGCGGAAACATACTATCAAAACGTGGCACGACGTCACGCCACCCGACGCATGTTAGTACCTCTCAATTCCATATATTTAATACAGTTAGAAGCACATAGACAACACGCTATGTGACCACACGCCGCAACATAAATATATGGACTAACATGCGTGGCGTCGTGTCACGTTTTGATAGTATGTTTCCGCCTTTATTCCACTTTCGTTGGTGTAACGTAATTTATACGCAAACAAACAAAAAATTTATTTTGTAATGAAGTAGAAATAAAAAAAATTCTTTACATTGCATAGAGTTACGCTCCTGTATTTAATCACAGTAGATCTTACGTTTCACATGAAACACACACTTGTTGTTGACTACGTCGATGAACGGTGTCAGACCCTTCAACTTTTTGCTTTGAGGGAAAATAACGGATCCCTCTTTTAAGCGAAAAAGAATTATTCACGAATTTGATGTGGGTCGAATGTAACAGGCAACTTTACACGACAAGTGATCCTGACATCCCATTATCTGTTTCTCTCTAGCATATTTCGAGAATGGTGTCAAAAATTATATAATAATTCAGGACAGGACTGATCTTGATGTACTACTACGAGACAGGGTTAAACCATGCCCATGCTACAGCTAATAAAAATTTACTTGTCTACTATCAGGTAACCAAAATTCGTGCGATTTCTGTATATCGCACATTGCCATGAATATTTTTTATGTTGTTAATCGATATTGATTGTTTCTTACCTGCTATTACTTAGTATGAATCCTTCTTTTCTCATACACATAAAAAGTTGCTGAAAATGGCTACAAATAGACAGTAAATCAAAGTTGTTTATTATTTGATTACAAAACAAGGGCGGCGCAAAAAATATGTACCATATTTGGAGTTGATGCGTTAATGATCGAATAGTAAAGAAGTGGTTTAAAAAATTTCTTCTGAAGATTTCAGTTTGACTGATGAACCTCGCTCGGGGACAACAAAAATTATAAACAACGAAGATCTTTGACAGGAAGCAAATTCCAGGATAACATGCCAGACATGTTTAGTGTGAGTCTTTAAACTATTCGTCTGCATCTTTATCAGCTAGGAAATACGTAAAAGTTAAGCAAATGCGTCCCACATGAATTGACAAATAATCACAAATTAAGTTGTATCCCCATGTGTTCAGCAAAAATTTATTAATCTACGAAGAAAAACAAATTTTGAATCTTATTTCTAAGCGTTGTTATCACTGATTTTCGCTTACTGATTCGGTGCCACACACAAACAAGTCTTCCATGCACCCAAATAAGGTTTTGTTGTGTGTTTGGTGGACAGTTACTGGAATTATGAGTTTTTGGAAAGGGGTCAAACCATCACAGCTAACTTGTATTGTAAGCAGCTTCAACGAGTACAAGCAGCACTCATCCAGAAACAGCCTTCTTTGATCAATCGGAAAAAAGTGATATTCTGCAGGATAACTCCAAGCTTCAAACTAAAAAGTGTGACCTGAGAAGAACTTGCTGTACTCGTCTGGAAAACGTTATTGCACCCGACATTTTGCCAAGTAATTATCACCCTTTTTTGTCTTTTGACAACTGTATGAGGCACAGATAGTACTCAACTCAAGATGGTGTAAATGCAGTCCCAATTGTTTCACTCCAAATCCAGAGAGTTCTACAATAACGATATACAAAAATTGGTTCCACCTTGACAAAAGATCTTTGAGTGTGATGGTAATTACACCACCAGCTCTACAGTGAAATCTCTATCAAGTATGAATGTCTACAGTATAGTCTTACGAACTTATCGGTTGCTCGCCAACACCCACTAAACGTATATTTTAAACGCATAGTGTATATGTTTACAAATCCTATTTTGCGTTCGTCGGATTTTGTTATTGTTACGAGTGCTTTGCGAAACTCACCGCTTTGCGGCTCGTTTCACAAAACGCACTCGTAGTACGAAATCTGTCATTGTAACACTAGTACTACTGTATTCTATAAAAGTCTGTTAGAAAAAAAAACTATTGCAATATAGAATTGTAATCAAGTCATCAGTAATTAAAAATTTAAAAAAAATTCTCTTAATGTTGATCATTATAAAGTAGATAAAGTAGTCATTAATTATGCATCACCACCCGTTAGAATGTCGAGGTTGAGATAATTCTCTTCGAGTCCTGTTAGATAGAATTTCTTGATCTAGATATTTTCGAAAACATAGGTAACAATGAATAAGATGTAAATCCTACTAAGTACGGTCCTTCCACCAGTAATCGCTTATCAGTTGTTCTCGTCCGAGCTTGCACCCTAGTTTACGAGGTGAAGTTTGTCTGCGGTCTTTACAATTATATTAAGGTAATAATGGGTTTACCTTGTGGTTTTTGCCAGATTTTATCTGTTAATGTTTTTTATTTGGAACCTAATAACCGTATAACTACGAACTGCTGTCCAACTAATTTGTCGATCTAATATAATGTGTAAACTTTGGAAAATATATCTATCTGAAATTTATTTCTAAAGAAAAGTTATTTATGATTGTTTTTGTTTTAGCTAATACGAATAAAGAAAGGAGTGATAGAGGCGAATCTACTAGTAATAGTGGTAAGTTTTTTTTATATTAAGGATGTGGTCGTAGGTATAGACCTAAATACAAATGTACCGAGAACATCTATTGGGGCAGAAGAGGTAATTTATTAATTTGGGATTTAAAGTACTGCAAGTTAGGACGAGTGGGGAAGACGTGGGGAGGTAAGGAGTTCCACAATCTGGAGACCCTTTTGAATAAAAATTTTATTTACTTGCCTTTTTTTATTTTTTACTTCATGACATTTTTTAACTTCCACGTTTTGAGGTCCTAGAAAGCCATCCTATTCCCTATTCCCGCAATGATGTATGTATGTATGTATGTGACCCCAGCTTTGGATTTTGATGTATGGCCACAAAATTCACAAATCAGAGCATTATTTTTTTGTGTTATGGGAATTCTATCTTTGTGAGCTAGTGAAATGTGTGAATTTACATATTGGCGGCCTCTGCTACCTAAACTTTTAAAATCACAGTGTGGACACTTCCAGTCCCACTGATCTTGATCCTCATGCTGCTCTTGTCTTCTCTGGACAGCTTGTTCCAGATTTTCCTCATGTTTCTGCTGAATATTCTCGTGGATTTTCGAGCGCCAGAGGTTTCTGTCCGATGCTGTTGTTCTCCATTCCCTTTCATCGATTTTTAACAGCTTTAGATCATTTTTGACGAGGTCTGTCCAGCGCTTCTTGGGTTTTGCTGCGCTCGGGTCCCTTCTCTAAATAAACCAAACCTATTAAAACCAATCAAGCTATCCCGAGGCGAAAACACAACAACCTATCCCGCGAGTACGCAACAAACATCATCACAACCAACAACAGCGATTGATGATCTATCCTGTCCTGCATGCAACCGGCAGTTTAAATCAAAGGCAGGACTCAAAAGCCATCAACGGGGAGCATCTTGCAGAGGAACAGTTCAAAGCCAGACAACATCGGATCGATGAACGTCTAATATCATGTATGTATGTATGTATGTATGTATGTATGTATGTATGTATGTATGTGTGTGCATGTGTGTGTAACCCTCGGACAACTTTTAAACGAGACTTTTATTTTAAAATTTTTTGCGTAATCAATTTTGCACTAAGGATAACATTTTTATCACTTAAATAATTTGCGGCGATTGTCGCCTCGAACATCAAAATCGCTCAACTTGTTAATAAATTATAGCTTTTCTTTTCAAGAAAATTAAAACAGCACAAAAATTACAAAGCAGGAGAAAAAATACATGTTTGGTGTCTGAAATTAGCGGAAAGTTGCAAGGATAGCCTGCAGGCTCAACCTCTTTTCGAATATTTTTATTTTATTTTATAATTTCAAAAAAATACTGCATGCTTTTCTCTTTTGAGGCCACTTTACACTTCTTTCATGCAATCTCGTTATCCATAAAATCGATCTAGCTAGTATTTTCCCGGCAAACAAAAAATCTTACCAGTATCGTTTAATTTTTCACTTTTTTTAAGGAAAATAATGATTGTAAAGAAAATTCATCATATAGTGTTATGACTGTTATCGCTTACAGGCTACCAGTATCATTGTTTTATTGACAGATTTTTAAAATAGGGAAGTTGTTGATATGTCATACCTCACTTTCTCCCAAACTTTACTCAAGGCTAGTTGGGAACGGTGTTAGCCTTCCGTAACATCCTCATCTCATCTCTTCTAACTTTCTCTCTTGCTCTTTTATTATTAACCAGCTTTTTAAGTTATCCATCAACGCTGGTCTTACTTCTTGTACAGTCTTTCTTTGATTTTTGCCCTCACATTGATATGTCCATATAATTGTCTCAAATTTTTAATCAATAAGATTCTTTTTCCATCAGATCTCTCCTTGCATTACCAGCTGAAGGTTTTGGTGTATCTAAAATTGGGTGTCATTTAAAATCACCGAGTATTCCTCCGCCGAGTTGTCTCTGCTCAGATATGGCTGCGCCGAGTTGACCTATTTTATCTGACAGTTGTAAAATTTCTACCAGATTTTGATGTCTGATGTAGTTACCATGAAGCAGGTAAAACTATCGTTGATTGTTGTCATTAGCAAACGTCAACTTGTTTTAATAATTATGTTTAAACCGTCTTTCAAACTTGAAATTTGCAAAAATATCTACCGCTTAGTTGGACAATTGCCCAAATGCGAAATTGTGAACTTGTTCAAAATCTTAGTCAAGAAACGCTTTATAGAGCAATAAAAGACTGTGAAGAAGGTATACCCTTGCATTAATTTGCTCAAAACTGAAAGACCTCATGTTTTGTCACAAAACAGGGTTTATAGACTGGTAAAAAGTGTTCAAGACAGAATTGGAATCTCTAGTCAAAAGCTAGGTCGCAGTTTCAATGTATCGTATAAAACCGTGCAGAGGATTTTGTCTAGAAATAAAGTGTATTTTCGGAAAAACAGGAATTTTTCTAAATACACCCAACCATAACTGGAAAGCATATCCATATGTTGTAGGGCACTGAACCGTAGGCATTTTGTAAGAAACCGAGTGATAATGGACGATGAACAATATTGTACCCTGTCGCGTTAAGAAATGGAAGGCAACGATGGATTTTACACCTCCTATAATAAAAATTGTCTCAGCGAAGTAAAATTTAAAGCAAATTCGAAATTTTTGATAATAAAATTTTAGTCTGTTGCGCGATTTCTGAGGCCGGGATTTCAGCACCCTATGTTGGCCGAGTTCGAAAAGAAGCTGTGGACGCGGAGCTTTATACCCAAAGATGCTATTAGGTCAGGCGAACTCAAGAATAGATGAAACAAAACAACGTTAATTATGTACCGAGGGAAGATAACCCCCAAATGTACCACAAGCTCGGCCAATCAAAGAATTTTAGTCATTACTCTGTCGAAAAGTTTATGATAACGTATGGAAAGCCCAAAATAAACAACAATTTTAGAAAAAATGTGAATATCGTTCAATGAAAGATGAGACAAGTCTTACCTAAATTGCTATGCTATTGAGGACCATGGTCCACTATCGGTTTTATAGATTTGGTTTATATTAACCAAATATATGTAATTAACTACTTAAATTAAGTTTAAAAAAAATTGTTATTTCTTTGATGAAATCTGTTACATATTTTCTTAAAACTTCAGTCCTATAGGTTAATGGTGTATTTGCTATCTGATGGATTAATAAATTATATATAATGTATATTTTTGTTATCAATTCCACTTGATTTCAAAACTTCCATCAGAATTAATATTTCCGTCACAACGAGAAATTAAGTTTCATATAGATACAATTTTTTAAGCTACAACATATTAAGAAACATTACAGCATAAACTATCCCATTTTCTTGATGTATTTAACTAAATTATAATCATATACAAACTTTCTATTATTGAATAATGGATATCTAAAGTTGTTTTCTATTCAAGTGGTAGTATTGGTTGCTTCCCTAACTTCGATTTTCTTTTATTTGGTGAAAAGAGGAATTTTGTGTATGTTTGTTGGAGAGAAACGTGTGTGGCAAACCATTATTGCTTTCCTGACCGGTAGATCGTTTAACTTTACCTCCCCAAGCTTTAAATTCATTCAGCATTACAATTTGAACGTACATATCGATTTTGGTAACGCAAATGACGGTTATTAAACACCTTTCGGTGGCTAATGAGGAGTTGGATATCCGATCGTGCAAGAAATATGATTTCGCTTATGTAGTAACATGGTGCAGCAGACATGTTTTAACTTACATAGGGTTAACCAGGGGTTAACGAATAAACAGTATATAAATTAGATTAACTCTAAATATTTTTGAGTCACTATAAATCTAATTTAACTAATAATTGGGTTCATTAGTTACAATCAATATCAAAACTCTAACTAGAGGAACGTGTAATATATTTTTGGAAGCAGAGCTTTCGTTTGGAGGGGTACGTAGCTGGATCTCAGACGACTGTTATCGCCTCCGCACACGGGTCGTTTGAAATCGCGACTCGAAGTTCGCACGTTATGCTCGTCATTTACGAAACCTGCAACTTCAGCGTTTGCCCTTCGACATTGGTCAATTCAGTTTGATCGCATCCCGCGACTGGTAGACTGGGCTTTGTCTACCTGTAAAAAAATCAACCATTTCACGGAGAAATTATCTTTACGTGTTTGTAGGTTATGGCATTTGGAAGGTATTATATGAAAAATATTTTATCTTAGAGAAACATAGTTCAAATAAAAATAAGAGATTTTAAAAAGTTTTTTGATATAAACGTTGTTTAATTTAATTCCGTTAACAAATAACCGAGATAATTGAAAAAAAAAAACGCAAAAACGTGCGTCTCGCTCAAAGTTTTCCGTTCGTTACAGATCGCAAGTGACGAGGATCGCACAAAACGAGGGTTCTTGCAATTCTAGATCTCCGCTTGGGGCAGCTTTTACATGCTTATTCGGCTATCGCAACATTTTTCTAATCTAAGGAACCGGAATAGGATAACAAATCAATACACCCCCGTATATATATTTGTATCTATTTCCTGCAAATATTCTGGTTTTTACTACTAATATTTAATTTTTTACAGTTGCAGTGGAAGAACCTGAATTTACAGATGTTATTGAAAATGTCACCGTTGCTGCCGGTAGAAATGTTAGATTTGCCTGCTCTGTGAAAAACTTGGGGACATACAAGGTAATAATAATTGTCAAATGTGCATGCAAATAAATTGATGATAATAATAATAATTTCTTAAAAGTTTACAAATTTTAAGTAAATAAGATATGTATAAACCTCCTCTAATACATATATGTGTACCTATGTATGTAGAATTATGTACATACATTTAGAAATTATTAGTATTGCTTTGAAAGTGGTTCCGGTAATGTTGATAATAAATCACTCACATATAGAGTGCTCATGCTTTACATGCAATTTCGAAGTGTATTTATTGAGCGAGAAGATTTCAAATCAACTGGGATAACAATGATATGTTAGTTTTAAAATACAAAATCTAAAAATCAATTCTACGAAACTTCTATTCCCAGGAAAGTTAGTATCTTTGACCTGAGAATACTTGAAATGTATATAACAGTTATTATCAAACAGCGATATAAAATTTATCTGTTTATATACATACGAGGATGAGGTAAAAAGTTTCCGGTCGCATCAAGATTAATAAATTTTTTATAACGATGCTCTAATGCAGTGATACCAGAAGTACTTTAAAATTCAAAAGGGTTCTTATCAATACTGAATTTGACCTCAACCTACGAATCAGATTTGCAAAATGTTACCTATAGAATGGAGGGTTGGACACTAAAAGTAGCAAACGAGGAAATCCTACGAATAGTTAACAGAGATCGCGAATTACTAAACACCATCCAGCGCAGGAAAGCAGGATATTTAATAAAAAACGAAAGATATCTAATGCTACAACTGGTCATCGAAGGAAATATCGAAGGGAAGAGAGGAAATGGTAGAAAGAAAATGTGAGACAATTGACTAGACTGAGAACAATAGATAATTTGTTTAGCGCCATCAGAAAAAGGGAAGACTGGACCCATGTGATCACTAATATCCATTAATGGAAAAGCAGAAAAAAAGAAATTAAATTGATATAAAATTTATATAAAAGCAAGTGAGAAATGGTACTACGTCTGCTAGCGTGATCTCTAGGTCACGCCGGAAGCTTTTCAACCTATCCTCGTATATTCAAAAGATAGGAAATAACATGTTATCAATACTAAGTCTGAAAAATCCATTATATTATTTTCGACGAGATTCAAATTGACTATTATTATTATTATTATTCCTTAAGTCGATTTCAGTATATATTTTATAAATTAGATACCTAATATTTTTGGAGTTGGGGATGTGGTATAAAATTTTATGAGGAATGTCACGCACTGCAATTTATTTAACCATAAGTCAGCTTAAATCTGACCATTTTGAGAATACCACAAATCACATATTTGAAAAACTCTAGTCGTATAAACGAGAAAGATAAATGATCTATAAATTGAGACAAGTTTCCTTATACTAAGAAAGTGTCTAATTTCTCCACCACTAAATGCGAGTGACATATAAAAAAGTAACATCAAAAGGAAAATCGTATATCCAAGGAAAATTTGACTCAGAAAAACTTTAGGGGAAAACGTCTTCAATTTCTGTATCTACATGGAATTGGACTGATTCAAATCTGATGTCCACGAACAAATCAATCATGGGTCGTCTGCAGTATCTGCCGGTATTAGTGGCTCGTCCATATATCATTCCTTGTTCTTTTGATAAGAATTTTTTTGCAGTGTCGTACAGATGAAATGTTTCAGAACGAAATCGAAGTATAGTCTCGATTTACAGATACAATTTAGATTTTCTATTAAAAGCAGTTATTATACAGGAGATTACTCGTACACTAAAATAAACAAGGTGGTTCCTAACTTAAAGTCAAGTAATATCAATAGAAGTAAAATATGAATTGTCATCCTACGCTTCAACGAGGGTTGTCTTTTTAGTTTTGCATATAGCTGCTTAGAAAACGCCACCAATAGAACCTGCAGACACAAATCCTTTTGTTTGACATAAATCTAAAGATTCATTAGAATACAACAAGTCGTCTAGGTACAGTGAATTTTTGAGAAGCAAGTTCGAGCAATAATTTTTAACAATTTTCGGGGACGATTATCCCAACAGCAACATCTCGCTGAAATAGTTTCTGGGTTTGGGAATGAAGCACCACACCAGTCAACTATTTACCGCTAGTATTGCGATTTTTAACGTGGTCGCACCAGTCTTAGCGACGAATCCTGGATGGATCCACCCAAAACAGCAGTCATATAGCAAAACAGTGATGCGGTTCATCAGCTAATTAAGGACGACCGCCGTGTAACATACCGGGAGAAAGAGGCATCTTTGGGTATTTCAAAGACCTTGATCCAAAAGATCCTAGATGAAGAACTAGGTGTTACAAAGTTGGTTTCCTGTTGCTCACAAAAGAGCAAAAAGCGTTCGCGTACATTGATGTCGAAAAACATTGGAACGGCTCAACAAAGGAAGCTCAAAAAACGTTTATAGTGTTGTTAGTGGCGATAAATCTTGGATTTACTCATACGAACCGGAAATAAACTGTGTGGGTGTTTCACGATGAGAAAAAAACAACAAAAGTGTTTCGTTCTCGATGTGTGTCAAAGAAAATGATTTGAAATTTTGTCATGTCGTAACAATTGCTTTAGAAGGTCAAAGAACGGTTACTTTCGATTGATAGACAACGGTGAATCAGGTGCTTACACTGTCCAACAGAAAATTGAGTTTTTGGTGCTTCAAAACATCGAATGGTTAGACCATCTACCGTATGGTCCAGACCCAAGTCCCAACGACTTCTTCACGTATCAAATCAAGAATTTAATGCGTGGGCAACGATTTCAGTCTCCAGAAGAAGCCATCGATGCCTTTAAAACAGCGATTTTGCAGGTGTCAACTGAAGACTGGAATAACTGCCTTACCAATTGGTTTGAACGTATGCAAAAGTGAATCGATAATCGATGCAGTATAATCCAACATTTATTAACTTTCTTGCACAAGAAAACAAATACCTTTTTCATTTCTTGATATATATTTTTTGTCTATGTGGCTATATGCAAAACTAAAACGACAACCTTCGTATCGATGGATTGTACTTGTATAGCTTTAAAGCAATGTCCTTTTTTTCCTCACAATCTTCGAAGGTTTTCTAAAAATAATTTAATTGTTTGTTGATTAAAAATTTAATAAATAATAGCATGTTTCATTATTATAAAGAGGTTAGTCAATAAGCAGATGATTGTTGCCATAAAATATATCGTTGCTCACATTTAACATACTGACATTTCGTTCCCTGCGAGATTTGAATTTATTACTATACTAATAATAAATTGAAGAGGGTGATTTCTAACTAAAGATCAAACCAAGTTAATAATAGTAACACATAAAATGTCACTCTACACTTCCTACCGATGGAATGTACCCTTAAACATTTCCACCCATATAGCTTCAAAACAATGTCTTTCTTTTTTTTACAAACACTACATTCGAAAAAGATTTTAGTTCATATTTAATTCAATTTTCTGATCTTTGTTAATTTTCTAATTTTTAGGGCTATTCAGATATTCAGAGATTATAGGACATTCAGTCATTCGAACATTCAGACATTTAGACATTTGGACATTCAGACTTTCTGACATTTAAACGTTAGGACATTCAGACATTAACTTCGCGCAGTAACACACTCTCGAGTAATAATGTATCACTTTTCACTATTAAAACAAATAAATATAATGTGTCAATAAACGTCACCTTAGTTGTACTGCCAATGTAGGCAACACAAAATATACATCCCATAATAAATTATAAAAAATCAAAATATTGTGTTTCATTAAAGCAGAAATATCTTTGCTGCCTTTAAGAAAATTTAATCCCAAGCGGCAAAGTAACGCTTCCTGCTCTTATACAATTTTTTACGTACTTTAAAAATTACATAGATAACTATATCTCTTACAAATTTTCTTCCCTCTTTTCTGTGATGCATACCTAGCAACAAGAGTGGATATCCTTAATGATAATAACGGTAACGAGTTAATTTTTAAAAACTGTAGAAGCATCTAATTTGTTAAAGTAACGCTCATATTTGATAAAAGTATTTTGTAACATTGAGAGTGTGCAGAATCTACCATTTAGCAAATGCGTTTAAAAATCTTTAATCGAGGTATTCACTTGGTGAAAAGTGAACCTAGTAATAAGTGAGTATAAATGATCCGTTACAAGCTGATGAAGTTAAAAAATGTGAGTATGATCCCTGTGTCACGTGGTATCAGCGTAGAACTTGGCAAGAATGAGTAAATTACGAAATTGATCGTTTCGCTTTGTTCCTTGCAAAATTTTTATTTTCCACCCAATTCCGTCCTCCCTATTAAGTCATCGCCATTAATCATTTATATTAATGGAGCTATCATGGAATATTGGAAATCAAAGCTTCATCAAATTTACTTTTTATTCTTTGACAAATGATAACGGCAAGAATGAAAAGACTTATCGGGATGCTTGGGAATCTCACACCTCTAGCAGAATAATGACTATGAATAATTTCCACATTTCTTGTCACAAAGTTTCTTGTCTTCTCTGCTCTCTGCCATCTATTTCTACAGGCACACTTGCGTATTTTATTCATTTTATACTATAAAGAAGCTGTCGGCGGAACATTACATTCATTATCTCCTCGAAAATGATACTGATTTTTTTAACAATCATTTTTGTTGGTAAAATTTGGAAATTTCGATGCTTCATTTATTTTGTAAGACAAAAAAAAAATCAAATAAGACGTAAAATTTTATTTCAACTTAAAATTCCGTCATTTCATTTTTCTTGCAAACTAGTCAGAATTCGAAATTGTTATTACTCAAAATTTTCTAATTCAATATTTATCAAATATTATGTATATGTGTATCTATTCTCCTGTATGCTTTTATGTTTTGTGAATATGAATCAATATGTGCAAACCTTTTATAGGAATACCCGGCGCGCGTTGCTACACCAACAACTAAAATAAATTTAAGAAAAATAAAAGGGAAGAAGAGATAGAGAAGGAAAGAAAGTTTATAGTTTTGTTATACTTATTGCACCAAAAATATATTTTTCGAACTTATATTTATACGAATTCGTATAGATATCTATTAATCAGTATTGAATTTGATACATGGAAGCGCCATCTGGTGGTAACTTCCATTAATGCGAATATCATATTCATCTTACCTATTTAAAAACCATCATCATACTAATATTTTCATGACAATTGGTTAAATGGGGCAGAAGTTGCTACTCTGTAGCACCACCTGGTGGCGAGCGGCATCAATGAGCATATCATACAAACCTTCTCCGTGGAAAAATACATATACATACCAATTTTCCTGACAATCGGTTGAACGGGACAGAAGTTGCTACTCAGCAGCGCCACCTGGTGGCGAGTGGCATCAATGAGCATATCATACAAAACATTTCTGCGGAAAAATACATATACATACCAATTTTCATGACAATCGGTTGAAAGGGACAGAAGTTGCTACTCTGCAGCGCCAACTGGTGGCGAATGGCATCAATGAGCATATCATATAAACCTTCTCCGTGGAAAAATACATATACATACCAATTTTCACGATAATCAGTTGAACAGGGCAGAAGTTGCTACTCTGCAGCGCCACCTGGTGGCGAGTAGCATCAATAAGCATATCATACAAATCTTCTCCGTGGAAAAATACATATACATACCAATTTTCATGACAATCGGTTGAACGGGAAAGAAGTTGCTACTTTGCAGCGCCACCTGGTGGCGAGTGGCATTAATGAGCATATCACACAAACCTTCTCCGTGGAAAAATACATATGTATACCAATTTTCATAAAAATCGGTCCAGTAGTTTTTGAGTTCATTGAGTACATACAGACATACAGACATACAGACAAACATTCATTTATATATATATATATATATATATATATATATATATATATATATATACTTATAATTAGTACATTATGAAGCCCGAGATATTATTGGGTCGCTGTTCCACCCAGACGTTTTAGGGTATTATAAGAAGTATATTCAACTACATTAAACATTTTTCTTAAAATTAAATTAGAAACTGCAACGAGGGGTAAACTTTTTTTCCTAATTAATATTCTATATATTAATAGTTCCTTGTGTAGCCCCTTGATGTTATTAGCATCTTGAAAGGCCCGACATTCGACATATGAGATAAACAAATTCTAAGAATTGTTTTGTTTATATTCAAAGTCTTATCAAAAATTTTATTCGTAACGCGTACGCGTGCCTTTAAAGGCATTGTAAAGTTTCAGATAAAGTGAATAATATAATATAGGTATAGTCGGGGTCTGGGGCTAACTAACTTTTAGCACGAAACAGTTAATAACTGGACTAGCCCAACGGGAAATGGTTGGGGGGTTACTAATATGAAACAAAAAAATGAACCCACGGATCTTGGGGACTTTTTTAGGGAGGGGGTTAAGTGAAAAAAATCCACGGGCAATAAATTGGTCGCATTTTCTGAGAAAATTTAATGCCGAAGACAAAAATGTTTAACAGCAAAGTTGTAGGTAATAAAAAGATCTTTAATTTGTTAATGGTACCTACTTTTCAACATGACCTCAAAATTATCGAGAAATTTGCATATTTTCCAAAAAATAACAAAATTCTCGTTTTTTATTTTTGTAAAAATTAAGGAATTATTATGAAATTTATTGTAAAGATACCTTTATATATTATAAATAACCAAAAAATTTTTCAAAAGAAAATAATAAAAGGAACCCATTTTTCAAACGAAAATTCTCCGATGAAAAATCATCGTACATAGTTTTTTCGAAGCTTATTTTGTTTGTTTTTACGTCTAATTTTTGATAAAATAGTGTACCAATATAGCTTCTATTTAAGAGTATCCTAAAAAATGCAATAAACACAAAAACTCCATTTCGAAAATTGTTTCTTCAGTAATTGTTGATAATTTTGTTTTAATTTTAATAAATTAATAAAAATAACTTTACCAATAAATTCTTTAGGATAAAATACTAAAGAAATCGTATTTTGTTGTTAATAATTGCTCCAACATTTAGGGGTGGTAAAGGGTTGTTTTTGGAGGGTGAATAAAATAATGATTGTTTTCATGCACTTTTTGGCTAAAATTGACGTTAAACGAAAATAAGTATCAACTAAAAGTTGTAGATTTTTAAAAATTATACAAAATTTGTAGAGGTAAAATCTGTTTCGTTTGTAATACACCATATAATCCTAACATCACGTAAGAACCAACAACTACTTCCCTGGCTATATGCCACGACGGACATTGAATTACAGTTCAGAGTTAAACGGGGTTAGTATATCTGCAAGATAGAACTAACCATTTTAGTTTGCAATACAAAAGGATATCACTTGTAGACCGGTTTCGACGTATTGCGTCTCATCAGTACAAGGAATATATCCATCCAGAAGCTCTAAGAGCAACTAGATGTGAGATATGTCTGAAATCACACAAATACATTATCTTTAGTAAAGAAAATGTTAAAAGTGCGATAATACCGACATCTCCATAACTAATTGCAAACTGAAATTCTATTTGACAAAAAAACCCGTTTAACTTTGAACTGTAATTCAATGTCCGTCGTGGCATATAGCCAGGGAAGTAGTTGTTGGTTCTTAGTAAACGGTCTATATGTTCTTTGATTTTCAAAGACTCTGTAAAATGTCATAATAGTATTAGGTATACTATTATTATCTTTAACATCTGTTCTTTTTTTAAAGTTTTCAGCATATTTTTAAAAAATAACTACATAAATATTACTTTCTGCATTAACTTCCTATGAGTTTCCTAAAAACCTAATTTTTTTAAATTACGGTTAAGTATAATGCTTTTATTCAACCACATTTGTTTTATTAAATACATAAAAAAAAAGAAGAAAAAAAATGATAAGCAAATTAAAAAAAAAATAAGAAAAATCGATTTTTCACATTTTTTGGGAAATTTTGAGGTTATGGAAAAATGACCTTTACAAATCTTGTATAATTTTTTAAAATCTACAACTTTTATTTAATACTAATTTTCGTTTAACAACAATTTTTGGCCGAAAAGTGCATGAAAACAATCATTATTTTATTCACGCTCCAAAAACAACCCTTTACCACCCCCTAAATGTTGAAGCAATTTTAACAACAAAATATGATTTATTTAGTATCAGTTTCCCGTAGAATTCATTGGTAAAGTTATTTTTAACAATTTATTGAAATTTTAACACACTACTGAAAAAAAAAATCAAAATTGAGTTTTTGGGTTTATTGCATTTTTTAGCATATTCTTAAATAGAAGTTATATTGGTACTTTATTTTATCAAAAAGTAAAAGTAAAAACAAACAAAATGAGCTTCGAAAAAACTGTTTACGATGATTTTTCACCGGAGAATTTTCGTCGGAAAATGGGATCTTTTTTTGAAAAAGTTTAAACTCAAACATTTTTTATTATTTTCTTTTGAAATTTTTTTCGGTTATTAATGATATATAAAGGTATCTTTTCACCAAGTTTCATAATAATTTATTAATTTTTACAAAATTTGCAAATGTCTCGATAACTTTGAGGTTATTTTGAAAAGTTTCCTTTACAAAAAATAAAGAACTTTTTATTACCTACAACTTTGCTGTTGACCATTTTTGTCTCCGGTATCAAATTTTCTCAGAAAACGCGACCAAACCATTTTTTTTACTTAACCCCCCTCCATAAGTAAGTCCCCAAGGTCCGTGGGTCCATTTTTTATGTTATCCATTTTCCGTTGGGCTAGTCCAAAGGAGGGTAAATTTATTGCGTCAATCACCCACTTTCCCAGATATTTAAATCGAAACAAAGCGTAGAAGTTGCAGTTAAGTATTTTTTGTCTATGTCTTTAAAAAATCTTATAAGACAATCATTTATCAAATACTCAATTATTCTCTGTGTGCTTAGGAAATAATCAATTTTTTTTAAAAGCTGTGTAAAGTGCTTTTTTTACACACACTATGAAGTAAGTAAAAATGTTCGTTTTCTACGACCCCATTGGAAAGTAACACTTATCACACTCTCTACCCCCATAAAATGTGATATTTTACCGCACGGAAGGATACCTAAACAATCAAATACGGTTTTCTGGTTTACATTTATAAATGTAATAACTACAAATACCTATAAAACAAAACACAAACGGTCAAAAATTATGCAGGGTGATTTTTGCCGATGACACATTATAGAAAATTACACTAAATAAACATTTGAGAATTTTTAATAATAGGTTTCCAACATTACTAATGTGCCACAGAAAAAAACCTATAAATTTTACAATTAAAAAAAATGACTAACGCTTGGAATCGAACCAGGGTTTACTTTTAGTGTTCTAGCGTAAGACATTTGCTTAAACCATTAAACTAACACGGCACATGTGCTCAGTTCCATATTTGAAAAATCTATCTTTTGGAAATTTTTATAATATGATATGTTTAAAAAAATGCAAGTATCTTATGCTTATTTAAGTAATTTTGCTTTAAAAACTAATGAATTAATAAAAAATAACGTTAAAAATTCTTTAAATTTTCATCTCCCATGCTAGTTATTGATTTGTTTTTAAATAAATGTTAATTATAATCATTTGTATGTATTTTAGTCTACTACTTAAGTATCGTATATAAGACAGCATTATTAATAATACATAGAACTAGAATAGTAAAACCTGTCACAATTAAAACAATCACATAACAGAATATTTGGTAAAGTTATTCTGTGGTAGTAAGAAAAATAGTGTACATTACTTGTGCCAAAGTAACTTTTCACACTCAAGGGATTGTTGCATTTCGCTTACACCTCGTGTGACAATATTTCCCACTCGTGTGAAAAATATCCCTTCCCGCACTCGTTATGTAATATTCTATTTTTGCACTAGTGTAAAAAAATACTTTTTTGTACAACTGTCATTAAAAGTGACACTTTTAATGATAGCAAACAATGTTAAAAACGATTGTTTACATAACAGCGTGTTAAAAATACTTTTAACACGTTGCCATGTAAACAAGTTCACTTTTAACACGGTTTAGTTTACTTTTAACACGGTTTGGTTTATTGTCATTGCAAATTCGCTCGTTTCATTATCAAAATAGGGAAGTTGTACAAAAAACATTGTATGGTATTTGTGTTAAAAGTGATTTTATTTTGTTCGTGAAATTGTTCAATTCGCTCCGCTCATTTCACAAACGTTTTCACTCACAAAATAAAACCTCACTTTTAACACTCATATCATAAATAACTATTTTAGTACTAGTGCGAAAAAGTAGACACTTTTCTATAACAAATTCAGTATTCAGATTTTTTTTAGAAAAATGACGTCATATCTTAATTTTTTCTATTAAAAATGACCACAACTAAAAACAAAAATTTACGGCTCCAAAAACTTTTTAGAAAAACGAAAGATATTTTATTTACTGAATTTATCCCAAGTTACATATTCACTTAACGCATAACCAATATTTTATTTATATTTCGAATCAAATAAATAAGACACCAGAACAAAACAAAAGATAAGATTACACGATGTTTATATAAACAATCTAAAAATAACAGCTACAACTCGTTTATACCTGGGCTTAACAACAACCGCGAAAACTATCCAAGTGATACAGATACTCAAAACGCCACCTGCACTGATGACCAATGAACTAATTCATATATCCGAATGAATAAACATATCCAAAATCGGCCCAGCTGAAATTTATACAGGATGTTTCCTGTAAGTAAATTCGTTGAAAAATGCTAATATACACGTCTCACGTTGTTCAGCCCGGGCTTGGGCTCCACAACGTCGTTTTGGGCTTATCAAGCACCTATTCATATATAGAATGGGCTCCACAATAACCGTTTATAAGTATATATATATATATATATATATATATATATATATATATATATATATATGTATATATATATATATATATATATATATATAAACAAAGTGCCAAGAAAACGCGTATTAATATAAAAAAAGGGAGGATAACGGGAATGCAACGCAACAAGGATCATGGTTACAAGTAGCAATGGTAACCGCAGACATGCATGTTTCTGGCTCATTAGCCGTCATCAGTGCGGCATAACCAAGAAGAGTATTGCACTTGGCTAGCAA
The DNA here is from genome assembly GCA_964028335.1 of Altica lythri. NCBI lineage: Eukaryota > Metazoa > Arthropoda > Insecta > Coleoptera > Chrysomelidae > Altica > Altica lythri. The sequence continues at coordinate 90,196,582 of OZ034800.1, read as the reverse complement.
AAGTGTTGGGTACTTGGGAGCAAAGGATGTTGGGGAAACATGTGTCAAGAAACACAAAAACAACGAACGCTCACACAGGAGTGTTTCTTGACACATGTTTCCCAACATCCTTTGCTCCCAAGTACCCAACACTTTTGCTAGCCAAGTGCAATACTCTTCTTGGTTATGCCGCACTGATGACGCATGATCCTTGTTGCGTTGCATTCCCGTTATCCTCCCTTTATATATATTATAACATATATAACTTGCTATGAATATTTATTATAAGTTAATATGCCATAAATAAACTTTGTCTTTAAATTTATAATTCAAGAAAAATAAAATTTTATTAAAATTTTTATATAGGCAAATTGTTTTTAGATTTTTAAATATTGTAAATTTATTTTATATTTCCCGACAATGACTCTTTACTCATGGGCAGAATTCAATGTTTAAATTAGATAAATTATATACTTTTGTATGTAAAAAATAAAAAAATTTTTATGCTAATGAATCAAATGGTAAAATACTGTTGAGATTTGGAAAAAGAAGAATTTTGTTAACCTAACTTTACTTTGAACGATATAATTATAACTGATTTCAAAACTTTACTTATAAAATTGAATGAAAATGAAAATTTTGTAACTTTTATCACTTGAAACAATGAAAATTATCTTATAAACTAAAGAAATAGTATACAGTGAAACAGTGAAAAATGTTCATCAAATATAAAAAGTAAAACACAGAAAGTTCTTTATTTGTAAATGAAAATTGGATACCGTTAATATTGGAGTGCTTCTCCACTCCTAGGATTGTCTCCACTCCAGGACTGAATATGACTATCTCCAAAAATCATACAACTCGTTCAAACCTCTAGATAATCTGCTAATTATGGGAACTGCTATACAGGTACGTAAATTCTGATACTTTCAATCTATTATCAACTATTATACGCTTCTAAATTCAATCAAAATTCATCTCGTACAATTTGCTGCTTTGCTCTTGCCTTTTCCGCACTTTATTTTTAATTATAAATCAAACTTTCTGCTTACCCCAGGTATTCAATAACTTCTTCTTTGCTTTAGTAATATTTTTATATTAATCAAACTCTTTTATCTCAATATTTTTCAATAAAACGCAAATTCAAACAGGAACAAAATTTAATACATCTTACTTCGTCAACGATCAAAAACAAGAGAACGATTCCAAAATCAACAAATAGACAATTGAATCATATAACAAACTTAAACTACCTATCTATCTAGTTTTAACCTACTTGATATTCTGTCATCGGATTACAAATTCGAATACTTGATTTTTGATTCAGATTTATACAATTATTTATATCCAAAATCCTATTACATTTAAAATGAACTTACAATTTCATATTTATATAATTATAATCTAAAATACTTTTAAATTTCAAAATTTTTCATTTTCATCAAAATTAAATCAATACAAACAATATCATGGCTTTGAAACTCCATTATTGATTATTGTAAACGTAAGTAATTTTTAATTTAGTCCATGATTTAAATTATTCTTTATTTGAAATTATATATCTTTAGTATTGATATTTTCACAATTAACTTTATTGTTCTATTTAAATATAATTCTTATTTGAAATTATATATCTTTAGTATTGATATTTTCACAATTAACTTTAACACTGAAGATATATAACCTATACTGCACTGATGAGCTCATAAAAAGAGCGAAACACGTGTCTGTAGTTGGTTTTGCCCCTGTATGGGCTGATTAAAATCCTTATACTCCTATTTCGCAGCGTCTACCGGTGTCTTGAGTTAGGAAATCTAGCCAAACACCAATCCAGTTGAAAACTGGATTTATTATTGACAGCACGGCACTAGATACTCTTTTGTATCATCTCTTATATATATATATATATATATATATATATATATATATATATATATATATATATATATATATATATATATAATTTTATGATATAAATTTGTTTTTAATAAATCCCTTCGTTTATACGAAAACATAAACTATCTGGACATTTATGTTTTGTTTTTATAGACAGATTTTTGAATAGATAAAAAATTCTTGAATAATTAAAGTATATTTTAGTACAATCTAAAAATTTACTTTCAAAAGTTTTACGAACTCATGTAATATTTAGCCATTATATTTTTTAAGTCCGTCAATTTCAGATTTTATAGCGAGTAAAACTACGTTAATTAGTCATTAGTGCTCAAATTTAGTTACTCATTATAAGAAGATAATAAAATAAACAAAATCTTTACTCGCTTCCTATAAACTTTTTCATAGGTATTCTAGTTGTTTATTGTCGTGTTTATTGAATGTGTTTAATTAGTAAATACAAATAAGAGTTTTAAGTTTAAAAAAATGTGTACCATATTTAACAATTAACAAAATATTTTTTTTGTTTTAAAATAATAGTTATTATTTGAATAAAAAACAATATTTAAAATAAGAAAATATAAAAATAAAATTTTGTTGAAATAAGATTCTGTGTCTTTGTCAGCTTAATATAAAGTCAATGTAGCATTTAAGATATATTCGTGTAACCTTTGAATGGAAAAGAGTAGCTATAAAGAACGAAACTCAAGCTTTCGGAAGTAAATTTTAAGGGGTTCTTTCTGTGCTGACCACTTGAACTTTTGTCAGCGCCCAAGCGTATGGACATTATGCCCCAACTGAAAAACGATCGTGTACTTGACATAAAATCTATGAATAAAATATTATCTCTTTTACGTACCGTTTAACATGGATTTTGTTATTTAAATGATATTTTTATGTTTGATATACCAGATTTTTATTTTTGAAATATTATATTTTACTCTTCTATAAGGGAACAGTAATTAACTAATTAATTATTTTTGAAGTGAATTTATGGAGAGTGAATTGGATGATAGAAATAGATTACAAGAATCACAAGCAATTTTAAAAACCTAAACCTCCTGGTTTTAATTTTAATTTCAGTTATAGAACCAATAAACAAAAAATTAGGTTGAATGAGGCATCCTTATAATTTTTAAACTTTAAAAAAGTTTGCCCTAACGACTTAAAGAGGTATGAAATGTTCAAAAATGCGTTTTTGATGTGAAACATCTATAGCCGCACGTGAATCAGATTTCTCGCGTGGCGACGGTGACGTATGATTCGTATGACGTAAAAAACCTAACGCATCGATAATATATAATAAAGAGATGTACTGATACCTTATATGAAATTGGTCTCATGTTTTGAGCGACGCCGACGGTGGCGCGCCAACAATAGGGGGAAGAAGCTCATCGATTTAAAAATTTGGCGGGACAGGGTATGAATTGTTTCATAAAAACCTAACTCGATTCCGCCTACTATCTATTCTATATATATAAAAATGTTTGTTTGTATAGGCAACATAATATACCTACATATTTTGCTGACCTGTAAAATTGACAGCTTGTTAATCAAAATAGATTGTTGGTGAATAGTCCCTGTAAAATTTGTGTATAAAGTGTTTCTTTTAAATATGAATAAACAAAGTGTTAATAAAGAAAGTGATGAAAAATATTGAATAAAAATGAGTGAGTACCTAACCTACCTACTCTATATACATTAGGGTGTCCGTTATTTCCCAAATTTGGTTTTGTTCTCCAAACACCCATCAAATTTTTAGATTATGACCTAACAAAAATTATCAGACCCAAACCAGCCCTTAATATTCACATTAACCCGTGCCTAAATCATAATACATTTCCCATTTAAATACCGTTTAAAAGTTATTTAACGATAAAGTTGTATTCATAGTTAAATTCATCATTTTCCTATTTTTTATTTACTATCGCTTTTTGTTTGTACTAAAATTATGAAGTAACTACAATTATATTAATATAGTAACGTACTTCTATATAAATTTGTGTTTTAATAATTTCCTTTTTTAAGATTATTGAATTTAAGGTAATTAAATAAAAAGCTAAACGAAATCACGTTTTAAATTTATTTTCGTTCTGTAATCTATCGACATCTGTGAGCAATCTGAGAAAACGTACAATAAATATTGTGATACCATTGTGATACTATTATTTATAAGCGATAATATACTTTATTTTGTATCCAAATTTTGTATTTTGTACAAAAAAAAATCGTGAATTTAACTCTGATGACAAATTTATTGCAAATTTCCTACAAGAAATAGATATTTAATTATTTTTAGCTACATTTGTTTCAGTAAAAAAAATTAACGACAAAAAGTGCAAAAATGCCATGTTATTTAAATTGGAAATGTCTTATGATTTAGGCACGGGTTAATGTCGATGCTTCACATCTGCCAGGCGTCCCGTGACGGCTCACATTTTTTTTTTTAATTTTCCAAAATAAACTGTTGTTCTTAGACGTAAACGTGCAAATAGTTACATTTTGTCAAAATGCAGCGATTTTACGATGAAGACATTACTTAAGATAACAATAAAATACAAATTAAAAAACACATTCTCGAACATTTCAGATCCCTGTAATTTGTTAATGTACACATATTATAGTTGATTCAAGCTTATCTTAAACAAAATACTTCTAATATGTAGTTAATGCTTAACGTCATAAATGCTCCTTTTTGCCCATATTTATATCTGATAACATCCCATATTCATTCCTTCAATAGATAATTACAAATTTTATTGTATCATCTCTACTTTACTAAACGACTTGTATACTTTTATTGCACTGTTTTTAATTAATCATATGTAATTAATTCAAGTAGGTACTGAACAATTTTCTTGCTAATTAGGTAGTAATATGGTTGAAGCAGAAGGTAAGTTATTCAAATTATCATTTGTGTCGGCATTTAAATTCCATTTATTGGTTGTTTTTAGCAAGTGAGAACTAACTAATTGCAGATTTTTAGTATTATATTAAGACAACAATACATCCGGTCTTTGTTGCTAATAAAAGAATATTTTAAAATTTTTAGTAGACGTTACCATATCTGAACAAACTGGAAAATATGTATTAAAGTTTTCACAATCTACTTATCTCTGTTTATGCTAGGTTATTCTTAATCCTAATTTACATACAAACTTTATGTGTCGATTTTTAACGTCGAATACCTTGAAAGGTGTATTATCGATATAAAATTTTCAATAAAATTTTATGAATAAGATTTGAAGCTGTTTATAGTATATAATCCTATTTACTTCTTTTACTTCGAAGCCTCTATTGAAAGCATTTATGTATCTTAGTTCTTTGTGAATAATATTATTATATATTGCAGGATTTGCAACCTTGTCACAGATTTTAAGATTACTTAATCCCAGTCTGTTTATTATTTATTATATTGTTTTATATAAACTGGCTGTATTGCATAAAATGTAACGAATAAATAAATATCTCACTTTTCAGCAATTTCATATTATTTTTTGATAATTTATACACATTACTACAAGTATGGATACCATTACCTTTTACACTATCATTAGAAACCGCCAACTAAAACTGTTAAAAAAGTACGTGATTACATTTTCGCTTTGCCTAATTCCCTTCTTTCTTACTATACATATGCACCCTTTCTCTAGAAGAATTTAGATTTTTAAAATCGGGAAGTTATTGTTTTCACATCGAGATTTCATCAGATCTCAACGTTTTTAGGTCTTTGGAACCTCCCCTGAATATTTTTACGAGGGTGTCTGTAGGTCTGTATGTGTGGATGTGTGTGTGTGTGTGTGGATGTATGTAAACCTTTTATAACTTTTGAACGGCTTGACTGATCGAAATGAAATAAAAAGCGTTTCAAAGAGTTCCATCTACCTTAGATTTCCTGTAAGTTTGAACCGATTCGGACCGGTAGATTTCCAGAAATTTCAAAATAACCAAAAAACAATTGGTAAAAATGATGTTTTTTGGGCATATCTTTTTGGCTTTTACATCGATCAATTTCATAACCTAATCAGCTCTTAAACTTAAAAAACAACGTCGAATGCCGTTTCGCAATATAAAATCGGTTGATTCGTTCGTAGATATTGTTTTTTTTTATTTTTGAGATTTTTTGACTAATTGATTTTGCACTTCATATAACATTTTTATGTCTTAAAAAACTGCGTCGAATGCCGTCTTGAACATCAAAATAACGCGTTAAAAAGTTATGGCTTTTTAAACATTCCAAAAAAAAAACTCAAAAACGTCAAAATACGCCACGTTACTATAGCCTTGCCGTTAAAATTAGCGAAAAGTTGCAAGGATGGCCTTTAAGATCAACCTCTTTTTGAATTTTTTTTCTAGCTTTGTAAAATAGAAATCAATACAGATCAGTTATTGTAATTACTCAATTCAGATTAACCTATTACATCGCTAAGAACCTTTATCACCAGACCACAATATCAGATTATTGCGACTAATACGACGAAATGTGGTTTAGGATTGCAGATTATGGATTTCCATTAACCAATTAGTATTTTCTCTGTGTGATGTTGCGTTAGTAAATTAGGTAAATGCTTCTATGACCACATAGAACTATATAGAGATACTAGTGTTAATATATATAAAAAATCCTCTTTGGTAAATATAATTGTTTCATTTTTTTCTAACAGTTTATCACACCAACTGATTATCTAATTCTCTATAAGCCATAGATATCATTTCGGTCGTCATTTTCAAAAACCTCGTATAAAACTCTCAATGAGGCTTAACAAAATGTTTTATATTTACGACCATAGATTTACCATTGTCAGAATCTCGTGATTAGTTGTAGTTCTTACAATGTTTACAGCATTGTTTACCGATGCCTGAAGCCATCGAGTTTAATGCACACAAAAAGATGTTTTTAAGTTTACACAGGTTTTATTTAATCACAATATTATCAGTGAAGGACGGTTAGGTAATTACTGAGTTCTTCTTAACTAAAAGGAAGTTTATCAGTAAGTATTTAAGACTTACAAATTAAAATTCAAACAAAGAAAAATATATAAAGCAAATACAAACACAGCATTAAAGTTTGATAAGAAGAATATAATCAAGGATAAATGTGATCAAACGCAATGAGATTAATGTAATCTTTACAGATGTGGAGCAAGTATAAATACTGAAATTGTTGAGCAATATAAGAAGGGGTAAAAAAGAGTTAAAAAAACGCTATAATGAATATAAAAAAAAATTTAGATTGCAATATTGGTGTAAAAAGCTTAAAATCTTGTATTAAAGGATACTATAACATAATAAGTTTCAATTAGAGCAAAATAAATCAAAGACAACTGAATTTTATAATATAAATAACTTAAATACACATCGTGGTAAATTATTATATTTCGTTGAAATATAACTGAGGGGTATTATTGTAGTATGAAAAAATATTCTAGTTTATGACTAACAAGTCATGCATAATTAAATGATGGCCTGAAGTAGGTATTATAAGCAGATAAAGAAAACATTGTTTCTTTCAATAAATTTAACGTTTGAATTGTAATGGATTCCTTTAGGCAAAAAAATATCTTGATAAATACAATTTATTTATAAAACAATGTGAAAGAAAGCTTAGACAATTTTCGTCGAGTCAATGAAACACTGAACCTCCGAAATTATAATAGCTGTTTAATAATAATAATAGCTGTTTATTGTCAAGATAAAAAATACAAAAATATAACAATCTATGTGACATGATGGCAGTCATAATTTAGTTTCTAATAAAAACATAGATTTTAATTGAATAAAGGTATTAAACTTTTTCATGACAATAGGTTCTGGATAGATTCACCTGCAACAAGTGCAGATGCCTCTCTCTACTCCCAGAACCCAAAACCCAAATTAATCCACAACAAAAATAAATTCTTAAAAGTAGGATATTCTTAGCTCACTGTCCGCTCTACACCCTATTCTACATAATGTAATTTAGATATATGCTTGAGCCACCAACACACAGACTCAAACGCACAGTTAAATCAATAGCATCATTCTCATTTTCCGATGAAATACGGACGGACTCAATAATTTAAATTCAGCAGGGATATTGTTATAAGACGATGCGATATTAAATGAAAACGAACGGCGAAATAATGAGCTACCGTGTCGGGGTATAGTGAGAAGACCACGATGACGTAAATTAAGATTATGAACATCCGTCCTAAATGAAATTCGATTAAACAGGTACGGTGGTGTTTTAAAGATGATTATGACAGAAAGAAAGAAAATGAAGACTCCTTCTGTTTTCCATGTTTAGCCAGCCGGACCACACCAAAGCATGAGATACATGCTGCCTCCTTTGTATGCCATAAATAAACCTTAAACATGAATTTTGGACTTTTTGTATCCGAGAAGAAGTGTAAACATCAAGACATGGGCCATATACAATATCACAAAAATTAAAATGACTCAAAACGAGAGAATCACAGAGCATTTTTCGTACTGGAGGTGACAAAGAATGACGAAAAGAATAAATAGTTCTAAGAGAATTATAAGCACGATTAGTTATTTTAGCAACATGTTCTCTGAACCTGAGCTCAGTGTCAATATACAATCCAAGGTCCCTGGCTACAGAAGAAAATTCAAGAAGATTACCATCCAATGACAAGCGGAGATTTTCTTGAAGAAAGTTGCGATCCTTATTGCTACAAAATAGCAGCACAGACGATTTTGAATGATTTATTTTGAGGCCATGTTTGGACGATACACATAAAAGATTCTGTAGATCGTTATTAATGACCAACTCCGCTGTAGCAACATCCTTAGTATCAAAAGAGTAATAAAGCTGGGAGTCATCAGCATATAAATGAAACTTACAAACCTCGAGACAGTTATAAATATGACAAGTGTAAATTGAAAATAAGAGAGGACCGAGAACAGAACCCTGAGGAACACCATGATGCAACATCAGTGAATCAGACAACTCTTCAGAAATCTTTACCCTCTGTGACCTACAATCCAAATAACTGGCAAAAAAGGATACAGCATTGTCGGAGAGACCTAAATAGTGAAGAATAGCCAAAAGTAGATCATGGTCAACGGTATCAAATGCCTTCGAGTAGTCTATCAGTATCAGAGCTGTGTTTCGATGAACATCAAGGGATGACATAACATCATCAAGTATTGCAGCTAATGCACTCGCGCAACCATATCCTGGACGAAAGCCTGACTGTGTTTCGGGTAGAAGATTAAAGTTAGACAGGTGTTTTCTAAGCTGGTAGTCAACAATCTTTTCTAAAATTTTTACCAACGGAGAAAGTATACTTATTGGACGTATATCATTAAGATTAGTACAATTTCTAGTTTTGGGAATCGGAGTGACATTAGCTTCGCCCCATTTTTTTGGAAAGGTACCTTCAAGAAGACATGTATTAATAATATGTGTGAGAATTGGCAAAATTGTAGGATAACACAACTGTAGCATCTGTATAGAAATATCATAAATTAAAACGGCAAGACGGATTTTAATTATTATTTTTCCATTCGATTCAAGAGAACATCAGGAAACTTTGTAACCTTATGCGGTTATATAGTATTAGAAAACTGTATTTGTTTAGACAAAAAATGCGAAATTATCTATCAATATTTTCGTTCACTTTAGTTTTTTTTTATCAAATTTCAAGTTTGACATTTTATTACAGTAATACCCTTAATATTTATAGATGAAACGTTCCTTCTAATATCTCTAAAATCTATTTTACCAAATTATAAATTTTTAATATAAATACGGCACTGCTTTTGCGGAACATTTTTATTGGGCTGATAGATTTATAGGCATTTGGCCAGTGACAGCAGAATTGGTTAATCTATCGTACAAAAAGAAGTGACTTTCTACGGTCTTCTCTTTTAGTTACTCCAATTTGTTCCAAAACAAGGTAAAATCTACGGTCGTAAAGTATTTGTAGTGATGGTTTTACTGAAAACCTGCGACAAAAGAGAAGTCCGTCTTTATGTAGGTTTTCTCAATGGTGTCTTTTTGGACACCGGCCAATAAACTTCAAAGCAGCGCCACAATCAATTAAATAGTATTTTGTTGGTGGCGGTAAATGCCCTCAAACTAATACGATTTCATCAATTTGTATCTAATAATTAAATAAATAATTTAAAGAGATGAAGTACTTTTTAAAATATTAAATAGACTAGGATGTGCAAATACATACAACAATATTTGTATTTGTAATTAATAGTTATTTATGATATAAGTGTTAAAAGTACATTTTTAAAACACGCATGTGAAGGTTTGCAGAATGAGCGAAGCGACTTCTGCAATTCACATGAGTGCCTTAAAAGGTACTTTTAACACGTATATCATACAATATTTTTTCTACAAACGTTCAAAAAATGCAATAATACAGTTTGAATTAAATTTTAAAAACCTTTATTAATACATCCAAAGGAGATCATTTTAAATTGCATCGTATATTACGTACCTTAGCAACCATTGTTGATTTAATTGTTTACGAATGTTTTGATGCATCTGTCAGACGTTTGTTAGTTTTATTTAAAACGTAGTTAGGGTTGTAGATTTTTCTTAAAATGGAAGAAAGTAATGAAAATGATCCATTTGAAGACATAGAGGCGGCGGCCAATAGAGCAATCCTCGATTTGTTGCCGAGAAAATCCAGGGTTCAATACGATATAGCCTATTATAAGTTTCAGAAATGGTATGAAGCAAAATGCGTTTCTGGAAAATATACTGAAAATGTATTTCTGGCCTATTTTGAGGAGAAAGCAAAGGTATGGAAGGCATCATCTCTGTGGTCAAATTATTCGATGATCAAATCTATGCTACGTATAAATAGCGACGTAGATATCAGCAAATATATTAAGCTTATCGCGTATTTAAAGCGTCAAGCAGAAGGTTACCGGCCAAAGAAATCAAAAATCTTGACTGGAGTCCAAATTGACCAGTTTTTGAAGTCTGCATTAGATGATGAGTATCTTCTAATGAAAGTAGTTGTGATTGTGGGAATATTTGGTGCCTGCCGCAGGGAGGAGCTTTGTCAATTGACTGTTGACGATATGGAAGATATGGGTACTTTATTAATTATTAACATACCAGATACTAAAACCAATGTTTCACGAAGTTTTACTATTATTGAAAAAATTTATTTGGATCTTTATCGAAAATATGTGGCTCTTCGACCAGCAAATGTCGGACACCGGCGATTTTTCTTGAAATACGTGAAAGGTAAATGTACCAGAAATCCGGTTGGAATTAATTCGTTTTGAAAAATTCCTGTTGCTATAGCAAGATTTCTGGAACTTCCAAATCCGAACCTTTATACGGGACACTGTTTTCGCCGCTCTCCAGCGACCTTATATGCCGATACTGGCGCAAATTTGACGACAATTAAGCGTCGGGGGGGGGGGGGGGTGGAGATCTTCTACCGTTGCTGAGGGGTACATTGAGGATTCTTTGGAAAATAAGAATTTGATTGCCCAAAAACTGTTGACAGTGCAGCGAACATTACCAACAACAAACATCCGAAGATATTGTGGCGTCAACCTCGACTGGAAATTCCATTTTTTCTGCGCATCATTCCTCCTTATCCACGGAAAATGGTAAAACAGCAGTGCAGGAAATTAATTTGTCAAATTGCATAAATTGTACTATTAATATTAATGTTAATAAATAAAATCTAAATATTTTGACGTTTGCTTTCAAAATTTGACAATTCACTTTTACCAGCAGTGCCATAAACATTTTAAGGCACTCAGTGCTATAAAGTGATTTTAAGGCACTCAGTGTCTTAAAGTGACATTTTTAAGGCTTTTATGGAGTGCTAAAAATGGCATTTTTAAGAGGTTTGTAGAAAAAAGATGTTAATTAAGATATGAAAATATTTTATATTAATAAAATTTTTGTTCGTGACGTATTCTAATGTGTTTTGATAACATAACTTTTGAATATAGAAATCTTATCACTAAATATTAAAAGAGATATAAAATGTTTATTGGCATGTTCACAGTATTGGAAAACAAGATGAGTCAGATAATGTAATAAATTCTATGTTATAACATCGACATTTGTATAACACTGGGTTACTGTACCGACTACAACCAGTGATAAAAATTACTGAGGTATAAACAGAAAATTTCATCTTGGAATATAAAGTGGCTGTTCTGAAACGGCGAAACTGCCAATTTGAGTATTCTGAACCCAATGAAGATAAAATAAATATTACTAGGCTAGTTCTAACGATTAGCTTTGAATAGAAAATATGACAACATTTTTTATTTCAGTAATAAAAACTAAATTAATTGTAGTTGAATAATTCAGAAAATAATAGCCATTATTTTATTGTGAATTTTGGAATTGATAATAGAAATCTGACTAGAAATATACACACATGCTTAAAATCTAGGGATATTTAAAAACTTATTTACCCATATTCTTGTAGGAAATTAACAGCTCTCCAAAAATGATATCCCATGAATATTAATCTATTGTGATATATGTGATTGTTGAGTCGGTGTTTAAAAAAGATACAAAAATAAACATGACTGAAATCTTTCAGTTTTTGGTTATTTAAATAATTAGTTATACCAATAATTTATGTCACTGTTAAATATATTGGCAGTTATCACTCAATATATAACAATTGACCCCTGTGTTTACAGGCGGTCGAATAAAAACATTCATGGATTTTTCAGAAACGTTGCAAATCGCTTATGTATGGTTGAATGCACTTCTAACGAGACTTTATTTTGTGCCACAATAGGTATTGGGGTAGAAATCAGTTGCTTAGCCGAAAGGAAGTCCTTTTCATGCGAAACCAATAGCCAAGACTTTGTTGAGATAATATTTTACATTATTGTTCATTTTTATTGTCATTGAGACAGTTAGTCTGGTTTGATTAGTTACGGAAAATAAAGTTAGTTGGTTCACCTTTTGGTAATAGAGTAATAAATATTTTAGTTAAAGCAAAAACAAATTTAAAAGCGTAAAATTGATAAGCTATTCATTTTCTCTATGCTTTCTCCTTATCTACATAATTTTGGATCGACGTATAAAAAATCGAATTGTTAAAAGTGATATCAATTAAATTTAATATCACTGAATTCTATGAATAGAAAAATTTCCCGGTAACGAAAATATCTGAGCTCCACCGGAAACAAAATTAGCATTTTCTAGATGGCACCAAATCGTCGACCTTATAAGATGATGAGCTCATTGCCGTTTATGGTTGGACTACTCAGAAAGAAAAATGATCGGAAACATTTTCCTTCTCACGACAACAGAATGAAAAATAGAAAATAAGGGAAACAAGAGAACAAAAAGAAATATACTTTACTTTATTGGATCGGTTCTCAACTGATGATAGAAATAGATAAAAACTGTTACCGGTTTGAAATAATCAATAGACGTAATATTCTAAGACATTGAAAATTTATTTTCGACTAAAATATATATAAACAAATTATTTTCGTGATTATGAACAAATAACGATCATCAATGCTATAACATCTTTTCAATAAAATTGCTGAATAGATTTTATGGGAACTTAAGATACACTTCTAAGGATTAAAATTAAATAAAATCATCAGTCACGATGGACTTATCACATAAGGTGAGTTATTGAATAAAATTGAGGATGTCCATTCGTCAAATATTTAATCCCTTACGTAAACTGCTCTTGTGAACAAACATGTCCTAATAAACTTCAGCTAACACCTGATATCAATCAAATTGGATTCGAAAGATTTTATCTTTCTGCTGCATAAAATTCAATAGACACATTTTTATAAGGATTATATTGCTTAAAAGATGATGGCACTCTAAATATTCAAAGCACATACCAGCCTAACTGTTAATAAGGTATCATTATCCCTTTTCAAAGGAGGAATGCACAAAGCCAAGTTACATAGCGTAGTACAAAGACATCAACACAATAAATGCCCATTTACATAACTGTGTAATAAAATATACCATTGCATTCCTAACTGACGTATGAGTCAGTATATTTTTTTATAAAACAACTAACAAATACCTAAATAATAATAAAATTTTCTTGTTATTAAATGTCTTATTATTGTTTCGATTTGTGTAACACAAAACTAACATTTATTATTTTGTATTTTTATAAAATTACCGAAATTTTCATAAACACTGCCGGGTACAAAGACGTTAAATATTACCTAAAGGTAGTTTAAATAAAATGCAATAATAATAGAGACTCTCTTGTATAGGGATCATTGGGGCAATGAGATCGTGTCCTAGTGTGGCATTTGAGGTAATTCTCATTTACATGAAGGGAGAATTGCTCTGGAAAGGTTAACAAGAACTAAATCTCTATAACCCGGCGACCTTAGAATTCTAAGGATCAGAGCAGAATGAGATTCCGAACACTAAAAGTAAATAAGTGTAACTTAACACAAAACGAAATCGCTCAACTTACGCAAAAGGATCCTTCACTTATTATACTGATGGGTCTAAAATACCAGAAGCTGTAGCTATAGGGGTTACACGTCCTAAAGTTAGGCTCTCAATAGCCCTGGGAAACACTAATACAATCTTCTAAGCGAAGATCTTAGCAACACAGTTCTGTGCTTAAAAGTGCATTACAAAACGCCTCAATTTAGCCACAATATTTAGTGCCTCCGATAGCAGCCAAGCTGCTTTGAACGCTCTACAATTCACCACGTTGAAGTCCAAAACAGCCTCTAATTGCAAACAGTCTCTTTAGCAACTCTCCAAATAAAAAACAAAATAATTTTGCGTTGGTTACTAGGACATAAAGGGATTGACAAAAACGAGATTGCGGATAGTCTCACAAAAAAAGGAACCAGACCAATAAAAGGAGTACTACTTTTATGGAATCTAAAAATTTCTTTAGTATTTCAAAATATCGCATCATAGATGAAGTTCGTAATTAGGAAAAGGAACCCAGTGCCACTTACCAGACAAAACACTCCAGGCCAAAGACAAACACAAAGGTTAATACGCTACTCTAAATTATTTTTAGAGCTTTAGAAAACTGAGTCAATCGACCTGGGTCTATCGATCTCACTTATAATTTACAACCTACAATAATGATAGTACAACCATTGTATAAAGACTAACTAGTGGGATAATCTTACGGAGCTTTCATTGGATTGGAATGGATGCCACATGTAGATGGGCCACATGTAGATGGCGAAACAGTAAATGGATGCAGAATTTCTTTACGTCGATGAATGTAGATGGAGGCACCGTAGATGGATGCAGACTTACGTCGAGAGAGTCGAAAATTGCTCATCATAAACCAGTTGACCTTGTACGTTAATATTTCCAGTGTCTCTGTCGCATCACATCACCCCAACCCCAGCGAATTTTATTTTTTATTGTTACTTGTCTGTTTATTTTTTTTAGAGCAGTAAATAATACTCGGCAGCTACAATGTTTTTTAGAAGTAATTTTTTTTTGTTGAATCCGAATCTGAAACCGGTTTTTCCGAAAAATGATTTGGAAAATTGTTATTTATTTATTTATTTATTTATTTATTTATTTATTTATTTATTTATTTATTTATTTATTTATTTATTTATTTATTTATTTATTTATTTATTTATTTATTTATTTATTTATTTATTTATTTATTTATTTATTTATTTATTCATATAACATTCGAAAAATATGGTATTATGGTATGCAGCGCCCACGCTTTTTTCACAATAATACTAGTATTTTTCATTTATTTTTGTTTTAATTTTATTTTGAAAATTATTTTTAACTTTTTAGTTCGATGTTTTTCAGAAACATGCTTTTTAGTTTTCCTTAATTACATTTATTTTTTTACTTGTTAGTTTCATATGCTATAAAAGCGTGTTTTTTAGTTTTTTTAAACTATATTTATTTTTTACTTTTTAGTCCAATTTATTTTATTTCAATAGATTCGTTAATTTGCTGTGACGATTACAAGACCCTCACTCAATCATTATTCGTTTATTTAGTTGGAAATGCTTTGAAAGCTTGTTTTTTTGATTTCTCAAATTATATTTATTGTATTCATATTGTTGATGATTAAAGGCAGCAGGCGCACAAATTACCCACTCCCGGCACGGGGAAGTAGTGACTAAAAATAACGATACGGGACTCATCCGAGGCAGCAGCCGCGGAGTGGAGGGTTACAAACAAACAAACATACATACATACAGGTAAAGTTAATAAAAGCGTGTTAATTAATAATTTAAAAAAATTAGAGACTGTTTAATCCCGACCTAATGAAAAGTTGCCATAAACAAATTATTTTACGATTTTTATGTAAATATTTGGCGTTTAAGCAGATATAATTTTGTTAAAAACAATGTTAGAGACATTTATATTATTTCAATTTCAAGCTAATAATGTTACCTTCAAAATGAGAGGACGTAAAATATGATAGCTTTATTAGAACCCGAGTTATGATCAACAATCTGCGATCAAAAACATTAGGAGTGATATTTTGCAATATTTTTTTACTACATTTGCATTTTCTCGAATTCTAACAAACGGATTTTAATTTTTAAAAGCTTTTTTTTTTGTTTTTTATAAGAATCAAAAAAGTATGCAACAAAAATGTCGTATCTCACTTAGTTTTCTAGTTACGAACGTTTAAACAATTAAATTGTTAATAACAATTTTCCAAATCATTTTTCGGAAAAACTGGTTTCAGATTCGGATTCAGCGAGAAAAAATTACTTATAAAAAACATTGTAGCTGCCAAGTATTACTGCTCTAAAAAAAATAAACAGACAAGTAACAATAAAAAATAAAATTCGCTGGGGTTGGGGTGATGTGATGCGACAGAGACACTGGAAATATTAACGTACAAGGTCAACTGGTTTATGATGAGCAATTTTCGACTCTCTCGACGTAAGTCTGCATCCATCTACGGTGCCTCCATCTACATTCATCGACGTAAAGGAATTCTGCATCCATTTACTGTATCTCCATCTACATGTGGCATCCATTCCAATCCAATGAAAGCTCCGTAAGATTATCCTACTAGTTAGTCTTTATACAATGGTACAACTAAACCTTTAGTTACTCTCTATTGCTAAAGTTTAGTTTAAAAATACAGAGATTTTGTTTGCTTATACGCTAGACACGTTCAGAATTTATTCGATTTAAAATATACTTTTGCCCCAGAAATTCTATCTCTGTAAAGAATAAAATAATTTAAAATTCTAATTTAAAACCTAAATATTTTCCATTATTACGAAGTCGTGAGATATATCAAAATATTTATGTTATTACGCTTTGAAAATTTACTGCGCAAACCTTTTGTTTAATTCAATACTCATAAATTTTGTTCACAGAGAAAGGAACGAAGTTTATGAAGTTTTTCGTCTCTTAAACTTTTTATTGATCAGATAAAACAATACATATAATCTAGTATACATTAAATCAAGCAGAGTTTTGCGTATTCAACAATCCTGATTTCACATTTGATGCGGTATTTGGTATTTCAAATGCAGCACACAATAAAATGTAAAACAGGTGCAATTTACATATTCTGTATTCTTCATGGTAACATTTATATTTCCTTGTAAAAACCTCTAATTTACATATATTTGAGAATTTTCGTTGATATAACAACGAACATGACCTATAGTTGTAAAATTCTAGGTTTGAGTTTATATTTTCTCAAATATTTATTTTTTATGACAAGTTTTCATATATTGAGCATTCTCCAGTTTACACGTGATTTACACACATGTTTAAAATCTATTTAAATATTTTTTAATATTATCGCGTTATTGCAAAGTATGCTCAAAGAAATAAACTGTTTTACAATTATTTTGTAAGAATGTAGGATTTCTTGGGGCAACGCATTTGAAATGAGTAGATAACATGACCTGACTGAAAGACCAATAACATTTATTTAACCAATATTGATCACATTTCATTAAAATACTACGTCTATGTAAATCATAGTAGTAATGTAAGAACTGTAATGTTGTAAGTAACATTTAAGTTCAACTTCTGATCAACTAGCCTTTAGGGTTTTATATCACGCTGGTAACACCTATCAGCCATCACTAGTAACGGCATTCGGTGTGCTGCTATACTTCTATCCTTATATACAGTAGCTAACTACTAGTAGCAATCTGATATTAATTGGTTACAAGAAACCTACAATAATTGTCGGTACAAGGTGGCTCTATTATTGGAATCATTATTCCATCATATAAACTTGTTTTTCACCAAGTAATAACTTTTACTGACTAAGTATTGAACGCACTGGAGAAGAGTCATTTTGCGACTAGGTAGCTTTAATTCAATTTCGTATAAAACTAGTATGTTAAATACTAGAAAATGATCAGATCTATCAAATTGGCCCTATTTTTTAAGATACAGATTTTTAGCCATTTGTGTTATGTATAAAGATCCTTGATAGGAATGGGTCAGTAGGGGCCTGACAATCGTTAGATATGACCTATAGATCATTTTAGATTTAAGAACCGGTGTTTCCCAAAATACCTACAGCAGGTCCTCATAACCTTTGTAACTGTAACTTATATTTGCGAGGTTTGCAAATTATCTTTGTTATCCTTCAAAAAACACTTCAAAGAATAGAAATGATGTAACCAGTTTCATTGAACTACTCTGTATATTTGCTTTTATTTTTATTGTTTAATTATAAATCGAACACCGATCCAAATAAAGAAAATCGTGCATGGGCAGTAAATACGGGTGTACTAACCGCTGGCGCTCTAAAGAATTATTTCCTGCAATAGAATCTATATTTTAGATTTCTTATTATTTGCTCTCTATACACATAAACTGTTGTAATTTTACTGTACAGTTTGCTAATAATTAGCGTACATGATAATTTGATGTTTATTATAACAGGCAATTAGTAACGGCAAATATGCTTAAAACGAAAATATAACCGAGAACTAGAAACTGTTCTATAGTGATACATTCATTTATAATACAGATATGTACTTATTTAAGTAAAATATGATAAAAAATGGATACAAAAATCTAAGATAACGTAATTTATTTATAATTAACTAACACAATATTGCTAAGTACAAAGCTGTATGTCACTTACTTTTCTTTGCCTTATGCAGCTTTGTGTGCTTGTGGATTGCACATCTGCACTGTCTTTATGTAGGTCAAGCTTCTTCAAAAGCCTATTCTTATTATAATCGATTACTGCATATTACGAAATACGCCACTATTATTCAATACAGATTGTCTATGCAATTGGCATTTTTAGCTCCAATTGCTTACTATGGGATATGAAGGTACGTGGATTAGTATCGAAAGCAGAACCGGAATAAGAAATTCATTATTTTTAATTTTAAAATAATTATATACTGGCGCAATTTATTTTATTTAATACTTAACTCCAGTTAATGGAATAATGTTAAACAATAAAATAAAAAATCATTTTAACTACTAGTCCGAAAACCTTTCACCTAAATGTGATCTAGAATTATCCGTTGAAAATATGTCATCAGAAGTGATTTATTACCTATAGAAGAGTTTAATTCATAATCACATGCCCATTATAAAACTCATTCTCCTCCCTGAGAACAGAAGGACTCACATTGCGGCTTTGACAAGGGATACCCCAACTGGGAGACCCTTCTTATAGCCCTGACTTATCACCCTGTGACTATTTTCTGTTTTTGCATCTACGAAAGAATCGCTGGGAGGACATCGATTTGGAAGTCAAAAATACGTGCGCAATTGGCACAACACCTGCCCTCAAAACTTTATATGACCAGAGTAGGGTATAAGCAAACTTCCTAATCGGTACCAAAAGTGTTTAGATCATGTAGGGGATTACATTAAAAAATGTTAAATCCCTGATTTATGTATCAATAAACTCATAAATAAAATAGCATTTATATTTGATTTACTTTCGTATTTCATCCATTCTGGTTCGTTTCTATTTCATGTACAAATATCGTTTTACGTTATACTCTTAAAGTTCATGCAAAAATGCAAAAACAGATTAAAATATTAATTGTAAATTGACCAACATTACTTATGTATGGGTTTTCAAAAACTTATATCTACCTTTCAATAAATCGGTATCAATCTATCAACAAGATGAAATGAAATGTTACTACGCATTTCAGT